>OZ020306.1:50222508-51422508 GCA_963971305.1 Arcuatula senhousia
CAAAAATAATAAATAAAGTCAACAAGAGTCCTGAGTACTTTTCAATCAATGTTACATGCTGAATCAAATGCACACACTTTAAGGTTGCTGTCGAAACGTAGACCTGCTGGACAGGGACGCTCGTACATGATACCCCAGACACAGGTTACGTATCCTTTACACGTTTTACAAGAGCCGTAATATCCACTGTCTCCTACAGCACATTTCTTAATACAATCTGTAAAGAAAAAGACAATTTAATTGATACAAATTATTACACTTAAGGTAGATCAGAACTTGAAAAGTAAGCAAAGACTGGAAATTTTCAGGCATTACTGTCAAAATTATACAGGGTCCTTACAGAAAATCTCATACTATATATCAGATTATTTTATGCACTTTTCAAGGCCTTTTTGACGATTTTCCAAGATATTTGTAAATAAAAAGAGTGCTGGTAATAGTCAATTAAATAAGATTCAAACAATTATGAAAAATTTATTACTGAAATAAGAACCATAATTTGAGTAAAACTATAATCTGAAGCAGTTGAAAATCAGTCAATGAAATTTTTTTCTAGACTTTTCATGGATTTTGCCTGTATTAATCAATTTCATTGACAGTTTCCAACCATGAAAGTAAAAATCAAATATAAAAATTTACAAGACTAAATAAAACTCTATTAGTAAAGCATAAGATGGCAATATTTTAGCATGCAGCTCCCTGGGTTAATAACATGCTTCACTTTTTTGTGATGAGTTAAAGACTGCATCAAATACATGAAAAATAATAGGAAAACACATCTTTTATCCAAGCTAAATTAAAAGTATAACTTACCAAAATTTCCTTTTCCATTGAGGTTGTTAGGATTGGGTTTTGGATTTAAAGCTGAAAAAAAAAGAAAATATAATTCATCTACCAGTTCACAATTTATATAAGTACATTTAAAATATTTCATTTTTAATTTTTGCCTCTATATGTCTTTCACTCAACAACTTTTGCAGGTATGAACAAGTTTTAATGTTTTCAGTAGATTAAAGGTAATACATTTCCAACTAATGTTTTATTTGCAAAATTGAAAATGTATTCCAATGCTGTTTAAATTGTATTGATGTTTATATTTCTAATGTGCAACAATTTGTTAAACTTAAAGATCAATTGATGTCTGGACAGTCTGGCCCTGTGTCACATCACAGCATATCGAGTCTTGTAGGTTAGTGGAAAAATGAGATATGTCCAAAAGACATACCCCCCATCTGGCAACATTTAGAAAGGACAGGCGGACACACACACACTAAAGGTTGCACTAACTGGTCCTAAGCTTACTGCCTTTCAACAATTCAGAAAACAGGATGCTGTGTACCAAATTAGAAATCAATCCTTTCCGTAAAAGCCTAGAATTCTGCTAAAATAACTGCCATTTTTTTTGCCTATAAAAATTTTTAAGTTGGCTAGGAAAACAGAAAACAGTATGACCAACTGACCTAGAAAGTTGAGGCTCAGAACAACTCATCATACTGAATCTTTGTACAAAAATTGTCACCAATTCATTCAGCAAAAGTTGAAAATCATACTTGAGAAAGATCTGGTTTTTTTTTCAGATTCAGACTAATTAAAAATAATTAAAAAATACAGGAACCCTTCCATGTGACCAACAGACTGACTCAACTATTATCTGCTTTCGCCTTAGGTAAGGCAGATACAAATAATTGAGACTTATATTAGTACCTGTTGTAGGTGCACTTGTAGAAACTGGTACAACCAATCTTTGTGTTGTTGCTACTTTTGTTGTCATGGGAACAGCAGCTGATGTTGTTGTGGGAGCCATTGTTGTCGTGGAAGCCATTGTTGTCAAGGGAACAGCTGTGGTAGGAGCCATTGTTATTGGTGCTTGGGTTGTAACTGGGTTGTTGGTTACCATGGTATTACCTGTCAGAAATAATAAACAAATAAGATGAGAAAATGACTACTAGATTGAACAAGGTTGGCTAACATTGGTAAGAAATCTTACTTAGATTTATAAAACAAAATTTCAATATATTGATAACAATTCTATATAAGGACTGTTACAGAATATTATGTGAAGGGGCCCGGGATTCTTGAGAAAATTAAATGAAACTATAATGAATGGTAGGTTTCAGAGAGGACTTTTTGGAAGCAATGAAAGAACCCAAGTGAACCAGTAACAACTGTAACATACCTTACCAATACTCTATTGGACCATAAGATTGTAAAATTTTGAAAATAAAATATTTGTGATAATATGCACAACTTCATATGTTATACTTTTTGCATTCCAAGTTTCATTAATTTCTGTTCTGTAGTTTCAAAAAGTTGCACCTGGAAATTGATAGTTTTTCTTCATGTAAAATTTAATCAAAATCAGACAAGCAGTTTGAGAGTTTAATGTAATTGGCTTTGTTGAGAAAGAGAAGGTGATGCCTATATAAAATCCTTCAACTTTGATTGAATGGGATAAATCATACTACCATATAAGTTTTGTTTTTTTTGTGGGAGCTAAATTTTTTCGCAGATTCCTAAAAAAAAATTGAAGATCTTTTTGTTCAAAGAATTCAATTTTAGCAATTTCCTACATATACTATTTACAAAATTTCATTTTCCCAGGACTATATTTTCGCGAGTTACAAACTATCGTGAAAAAAGCAAAAATAAGATACCCACGAAATAAACCAACTTATATGGTAATATCTATATCAAACATACCTGTATTTAATGAGCATCCAGTCAGGTCAAATCTCATGGCGATACGATTATTCCACTCCAGTGGGTTGATACGGATACATTTAGCCACGACAGGACAGGCAAAAGTATTGGTCTGGGGTGTGTTTTCATCACTATTGCCTTTGAATACCTAGAATTGGAATTGAGAAAATTTAGAAAATCTATTTTGGGACAACAGCTAGACAAGCAGCGAGATGAGGACTGGCTTCAAGACTATGCAAAAGTTTATGTTCATGTAATGTCCTGAATAGCTATGGTTTACATACCAATAATTTTGATACAAAAGCAAAGATGTTAATGTTTAATAACTTCAATGAGGTTGATTAGTATTCTCTACCAATATTCAAAGTATTGTAGTTTGTGCTGTCCAAAGTTTCCATTCAAGTTACAGCAACCATATTATGATTACAGCTAAGTTACGAAAGAAAGACTTGTATGTTGAATGAACAATGGGCAGATACAGGTAAAATACCCCATGTTTCATACAGTTCCAAACCAAAGGACAAGATATGATAAGGGCTTTTTTTGGCCCCTTTTTCAAAATTGACAAATTTATTCAAAATGTTTATCTTACAACTCTAAAGTGGTGATTGGTGAATAATTTGTTTGTTTCGACCATATGATTTATTAGTTTTCTTCTCAGTGGTGGGCTAAATATGTGGAAAATACGACCTTTTCTCCTAAAAGCTCCAAAAATGTTGAATTTTCATATGTTTTAATTAAAAAAAGTATGAGCAAACCTGTGACCCACAAAAATATTTTTACTGCGGGTGAAGTATCTTTATCTTTGTGGGTCACAGGTTCGCTCATATTTATTTTTCACATAAGCTGCATAAATTTTAGCCATTTTGAGCCTATTTTGCCATACTGCATTAAAATACCCATTTTTACACATGCGTATTCAAACAATAGAGTTCATTTTGCAAAAATCAATGACTGTCCCATGTACTATGACCTATTAACTGCAAAAGTCCTCAATAACTATTGATTATTACAAATTTGAAAAATATACAAAAATAAGGGGGCTAAGTTGTGCTTCTTATCATATCTTGTCCTTTTCCTGTCAAACGTGAGAGCCAACGCTAGTTCTAAATCTGCCTTTGACCCCTCCTTGCTTATAACACTATTCACACTTAGAGCTTGGTACAAATTAAAAGCATACTTTGAGAATATAATCATTCAAAGAATATGATTGAAAACTAATAACACGTAATAAAATCTAAACTAATGTATGAATACTGTGAGCAGGCTCATAAAAAGTTGTCCCTACTTCACTGGATATGCTCCATATTGCGAAAAAATTAGTCAAATTATCTCCCCTGAATAATTTTTGGAGAGTAATAAAATATGCACATCTCCATATTATAATGTTCTTCTATTTGTTAAGTTTCATCAAAATCCATCAAGCATTTTAGGAGTTGACCTCACATGATATGTGGGGAGAAGGACAATACGGAATGGGTTTACGCATCCATTTTTTTCTGCAGGGTATAATTATTATCTTAAACTTACCATATCCTTAGCCCCTAACTCCTGTATGGGTTTCCAATCTGTTTGACAGTCCAAGCTATACAGGACTCTGTACTTAGTAGTCCATTGTTTACAACATCCATCTCTACCCTGTGTTGTTATACCATTGATTAAGCTGGGGTTGGGTAGCTCAACCTGAAGATAAAATTTAATCATTGATAAAGTCTTAGAGTCTAAGTTTTTAGAGGTGGTAACAATTTTCATGCTTCTCCTGGATCAGGCAAACAACAAAATCTGATTCCCAACAGAGAAGCCAGTTTTTATCTATTTGTAAAATGATTTTATGTAAACCCTAAATTCATGAATTTTATTTCTTTTTCAGTTCCTTTTTTTTTAATAGACAGTATTTGAATGCACTGGGGCCTTTGTAACTCTACTCCTTCGTGATAAATATCTATATTTTCATGACCGAATGTCCAATGATACTACATATATTCAGAGTTTCATCAAGCATCTTAATGGAGTTAATGCAGGCTTATGGCATTGGGACAATCTTGACCAATTTTTATTGGGATTGATAAGCCTACTGCCAATGAGTTTGCCTTACCTGAAAGCACTAAAAGAAAATGACAAATGCCTCAAATAAAACAATAATAAAATCCATGGTTTCAATCATTACAAATTTACAATTTATATATGTAATACATTCAATGCAAAAAAAAAATAATAAAATTATGGAAACAAATCTATTCAACTTTATCATTTTATTTATTGGCAGCCATATTTTTTTGTTTTCATTTGTAAACATGCCATTTTTTATTTTATTTCAAACTAATAACAGCAATTAGATCTATAATTTTAACAATAACAATTACTAGTAAATTAAAATAATCTTCCTTGAAGACTGACAGATAACAAATAAAATGTAAATAAGCCAGACATATGTCAATATTATTACATAGCAATTGCATAACATTATAGTAGAACAATTAAATTATAAACCTATTTTATACTTAAAAAATGTATTTGGTAGTACTCCACAATTAGGATTTTTTCACAGTATTGTTTTCGTATGTGGCCCCTGTGAACTTTTTTGTTAAATGAAAATATTGATTCGTTTTGGTCTTAAAACAAGACAAATAAAAAATCTGGACCCGTTATATAAAAATTACGATCCACGGTTATTGTTTTAAAGAATAATTTCGAAAAAATCAATACCAATGATCATAAAGCGTCGCTTCCGGCTGTGCATGGTGACCAGCGGATGGGCTTAAATTTAAATGTGCTATTTTTAGATTTTTAAGTTTGAACAATTTTAGCGGAAAAAAGAGCCGAAGTCGGATAGGTTTATTTGGTCTTAAAAGAAAGGACTGTTTTCGGGCTTTCATTTCATATATGTTACCTTTCACCTGAACCGAAAGCTCGACTACTGGCAACGTTCAAAAAAAGGACAAAACCCCGATTTTTGCGTATTTTTGTCCCCAAATTTTTGACAAATGTTAAGAGTTGCTAGGGGCAACGAGTACAACAAAGAAACCAAATACGGCACTAAACACGACTAAACATGCCCGGAGTTTGGAACACCACCTAGTTTAAAGTGCAAATAGCAGTTTAAGCGATTACAAGAACCCGGGACAAAATAGTCAACGTCGAGCACATGCAAAAATGAGCTTAATAAATTAATTGTGGAGTACTACCATATGGCATCATTCTCATTAAAATCTTAAGAGTTTATCTTGATTTTAGTCCTTGGTTTAATTGTTGAAAATAAAGCTAATATATTTGAGAATTACTTGTTTCAAAAATTTTGGGAAAAATATCAGTTATTAAGCATAAATGCCCATAGCAACCAAACATGCTTATTTTTGAAAATATCGTCAATAACGTTATATTCTGTACAGCTGGTTATGCTGTATGTAACGCTAACAACGTTAATAATTTCCCCGAGAGAAATAAAAATTACACAATATAGTATATTTCCCCGTATGTAAATCATAAAATTGTAATTTTTAGTCGGCTTGAATAGAAACGCTAGGCATTATAGCTTGCTATGCAAATGTTAAGCAAATTTTGATGATGTGTTTCCATGGACGCCATTATTGTAGATTTTTTCACGGAAATCTTCCAAATTTTCACAAATATGTTTAAAATAGGCTAGAAAATGACTTAAGCACAACAGAATACCAATTTTGTTACGAAAATACAAAATTTGATTCAAAACAAACGGGGAAAGAATCTAGCGTTATTGCAGGAAAATGTCAAAAAAAGAGCTTGATCAGAAAAGGGCTTCCGTCTTTGAGCGTGCGTTACTATGGTAAAACATAAAAAAAGATCATAATATCCGGTATTCCTCAAGTGGTTACATACTCAGGAAGAGAAAAATGCAACTCATGTTAAATTTTCAAAAAATGCAAAAGCATTATGGTAGTACTCCACAATTAGGATTTTTTCACAGTATTGTTTTCGTATGTGGCCCCTGTGAACTTTTTTGTTAAATGAAAATATTGATTCGTTTTGGTCTTAAAACAAGACAAATAAAAAATCTGGACCCGTTATATAAAAATTACGATCCACGGTTATTGTTTTAAAGAATAATTTCGAAAAAATCAATACCAATGATCATAAAGCGTCGCTTCCGGCTGTGCATGGTGACCAGCGGATGGGCTTAAATTTAAATGTGCTATTTTTAGATTTTTAAGTTTGAACAATTTTAGCAGAAAAAAGAGCCGAAGTCGGATAGGTTTATTTGGTCTTAAAAGAAAGGACTGTTTTCGGGCTTTCATTTCATATATGTTACCTTTCACCTGAACCGAAAGCTCGACTACTGGCAACGTTCAAAAAAAGGACAAAACCCCGATTTTTGAGTATTTTTGTCCCCAAATTTTTGACAAATGTTAAGAGTTGCTAGGGGCAACGAGTACAACAAAGAAACCAAATACGGCACTAAACACGACTAAACATGCCCGGAGTTTGGAACACCACCTAGTTTAAAGTGCAAATAGCAGTTTAAGCGATTACAAGAACCCGGGACAAAATAGTCAACGTCGAGCACATGCAAAAATGAGCTTAATAAATTAATTGTGGAGTACTACCATATGGCATCATTCTCATTAAAATCTTAAGAGTTTATCTTGATTTTAGTCCTTGGTTTAATTGTTGAAAATAAAGCTAATATATTTGAGAATTACTTGTTTCAAAAATTTTGGGAAAAATATCAGTTATTAAGCATAAATGCCCATAGCAACCAAACATGCTTATTTTTGAAAATATCGTCAATAACGTTATATTCTGTACAGCTGGTTATGCTGTATGTAACGCTAACAACGTTAATAATTTCCCCGAGAGAAATAAAAATTACACAATATAGTATATTTCCCCGTATGTAAATCATAAAATTGTAATTTTTAGTCGGCTTGAATAGAAACGCTAGGCATTATAGCTTGCTATGCAAATGTTAAGCAAATTTTGATGATGTGTTTCCATGGACGCCATTATTGTAGATTTTTTCACGGAAATCTTCCAAATTTTCACAAATATGTTTAAAATAGGCTAGAAAATGACTTAAGCACAACAGAATACCAATTTTGTTACGAAAATACAAAATTTGATTCAAAACAAACGGGGAAAGAATCTAGCGTTATTGCAGGAAAATGTCAAAAAAAGAGCTTGATCAGAAAAGGGCTTCCGTCTTTGAGCGTGCGTTACTATGGTAAAACATAAAAAAAGATCATAATATCCGGTATTCCTCAAGTGGTTACATACTCAGGAAGAGAAAAATGCAACTCATGTTAAATTTTCAAAAAATGCAAAAGCATTATGGTAGTACTCCACAATTAGGATTTTTTCACAGTATTGTTTTCGTATGTGGCCCCTGTGAACTTTTTTGTTAAATGAAAATATTGATTCGTTTTGGTCTTAAAACAAGACAAATAAAAAATCTGGACCCGTTATATAAAAATTACGATCCACGGTTATTGTTTTAAAGAATAATTTCGAAAAAATCAATACCAATGATCATAAAGCGTCGCTTCCGGCTGTGCATGGTGACCAGCGGATGGGCTTAAATTTAAATGTGCTATTTTTAGATTTTTAAGTTTGAACAATTTTAGCGGAAAAAAGAGCCGAAGTCGGATAGGTTTATTTGGTCTTAAAAGAAAGGACTGTTTTCGGGCTTTCATTTCATATATGTTACCTTTCACCTGAACCGAAAGCTCGACTACTGGCAACGTTCAAAAAAAGGACAAAACCCCGATTTTTGCGTATTTTTGTCCCCAAATTTTTGACAAATGTTAAGAGTTGCTAGGGGCAACGAGTACAACAAAGAAACCAAATACGGCACTAAACACGACTAAACATGCCCGGAGTTTGGAACACCACCTAGTTTAAAGTGCAAATAGCAGTTTAAGCGATTACAAGAACCCAGGACAAAATAGTCAACGTCGAGCACATGCAAAAATGAGCTTAATAAATTAATTGTGGAGTACTACCTTTAAGAAATCAAAATATGTTTCTATTTAAGAACCCATTTTTGCTTTCAAGAAAGTCAATACATGTACTCTCATGTATAAGAAAAAATTGGTTGCTGCACTTGTCTATAATTCCAAAAGGATTTAAAACAAGACCTGAACTTGAGTGAATGAGTGCTAAGGTTTTTAAAACACACTTTTTAACATGTTTAAGGCATATTTGTCATATAGGGTTCTCAGTTTTAATGGAGGGAGAGAACTAGATTAGTAAGAGGAAACAGATAACTTAAAAATATTACAACAAAAAGATGTGCAAGCCTTTTTTTCTAAAAATCATAAAGTCTAGCAGGTATTTTTTTTCATTTTCAAAATGTTTGGAAAATCTTTGGAAATGAGAAAATAAGAACATGCGAAAATTTAACTTTTATACATTTCCTTTACAACTTTTAAAGAATGATTTTCTTCCTTACATTTCTCAGTAAGTGAACTGACCTGGATATACTGATCCTGATCATTAATGTTTGCCACCCATCCTCCAATGAGGGTCTTCCCAGTGTTGTCCATAGATTCCTTGCTGTTCAGTTTACCTCGGGATGCACCATAGTCACTGAAGGGATCCCCATTACCAAAATGAGATGATGATGTCATCTTGTCGTCTGCTACTCCAGAAGCAAGAGAGTTTTGGCAGATGGCTTGTCCTCTACTGAATGGCAGAAGTAAACCTGCAGTATATGAAAGAAAAATGAGCTGATGATGTCATTTTGATATCTGTATTTCAAAAACAATGAAACCTTGTCAGATAAGGACAGTTGAAGTAAACCCACAAAATTGTCTTGCACATGTTTACTGTAAAAAAAAAAAAAAAAAAAAAAAAAAAAACTTTTCATGGAAAACCACTTTGAGAGAGGATCCTGCAAATATTTTTGCATCCCTTTTTGCTGTGATTTTTATAGAATAAGATTTTTAAAAAGATAACCAAAATTAAATTACTCTTACAATACAAAATTTAGAATAGCAAAATCCATTGAACAAAAATTCTTTCCCAGCATTCAAATCCCCCGTTATTAGAAATTTCTTGAAGTTAAGCGAAGTCTTAGATTACTTACAAGTGAATAAAACTACTTTTAACATTTCTGATCCCTAATTTTTTTATCCTTTTTTAATAATAAATTTCTTCTACCACTTTGCTGCAACCTCACTCTTTCAAGCTAACTGTGAATTTCAAAAGCGTATCTGTCCTTACTCTTATACTAACGTCACTTGGTCATAGGCTCTTCCTTAAATACTCATCAATAACTCATCCATACTCATCAAGGCATTGTAATCGAGATAATATGTTTACAAAAGATTTAACAAATAACTATCCAATACCAGCCTTTCAGGTAATTGTCAGGGACCATGTTTATTTACAATGTTGACTTAAGAAATTAAAAAATAATCAAAATATTCATCGTGATAAATCTAACTACTAAACACCCTAGCCAGACAAAAGAGGCAAAAATGATGCAAAGTTGTAAAGAAATTTGTTTCTATAATGAAAAGACTTGATGCATCAGGTCAGAAAAGGCACACCCTTTAATAATGGGCATGGGAGATTAAGTACTATAATCGCTTAACATTGCGTCGGCAAAGGAGTGCAGCATTGATGAAACTAGATAAAGACATTTTAATATCGTGTGTAACATCGATAAGATTCTACCTGCACGATTCTTAGATGGTTATTTATACTTATTATGTTTGTGTTTTTTTCTCTATCAGAACATTTTAAAGGAGATCTTAAACACTAAAACCATGGGCAAAGGAGTGCAGCTTTAATAAAATTCTACCTACACATTTTTAATTTGTTATTTAAACTAAAAATTGTTTTTGTTATTTCCATTTGAACATTTCATAGTCCATCATTATTAAGTGTTTATGAACTCATTTGTGGATATCCAGTGGCGGTTCCAGGATTTTTATGGCCCGACCACGTATGTGGATCGGACATATAGTTTTACCCTTGTCCGTCCGTCCGTCCGTACGTCCGTACGTCCGTCCGTAACACTTTGGTTAAGTTCTTGGTTAAGGTCCATTACTCGGATACTAGATGTTGGGGGTCAACGATATTTCACCACCAGATGGGTCTTGGGTAGGGCTACACCACCCACTAGAAATTAGGTCACGTTGACCTATATTTTATGCATGAATGACTTCGGTTAAGTTCTTGGTTAAGGTCCATAACTTTGATACTAGATGTTGGGGGTCAATGATATTTCACTACTAGATGTGTCTTAGGTAAGGTGACACCACCCACTAGAAATGAGGTCACTGTGACCTATATTTTACGCATGAATGACTTCGGTTAAGTTCTTGGTTAAGGTCCATAACTTGGATACTAGATGTTGGGGGTCAATGATATTTCACTACTAGATGTGTCTTAGGTAAGGTGACACCACCCACTAGAAATTAGGTCACTGTGACCTATATTTTACGCATGAATGAACTTGGTTAAGTTCTTGGTTAAGGTCCATATCTCAGATACTACATGTTGATGGTCAATGGTATTTCACCACTAGATGTGTCTTGGGTAACATGACACCACCCAATAAAAATTAGGTCACTGTGATCTATATTTTATACATGAACGACTTCGGTTAAGTTCTTGGTTAAGGTCCATAACTTGGATACTGGATGTTGGGGGTCAATGATATTTCACCACTAGATGTGTCTTGGGTAAAGTGACACCATCCACTAGAAATGAGGTCACTGTGACCTATATTTACGCATTAATGACTTTGGTTAAGTTCTTGGTTAAGGTCCATATCTTGAATACTTCATGTTAGGGGTCAATAATATTTCACTTCTCGATGAGTCTTGGTACATGGCACCACCCATCAGAAATAAGGTCACAGCGACCTATATTTTACACATGAACACTTTTGATCAATTTCTTGGTAAAGGTCCATATCCCAGGTAATACACATTGAGGATCAATGATATTTCAAGAACGGGAGGGCCATCCTGTGGCTCATAGACACATTATCTAGTTCAAAAGGGGGGTCCTTGGTAAAAAAGGGGGGTCCAAAACTATAATTTGATGATTTTTGCCCAAATTTTGCATGAATATCACAGAATTTTCTGACGAAAGGCCCCTCTTGATCCGCCACTGATATCAATCAAGAAGAAACTTCTTCTAATAGCACCAGTGTTGTTATTATTCACAGCAATCTTTAAATGTTAACTCTTTTTAAACAATGTTTAACCCCAAATCATTTATTTCTACTAATGACCTTCACTTAAGAACAGTACTAATTCAGTGCAGTTTTCTTACTAATGTTTTTCTTATCAAGTAAACTATACTAAAACCTAAGGTTTAACACCCTCCATCATAGTTTTGTCCTTAGCTGTACTTATTTGGATTTCATTTGATTTTATGCATTTTAAACATTCTTTGAAATGGTGGATTACATATGTTTGCGTTCTAGTGCTGCTGATTAGGAATAATTTTACGAAATGGCCTTACAGCTCATTAAAATTAATTGCAGATCGAGTTGACATATGTGTTATGGTCTTATGTTCATTTACTCCATATCCTTTCATAAATTATATAAAGGACAAAAGCAAAATAAAAACCTTAATATAATATTAGTTGCTTTCCTAAGTCTTTTTGAAGGACTTTATGGATAGACTAACACATGAAGTGAAAACTAACAGGGCTTCTGGGTCCTAGAAATGGCATTTTGTGTCTTTCAGATAAGGCCAATATAAAAAATATCCTAGATTCTCATCCCCTCCGACCCCAGTTTATTTAGCAGCCTCAATTATTGTGATTTTTTGGCAGATTTTGCTCATTTATTTTGTCCAATTCATTAAAAATGGCAGAAAATTTTATCAAAATTGACAACAAGTAGAATATTAAAATTGCCAGCCTGCCCCCTATTTTCAAGAAATTCCGATGAGACTCTAATAAACATTTATTAAATTAATAATTATGGTCTTATTCATCAAACAACAATCTTATTTTTTTTTTCAATAAATATATTTATCTCATTTGAGTATTGATCCAGACAGTTATCAATATGGTATAACATTATATTGAATAGAAAATATGAGCAATCAGATCCACCCTGATAGTGACACGCCACAAAAATGATTTGGTAGGAGATAGCCCTCTATGACTAATCAACTTGGCTTGTTTTCATTCAAATCTTTATCATTTATAACAAAAGAAGAGTAGCAAGGTTGTCTGCTTTAAATACATTTTTCTACATCTATTACAATTCTGATTTGAAATCTAATTAAATAAACCACCAATCAATACTTTATATCCAATATAATATTAAACACCTAAATTTAAGGGCATACGATACAGTTAAAATCCTCCATTGACAAATTCCTTAAAGTTTGCAATTAAGCTAATTTTAGTATGCACAAGAAAACCAGAGCTTTTGATGCTGAACATAAAAGGTTGCTTCGGATTTTCTTTATCTCTTATACTTTTTGAGTTATAAGCCAAAAACAATGGTCTGACCCCCCTGTTCTATTTTCAGCAACGGCGGCCATGTTGGTTGGTCGACGTGTATATTATTCACAAACTTGGTAGAGGACATCCTAAAGATCATGTATATCAAGTATCAATGCAATCCCTTAAGGGTTTTCAGAGGAGAAGATTTTTGAAAATCAGTGTAAATTAATGGAAAAAAACAGTTAAAGGGGAATAACTCTTAAACGGCTGATCTGACAATTTAAACCCTAAATCATTTTTGAAGATCTCAATAAGCTTAACAATTCTGCAATGCTAACTTTTCCTCACACTCTAACGATTTTCCAGATATAGTCCAAAAACTGCAAAAATGGTCAATTTTGATGATTAAAAGGCAATAACTCCTATAAGGAGTCGTTTCACAATTTCGGCTCAATGGAGAGATTTGTAGAGCTTTTGATGCTGAACACGGAAGGTTGTTTTGGATTTTCTCTATCTCTTATACTTTTCGAGTTATAAGCCAAAAACAATGGTCTGACCGCCCTGTTCTATTTTTAGCAACGGCAGCCATGTTGGTTGGTCGTCGTGTATATAATTCACAAACTTGGTAGAGGACATCCTAAAGATCATGTATACCAAGTATCAATGCAATCCCTTCAGTGGTTTCAGAGGAGAAGATCTTTGAAGAAAAGTTAATGGATGACGGACGCTTAACGATGACATTAGCTTAAAAAGTGAAATATTTTGAAAATATTCAAAATTGCTTAACTATTTAACCATTGGTCATTTTTCTACTTTGTCTTTTGTTTTACAATTAAGAGAATACAGACTTGTTTATTATGTTGGATTAGTGTGCTTTTAAAGAATGGCACTTAAAGTTTAAGGGGTAAACATGCTCTTTTTTAAGTTATTTGCAAGAAACAGCCATTTTTCAATCATTTCTTGATATTATTTGTCTATTTTCATGACGTCACAACATGTATCCAAGGATGACGTCATAATCTCTGTCTATAACTGTATAGTAGGCCCTTAATATGACATGTTGGTTTGAAAATAACAAAGTCAAGCCCATTCTAATACCAACAAAGAGTACTCTTAGCAAGCTCAAAAAGTGTACCCCATACCATTCACATTTCATATTCCATATTACAAACAAGATTATGTCCCAAGATATAATGCCCAATTTTGCAACATTTATTTTGGCTATATAGCTTGGATCTTGGACTTCTGATGTATGATGTAAAAAGAAATATTTTAAAATAAATATGTTTGTTGTTAAAAAAAACCACATTAATTGGACAGATTGAGAAACAGATGAACAAACACGCCCAAACACTTTATTCCACTTACTTTTGAAGATGGGCATAAAAACTTCCAATTATCTCCTATGAATGATATCATTGAGAAATATTTACACATCCCCATATGGTGAACTTCCTTTGTGTAAAGTTTCATTCAAATTCAACAAGTGGCTTAGAAGGAGATGCACATAAGAGATATGTAGACAGACAGACCAGACAGGTTGATTCCTATATATCTCCATAAATTTGGTAGGAGATACAGATATCCCTCTTTTTTAGTTTTTTTTTTAACAATGGCATGCTTTAAACCCAATTGCTATACTGTCCCTGCTTCAAAATATTGTACATAGAGTGACCAGTCTAGAAATTTTGAAAAGGGAGGCAAACAGTCTGATCATGTTTCAATGATTTTCTATTTGGCCAATCAATTTATTTCAGACAAAAGGGGTTGGAGGTGGGTCCCCTGTCACTTCCTTCTCGATCAGCCTCTGGCATGATTGATTGATTGTTGATTGCTTTGTGTCCTGTCGGAGATCTTTCAGCCATCATCAGGACAAAACCAAATTGCAATATAAAAACAAGCCCCTAGCATTAACTTACCATAAAACTCCAAAGGAAGGCAGTCCTTGACAAGCTGTTCAAAATACATTCCTTCAGGACAGTCGTCAATGGCAATAGTTCTCTCCCTTTCACATGTGACGTATTTGGAAATCCTTCCGGGATCTGGATGCCAATGACGACCGTCAGACAGACCGATGCAAGATGGAAGTCTTAGAGGACAAGGGAGACAATTCTGGCCATCTTCTGTATGACATTGGTTCTGCATGTATTCACCTAAAATTTATTGAAATGCAAAACTCTCATGATATTTTTAAAGTCTAATGAATCGCATCAATTTAAGAAAATGCCTACATACATGTTTGGGAAAAGTTAAAGAAAAGTACATTGCCCAATTCATTTTAGCTTTAATAAGCTCCCGCTCGGCGGGAGCTAAATTGACTAAGTATGATGCCTCAAACCGGAAGACGTATAAGCTGGTCAGAAATCCGCACCCAATAACACAGAATGCAAAATTAAATTCCTTTTTTGTAATTTTCAATTTTAAAAAATAATAAACATAGTTATTGTATTAAAATATTTTTTTCAAGTATTTCCAGCTATGAAATGTTTTAAATATAAAGAATTTAAAAAAAAAAATAGTACTATCGGCATATTTTGGCGTCCATTCTTATCACTAGAGGTCGCGCCCATCATAACAAAATGACAGAAGCGCGGGAACCTGTCATTCTACTTTTCGTGAAACAAGACCCCCCTAAAAAGCGGTGCATTGTCAACCAAACAAATAACTTGAATGTTTCAGCAGACAAATTACATTTACTTTGTCCTCAGTAAACATATTTGATTTTGTTAATTTCTCTTTAGCCGGCTTTGAATTCGAAAATGAAAGTAGGGTGTCCTCTGCGAGGTCCGCACAAATTCACTTCCTTGTTCTGTTTGCAGTCGCGTTCCTTTTTTAAAATCATGCAAAAGCTTGCGTTTCTTGCATTTATTGAAAGATAATTAGTTCTTGCTTTAATTGAATTATGAGGAACCATATACAAGAAAGTTACTTAATCTGCGGGAGCTTTTCAGGTTTAACCTGTATCATATTAAGTAAATTACACAATAACAAGCTAGATTATTTTTTCATGGGGGTAAATTTTTTGTGGTTTCTGTATCAAGTTTGTAATAGAGTTTTGCTAGTTTTGTTTTTGCAGTTTGAAAATCTATATAAATGTATTTTGTGTTCAATGACTATTTTCATGGAATTCATAGTTGCAATTTCCTTTGAGCTAATAACCCACTGAAAAAATAACTTGCTGCATGGTAGGATGCTGAGATAGGTAGTTTGTTTTCTCTTGAAGTCTGCAACTATGTATGGGACATTTTTCCTTATTTTCTTATTACAAAATATCTACACAAAAAAACTTGTCAAACAAATATATTTTTTTCTATTTATAAAAAATATGATTTAATGTTGGAGACACTCAATTGTATGAAACATATCACCCTGTAAAATTTCCACATTGACAGTATCCCAAGGATTATAAAATGTCAACATCAACTCACATGGTGCCTTTGGTTCATGTCTTGATCCACATGAAACATGTGTAAAATGTTCACACATTCCTGTAGCGGCATTGTAAAGCTTAGGATAAACACATTCTCTCAGATAACTGCCAGTCATGTGGTTAATTTCATTGCAATGGTAAAACTGGGCACAGTTGTCAGGGTTGGGTAGGACTAAATCAGGATGAATCTGGCAATAGGCATTCACCATGTCAGCTGAAAAGAGAAATACCATAAACTAAAATTATGATCCTTAAAATCTATTTTGTATAAAAAAAAAATTGGGGGGTGACAAAGGAGTAGAGCCACAAAGGCCTCAATTTGCCCCAGAATTTTTACTAATTTTCGAACTACTTCAACTCTTCATCAATTCAACCAAAATGAGTTAAGGCATAACTAAACTTTTTATATCTGTAAGATGTAACAAAATATTTACTCTGGCATCCCAATGTTTGCTCCAAATAAAGCGAAAATTAAATCACCACCATTAATAACACTAATATGGTATGTTTGTCGGATTTTTATTGGAAAAATGCAGTTTTAGTCAACTTTTAACTCACATGCTATGCACTTGTAACATTCTGTTCTAGTAATAATATACCGTAAGCATGTGTGCCCATGACATGTGTATTGGAAATTTGTTTGACTGTGTATATACCCTTAAATATAAGACAAAAACTTCAGTAAGTACTGTGGAACTAGGACATTTGTATGAATTTTAGAACAAACACATACATGTCTAGTTATTGTTTCATATATATCATAATAAGCTAACGAGAAATTGTTTTGAAATAAGTATAAACTTGTCTGTGATGAGTACAGAGTCATAGGATCCTAAACAAAACAAACAATCTTGGTGGGACAAAGAAGGGTTTATTTTTTTGTTAATCATTCTTCACAACTTAAAAAGCCAAGAATGACAGGACTAATAGAGGCACTAGTGGTACTCAAAATCAGGATATCCTTAGCACCTGACATTGTCATCATCATCATTTACATACAAAAGAAGGAAGAGGGTCAACACGGAATATGGAAGCTGAACACTTATCACGTGTCATTAATAAATCCAAAATATAAGCAGTAAAGTGTTGAAGGAGCTCTGCTCAGCTATGTACCATCTACTTTTGCAGCTCACCTTACCATCTCTAAATTGTCATATAAATCCAGAATAATTAAATATATATTCAGACCACAGAGCTTAAACTACTTACGTGAGAAAGC
This sequence comes from Arcuatula senhousia, assembly GCA_963971305.1. Classification (NCBI taxonomy): domain Eukaryota; kingdom Metazoa; phylum Mollusca; class Bivalvia; order Mytilida; family Mytilidae; genus Arcuatula; species Arcuatula senhousia. Next base: position 50,240,256 of record OZ020306.1, read on the forward strand.
ATTACATGACCTGGATCCAGGGTCAAACATTCCTGTATTGCATTGCTCTGTAGAGATTGTCCTTTCATGCTCACAGACGATATAATCAGGTGACATGGGTCTACCAGGAAAGGGGTTAGCCCCATCGGGACGTCCCACACAGGATGGGTGCATCACCTCACAACGATCACAGCCTACCCCTATACACTGCTTCTGTCTGTATTCACCTGAAAAAGAACAACAATGACAATATACATGAGGGAAGAGAAAATGCTGAGAAATATAATGATCAACTAAATGAAAACTGCAACTAAGTGTTAGGCTTGATACAGTTTTTGTGCATTCAGGATTCATCAGAGGCACTCTAGCCAAAAGACATTGTTTGAATATAAAGAGCATAGACTAATAAAACAAAACATTAAACAATAAATTAGAAACAAAATATTAACTAAAAACAATCTATGTCTTGGTTAAGAAGAATCTTAGAATCTTAACAATTTTTAAATTTACAAAGAAGGGGCTAACCTCCATGAATGAAAACTGCACCGGCAGTGCTTACCATCACTGATATTAAAAATCAAAGTTCCATGCAATTAAATTTGTTATAATTATGGTAAATACTTACATGGAGCTTTAGGCTCATATCTAGATCTACAGCTGACTTGCTCAAAATGTTCACATCTATGAGTATTTTCATCAAATAACTGAGGGTAAGGACATTCCTCTACATACGGTCCATACTGGGTCGCTGGTTTACTGCAGTCATAATACTGAGCACAGTTATCTCCCTTGGCAACTAGTCCTGATGATGTGCTGCAAACACTGGGCTTGTTGTCTTAGAAAAAATTATATTAACAATTAAATTTGGATGAATTTTGACATATTTTTTTTTTCAATTAAGGAAATGCATGTACATCAACAAACACATTATTTATATAGAACATATCATTTTATTATAGTTGATAATAGGATATACAGATGTTTAATCAAAATTGGATATTTAATTCTCTTCTGTTGTAAGTATGGATAACATTCAAGACAATAATTGGATTTTCGATTGTAATTTTTTTCTTATTTGGAAAATTCAGAAAGTTCAAATAATCAGACAGAAATTACATAGAAAAAAACATGCAAAATTATTTCCTGTTTAAGGTTTTTGGAAAATCTAAATGGCCTCTCTTGTCTTTGAATTTTTCCCTTACATTTTGTGTTTAAATATCTTAAAATAAACATATTCCTTCACAACTGTCTTAAATAGTGCAATAAATCTGAAAATGTTAATGACCTTTTCTGTTTGACACTGAAATTGTCATTTATATGTTCCATGAACACAAAACATACACTAATTCATATCAATATAGAAATCTTACCATCAACACAGACTTTCTTGTAGGGATCAAACACACCAGTGGCACACCTATCGACTGACAACGTCCTGTTATGGTGGCATGTGATAAATGATGCCGTCCAAAGTTTGGTGGCTATAGGGTTTTCACCATTTGGTAACATTCTACAGCTGGGTTGTCTCTCTACACATTCAACACAGTTAGGGTCTGTACCAGGACATAGATTCTGTAAGTACTCACCTAGAATAGGAAATCATATTAAGGATGGTCGCTCTTCATAAATCGGAATTCCAGTCCAATTTTAGAATTCCTCAAGACTTTACCTTTAATTATTGAAGAAATTTTTTGCACACTTACCCCTACTTTTTATGACATTTTCTGATTATATAGACCTTAAAAAACCAAATGGTATAAAATTTCTTGACATTATTACATAGATGCATATGAAATACCGATTTTTCCCAGTGAAATAAAATCTGGTAAATTCACAATGTGAAATAACAAAAATATCTTCACTCTTGCGTCCTTTACGGTCAAACTCAATTATGACGTCGTGAATTGTATTGCGTTGTCGGCATGACTCCTGTGGTCTAAATTAATACGCCATTCAAATAAATTTATTAAAAACTATTTATTAGTGGCATTTTATCTATGTAATAAATACAATAATCAATTAGGTCTCATGAATTACCAAAATATGATCACTCTTGCGGGAACGCACTGAGATTTAACTGGTGCGCGGAACAAGTTCCGTGCACTCGTATAAATCTGTATGTGTTCACCGACTCGTAATCATATTTTGGTTATTCACTCGACCCAATTAATTATCCTATAATTCTTGATACAATTTCATGGTTAAAAGGCCAAAAACGTCACAATGGTAAAGTTACGTAAAATCTATAGGAGTCTGATTTCTGCCAAATGTTTGACCTCCTATATCTCGGAAATGAGTACATGGACCTACAGTTTTCTTTTTGACATTTGATAAAGTTGACATTTGTCTTACATTTCCACTACAAATTATAAAATCTTTGATATAAAAAATTCAGGAGTGACCATCCTTAAATATATATGTAGGAGTTCTCATTTAGGGTTAGTAGAGTACCGTAGAAGCAGAAATATCAATGAGGGATTCAATTTCAATTATTTAAGGGGTAAGAAAAATTCACATAATTAAATCCCCACAAATTTAAAATATTTAGTTGAAAAGTGTATTTCAAAATCAAAACTCCACAAAAATTTGTCTCAACCAAATAACAGTTTTGTGCTCTAAACCAGGAAATATAATCCCCACAAAAATAAATGATTATACAGTATATGTTTTATGTGTAAAGGCTTTACATTGGACAGAGAGAAAAATATAAAATGAACAAGACATTTCAAGGATATAAGAACAAACAAACAGACAAATGATTCCTTAAAAATAATTTTTTAATGCTTATTTCTAAGTTTCATTTTGTAAACTTTCTTTTAAAAATTTGAAACAAAAATAAAATCTATTTTTTATACGGTGTCATCAAAATTGAAGCAAAATTAATGCTTAGTAAATTATTTGTTTGAAACATGCTTTTTTAATTGGTGCATTACAGAAGGGAAAAAAAAGTAATGGTAATGTCATGCATTACATTGCATTGTTATTGACACCAGGCCTGTAAGACATAATGCCCCATCTCAAAGTATTTGGAACAGGCAGACAAACAGATTAAAATACTATATGCCCCTACTTTCATAGATGGGGCATAACAAGTAAGGTTTATACAAGCTCTATGTCTTACATGGTGCCACAGGTTCATGTCTCTTGCCACACTGTACAAATGGGTAATCCTGACATTCCAGGGTATCGACAGAGAACATCTGGGGGTATGGACATTCCTTGATGTATTTTGTCACAGCAAAACCAGGTCGTGTGGTGGTACAGTCGATAAACTGGGCACAGTTGTAAGGGTGTGGTCGAGCAATGCCAGGGTACTTGTCACATACATCATCCAATGAATCTACAAGGAATGATGGTTAATTGTTTAAATAAAGGAGGAGTAAATATACACATACATTGTAACAAATATTCATAGTATATATATATAAATTTAAAAATGTATAAATATCAAGGAAAATGTCACAACTCCATTTGGTGTTTTATGGTTAAAAAAAACATGAATGTTGATATGATGAACATGCAAAAGGATAATTATTTTCTTCAAAAATCCAGTATCACTTTAAATACCTCAACAGGTAGTCTTTCAGGTAACACTTCTGTCCTACATGTAAATAATAAAATGACCTTGTAAATACCTCTTTCCCTGAAATTTTGACCAGTCTAATTTGGGCAAGTGTCCAAAGAAGGGCAGAGGTGTTACCTGAAAGGCCAGATGTAGAGGTGTTTTAAGTGATACTTACTTTTTGAAAATCATAATAAATCAATTTTATCATTTTGATTCATTTGGAGCAGAAAAATAATTCTTATGAAATTCATAATTGTCCATTATGAGAACATGGAACTCTTTATTTGAATAATCTTATACAAGTATCTAAAACTATTTGTCAAGTTGAAGGATACAGAAACAAACATAAATTATATCTACTACATAGATAGCCATGAGTTATTGGGATGTATGAGTCAATGATCTGTTTGTGATTAGGTTTGTCAGTTACCTGCCAGAGGACTGTGGTTTCCTCCAGGTACTCTGGTTTCATCCTCTATTAAAACTGACAACCCTATATGACTGAAGTGCATCAATAGGGAAATTAAACCCTAACACACATACACACACACTAAGTCGGTGAAAATATTTTATTACAAAATGCACCTGGCCTACCTTTGTCTACTTGTATACAGCTCCTGGAGATGGGACTGAAGATGAACCCGTCCTGGCACACTTCCTGTGTGATTGTCCTGCCATCTTTACAGATGACATAATGGGCAGATAACTCCACCCCTGGTATAGGATTGGGGCCATCTGATTGATCAACACAGCTGACAAATCGCTCCTCACAGGGTGTACATTCTGACGTATGGCATTTATTCAACTCATATTGACCTGAAATATTTGAGCATAAGAAACCATACACTATTTGATATACATGTATAAGATTTTAGAGTTCAAATTTTCTTTACAAATTTATTCTTTTAGCATCAATTCTTATTAGCGAAACTCATTAATGTTTTAAAACTAGACCAGGGACTGAAGTGGCCCTTTTTAATCTTATAAATCCTAAAATCAATTTTCAAGTGATAATGTGTATGATTAATTATTCACTCTATTTCTACTTAAACTGACCCAATGGATATTTTAACCAATGTCATTTATTGAACCTTTCCTTGTTAAGGCCATTATAAAATAAATCCTAGATTCTCATCCAGATTTCTTGTCAATATGGGGCTATTTTGCATTTTTTATTCATTTTGTTTAAGTTTTCTGTCATTTTGAAGGAAATTTACCAAAAATAACCATAATTTGCTAAAAAAATCAAAATAATTTTTTTTGCGGCAGCTGAAAAAATCAGGGTGGGAGAAGATGAGAATCTAGGATATCTTTTATATTGGCCTAAAAGAAAGTAAGAATAAATAGTTATAAATATAACAATTTGTTGCAGACATACAAATGGTAATGTAGAAGGTTGTTTGCTACTTTCTACAGCAAATCTTTAAATTACCACTTCTTTTATGAATATTGTTGTGTACACATAATGTACATCTCATCAAAATGTACATTTTGTACATATATTATCTAGCAAAAACAGCCAGTTCAGACATTTTACCAAATAAGGGCACTTTGACTGGCCAAAGAGGAGCCTAGATGAATCAGCCATTAATGATTTCCTATGTATTCAACCGAATTTTATTCAGGGGACAAGACACCATTTCAATGCATCCACGCATGATCAGCTATACTTACAAGGTCCTTTAGGTTCAGTCCTACTTCCACAGTTCACATCAGTGTAGTACAAACACTTCCTTGTGTTGACATCAAACAACTTGGGGTATGGACATTCACTCCCCCTCCCCCTGAACCCACCAATGATATGTTGTACTTACAAGGTCCTTTAGGTTCAGTCCTAATTCCACAGTTCACATCAGTGTAGTACAAACACTTCCTTGTGTTGACATCAAACAACTTAGGGTATGGACATTCACGCGCCCTCCCCCTGAACCCACCAATGATATGTTGTACTTACAAGGTCCTTTAGGTTCAGTCCTAACTCCACAGTTCACATCAGTGTAGTACAAACACTTCCTTGTGTTGACATCAAACAACTTGGGGTATGGACATTCTTCAATGTAGCTCCCCAGCATAGTGTACATGTTGCTACAGTTATAGTACTGTCCACACTGATGAGGGTGGGGCAGGAGAGCTGTGGGGTTATGTTTACAGTAGTCAAATATGTTATCTGTAAAGAAGAAAAAAGTTATTTGTGATTAGAATTCTAAGGTTTGAAAATATGAAGTCACAAATAAAGAAAAAATGATATTGTAGGTAATGACGCACTCACTTATTCCACATCTCATTATCATCTATTGTGCTTTAATTCTCATTTTAAGATACAGCATTGGAAAGTTTGACATTTGATTTGCTGTAAGCTGACATTTTTCAAGTTATCATACATTTGTTACCAGGCTATCTAAAATAATACAAGTCACGATGAGGCAAAAAAAGCTTTATAAAATCTTGACTATTAATGAGGCGATAGTTGACCTTTGCTTTACGCAAAATACAAGTGTATGTACTACTTTTCCAAATTTCCAGACTAATAAGAATTGTCGAAACAGTTTTGCAATGGAACCAATTGTAAATCTATATTCTAATATGGGTCCCAGGAAAGAACAATAGAAACCATGGCGACAAGCCATGTTTAAATTCCAATAAAACACAGGTCGTCATCACAGTTCATTTTGCGACGTCATTATATGATTTTACGCTGAAATTGCCAACGTCATAAAGGATCATTTGCACATAAACGTGGCAAGAAACAACAAAATGGCTTCTGTAGCATTGTACACTATAGGTCTTTGAAAACACAAAATTGTCATATTAGAAAAGAAATAATTCATGTCCGGCCGTGTTTTATTTTCGATTTAACCATGGGTGCCCATTATTTTCGTGTATTTAACCCCTCCCCCTGCTGTGCTACGCTCTGGGTAAAATATCCAAGAAAATAATGGGCACCCATGGTTAAATCTCCAATAAACCACGGGCGGCCATGAATTATTTCTCAATCACCTTTTCTTTAAAGCATTACAACTCATACATACCCACATTAGTGGTAGGAACTTCACACTCTCTCCTCTTCGGATCAAACTTCTGTCCATCTGGACAGTCTGTTACATCAATTGTTCTGTTCCAATGGCAGAGAATGTACCGGGACGTCCATAGCTGTCCAGGGAATGGGTGTCGGCCATCAGACAGACCAACACACGAGGGTAGTCTCTCTAGACATGGAATACAACCTTTATTGAATGCTGTACATTTGTTCTGGTCATACTCACCTGAAAAGAGAAAAAATAAATGGAGTTGCTCAGACCCATATAGTATGCAGATGAGAAAAGAATTAATATTATAAAGAAATCATAATTTGGACTTGCACTCAGGGGCATATCCAAGCATTTTCACAAAAAAAACAAAATTTTCTGAGGAAAGGGTTCAAACTGAGACCCCCCCTCCATGATCTGCAACTCAATTTAATTGACAGTTCAAATAGCCGATGATATATCTTGTCTTTTTTTAAAGAATTTCAACTGGAAAAATAAACCATTGATTTAGGTTGAGTTACAGACTCAGACCCAAATTATACGCAGATGAGAAAAGCATTCACATCATAAACAAATCATAATTCACACTTGCACTCATAAGTCAGGGTTTCACATAAACTTAAAACAAAAGGAAAGATTCTGAAACATTTTCACAAACTAAAAAAAAAATTCTTGAGAAAAGGTTTTAAACCTTGACCCCCCCATTCTATGATCTGCCACTCAATTTAATTTACATTTCAAATGAAATTATTTTAAAATTCAATTCAATAACAACTCTTCAAAGGAATATAACTAAATATATGTATAAACTTACATGGTGCAATAGGTTCATATCTGCTTCCACATTGTACATATTCAAAATTTTGACAGGACATGTGTAATGGTGAGTACAAGAAGGGGTATGGGCACTCGTTCAACTCGGGACGGCTCATATCTGTACAGTTGTAATACTTGGCACAATTAGTAGGATGAGGAGCACGGCCGTTCTTGGCATTGAGGCAGATATTATTGTTCATTCCAGGACCTAGAGCAGATACATGTAGTATAGAGGATTGCTAAACAATAGTCAATTTAAAAACAACTTTGATGAAATCACTGCAAAGATCTATATACTTTGTTACATAGCTTGATCTTAATTTGCCATTCTTTAAGGAAGATCATTATTTTGAAAAAGCTAAAATATGGATGTGTAAGTCAAGTACTGTGGTTTCAGTATTATTCGTGTGGAATCAATTTTCGTGGTTTTCGTGGGTGGCCTTTACCCATAAAAAATGATACCCCACAAAAGAGAAATTTACATTTATCTATATTCTGTTGTCTTCCAAACAATGAATTTCAGAATCCGCAAACTGATCCTTTTTCATCAAACCACGAAAATTGATACCCACGAAAATAAATGAATCCACAGTACTTTGTTCCATAGCTTGATCTTAATTTATCATTTATTAAGGAAGATTATTATTTTGAAAGAGCTAAAATATGGATGTGTTATTCAAGTAACTCACTGACAAATTGAATTGAAGAACAGGAAGTCAAAATATCAGAAATCAACTTCTTAATCTATTATCCACTGTTTATGAGCAACTATACATGAAGCTTAAATGGTAAATAATTATAAATGTTTTATCGGTCTTCACTCACCAAGCAAACACATTAACAATGTTTACTGGACCAAAAGAAAGAAGCAAAGAGGCACCAATGGGTCATTCTAGTGTCAAAAGTCTGAATTGGCATCGATGAAACCGGCAAACACAAACAAGAACAGCACAAAGAAATACAAAACACAAAATCAACCCAACGGAAATCAACAACGCAAACTCAAGTCGTAACAAGAGTGAACACGGGTGCTCCGGAAGAGTAAGCAGTTCATGCCCCTTGTGTTGCTAATTTCCAATTCAGTGTGTCAAATCCGGTAAAGAAAGAAAAAACAAATTTCTACAACAAACCAACATCTACACTCATTAGAGATAGAAATCCCAAATTTGTCTACGAGAAAGAAATTTAATGTTAAATACAACAAATGAATCATGCTTTTTAAAACAGACACAATAACATACGTGGTGTAGAACAGACCGCTGGGGATTCATCTGAGCCATCATAACAATTATTTACTCTGTCACACAGTTCAGAGGAACTGATACATTGGCCCACTGTACATCTCCACTGACCTTCAGGACAAGCTGGTCTGAAGTTACCTTAAAACAAATTGTATAGACATTAGTACATTGGCCTACTGTACATGACCTTTAAGACACGCTGGTCTGAAGTTACCTTAAAACAAATTGTATAGACATTAGAACATTGGCCCACTGTAAATCTCCATTGACCTTCAGGACAAGGTGGTCTGAAGTTACCTTAAAACAAATTGCATAGATTTTAGAAGTTTTGTTGATTGATATAGAAAATATGAAGCTGATTATGTTTATAACATAACAAGAACAGATTCTAGGTCACCTGTCTGTTAAGTGAGAAAATATCAATGTCAATTTGTTAAACAGGAAATAGTTTAGGGACAGATCTAGAAACACATCCAACCATATGGGACCCTAACTGTAAGCTGCATACTAAATGACAAAAGCCTATGTGATTAATAGTTGCTGAGAAAACTGTAACACAAAAAGTGAGAGGACGAACAGACATTGGCATTTCAATTTCCCTGCTCTGCATTGCAGTAGGGGAAAAATGTAAAGAACTTTAAAGAAGATCTAAACAATTACATGACTGAAGTTGCTTCTCAATTAAGATATTTTGGAGTTTAAGATAACACAAACACGCAAGACAGACAGACAGACAGACAGACTGACTGACTTATCAACAAACAGAGTAAAGCAGTTAAAAAATTGTCTTTCAGTATTGGTGATGATTCGAAGATTCGAAGACCAACATACCTCATAAAGATGTTTGAAACTTTTTAGGTTCATGAAAAGGCTGGGCATTATTCGTGATATTCAAATAGTCCTTAAAAGAATGGCATGGGACAGACAGATATACAGACAGACAAACACACAAACTTACAATTAATCTCATCTGATCTATCGGCACAATCAAATGTATTGTCACATCTTTGAGACTGGGGAATACATTGGCCATTGTTACATTCAAACTGTCTTCTAACATCACATGTTGGGGCTAAAAATAAGCAGTGAAAATTCAATAATACTGAACATGTTGAACATTTGGAGGTTCAGGAATACCATTACTGTGGTTTCATCATTAATCATTGGGTACCAATTTTCGTGGTTTTTGTGGGTGGGCATTACCCACAAAAAATGATGCCCCACAAAAATGAAATTTAACATTGATGCAGTCTTAAAAACCATGATTTTAAGTATCCATGAACTGATAGTTTTTCATCAAACCATGAAAATTGGTACCCACGAAAATAAATGAGTCCACAGTATTTTGTTCAATTTGTCTTCTTACATCACATGCTGAAGCTATAAAAAAACCTTTATATATAATTTTTTTTATAAATTTATATAGAAATGTCTGGAAACTAAACAGACAATACATGTATACATGTAAAGACTGCATTATGTTGTGCAATATGATTTTCTCTCTCTAAATACAATTTTGTATCCATCTTTCACAGAGTGAGATATTGTCAAAAGCATGGTAAATTTGAGGAAATTCATAAATATTAATATTCTATTGCAAAAACATGAAATAGATGTGAGCTCCAACTGCAAATTTAAATGGTCATTGTATTTTGAATGTTGTGATCTGTTCTCATATCCACATGATATTATTATCTTAACATATATAATTTCAAAGAATTAAATACCTGGAGTTGTATGCTGTTCCACGATACATCGTCTCAATTTAGCATCAAAATATCCCATGGGACACGTCTTAACATCAAGAGTCCTCTCTTTATAGCATGAGATATATTTACTGTAATGTACATGGTCAGGAAAGGCATTATCCCCATCAGGCAAACCCAGGCAGCTGGGCAGTCTCAGGGGGCAAGCCTGACACGCCCTGTCAGAAGATGGACATTGGTTCTGCAAGTACTGACCTAAAAAAGTGCAAAATTCAGAGTAAAGGAATTTTCCAGGTAAATCAGAGTAATGCAAGTCCCTCTCTAGTTTGAATTAGCAAGCACGAGTTTGGCCTTTGAAACAGCCCTATTAAGTTTACTATCAAGCTCTCCAAACAAGTTTTTAACATGAATGGGGTTATGTGTTCCCCAGGACAACCATTTTCACATTCCTTCCCTAGAATTAGCATTTTTTCTTGAGTCCACCCTCAAAACTGATAACAATAGCTCTGTGAAATTTTCACCCCTTTTGAAGCTTAAAATTGATTATTGAAGGCTCGATCAAAATAGTTACAAAGGTAAACTTGCAAACTTACCATTGGAGAGATTAAATAAGGAGATAACTTGCTTTCCTATAATAATTAAGCAGTACATTGTACAGCTAGAATGGCGGTCTTCCATAGAAGACGAATGTTGCCTGATTCTTAAAATATTTGGTAAACAGGAAGTGGATCTGAATTCTGGGCATAAAATCACTTTACACCATAGAGCACTATAGAAGGAAGCTACATGCCAAATATCAAAAGGCTGTGACATGTAATTGCCCAGAAAAATGTGACAAAAAATTTGTGACCCCTCAGGATGCAAGCCCAGGACAACCCAAGATGATGGATAGGGTCTAAGTAACACGTTTCAGGCAATATAATAAGAATTACATTCAGGTTGCTGATTGAATTTATGTTGTAATACGTTTATTTTATATTTTATGGTTTCTTTTTTGTGATGATTTTATGTCTTTTGGTTTAGTCTTTGCGTTTTCAGACTTGCCACATTAAATTGCCAAATTGGTAAACCTTAGCTTCATCCTTGACTTACATGGTGCTTTTGGCTCTGTTCTGGCTGCACAAGTGACTTGTTCAAAATCTTCACATCTTAAGGTAGCAACAGAGAACAGTTTAGGATAAGGACATTCGTGTAGGTACGGTTGGAAGACAGAGTTCTGGTTAGAACAATCGTAAAACTGGGCACAGTTCACTTTGTTGGGTACTCGGGCATCTGGGTGGTGGGAACAGAACAATGCAATGTTATCTGAAAATACAAAACAATCAAGCAATTTAGGAGTAGATTCAGTGGTGGATCCAGAGGTGGGGGGGTTCGAGGGTCAGAACCCCCCCTTTCCTCCCAAATTTTTATTTTTTTGTGTAGATTTTCAGCAAAATTGGTCTGGAACCCCCCCTTTGGCCCACAGAACCCAGTATGTGGAACCCCCCTTTCAAAAATTTCTGGATCCGCCCCTGAGATTGTATAATGAGGAGCAAATCTTGGTGATTTATACTTGCAGATAAACTGGAAAATCATGCCATCAACAAATTGAAGACAGTACAAGTATAAATTCACCAATTATAAATATTTATTTCTTTTTGAAGCTAAAAAGCTACAAGCAATAATAGTTGTCCGATGTTTGAGTAAGCTGCAAACAAATATTTGTAATAAAAAGCTTCGCCGAGCGCAGCATGATACGACCGCAACATGTTGAACCCTGTACGTTTTAGGCCTAATATGGATAGTCTATTGTTCTGGACACATGCAGCCCATGGTGGACTGACAAAGGTTTTTGACACATGCTTCTCTGATGGACTTTCAACCCAGGGGCTAAAAATATAAATTTTGAATGTTGTATTCTACTCTTTAAAAGAATAATGTTTGGGGAAAAAATTAAAAATCGAACCAGAATTTTTTTTAAATTATGATTACAGCCCCAAAAATTTATTCTTAAATTTAGAATCGCTACCTGACAAGAATAAATTTTCAAAAAAAAATTTCAAAATCGGACCACAAATAAAAAAGCCCCATTTGGCCCCTAATTACGTAATAGGGGGAAAAAGGGGGGGTCGCAAAAATTAATTCCTAATTTTGTATTCGACATTTGACAAGAACAAACATGCAAAAAAAAATTTTCAAAATCGAACCAGAAATAAAAAAGTTTCAATTTCGGCCCCATTTGGCCCCTAATTACGTAATAAGGGGAAAAAGGGGGGGGGTCGCAAAAATTAATTCTTAGTTTTGTATCCGCTATTTGACAAGAACAAACATGCCAAAAAAATTTTCAAAATCGGACCAGAAATAAAAAAGTTTCAATTTTGGCCCCTTTTGGCCCCTTAATACGTAACAGGTGAAAAAGGGGTGGGGGGCGCAAAAATAAATTCTCAAATTTGGATTCGCTACTTGACAAAAATAAACTTGCAAAAAAAAATTTCAAAATCGGACCACAAATAAAAAAGTTTCGATTTTGGCCCCGTTTGGCCCCTAATTACGTAATAGGGGGAAAAAGGGGGGGGGCGCAAAAATTAATTCTTAATTTTGTATCCGCTATTTGACAAGAACAAACATGTAAAAAAAAATTTCAAAATCGGACCACAAATAAAAAAGTTTTTATTTTGGCCCCTTTTGGCCCCTAATTACACAACGGAGAAAAAGGGGGGCGCAAAAATTCATCAGGTTCATTCTTTTATTGTAAGAAACATTCTTGACAAATTTCACAGCAATAGGCCAACTAGGACCAAAGTTATGGTGGAAACAAGTAAAATATTTGAATTTTTTCCCCCTTTTGGGCCCCTAATTTCGAAACAAAAAAAGGGGGGGGCCCCAAAATCAATCCCATTCATCCTTGTATGGTAAGGAACATCACTGTCAAATTTCATAGCAATTGGATAACTAGAACTAAAGTTATTGTGGAAACAAACAAAAAAGTAGTATTTTTGGCCCTTTTTTGGCCCCTAATTTCTAAACGAAAAATGGGGGGACCCCCAAAATCAATCCCATGCATCCTTTTATGGTAAGGAACATCATTGTAAAGTTTCATAGCAATCGGATAACTGGAACTAAAGTTATTGTGGAAACACTAAAAAGTTAACAGACAACGACGACGACGACGACGACGACAGCATCATACCATAATACGTCCGCAAATTTTTTGCGGTCGTATAAAAATATACCATAATATTTCCTTGGGAAATATACCTTTACTTTAAATCTAGTTCTTTCATTATAGTCTATAGAAAATTTAACTGGTCTCACACTCTAACGGTCTCTTCAAACTAATTGTCAAAAGTACCTGTTCCCACTTTCTCACTGCACACTTTTGTCTGTGGATCAAAGAATCCACTGTCACACTTTTTGACCGCAGTGGTTCTGTTCTTGTAGCAGACAACATAGTTAGGAGACCAGGTTTTCCCAGCAAACACATTATTGCCATCAGGTAGACCAACACAGCTTGGCAGACGGTCGGGACATGGTTCACACTTCTCATTAGGGTCCCTGCATAAGTTCTTTTCATATTGACCTATAAAAACAAGACACAACAAATAAAATATTGTATACTCTGTCCTGATGACGCCCATCTTTGGGCAAAACATGTCGACCTAATAAATAGCTTATCATCGCAGTGGGAGAAAATTGGGTGTTGTGTCTTTATATTTATATTGATTTACGATGGAGCTTAAAGACACTGTTGAATACCATTAGGTATGCACCCTAAAATTGCCCCTACCCCCAATTCACTATCTCAGGGCGTTGGATTAATCTTACTTCTCAGTTGACCTGTAAAAAGGTCAATAAAATACTTTACAACATGAACATTTAAATCTTTTCTGATTTAAGGGGGTACCCATCACAATAATATTGTGTCGTTTAATTTTCCTGAAAATTGGCAAAGATACGTACTTTTATCAAATAAATTTAATTGCAAAATCGTGAGAAAATCAAACCATAGGTTTCTTTGGAAAATTTTCATTGAACCAAATGGAGTTTCAACATTTTGATCACTCAGAAGCTTGAATCCTTTGAATAAATTTGCCTGACTAAAAAGTTCAACTGATATTTAAGAGTTATCTCCCTTACATGTTCTGTGCCCCCTTGTCCACTAAGGTCCCATTCTGATAACAATTGTAAATTGTTATCAAAAATTTCCATGCACATTGTTACTGGTATCAATGTTCATGCATGATATTTATCACCACTGATGAAGCATACAAGTTTTGAGGTAAGCAGTTAACACTGCAAATATTGGAGACTGTTGGCTCTTTTTTTTCATTGTTAGTCTTGAATTACTGTTGGGTTGAAGCTGTTAAACATACCCTGACCCTCATACAAAATCTCATTATCATTTAGGTGGCAAAATATAGTGATTCATGGTGATAAACTGTAAGGGTAAACTGGAATAGGTGCTCTGAAATCACTCTTTGATATCAGGCAGAACTATTGGTGTCATGTTGATGAAAGGACCTTTTCTGAAATTTTGTTGCATTGTGGGATTGTTATTGCCCTCAACATTGTTTTTCGGTCTTAACATTATTTGCAAGTATGGTAAGAGACATTTACTTGGATGGAAGTTGAATTTCTGAATAAGTCCATTATCTTAATCAAGCTTAGGCCGGATTGTCTGATTATAATTACTAAATATTAGTTCTGATGGTGGACCTGTCAGACAAAGGGAGCAAAATTTCAACAGGTCCAGCAAGTGCAGGACCTATGTCTGGGAAAGTTTTTGAATAATTTATTACAGCTAAGTGGATAAGTAAAATTTTTGCAGGTCTGGCAAACTTATCTATTTTGTATCTATTTTGTAGGACCCAATGTCTGACAAAAAAAAAAGATTATCTGCATCTCTGTGTAATATTATTTATTGCTTATTCTTCCAGAGCCCTCTGGCCCTCGGTATGATAAAGGTGTCTCGGGTAAATACAGCATATGATACAGATTCTGCCATGTATTATTCAGTATGTAATGTGGTTTAGGTTTTTTTGTCTTTATCTTAGGGGATTTACAACATAGGATTTCCCAACTGATACACCTTTGCTTGTTTCAATGGCCTTTAAGTCCAGTCTTTTCAAATTCTAATAGTTTTACAGTAAAAATTTCTATCGGCCTTTCAGTAGAACTCTTTATATAGGTGAATTTCATACATCATGGAAGTACTGAAAATATCTAATATTACATCATGCCTAAAGTCACTTGTAAATACATCTATCACATGAAAATAAGTTATTTTTATCAGAATGTTACTGAAAGGTCAAATCTCTAAAAAAAATGTCACAAGAGTAAATTTTTATCTAAAAAGATTTCTTTAATTTTCATATCATTTATCAACCGCTCCAATAGTTGTGAAAAATTATTTCTCTCCTCAAGAGAAAATGTTGTTCCAAGTGTTATTGCACGTTCAGATGATGATCAACTTTTTGCAATATTTTACCTGCCCCGTGTTAAGACAGAGAAAAATTTTTACACCTAAATTCTCAATGATTATGGAATTTCTCACATTTCAGGAAATAAATTTCATTTGCCCAGCAAGCCTCGCCATAAAAATTCTCAAATTTATTTCCCTTGATGTTAAGATATTCCATAATCAACTCGGCCACATTGTAGAAACTATATATCATTAATAGCAAGTAAGAGGCACAGTCATGCCGCACATTGTGGTTTCTTTATAATTTTTGGTTTACCAATTTTCAAGATTTTCTTGAGTGAAAAGCAACCACAATAAAAGAAGAATCCAATGAAATTTTAACTTTATATTGATTTCTCCTACAAAAATTTACAAACCACAAGATAAAATATCCAATTAAAATGTCTTAAGAGGGGAATCCATGCAAAATATAAAGAATGAATGCACAATACACAACCTTTTACTACAAATTGTGAAACTTAGCATTTGTCAAAATCAGTTACTTTTCAAACAGGAAATCTGTGAGCCACTGCTTACTCAATATACCCCAGCTACCCCCCAAATGGAAAAAGACAGTTAACAGGAAGTTGATAACCAACAGACTTTATTTCAGTACTCAGGATAGAGGACCTCATACTGAAGTCATATACCAAATTTCAAGTCACTGTGATAAGTAGTTGTCAAGAAAACTGTTACAGATTTTTTTAACAATTGACCAGTAATGTTGAAAATTGATTGAGTCGGTTACAATGAAGTAGATATCTGACAGACAAATTTTTGTACTCATGATAAAGGATCTCATACTGAAATCAAAACCAAATTTCAAGTCACTGTGATAAGTAGTTGTCAAGAAAAATGTGATGAAAGTTATGTTGTGGACAGATGGAAGGGCGGATGGAGGTTAACCAGTAAACCAGTATTCCCTACTCTTCTTCAAAGCTGTGGTATAACAATAAGTACCGTATAGCGGGTAAATTTCGCGGCGTGCAAATTTCGCGATTTCATACCAAATGACCAAGTTGTTATATACGCGGACATTTATTTTCGCGATTAAATAATATTCCCAGTACATATTTATGTTGATTCTATTTTACGCTGGTTCTTAATTTCGCGATAGAGTGAGTAATGGTCGCGAATATAGCGAAAATTAGAACCTCGCGAAAATTTCCCGCTATACGGTAATTATACTCACAAGGTGCTTGTGGTTCTGGAACACTGCCACACTGTATGTGTGAAAATTCATTACATTCCAATGTGAAGGGGTTAAAAAGGTCAGGGTATGGACACTCCTTGACGTAACCTCCAATGCGTCTGCTGAGGTATCGACAGTCTATATACTGGGCACAGTTCTCAGAACTTCTGATGATAAATCTTGGATTGGCTGCACAGAACTGGTTGGCATCACCTGAAAGAAATTTTAATTTGTAAAATTATAATGAAAAATATTTGCTTTTAATTCACTTTACAATTACAAGACAACTGACCAAATCAGCCTAATTAAAAATATTTTTTTATTCATTTATTTTACAACTCAAATTGATATAATAATATATTTGTCAGTGTAATTAGTCAACAGAAAAGAGTAGAGAAATTGAGATAAAATTCAGTTGATAGGTTCATTTTTTCCCACTTGAATATGATTTATACAGCAAGTTAATTTTATACATATATAACATATTGATGCAAAAGAGCCAAACTAGATTCTTAACAAAGTAAGAATGGGTCCCACTGGCACTCAAACTTCACAAAGGAGTAGGTTCGGTTAGAACCAAAATTGGCCCAAAATTTCAACTCGGTTAACTTTCTGAAATTACCGCCAAATATTTTTTGAAATGTTGTAATTTAAGGAATAACGAAAAGTAGGTTAAAAATATTCAGCAGCTTGGCGAAAACTGGGCTAGAAATCAAACGATTTGATGAAATTTATCGATATCTTGGCAATTTTGAACATCGCTTAATTTAACATAGAGCGCATGCATCAACAAAAACATGTTTTTGATGAAATGCTTATTTTTGAAAGACAAATAGATGGGCAAAGAATTAGAGTTGTTGACGAATGCGCTCTATACTAATTTCAAGAAAAACCTCTTGTGAACGGTCAAAAACAAAGCAAATATTGATATTTTCCAAGTTTTCAGCATGTTTATGAAGTCATAATATCATGCATGCTGTCATCAGCATGTGGAATAGATTGAATATGTTAAGTTTGGCTATCTAATGACTGAATTTCATCAAATTCATTAAAATGGTACAAGGTTGACAATTTGTGCAAATATGGGGCCAATTTCAGCACCTCCTGAACATATCCCTTTCAATGATCAAAATCTTGCACAAGTTATGTGATTTCAAAATTCTTTTTTTTTCCTAAAAATTTATTTTACTAATTTGCATGAAATTAATTATCTACCTCCTGATATGCTTCATATATGATCTGTACAAAATTTCATAATCATACTATAAAGTTTTTAATTTTTTGTGATCACAAAGAATTGTTGATGAGTTCATAACCGACAGTCAGACAAAGTGGAAACTATAGGGCTCAAACTGCCTCCTTGTTGCTCTATTAGAAACCCACCTGTTTTAAGAGCATTGACACAGATTCTGTTTTTGGGATGGAAGTAATACCCTTCTTGACATTCCAAAACATCAATGGTCCTATTCTTCAAACACTGTAGATAGTCCTTGGTCCAGTATTGTCCTGGGATGGAGTTAAGTCCATCGGGAAGCCCTACACAGCTTGGGAGTCTCTCAGGGCACGGTTTACAGTTGGAGTCTGTGGGCAGACACTGGTTTTGTAGATATTCACCTAAAATAAAAAAAGTGCTTAGTATAAAAAATATGTTTGTTACTGTGGATTCATTTATTTTCGTGGATTTCAATTTTCGTGGTTTGATGATAAATGGCCAGTTCGTGGATTCTTAAATTCGCGGTTATGAAGTCAGCAGCATACAAATCAATGCTTAATTTCGTTTTCGTGGGATATAAAATTTTGTGGGTCAAAGGAACCCTTGAAAAACACGAAAATTGATACCCCACGAATAATAATGAAACATAGTATATGTTGGTACTTTTAAAAGTACATTACTGATTTTTTTAAGTCCAAATTTTTTTGCAATTTGTATAATAACTGAGCTTATAATTTGTATCATTGACACTCCTTTGACTCTACTGATAATTTATTTTAAGCTGTTAAACAGTTGGCTGTGCTGTCTGAACTTTTATCTTTCAGTTTATATTATTTACAAAAATCCTAAATTTGATATAAACTTATATACAGTGAAAGTACTAAAATTCCTGGGTATCAAATTTTCATGGTTTCATGAATTTAATGTTTTAACAAATTCTTTATTGAAAGCAAAGTAATATTGACTTTTAAGGGTTTGTTTGACACACGTAAAACAAAACAAAATTGGTACCTTACTAAAATTTATTTTACACAGTAATTTCTTATCTAGATAAAATGCTTCTGACTTTCTTTTTTTCAGTTTATAAACCAAGGCTTTCTTATGATTTCTGATGACAACATGCATGATAGATTTTGATTAAGACATCAATGATACAAGAACCTTACACACTCTTATGTCATATCTTGTAAATATATATCATGTACCATTTACTGTTAAATCTACAAGTTTTAGCAGATTATATGTCCCAAAATCCACCTGGGGCTTGAATATATCCATCAGTTCTTTCACCTCATTGAACTTCCTTTAAGACTCTCAAAGTCTCTCAAAAATCCAAAGTTCCAAGTGTAGAAAAGATGGGTTGGATTGTAATGATAATTTCTAATATGATTAGAGTGATTTCTCATCTTACTTACGACGAAATTATTCACTACGCAACATTGTTCCTGTTGATATTCTATGCTTTGATAATATCAATTGTAATTTGGCGAACTTTGATGATTGGATTCCGAGCACCACAGCAGCCATATCAAAATAACAAGAAGGATGATGAAATCGATTTGAAGGACAATATGGTGAAAAGATTTCAGGAAGTATTACGATTCAAAACGATCTCAACGCAACTTGGAGAAGTGACGAAAATGATAACTTTTCTACAGAACAACTTCAGAGTGATCCATGCATCTAAATTGGTTACGACAGAAATAGTAGCAGAATATAACTTGTTGTATAAAGTATCTGGGTCGGATAAAAGCTTGACACCTTATCTCTTACTGGCTCATCTTGATGTTTCTGATGCCGAACCAAACTTATGGATCATGCCGCCATTTGATGGGAAAATTAAGGATGATGCAATCTATGGACGAGGCACTATTGATTTTAAAAATGGTGTTATGGGAATTATGGAAGCTTTAGAAAATCTTCTAGCAAATAAATTTAAACCCAAAAGAACATTATATATATCATTCAGCTATGACAGCAGCTCTGTTGAAAACAGTGGTGCTTTACAGGTCAGTAAACTTCTTCAGAAAAGAGGACTAAAAAAGCTGGAATTCATTTTAGACCAAGGAGGTACTATTTATGGAAAGGAAGGAGGAGTGGCTAGAATAGGGGTCACAGAGAAATCTGTCCTTGACATTACATTGAATGTCAAAGGTGAGAGTGGAAATTCTGCCTTGACCTTTGGAGAAACACCTTTTGCCATTCTGACCAAGGCCCTAGCAAAGATAGAAAATAAACCACACCCATACATGCTTGGTAAAGGCTTAGAAAAAGATATGATGGAACGATTAGCCCCAGTGATGAGTTTTGGTTATAAAATTCTTGTCAGTAATTTTTGGTTGTTTAAAACTGCGGTAGCAAACAAGTTATTTCAAAACCTTTCGATGAATGCTTTGATCCGAACTGTCCATAGCATACAAGACATTAGAATTGAGCAAGTGAAGTTACCGCTATCCAAGAATAAGATACCAGAAGACGTTACGGCCTATATCAATGTACACGTTCATCCGTCTCAAACTGTTGATGATGTAGTAAAACATTTCAAGAAGGTTATCAATGACAGCAGAGTGACCATTTCAACGAAAAGACGCGGAAGGGTTGCAGCCATCTCACCCTTTGACCAAGACAGCTTTGGATATCAGACTATTTGTGAAACAATCCATCAAATGTTCAAACCATTTCTCATAGCTCCATCCATTTTACCAATGGAGACGAATTCTTCCCATTTTCACATGTTTACAAACAATATTTATAGATTTACACCCCTTGTTACCGAGCTCAAGGATGATTTCAGCTTCAACGGTAAAAATGAGAAAATTTCTCTTGAAAACTATAAAAAGACGATTAATTTTTACAGGACTCTGATGAAAAATGCAGATAAAGATGAAAAAGGTCTGTGGGGAGATGAGGAATATTCAGATGATGAGTAAAATGAGGATGCATGAATTGATTTAGAGGGAATCAGTTTTGTTAAATAAAGTTTTTTTAATTGGGCGAAAATTCCTAGTGATTTTTCATGAAACTATGGCTGAATTACCGTATATCGGATTATTTTGGCGGATGAAAATTTTGGTGTTTTTTTATGTAATTTTTGTAGGTTTTATTTTGGTGCTTTATATTTTGGTGTTATATCTAATTTTCACCATTTAGATTAGACACAATTAAAAAGATGGCAATTTTTATTTTGGTGATTTTTTTCTTGCCCCCCAACATAGCCAAAATGACCATCACGCCAAAATAACCCGATATACAGTAATTTATGTTTTGTGTCACATTTTTTTTTGTGCCATTAAACATGGTTCTATCCACCATTCTCTTTTAAGAACCCTTACCAAGTCAGGACCATTGCAATATTCAATTTCTCAGGTATTCTTTTCCTTGTTTTTTCTATTGTTCTTGAACATTTTTAAGAAATTGATCATCCAAGTTTCAATAATTTTGTTAATATTTTTTTTTATCAAGAGATGAAGTCTACTGTTAAGAATATTATAGCCTTTTTATCATTTGTAATGAAAAGGGATCAAAACAGGCAGTAGAAAAAGTAAAAAACTGTGGTTTCATTATTATTCGTGGGGTATCAATTTTCGTGGTTTTCATTGGTGGCTTTGACCCACGAAATTTGATGCCCCACAAAAGGAAATTTAACATTGATCTGTATGCTGCAGACTGAAAAGACTTAAAAACCATGAATTTAACTATCCACGAACTGGTCCTTTTCAAACAAACCACGAAAATTGATACCCACGAAAATAAATGAATCCACAGTATTGCATAATCCTGCTATTTCTTTATAAAAAGATAACCATTACTTTAATTGTCAAAGGTCAAAGGAGATATCCAGCATTGACCTTTAGAGAGACACCTTTTGCCAATCTAACAAAGGCAAAGACAAACTTATGTTAATACACAAGATTGATTTTTTTTTATGTAAGGAAGATGAAAAGAATTGGGTATTTAGTTAAAAGAATAGAATAAAAATGGCTGGATTTCATGAAACAGGTGGAAGTATCTGAATGACAGACCTAAAAACCTTATGCTAAAGCTGCACATAAAAATTAACCAAGAAACTGTGAAAAAAAGTTTCTTAGAATACTGTTATGAAAATTTTTTCATCACCTGGCAAATATCACTAACACCTCCTATCATTTACAGTTTTATAACCTGGATTCTCACTGCATGACATTTGTATAACAAGAGGCTCCCAGGAGCCTGAATCGCTCACCTGGTCTTAATGTCAACCCTTTGAAGACTTTTGTATAGCTAAATGAGCTGAATGTTTAAGCAATAAAAAGCTTTTCTCTATCAGCAATAGTTTTCGTTCCAAAGCAAAAAACACTATTTTTCACCTTTAAAGGGCCATAACCCCTTGAAGGGGTCATTTGACAACTTCGACCTTAAAAAGACTTTTGTAGAGCTAATTAAGCTGAACATTTAAGCAAGCAACATCTTTTCTCTATCTGCAAAAGTTTTCTTTCTTTAGGACAAAAACACTATTTTTTGCCTTTAAGGGGCCGTAACCACTATAAGGGGTTATCTGACAACTTCGACCATATGGAGACTTTTGTAGAGCTAAACGAGCTGAACATTTAAGCAAGCAACAGCTTTTCTCTATCTGCAATAGTTTTCATTCTATAGGCCAAAAACTCTATTTTTTGCCTTTAAGGGGCCATAACCCCTATAAGGGGTCATCTTACAACTTTGACCCAATGGAGACTTTTGTAGAGCTAAATGAGCTGAACATTTAGGCAAGCAACAGCTTTTCTCTATCTGCAATAGTTTTCATTCTGTAGGCCAAAAACACTATTTTTTGCCTTTAAAGGGCCGTAACCCCTATAAGGGGTCATCTGACAACTTCGACCCTATGGAGGCTTGTGTAGAGCTAAACAATCTGAACATTTAAGCAAGCAACAGCTTTTCTCTATCTTTAATAGTTTTCATTCTATAGGCCAAAAACTCTATTTTTTACCTTTAAGGGGCCATAACCCCTATAAGGGGTCATCTGACAACTTTGACCTTATAGAGACTTTTGTAGAGCTAAATGAGCTGAACATTTAAGCAAGCAACAGCTTCTCTCTATCTGCAATAGTTTTCATTCCATAGGCCAAAAACATGAAAAAATGCTATTTTTCACCTTTAAGGGGCCGTAACTCCCATAAGGGGTCATCTGACAACTTCGACTCAATGGAGACTTTTGTAGAGCTTTTGATGCTGAAGCAGTAGCGTGGCATCAGATTTCATCTATCTCTTATACTTTTTGATTTACAAGCCAAAAACAGTAGTCTGACCCCCCTGGTCTATTTTTAGCAACGGTGGCCATGTTTTTTGACGAATCAAAAATCCCCACATCAGTTCTGTGGGGGATACCCTAAAGTACCACCAGACCAAATTTGGTTTGAATCTGTGCAGCCGTTTCAGAGGAGAAGAAGTTTGAAGAAAAGTTAACAACGACGACGGACGCCTAATGATGGCAATAGCTCACATGGCCTTTGGCCAGGTGAGCTAAAAATGATTAAAATTAATCAAATTCTATAATTTCAAAAAAAGAAGCATTTGATTCATAACTTTCAAGTTAACTAAAACTTACATGGTGCTTGTGGTACGTGTCTTGGGTTACAAACAACATTCTGGAATGATTCACATCTCTTGGTCAGTGTTGAGAATAAATCAGGGTATTGACATTCCTCAATATAGCGGCCATACTTAGACGAGGGGTTGGAGCAATTGTAGTACATAGCACAATCTCCAGAGTGTTTTACCAAAGCTCTTGGGTGCTGTTGACAATAAACATCAATTTGATCTGTAACATGAAAGGTTTATGTTAGCATACAAAAATACAGGCAATATTACTTGGTCCAACTATACATTCTAACATGAATCTTAGTGAAGTTCTGAACGCTCAAATTCATACATTTTTTTTTCTCATTTCTTAAAATAAAAAGTTTGGATGATCAATCTCATATATCCAAGAGGAAATAACAAAACATGACAAAGACATACCAGAGAAATCTAAGAATTGAAAACTATAGATTTGATACATAGTAAAAGTTTTAAGACTGGTAATTAATTGAACAATTACATAGTAAAAGGTTAAAATTCTTATACACCTTTATCAAAATAGTGATCAAAGAAATATAACTCCAACTAAAAATATAAATTACCAGTATTGATAGCTTCAGTACATGTCCTTTTCACAGGGTCAAAAAGACCTCCCTTCTGACAGGTCTTTTCCTCCATAGTCCTATTCCTGTAGCAATTGACATACTGGGCCTGCCATTTTTGGCCTGGAATACCTTGGTCCCCATCAGGTAGCCCCACACATGTGTGGTGGATCTCCTCACATCTACACGTGAAATCCCCTGGGGCACAGTGGTACTGTTTGTATTCACCTGGTTAAAAAAAGGAAAGAGAAAACTTCATATAGAGAGATAATAACAACATTTAAAGTACTGTTAACATATCAATTTCACGGTTGCTTATTTTCTATTTATGCAGGTACTAATATCCATGTTTTTCAATTATCATACATATACTTTGATTAACATGTAATAAATTGCCTATTCACATTTTTTTAGTAGATTTTTATTGGCCGTAAAAATAGTGACAATTATTACACAACAAAAAATACAAAGTTTACAGGAAGTATTTCCAGAGAAGAAAAGTTAACACACTGACTTACAAATTTTTAGATGCCCCATCTACCTTCAAAATTTATACTGTGGTTTGACTAATAAGATACTTATCTTTGTGGTTTTCATCAGTGTTATAAAACCATTAAAGTGAGAACAAACAAAGCATTTTATTATACTTCAGTAGATTTTTTCTATATAAAATACAGGTGAACATTTTAACTATTATGCATCTTGAATTTGGTAAAAGTACTCTTTCCCTAGGGATATAGTAAAAACTATTTCCCTAGGGTAATAGTACCGTAATACAATTTCGCAGGGTTTTTGTATGATTGGCAGTAGGTGTGGCTAGAGTACACTGTATACAAGGTAAAGAGTGAGCAGTAGGCGTGGCTAGAGTACACTGTATACAAGGTAAAGAGTGAGCAGTAGGTGTGGCTAGAGTACACTGTATACAAGGTAAAGAGTGAGCAGTAGGCGTGGCTAGAGTACACTGTATACAAGGTAAAGAGTGAGCAGTAGGCGTGACTTTAGTTAAGTTGTTTACCGATTCAGTATAATAAAATAATTGTTTACTGGTCATATGGAAAACAGTACATTTGATTCCCTCATGACCAGTAAACAATTATATAATATTAACATTGATTAAAATGAGCAACATGTAAAAACCGTGAAATTAAGATCCAACAAATAGCATTTTTTGGAGAAAACATGACAAAATTGATATTTATGAAAATAAATGGAAGGGTGTTAGTATGGTATTGAAAACAATGCCTTAGACCACTCGGCCATCCAGGTCCCGAAAAAATAAATTAATACACAGAAGACTTACATGGAGCCTGAGGAATTGGTCTGTGATCTGGAGTCACAGAAATGAACTCCACACACTGGTAGCTGACGATGGAAAACAGCTGAGGATAAGGACACTCTCCTAGGTAATGTCCTAACGGGGAGTTATACTTCCTACAGTCGAAGTACTGAGCAGCATTTACAGCACTGGCAATCACTCCATTAGGGTTGTGTTGACAATAAGGCAGAATATCACCTAAAAAAGAAACAAGTAAATCTGTGAGCTTATGCTAATAAAAGATACCACCACTCTCAAGCTACCATAAAAAAAACTAAGTATTTCGTAAACAGGAAGTAGATTACCTAGAATACTGAAATTGGTACACACCATATGGTACTAAAGGAATAATCTATATACAAAACATCAGACCTCTATCTCATGTAGCTGTTCAGAAAACTGTGACAGAATTTTTTCATTATGTGTAAAATTCTTAGTATTCTGTAAACAGAATAGAAGATGACCTAGGAGCTAAAATAATCCTAATGACATGAAGCCCAATCTATCAACATGACCTAAAGGTGACCTGATTTGGAACTGATGGACAGCCTAAAACACTATCATGACTATATGCCCCTATTGTTTCATACGGGAGATGGATTTATATAAGGCTTCAAGTCTTGTTTCTGAATCCCGTGATTAATTTGTTGTATTATTGTCACATTGTCTCATGTTCATTATTTGAATAATGTATTAGCAAATTATTTAATAAATATGTTTACACTATTGTTTCATAGGTGGGCCAAATAAATGTTATGCATAGGACTGATTTTACACTTCACACATTAAACTGTAAGACTTAAAACTTAAATCAAATAGTATTCACTACATAGATGTAAGCTGCAATGCTTGGGATTTTATGTTTAAAACCAAGTAAAAATATGATTAAAAGGAGCACCATTTTCGTTGTATTGTTTTTAAACTCTAAGCTTTAAAGGTTTGAGTTAAAATAAAAAAAATCAAATCTAACTTTATTCGACTATTTTAAAGACTGGATTTGAATTGTATGCATTTTATTTTGACCAAAGGCCAATCCCAAGACAGCAAGCAGTGCCTACTGGCCTCCTTGAAGGCTGCTGGCTGTGGTCTTTTTAAATTGCAGTTTGTTAATGTGGGCTGTGCCACATACACTTATTCCACATCTCATGATCTTCTATCATTAATTTTTGTAAATCTAAAACCAATTGGTCCTTCAGCAATAATCATATAATTACCTGGGTGTATGGACTGAATACACAATCTCTCTACTGGATTAAAGACCCCTGCTGTACATCTCTCTACAGATATTGTTCTGTTCCTTAGACATACCACATATCTACTGGTCCACAGCTGAACTGCATTCCTGCCATCAGGGAGCCCTACACAGCTAGGATGTCTCTCGGGACAGGGAGCACAGGAAGTGTCACCAGGGTTACAAAGATTCTGGATGTACTCACCTAACAAAATAAAGACATATAGAATAAGAATAAACTTAAAAGGAGACTTATCAAATCTTTTTGTCTTATAATATGAGAAAGGCATTGCCTTGAATAGCATTCCTAGATACAAGAAGATATGTCAGAGAGACATAATGCCCCCCCCCCTTGGGAATGCTCCATCTCACAACCTTTCAGACAGATAAAAACAGACAGACAAACAGACCCCAACACTTTATGCCCCCTACTTTTGAAGAAGGGGCATAAAAATAAAATCAGTATCACAGGAAAGAATATTTTTTTGCACATGCAGACTTTTTAAAAACCTGTGAGAAATCTGAATAAGTGACAGAACACTTTTCAGCCAATCATAATTTTGAATCTCATGACATTTGACTGACTTTCTACATTAAAGAGCTTGCCACTTTTGCATAGTAAATATTTTAAGGAAACCAACAAAAACTCAACTGTATCAGAAACTGAATATACTGCATGCAAGCTCACAAAAGCATACCCACAGCTTCATTATGAACTTACCATTAGAAAAAAATCAAAGCCAAACTATCCCCTTTGATGATATCCAAGAGCTGTAAAATTTCTACATTCACATTTCCATATTACTTACAACCTTCATGTAAAGTTTCATTAAAATCAATTAAGTGCTTTAAGAGAAGGTGATATTGCCAGATATGTTAAAAGGCAAATGACAGACAAACAGGGTTATTCCTAAATGCACCCCCCCCTCTTCCTCCCCCCAAACAACTTTATTTGCAGGGCTATAAAAATAGATACCAGTGCTTAATGACTGTCATACTTACATGGTGCTTTGGGTTCTGGTCTCTGGCCACATGTGACGTCCCTGTAGTTTCTACACTGTTGGTAAAAAGAAGAGTAGAGGTCTGGGTATTTACACTCCATCCTGTAGCCGCTGGCTGAAGCAGAACAGTCATAGTACTGGGCACAGTTTTGTTGATTCTCAAATTTCAAGGTTGGGTTGGCTCTACAAATGCTAACTATGTTACCTTAAAAGAAAAGATTGTTAGATCAAAACATAAAATAATATATATAATATTCATATTACAAAGAAGACTAATTAAGGGTCTCAAATTTGTTCAGAGTTATGTAATGGTAACAAGTCTTAACTACGCTGTGCTTAAAAGCATTAGTTTTCTGCCACAAAAACTAGATGTTGGAAAGGCTTATAAGGAGGAAATGTGTCCATGGGATACAGATGGCCCTGTGTAGGGCCAAAACAGTATGTACAAGTCTGACAGATCTAAAAGTCGATTAGAAGGTACAGTTTGTCATACTGAACCACCCTACCAAATCTTTAATCATGCTAATATGCTGTTTCTGAGAAAAGCTTGACTGTAGTACAACATGTTTGGAAGTTGCTGATGGAGTACAGTTTGTCGTACTGCCTTTAGCCACTCTGGCAAAAATTCAGTGAATGGCATGAATTGGCAGACCATCATGTTTTGTTGTTAAAATTTTTACACTTACTGATATCAATAAGAAGAGTACATCTTCTGTGTACAGGATCAAACAGTCCTGTCTGACACTTGTCAACTGAAATTGTCCTATTTCTGAGACATGTTACATAGTCAGCTGACCAGTATCGACCAATCACAGCCACTTTACCATCAAGTTGTCCAACACATGTTGGGAATCTTTGAGAGCAAGGAATACAGTTTAAGTTGCCAGCTTTACAGAGGTTCTCATAATATTCACCTGTAAAAATATCACATTTTTTATATTTCTTAGCCGAAATAAATCTTTGACTGTTTCTGTTTCCCCTACTTTTAAATCATGCTTTATGGAATAAGTGATCAATAAAGAATTGTGCAATTTTTCATTTTTATTCTTTGTTCTGTTTAATTACATATAATATGTAAATTTCAAATTTGAAAGGACTCGTACCCCTCAATGAGCCTCCCTCAAAGAAAACCTTACTACAAAGACTTACAAGGTGCTTGAGGCTCTGGACGCTGCTGACAACTGACCAATGAGAATCTCTGACATGACATGGTATCCAATGAAAACAGGTCTGGATAAGGACATTCCTTGACGGACAGCCCTCTAAGTATGTCCTGGCAGGAGTAATACTGGGCACAATTAGTCATGGAAGGCACAACACTGTTAGGGTTAGCCTGGCAAAATTCTCTGATATACACTGAAAATCAGAAATTATGCAACTATAAAATAAATTCCTTTAAATTTTTTTTTTATTTTTTAGAAAAAAAACATTAACAATTTAAACTTGTGATGAAAAAAACATAAAGATATTGCACAGTAACTATCAGTTTTACAAAGAATAATAAGTTGTTCATTTTCAAAAAGTCAGAAAGTTTTTCAAACTTCCAATATGTGCACAGTATCTTTTTCAAGACTGAAATATATAGAAATTCTTTAATATTTTGTAGTATTTTTACTTAACTCTGAGAAACATGTGAATCTGAGGAATCTGAGTTCAATAATTTTTACGAACACTTTGTATAGACTTTTTTAATCTGCTAGAGATTTTTCATAAATCAATTTTCTAATGGGCTTCAGCCCTATTGATAATAAGAAAAATAATTTCATTCAAATTGTGTTTAATTGGTATAGAGATCACGCAGTTAGTTATAAAAAAAATATTTAGCAGTGTAAAGTAAAAATTACCTAACTCGATTTGCAGGTTAAAAGGAGTGTGCATGCACATTGGAAAAAAAATTGCTTCATACCTGTATCTATAAACTTAACACAGATTCTTTGGTAAGGATCAAAGAAGTAACCACTACTACAATGAGAGACTGAAAGAGTCCTGTTCCTGTAGCATATAATATAGTCTGTTCCCCACTTCCTAGAGGGGAACCAGTTTCTGCCGTCTGGTAACCCAATACAAGATGGCAGACGGTCAGGACAGGAGACAGTTCTTTGGGTTGATCCGAAATTCTGGTTCTGTAAATATTCACCTGAAAACCAATGAGAAATAAGACCTATCACTATGTTTTATGTGCTTAAATTACAATAACAGCTAACAAGCACTAACAAGAATATGTTCAAAAGACATTATAAGGGCTGCCAACTTCCCTGATTTTCACAGGTTTTCCTGATGTTTTTTTTTTGGCTTTATTTTATAGTGAATATAATAGGAAACATCAAAGAAATGGTTAAAACCTTATTTCAAAATTTCAACAGTTGGCAGCCCTGCATAATGCCCCATTTCGCAACATTTATTTGGGATGAATGGACAAACATGCCCCTGCCATCATAGATGGGGTAAAAAAAGTTAAACAGTGTCTTAATATCGTTCAGATTCAGCAAAATTTGAAAAATATACTACAATTCATTCCACTCTCATTCTTACTAGATTGTTGATTGCTGCTGAGTGAGTTGTTTTGTTTTGTGTGTATTATTTATAATGTTGTGTTTTTCCACCTCTTTTTTCTTTTATGGTTACTGATTTTGTCTTAGCCCTTACAATATCCCATTGTTATTTCTTTGTTTCTATAAAACTTTGACATTTTGATTAAATAGATGAAGATGACAACATGGTCATGAAGGAGGCAAATATATTTGTTTTCAAGTCCCAATCCTAAGACCTTTATTGTAGACCAGACAAAAACAGTATGATCTTAAAATTAATGTAGAAGCAGAAATATTTGTGGGGGATTTAATTTTGTTAATCTAATAGGTAAAAGAATTCCACAAAATTAAATCTTGAAACCAACTTATATAATTAGGTTACAGAGTTTATCAAAATAAATATCAATGAAAATGTGTCCCCGTCAACTCAGATTTGTGCTCTAAACCACAAAATTTTATCTCCATCAATAGTACTCCTTATATGATTTTCTTATCAATTTCAGATCTTTAAGCACTTACATGGAGCTTGTGGTACAAATCTATTGTCACAGCTAGCTGAGGTGAAGTTCACACATGACTTAGTGACAGATGAAAACAGTTGAGGGTATGGGCATTCTTCTAGGTAGTGCCCAAATCTACTGTTTCTGTCCCTGCAGTCAAAGTACTGGGCACAGTTAGTGGGGTGGGGCAGGATTGATGTTGGGTGGGTTCTACAGTATTCATCAATATTGTCTGAAAGAGAAATTTATATGTTTAAACTGGAGTTGTTTCCCTTTGACTGGATTTTATAATTGATGTGTGTCATGCAGTTTAATAATTTTCATTACCATTCATCGAATTTTCAGTTATGGTTAATGTCTCATATGAAGATATGACATTTAAAGAAGTCAACCTCATGAAAAAACAATCATGATCCTTTCATACAAATTGACACAAAAAGAAACTCAAACTCAATAATGTAAGCAACAATGTTAGCAGGACTTGAAATGCTAAATAATAAACAATAATCTATATATTTTATTTATATGTCTTAAAAGGTTACTTTTTTTGTATCACTACCAGGTCTTAATATTGATATAGAAAAGGGGGTTTTGGCTAACATTTGCTTTTATCCACTTCTGTTCTTTTGAAATCATTAAAAAAGTTATAACCATCCATTGCAGAATCTATTTTTCAATTCAACTACTACTTTTTTTTGTAAGATCTTTTGAGGCATTAAGATATCTAACAATTTTCTTTCTTTCTTTTTTGGGGGGATGGGGGGTATTTTGGCTGTTACCTTAATCAATCGCTTTATTTTGTTTTTGTGTCAATTTTAAGAGCAATAATTCAAGTGGTGTAGCATAGGATGATAGACTGTATTTACTTGTGACCATGTTCATATGGCACTCTCTGGTGTGGTGCATACATGAGGGCTGTACTTAATTGTGTCAATTTTCCTGTTGCACGCCCTGGTCAGTCAAAATTTGGGATGTACTTACTTGTGTCAATTTTCCTATTGCACACCCTGGTCAGTCAAAATTTGGGTTGTACTCACTTGTGTCAATTTTCCTATTGCACACACTGACTAAAGAATTTCGGTTGTGCTTAATTGTGTCAATTTTCCTGTTGCACGCCCTGGTCAGTCAAAATTTGGGATGTACTTACTTGTGTCAATTTTCCTATTGCACACACTGACTAAAGAATTTCGGTTGTGCTTAATTGTGTCAATTTTCCTGTTGCACGCCCTGGTCAGTCAAAATTTGGGATGTACTTACTTGTGTCAATTTTCCTATTGCACACCCTGGTCAGTCAAAATTTGGGTTGTACTTACTTGTGTCAATTTTCATATCGCACACTCTGGTCAGTGGATCAAACATTCCAGATGGACACTTGTGTACACCTATTGTCCTGTTTCTGTAACATGTGACGTACTGATCGGACCACTTCTGACCCGGTATGGCATTGTTACCATCTAGTAACCCTCGACAGCTGTGGAGTCTCTGAGAACAGGGGACACAATTCATATCACCTGGATTGCACTGGTTCTGTTTGTATTCACCTATATTAATGAGATAATTGACAACACTTTTAAATGATTTTTTTGGTAGGATAATCTTTAATGATTAAAAGATTTTAAGTATGTCATTTTGCATTGGATTCCATTTTTGTTTTCATTTTTGGTGGAATTAAGATACAAGAAACATTAAAAATATGTATTTATTTTAGATATTGCTTATCATTTGTAATCTTTAATTTTGCTTCCTTTTTTGTGTGGTCCATTGAGTAAAATCTTTTATTATATAGATATAGATGAAAGATTGTGATTTCCAAGTTAAATAAATTTCTAGATTTTCACGGAGTTAATTACAGGATTTATCTAACTCGCGTGCGAATTTATCTAACCCTCGTGAAGTTTCCCACGAAAAATATGTATCATAGATTAATGCGCAATCACAATTCATCAATCAATATTTTTTTTCGTTTTCATTATTTTGGTGATCTAATAGTCACGTTTATCCAAATTATCTATATAATAAATAGTATAACTAATTCGGGGTGATGAATATCAATTTTAATGTCACTCGTGTCGAATAACGCTAGGGGATTCAACTTGTGCGCGGAACAAGTTCCGCGCATTTGTTGAATCCTGGCGTTATTCTAGACTCGTGACATTAAAATTGATATTCGCCACCCCTCATTAGTTATACTATAATTACCATACTTTAAAATTTAGACTTTTTTTTAAAGCAAAACCAAATGTACTTTGCTTGAAGTCACAATTCTACATTTTGGAAATTGCATTGCTAAATTTTCAAAAAAGAAAGAAAATAATGACTTTTTTTTAAACCTCAATGAATCGACAGCAAACTCCTCAACTTACATGGAGTTTGTGGCTCAGGCCTATTGCCACACGACACGGAGGTAAAATTCTGACATGCATGAGCCACTGTGGAGTACAAGTCTGGATAGCGGCATTCCTCTTGGGTGGTAGTGATGTCATACTTAGTGGCAGGGCATTTAAAATACTGGCCACAGTTAGATGGGTGTGGCAGAATTTGACCAGGGTGGGCTCTACAGTAAGATGGTATGTCAGCTGAAATAAAATAAATTCTAAAATAGAAGACAATATAAACATTTATGTATAAGAAAGACACAGTTTACATATTTCTAAAATTTGTCTAGCGCTTGACAAGTTTGGCTATTTCTTTTTTAAAAAATGATAAATTTATCTGTTTAGTATTGTTGTAATATTTTTTGGCTTCTGTTTTTGTTTTATCAAAGCTAATATTCTACCGGTTTTCAAAGTTTTTTTACTCCTAGTGAGTCTGATGAAGGTTAATCCAGAAAAGCGCTTCACACACAGTGAAATTTTTGATTTTGTACATTTATCTAAATCATTTCAATATGTGTATCGTGTCTTTCTGGCACACATTCCATATTCTTTCGATTATAAATGTATAAAATATAGGAGCTTTGAGATATGCTATTTATCTATTTTTACACATTATGATATTTGCCAATTTGTAAAAGGTTTTTAACAATGTTTGGTAACTAAATATTTGAAGCAAAAATGCATTAGGTTATCCAGGACTTTTCAACATTAATCTTTATCTTTTAAAGGGGTTGAGAAAGAAATTTTTTGTCAATCATCTCCAAAATAAAAGCAATCCATGCAAAAACAATATGAGTCAAGTTTTTTTTTGTCAACAATGCATATTAAATTTTCATTTCTTTTCCCCATTAGTATTTTTGAAATATTCAAGATTATTTCCTTTAAATGTTAACAATATTTTCAGTTTATAAAGTTGTGTAAACATTTGTGCACAATGTTTATCAATACATTTGGCATTTGTGCATTTACCTTCAATTTGTCCGAAGATTCTTTATTACAGTCTTAATTGTATATCTTTATATTGTGAAAGTATTTATTGTTTTCAATAAAAGAAAAAAAAATGAGAAACCAATTTTCGTTGTTTTTGTTGGTCAGACAAACAAAGAAATAAGATTTTTTAAGAAATTTTACATGGTTGTAAATGCTTTAAAAACTTTGCTAAAACCATGAATTCTTAAATAAAAAAACCTGCAATTCATTCTGAAACCATAAAAAGAAGTTGTCTATGAATTAAAGTACTTTCACATTAACATACTTGTTGGTACATCTGTGGAACATTGTCTTAGTCGTAGATTAAAATATCCAGAGTTACATTTCCTGACGGTGGTCCTCTCGTTCAGACAGACAATATAATCAGGGAGCCACTCATGCCCTGGGAACAAGTGATGCCCATCAGACAGCCCTATACAGCTGGGCAAGCGCTCAGGGCAGGGCGTACATTGGCTGACACTTCCATCGCACACATTAGCTCTGTATTCACCTAGTGTGGATAGAAGAAATTTTGATTGTATGCACGGTGAAACATAGAATCTGTGAGCGACTGCTCCCCCATTCCAAAGTTGATTTGGTGGATAAACAGGTAGATGTGGGATAGACCTTGAACATGCACTTGTGATATGGAACATTATACTGAAGTATTTACTATCAAATTTCAGGTGCTGAGAAAACATAACAAAGACACATTTAATTAATATTACTCATTATAAATGTTAAATCCATATTTCCCAGGAAACTTTAGTTATATCCATAGTAAATTGTCTAGAAGGTATATCCAACTTTTTTGGAAAACCAAGCCTGCTTAAGTACATATATTTAAAGATCTAAATAACTCGACTTACATGGTGCTTTTGGTTCATGCTTGGCATCACATGATACCGTCTTATAGCTCTGACATCTCATAGTGACTGGTGAGAAAAGATCTGGATAAGGACACTCCTCCAAATATCGTCCGTACCGAGACGTTGTGTCAGAGCAGTTGTAGTACTGGGCACAGTTAGATGGGTGTGGCTTCAAGGATGTGGGGTTGGCTCGACAGAAACTGTCAATATCAGCTGTTATGATATAAAAATTAGTGTAAACTTTACTAGTTTGCTACAGTTTCAATTTCAATTTTAAGGTAGTTTAAAAATTTAACATTTCAATTGATATTTATGTCATGAGAAGCTTATGACAAAAATGTGCTTACAGTTACCCTGTTAAATGACCTTAGAAAGATTAAGGAAACCAAAGGACATAATCTCTGCTTTTATAAGTAATGAAGAATTAAAAGTTATTTCAACAAAGAAAATAAAAAAGTTTTTTTGAGGAAATATATGATCAAAAGCAAATAGAGCCATTGCAAAAGGGCAAATTATAATTCCTGTGTGAAATGGGCAGGAATGCTATTACCCATTTGTCAATAAAATACGATTATTATCCCAACTTGTATTGTATCCAAAACCGTGTCTGGCATTAAAAAAGAGTCTTACTTGTAGAAATCTGTGATGTACACTGCCTGATATCTGGGTTGAAAAATTGACCTTGGGGACAAGAGGTCACAGTGATTGTCCTATTTTTGAGACATGTGATATAGTCATGTGACCAGAGTTTCCCTGGGAATGGATTAGCACCATCTGGGTTACCAACACAGGTTGGCAGACGGTCAGGACAGGGAATACAAGTCAGGTCATTTCTACTACAGATATTTTTCTCGTAATCACCTGAAATTATAAATAGAAGTCCATTGAAACTATAGACAACTGCTACATATTTGAAATAATTTTTTTAGCAAAAATAAGAATCTTTATTGATTAGGTGATTTACAAAATAAGTAACATGTAAACAAATAACAAAAATAAAACGATTGTAGAAATGTGCCATACTTGGGTTTTGTCTTAAAAATTCATCAGGGACATTCTAGTCAAAATTTAAAAGTCTAAAATCAGGGATTCAAATTAACAATTGAGAGCCAAAGGCCCAGGACATTGCTTTGCTTAATGTATTTGAAAATAAACATGTTCAGTTGGAGTAAGCTAAAAAAGGGTATTTCATGAATATACTTTAAACACTTACATGGGGCCTGTGGTTCTTTCCTAGTCCCACAATTTACCGTAGTAAACGAGACACATGACATTGTAGAGGTCGAGAAAAGGTCAGGATACTGGCATTCCTCAGTTTCACCTATGACCCTTGACCCTTGACTGCTACACTTGTAGTATTTGGCACAGTTCTCAGGATCAGGCACAACATCGTTAGGATGGACTTTACAGTAGTCAATCACGTCCACTGGAACATAAAACAAGAAAATGTACAAAAACTACGGACAGACAGACAAATGAACCCAAACTCTTAAAGGTGTGGCATAAAATTAAGGGATATGATGATATTCATACACTGGTGTATTTGACATGGGTATAAAAGGTTCTTGTTTGCTCGTTTCGTCGTTGCCCAATTGGATGCCCCATTGGTACTTTTGTTTCTTTCATAGCTTACACTTCAAACCAAGTTTAAGACAGCCCCTACTATTTAATTAAATGAAATTCTTCATTTTGCAGTGCAAATAATATGATTGAATTATTGTTTGCTATACGTCATTTCATTATGAAAGAAAAAATATTGTTGTGATATTTCTAGCCTAGAACAATATATCAGAAATCATTGTAGGGGATGCGTTTTCATGTTTTGGTTAACACTTCACATTTGTGTTTTATTTCAAGTTTGTCAACTTCAAACTAAACATATTCTTTGAATCAAATAAATAAGGTTGATATAACCCCAACAAGAAATTCAAAATATAAATTCTTCTGCCTTTAGGAACTTCTGTTAAGAACCAAACAATAAAGTAAAGTTAAAATAACGCCCTCACCTTCCCCCTCCCCAATGTGAAATTTTAAAGCTATCAACATTATCCTACCTTTTGGGACCTCTGTTGTACATGTAAGAGTCCTAGGGTTGAAATACCCCTGGCTACATTGACTTATGCTAATGGTCCTGTTCTGGTCGCACACAATATAGTCCCTGTCCCATAATCTAAAGGGGTGTGGTTGGGAGCCTCCCCCTAGACCAGGGCAACTAGGGAGCCTCTGGTTACATGGCTGACAATTTAGATCACTGGGCTGGCACTGGTTTTGTTTGTAATCACCTGAAATTAACAGATCAGTAAAGTTATAATCTAAAAATCTGTCAAGGTAAAAAATGGTAGGATTTCGTTAAACAGGAAGTAGGTGAGTGACAGACCTAAAATCTGTTCCCACGTTAGGGGACCCCACCCTGATGCTGTATACCAAATATCTAGTGGCTGTGATTCCGCCGCCCGCCCACCCATTCACCATTTTATAACCCAGATTTTTCACTCCGTGAAACTGGCCAAAAATGAACAGATATGGAGTACTGTGGATTCATTTATTTTCATGGAAACAAATTTGCGTGGTTTGCTGAAAAAGATCAGTTCAAGAATTATAAAATTCATGGTCATAAAAATCAATGTTAGATTTCCTTTTTTTGTGGATATCAAATTTCACTTTTATTGCTGAAGATTACAAGTGGGGGTTAATCAACAAATTACGTACAAATCTGGCAATCATAAGTTTCCGAACAATCAAATACTTAGTTGATACATTTCAAAAATTATAATGAGCATGTTTTCTTTAAAGCATAAAACAGGATTTCCGCATCTCTCAATTTAATTTCTTAACTTAAGTACCAAAGCTCTTTCAGTGCTTATATTATATGAATCATAATTATTATGATATAAATTAATTCTTACATGTTGTTGAACTTCCTAAGTAATTTGATATTAAACCTACAGTACCATACAGTTAAACTAAATTAGAATAAAAGCAACATCAGAGAGGAAACTGTCTTCAAAATATCAGACCTCTACAGTTTTAATTGGGAGTTTCATGATAATATTGGCAGATGGCCAGACAAAGTGAAAACTTAAGAGCTCAGACTTCTGGATGAAAGGGCTTTAAAATAAAATCACAGGATCACAATTATATAAATATATAAATCACTTGTATTTGAAGAATATGACTTGTGGGAGTACGAGCCTCAGAAATTTAACATTTTCGAGATCCTCAGCTTTTATCCATTCAAATGCATTAAAAAAATTTCAACATGTTTTCTAACTATTTTTTTCAGAACTATTAAGAGAAGGTCATAATAAACACCCTATAACAATTTCACTCAATTCTAATTACAATTTCTATGTTAAAACAGAAGACGAACTTTTAATGTATTTCTTATGAAAAATCTAGAGAAGAGAGAAGTTTTTTTCCCGCCATATTTTTAAGTGCTTATATCTTGAAAACAGCTCAATGTTTTTGAAAACTTTTTTCATAAAGTCTAGCTATTTTGAGCTATTCTTTCAAAATGTTCTATTCTAAAAAACTTTTAATTACATAAAAATCTCAGGCTCGTGCTCCCTTAAATATATAGGTACTCATGCTTACATGGTTTCTGGGGTTCAGGTCTTTGGCCACAAGTGACTGACTTAAACGACTGGCATGATTTAGTCACTGGGTCATACAGGTCTGGGTATGTACATTCCACTATGTAATGACCAGTTCTGGAACAGTTGATGAACAAGGCACAGCTGTCAGGGGATTCCTGAACAATGGTCGGATTGGCTCGACAGAATTCATCAATGTTGGCTGAAAAAAGAGAAAAATATGTCAGTCGAAAATAGCAGGATTTCATTTAACAGGAAGTAGGTGAGCTACAAACCTGAAATTGAAGACAACAGTAAAAGATCACATGCTTATGCTGGGTACCAAATATAAAGAGGCTGTGATAAGTAGTTGCTTAAAAAAATTATTACGAAAGTTATTTTCCTGACTGCCCACTGCCTGTCCTCATGACACACAATCTTATTACCAATTTTTTCAATCTATAAAATCCGGCAAAAAATGAACATGAGTCATTTCTGGTTTAGGACTAACAATGACAATGTCAGTGGAAGATTTCGGTATGATAATTAAAAGATCATACATCTCCTTCATTATGGACCAACATTCCCACTAGTACCTGCAGGTGAAAATAGCCCACTCTTTTCAACAAGGATGTTTTCTTCCCTTTTAAAATCATTTAGTGTATGAAATTAACTAACAAATTAAATGGTAAATGACAATTCTGGCAATACATACCAAAAGAACTTAGCAACACAAATTAAAAGTGTATTAAGGTTAGTGAGGACACCAGTCATGTGACCAAAAACAACAAAAAATGCAAAAAACAAGTGCTAATGTCACAAATACATTTTACCTTAAAATTTGTGTTAAATAGTTTCATTGCATAAAAATAAATCAAAATGAATTAATTTTTACACAAATACATCAACCATTCCTTCATAAATTTAATTTTCAAATAAAACAAGGGAGATAATCGAATTGAAAAATGACCCCAAAATTACAAAGATTTGTATTGTAGACTGAAAAATAAGCTGGTGATCCCCAATTTTTATTGTTTTATTTCAAAACATATTGTATTTCATTGATTTTTATCAAATAAAACTAAATTTTAAATTCGTAGATTTTTTCTGCGACAAGATTTTATGCAAATTATTTGGCATTTCCTATATAATCCATTGTAATTTGGGAAAACTTTAAGCCTAAATTTTTCAAAAACAAGCCTGGAAAGGGGGTCTAATATTTTAACACAAGATAAAGTATATACCTAATACTAATATATAAAAAATTTGGACATTTTAAATTCGGCATTATTTTTGGGGTCAGGTGTCCTCACTAACCTTAAGTTCAAGCTAAAAGACCTACCGTAAATGTACTTATTTTCACGATTTTATGATTTCAGCCACGTTTGGGGGTATTAAATATCGCGTTTCCTAATAAATATTGTCTTCATTTCAGTCATATTATTTCATTTCATGGGTATTTAATTTCGCGAAAGATACCTGACCGTGAAAATTTGTTGAAATAAATACCTCGCGAAAAATAAGTATGTTTACAGTAATTTAAATTTAAAACCATTATATGAGATTCACTGTATATGTACCTATCGATGCAACCGACCCAGTATTCTAGTGACATCCTAAATGGAAACAAAATATAAAAGGGTTTACAAAAATAATGCTTGATTAAAAACACACAATTATTTGTTTGGAAACAGAAAACAGTAAAGAAAAAATTATAATCATTACATCATATTTTCACCTTAACCCCCCCCCCCCCAAATTAAAAATATATAGACAATAGACAATAGACAATATTTTTTTGCATGAACACATTTTCATTACCGGTAAATGGTTATAGCACAAAGAATAAGCAAAAATGTCAATAAACAGTTTATAATTACAAATTTAGCAATATTAACATGGCATGACAGTGGTACTAATTTGATTATTAACATTTAATTGTGTTTTCTTATCTTGAATTTTAATAATTGAATATGAATTGTTGTTTAGAAGAAATTTAATTTCTTTAATTGTTAGAGAATTAGGAAACAGATGTCCTAGTAGATTTTTAAGTTTTTCAATAAGGTTATGTATCCATTATTAGCTAAATCAATCAATCAATGAAAATGAACATTTTCAATCTTTCTAAATTGAAAATTTATCTATTAACAACTGATATAATTGTTTGTACTACAAACGACACCTATATCATATTTTGTTTATCAGTAAATTGACCGTAACATCCTTAATAATTGAAATTAAACTAAGCCAATTTTATAACTTGTTTTCCATGCAAAAAAATGAAGTGTTTCATATTTTTGTGTTTATTGGTAGCCAGTAAAGAATTTTTACTGGGCAGTTCAAACAGTTCTCATAGGAACACCGGTTTTCTTACAGTCTCAGAATATTACAGTGACAAAATACAAACTGAGCATGAACTGAACCAAGTCAAACAGGATTTAATTAAATATCACGATCTTCAAGAGAAGACTATGGAAAGGAACTTAAATCTGCTGGCGACCCAAGTACAGGATAAACTAGACGAGTTCGATAAAAAGTTGATGGATAAAACATCAAATATCCCAGCGAACATTGCTGACTTGGAAAAAAAATATCAAGAAGTAAAACATTCCTCTGAATCATGGCAGCATAAATATGAAGAACTTGAAAGGGACAATAATCTGACAACAACTCAGTTGATTAATGAGCTTCAGATTCTAAAAACGGAAAATAACAACCTCAAGACAGAGAATACAATTATGAGAAAGGAATTCATGCAGGTACAAAATGACAATGAACTCTTGAAGAATTCCCTTTTTCAGTTAACATAGGTTATCTCCCATATGCATGAGTTATCTAACTTTACAGCAGGTATAAAATTTATTTTCTCTGGATTTATTGTTGAAATCCTATGATAAATTTGAGGGGTTCAGAAAGAAAAGGGATTTCCCAACATTTTGAGATAGTTATGTAACTTTTTAAAACATTTCCTTTTACAAAAATACTTATTAAATAATCTGCAATAAAAATGTAAACTTTAAAAGATTTTATATAGTAAAGTTCTTGTGAAATTTAGGGAAATCCCTAATTTCTTTCAGATCTCTCTAGATTTTTCTTTGATTTTCCATGAAAAGAACAGAGGGGCTAAGAAATTACACCTCCTGCAAAGTTAGATAACTCCTGCTTATGGGAGATAACCTATGTAAACTGAAAAGAGGGAATAATACTGCAGAACTGCAACAGAAAATCAAAGAAATAGACCAATCAGAAATTGACCAATCACAACATTTTCGTAGACTAGATCTCAAAACTAAAGAACTGGAATACCAATTGAACTCGCTATCAAATACACAGCAGACTTGTAGCCAGAATTTCTTGTCCTTGTCTAGTAAAGTGACCTCCCTTGAATCAATTGGAAAGAACCTTGAAATTTCAGTACAAAGTAACTTTACTGCTATTCAGCAAAATTTAAATGTTACTATCAATGGCTTTGAACAGAGAACCCAAACTGAACTGGATACTGTGAGAGCAAGCAATAACCATTCTTTGAACCTATTGGAGCAACAATTGAAGGACCAGTTTAAACCAGGTGCTTTTAATGTAGAAATTTTTGCAGTGATATGACATTGCTGTACAAAATGAACCTTTTGGGAACATTTGGGATAAATTCTTAATTCTTCTAATTTTTTATACTCTGTACTTTAAAAGAAGCAAATGGGGCAATCCAGTGTCAAAAGTCCACAAATGAAAAGAAAAAATGGTCATTATATGTTTGGAATAGTTTTGTGCCAATTAGCAAA
Organism: Arcuatula senhousia; assembly: GCA_963971305.1. NCBI lineage: Eukaryota > Metazoa > Mollusca > Bivalvia > Mytilida > Mytilidae > Arcuatula > Arcuatula senhousia. The sequence goes on from OZ020306.1 coordinate 50,282,734, forward strand.
AATAATCCACCCATGGAAATGGACAGACAAATACAAAGACCGACAGACATACAGACAAGGTGATTTCAATATAGCCCCATTCTTATCAATAATATTACAATATAATGGTCATGTTTTTATATTTTCATTTTCAGTAATTTTCAGAGCAACTCATCTAAACTATGAAAACGTCAGTGCAGGAGTACTCAAGTTCCCAATTATTGAAATGGCAGTTGGAATCCTTCAAATTTCAATTCTACGAGCAAATTTACGTGTCATGACCCTGGCTATTATTACATTATCGTTACAACAGAGTCTAGCTCGAATAACTTCTTCATTTTCATAATGCTTAACAATACCAATCGCTTCATACAGTACATGACTAGTTATACTCAAGGCAACTGGTCACATGGAGCAGCAGCAGTTGTTCTAAACTTAAAGGAAAATAACGAAGTCTGGGTCAAAATTGGACGAACCTATAATTTATATAGGAGCAGTTTCAACATATTCAAAATAAAGTAAAAAGAAGTAAACTTTACTCTGAAGGATTTATAGAATTATTTTACATAATTTTGTAAACAAGAGGCTCCCAGGAGCCTGAATCGCTCACCTGACATATGTGCCTGAAGTAAAGGTTATAAGGCAAAATCTATTTAACGTTGAAAGGGTCATAAGATTAATAAGGGGGTCATCTGACAATATGGTGGATCTAAAGGTGCTGATCACTTTTGTTCTCAATCAAAATCTAAAAATCTGTCACCCTTTTTGAGTTATTTGCAAAAAAATGCAGTTTAACCTAATGTTCTATTTTTAGCCACAGCAGCCATGTTTTACAACCAATCAAAAATCCCCACAACAATTCTATACACCTAATAATAATAAACAATAATACCAAGTTTGGTTCCATTTTGGACTTAAAGTGTCAGAGGAGTTAACATTTTCAATATAAGGAAATGCAGTTAAAATGCTCAATTTTGACGTTCCAAGGGCAATAACTCCTCAAAGGAAAGGTCCTACAATGTTGACCCTGTTACAAATTTTGTAGATCTTGATGTGCTTAACAATATGCAATTTAAATTTCTCAAATATCTTATATAGTTTTCAAGATATTGAGCTAAACAGGTGCAAAATTTGCAAAAAATCCACAAAAAGGGCAATAACTCCTACATGGGTTGTTGGATTTTCTTCAAAATTTCAGAGCTGGTAGATCTTGAGGTGCTGATCACTTTTGTTCCCAATCAAAATTTTGAAATCTGTCACTGTTTAAGAGTTATTTGCAGAAAACTGCCATTTACCCCTATGTTCTATTTTTAGCCACAGCGGCAATGTTTTACGACCAATCAAAAATCCCCACATTAGTTCTATACACCTAATGCTAATAAACAACTATACCAAGTTTGGTTCCATTTGGACTTAAAGTGTCAGAGGAGTTAACGTTTTCAATGTAATGAGGAAATGCTGTTAAAATGATAAATTTTGACGTTCTATGGGCAATAACTCCTAAAAGGAAAGGTCCTACAACGTTGACCCTGTTACATATTTTGTAGATCTTGATGTGCTTAACAATATGCAATTTAAATTTCTCAGATATCTAGTATAGTTTTCAAGATATTGAGCTAAACAGGTGCAAAATTTGCAAAAAAAAATCCACAAAAAGGGCAATAACTCCTACATGGGTTGTTGGATTTTCTTCAAAATTTCAGAGCTGGTAGATCTTGCGGTGTTGATCACTTTTGTTCCCTATCAAAATTTTGAAATCTGTCACGGTTTTAGAGTTATTTGCAAAAAACTGCCATTTACCTCTATGTCCTATTTTTAGCCACAGCAGCCATGTTTTACGACCAATCCAAAATTCCCACATCAGTTCTATACACCTAATGCTAATAAACAACTATACCAAGTTTGGTTCCATTTGGACTTAAAGTGTCAGAGGAGTTAACGTTTTCAATGTAATGAGGAAATGCTCTTAAAATGCTAAATTTTGACGTTCTAAGGGCAATAACTCCTAAAAGGAAAGGTCCTACAACGTTGACCCTGTTACATATTTTGTAGATCTTGATGTGCTTAACAATATGCAATTTAAATTTCTCAAATATCTAGTATAGTTTTCAAGATATTGAGCTAAACAGGTGCAAAATTGGCAAAAAATCCACAAAAAGGGCAATAACTCCTACATGGGTCGTTGGATTTTCTTCAAAATTTCAGGGTAGGTAGATCTTGAGGTGCTGATCACTTTAACCCTATGCCAGAATTTTGATATCTGTAGCCGTTTTTGAGTTATTTGCAAAAAACTGCATTTTACCCCTATGTTCTATTTTTAGCCATGGTGGCCATGTTTTACGACGAATCAAAAATCCCCACATCAGTTCTAAGCACCGAATGCTAATGAACAACCATACCAAGTTTGGTTGCAATTGGACTTATGGTGTCAGAGGAGTTAACGTTTTAAAAAGTTTACGGACGATGGACGACGGACGACGGACGCCAAGTGATGACAAAAGCTCACATGACCCTTCAGGTCAGGTGAGCTAATAAAAGGAATATTTTTCTTATTCTATTGCAAATAAATCAATCAGAAATGGCTCAATAATACATGGGTATAAATAGATGGGTACAATTTATTGTTCATTTCCAGTGGCAGATCCAAGGGGGGGGGGGTTTCCAGGCTTAGAACATCATCACCCTCTCCCTCTTCCCTATTGAAAATTTGTTATTTAATTGCAGATTTTTGCAACACATGACATGCAATCCCCCCCTTTTTGTCCTCTGTTACGTCTGTAAGCGTAACACCCAACCATTTAACAAATTTCTGGGTCTGCCTTTGCCTAAATAGTCAAAACTAACTAATATAACTAATATATATAGATATGTATGATTGATCCATCTTTGAAAATATTGCATTTTTTTAAAATGTTTTATATGGGATGTTTGGCCCAAAACTATCCTAATCCTGCAACATTTCTGTTGTGCCTGCATGTCCTACAATAGAAATCTGTGTCAATTTCTTAACCAATTCACTAAGTTTTTCCTGCAATTGCATTGGAAGAAGATTTAATAGACGATATAGAGATGTTGAATAAGTGTACCCGACACAACAAACATAAACGAACAGCAATTCAAAAAATCACAATGGAAAACAGCAAGCGGTCTTCAACATGACCATAGGTCACTGCTTACCGTCTTGCATTGGCCCAAGACTTATAATACAATACAAAAGTTTCAAAACCAATCCCTAAATCATCATCGAAAGACCCAATTCTTGACATCAACAGTTAACACAGAATGACAAGGACAAACAAAGGCTTTGGCAAGTTTCCTGGCTTAGGACAGGCACATATAAAATGTGGCGGGGTTACACTAGTTTTTTGGATCCAACCTTCCCCCTATTGATAAGCTTGCACAAAGCATACATATAAAACACACTGTAAAACTCAATCGACAAAAGTTCAATTCAACAAGAGAGAACCTAAGACAAAATACTGTACAAAAACAAATTTAAGTTCCTTTCCATTGACTTTTCTTGTTGATTATGGTATTTTAACAGGTCTTTTTCAGCTTGTGTTTTGTCACTGTAATATTCAGTAATTGTAAAGAAACCTGTGTTTCCATGGGAACTATTTGTCCCAGCCAATAAAAATACATAACTAGTTGCGACTTGCAACAAGAACTTGAACTGGTCTAATCAAAATTTATTGTTCTATGTCCAGAAACATGTCTTTTTGGTAATTCTGAATTTTGCTTCTAATCATTGATTTAGGCATTTACAAAAATACCCTTACATTGGTATTAGCTGAAAGGCAAAAAGTCAATAAAATCACAACTGAGGAGATAACATACATATGTTGAATAATTCTTGTGGGCAATAAGGTATGGTGCAGCTCATGGAAAGGAATCCCTTTGTCATGCATACTTAAGCCAGTACACCCTGAGGACCAAGTAAATTCAAACCCGAGGTCAGATATAACATTCAATGGTTTATTTTCTTAAATTTTATCTTTTATCAAATGTAGACAACTTGGATTAACATAATATTTTACCTTTATATTATCAATAACAAAATACTTCTGTGACCCCTTTATCAAATTTTTGTGTAACTATACATTTTATCAGTAAAATAACCTACCCTGCGTTCAACCGGGAAAAGACTGTGATTTTTTATGTTCCATTTATAGGTGGATTAAAATGAAGTCTATTATTACCTTCATACTTTTGTTCTTAATGCAAGTTGCAACTAGTGATGGATTTTTACTGGCTGGGACAAATAGTTCTCATGGAAACACAGGTTTCCTTACGATTACTGAATATTACAGTGACAAAACACAAGCCGAAAATGAGTTGAACCAAGTCAAACAAGACCTGTTAAAATACAGTCAACAAGAAAAGACAATGGAGAGGAACTTAAATCTACTTGCAGTGCAATTGCAGGAAAAACTTAATGAATTAGATAAGAAAATGACACAGCAAACATCTAATCCTGCATACATTGCTGAGCTGGAGAAAAAATATGAGGAAATGAAAAATTTCTCTGACACCTTGCAGCAGAAGTATACAGAACTGGAAAATGAACTTGCAAACCTTAAAACTGACAACAACCAATTAAAGAAGGACAATGCAGATATGCGAAAAGAACTTGGGCAAGTAAAAATTGACAATAACTTTCTTAAGAATAAGACTTCAAACCTGCAACAAAAAGTATCTGGATTAGAGCAACTCAAAACTGTCAATCAGTTACAAACTCTTCATCAGCTGGATCAGAAATCAAAGGATTTGGAAAACAGGATGAATTCAATGGAGAACACACAGCAAGCACGTAGTCAGGATTTCATGGCCCTCTACAGTAAAGTGACCTCCCTTGAAACCAATGAACAGAAGCTTGAAACCGACATGCAGGGAAATTTAAGTTCTCTTGAACAAAATGTGCAAAGTAATCTTAGTTCAGTGAAACAGATACTTGAAAACAATATGCAGAGAAACTTAACTTCTTTTGAACATAATGTGAACAGTAATCTTACTGCCATGCAGCAACGTTTAAACACAACAATTAATGGCTTGGAGCAAAGAACCAGCGCAGTGTTGGATTCTGTGAGAGCAAGCAATAATCATTCCTTGGCCTTATTGAAGCAACAGATAGTGGACCAGTTTAAACCAGGTAAAATACAAATGAGATCAAAATCTTGGCTACACTAATGATTAAACAACATTTTGATTGTACATCTATTAAATTGTAAACCAAATTATTTTCCTGCTTCTGTGTTATAGGGCAATTATGTGGCTATTTATTTTTGGGGAGTCTTCCTAAAAACTATGAAATCACAATGAAAACGAGTAAAATTGAAACAATTTTTTTGCAACTTTGAAAATCTGTGAATATAAATAGCTTGCCAAACATTTGGTTGACAGTATATATGAAATGATTTCAAAGATCAAAGTAATCATACATTATGCTACATTTAAAATTTCATGAAGTACATGTATCTATTGACAATATTAATATTTTGAGAGCTAAAATTTCTTATTGAGCAAGTTCAAGAGAAGCACATGTACATTGTAATTAAAGATGTCAAACAAGCACAAGTAATATAACCCAATAGCTTAAAACAGATTTAAACAATCTGTAAATAGTGCTGAATAATGTACCAACTAAAGGTTAATGATGGATTACAGTTATAATAATATTCTATTGTATGTAAACTTCTGCCATAACATGATCAATCAAACAGACATTTCTCTATAATATTTTTTTTCTTTCAGTAATCTTCAGAGCAACCCATCTCATTGATGAATATATACCACGTGGAATTCTCAAGTTCCCAAACATTGAGACTACAGCAGGAATACCAGACTCGACCATCACTAAATATAAATCTACCGGCAAGTTCACCTGTCATGACCCTGGTTACTATTATATCATTGTTACTACAGAGTCAGCTGAAAATAGTGCATTCATTGATATCATGGTAAACTCTACCAACAAGTTTAGGCAGTTTATGACAGGTAATGCACAAGGCAGCACAACACCAGGAGCTGCAGCTATTATTCTAAACTTACAAACAAATGATGAAGTGTGGATTAGGACTGCAGGATCTTATAGGTTTTGGCGATGTAGTCTGAACATTTTTAAAATAAAATGAACACACACTGCCTATTTTCATATTTCTTGAAACAAAATGGTATTTTCAAATAATTCTTATATTTAGACATGTTATTAAATTTTATTTAATTTGTCTGATAATATAATAACTTGAAATAAAAATTACAACAGGGTAGAAATTATTACTTGTAACAGAATAATTGTAAAGCATCACTTGCATGACTTGAATGAACATTTTTACATCGGGATTGTTTATATAGTTTCATTTTGTTATTTCGTTTTCTATAAGGCATCATAAAGTTAAATTGTAGAAACCCATTCCAGCTCATCATTTTAAAAATGATCTGCCACAATATTTCATTTTTCAAATTTGTTCCAGTAGTCAAAATTTAACCATATATCAAGAATATGTCCAAAAGACATATCATAAATGGAGTATAAAAAAAATCTGATTTTTTTAGTATTACTTTCTAAGTGGAATAAACAGGGTTGCCACTATGTTGTTGTTGCAAAATTCAAGGGTTTTTCCAGGACTTTTCAAGGGTATTTAAGTCATTTTCAAGGATGAAAATAGTCGACAAAATTTCAGTCCCCCGATGAAATTTTCTGTGAAACAGTACAATCATGAACCTTTGATTGTGAAACTATCAAATTCCAGGGTTTTTCAAGGATATTTTCATTTTTTTTCAAAATCCAAGGTCTTTTCCAGGACCTTGAACTGACAAATGAAATTCAAGGGTTTATCCAGGTTTCAAGGATGCGTGGCAACCCTGAATAAAGAATAACGTGTATCAGCAAGATATCTGAAAATATTTTCCAAACAAAAAGTTGATCAACCTCATGCACGATTTCTTTGAATTCTTCGAATTGTGGATTTCCTTTGTTTGGGTTTAAGTGCTGCTGATTAATAATTTTTCGAAATGGCCATACAGCTCATAAACAAAAGTTGACACTAAAGTATGTCTCGCCTGTCGGCACCATAACAAAACTCATTGAAGGTCTAGCTGGGCCTTCAGAATAGTTAAGGTCAAGGTCATGTGACAGGTGACAGAATTCCATTTAACCATCACAAAAATATCTGAAGTGTGTTCTATAGATACCATAGTTATTGAGAAACAATGAAAAAAGACCAACATTAACTAAGTCATTTAACCATGAAAATAAGGGTCAAGGTCACATTACATGGTGAGGTCAGTTGTGTATACCATAATTACCAAATATCAGATAGCTATAATATTATACTTTTTACTTAACTCATTTTCCACCCAAAAATCATTAAGTTCACAAAGTCACTGAACCTTGAAAATGGGGTTATGGTCACACAACATGGTGTCAGTTGTGTCGACCGAAACCCCAAATGTCTGTATACCAAATTTCAGATGCCTAACTATTATACTTTAAAATGAATTTATCTTCCACAAAAGTTTTAATTGCTCCAAAAATCATTTAAGTTCACAAAGTCACTGAACCTTGAAAATGGGGTCAAGGTCACAGGACATGGTTTCAGTTGCATAGACCATAACTCCAGGTGTCTGTATATCAGATATCAGATGCCTAGCTATTATACTTTTCACATTATTCATTTTCCACAAAAGTCTTACAAAGAGGTTTTTTGGTCCCAAAGTCCACAAAGTCACTGAACCATAAAAATAGGGTCAAGGTCAAAGGGCATGGCACCAGATGCGCATAGACCATAACTTTTCTAAGAATTCATTTTCCACAAAAGTCTTACAAAGGGGTTTTTTTGCCCGAAAAAACATCTAAGTTCACAGAGTCGCTGAACCATGAAATTGGGGTCAGGGTCAAATGGCATGGTGTCAGTTGCATAGACCATAACCCCAACTGTCTGTATACCAAATATCAGATGCCTAGCTATTATACTTTTCTTGGAATTCATTTTCCACTAAAGTCTTACAAAAAAAGTTTATGCCGTCGCCGCCAGAAAGTAATACCTATGTCTCGGCTTCAGCGACTAAAGTCGCAGGCGAGACAAAAATTAATTGCAGTTGGAGTTAACATATGTGTTGTGGTCTCATGTTCATTTACTCCAAATATATCTTTTCTTAAATTATCAAACTGTCTTTAGTTCAACCAGAAAGACATCATTTTTGTACCATTGTTCAACCATTCTAAAGTGGTGGTTCCTCTGATAGCAACAATGGCGTTGAAAACGGGGAGGATGGAATACCAACAAAAAATCTCGGATTAGTATTTGATGTTGTTATTCAATTTTTGTGAAATTCAAATCGGAATGGACTTCAATTTGATCAGGATAACAATTTTATGAAAAGTAGAGACTACTTTAATATTGTGACTGAGGACTTTTATCATTTATAAACAAAGTAACAAGAAAACATACCAAATAAGACAAATTTCTCACATAATTATGTCATTATGAAATACAATGAGCCATCATTTTGATAAAATCGAGAATATCTGCAATTTTGAAATTAAATTTTAATTAAATTTTAAAGACATATTTGCCATAAGTAAACAAAGGGCGCATGAAAACAACAACCAAACTTTCAGAAATTATGTATGACATCATTTTACACATTTTTACCAAATATGAAGTTCTTATTCAGATGCTCCCCTATTTTACCAAACAGAAAAGTGTGTGGAAAACAGCAAAAATCAATGAAGTTAGGACAATTTCTTAAATATATAGCTGAAAAGCATGACAATTAACTAAAATGATATGGAAGAAAGCTTATCATTTTCTTTAAGCCCTTTATTTCAACATAAGAAATATGTTTGCTCAGTTTTAGTTTGATAGTAAATATTGGACCAAAATGGGTCTTACTGCCACTCATCCATTACATTATCACCCCTTTAAAATTTTTAAATTCTAAAAATATTTATGTTGATAAACATTTTATTTCAACATAATATTATCATAAGGTCAATACTACCCATTTATGAAATTTTTATATACATATTTTATCAGCGAAAAAGCCTGAGTTAACTGGTTACTGTGACAACTGCCTGAAAACAAAATTTTATAGGCATTATGATATGCTCATATGTTGAACAGATGAACTACATTACAAATGATAAGCTGCTTTTGGCAGGGAATGGCTTTGTACATTTTTCTTGTTTAAGTTTGTTTTATACTTGCTGGTTTTATATTAGTTGTTCTAGGTCCAAAAGGTTGCTTTACTTGTTAATTTTAGTACAGATTTTGGTAACATTGAATGCTGTTGACTGTTATCTATTAATGGATTCTTTTAAATTGCAGCAGATGTATACTTGTAGTGCCATGTACTCTTATTTAACATTACATCTCATTTTCTTCTACATGTTTTAAGAAAATTCTCTTTCGTTTGTTATTTTTGCTTTATTTTGTGTTTTAAATTTAACGGGTCTGACATTACAATTCACATTCATGTGAGCTAGTGTATTATGCAAAACTGTTAAGTTTAAACATCCATTTAACCCTTTTGGTCCCTTTTTCTCTGCAACAGAAGTGACCTCAAACCTCAAATGCAATACAAACCTACCTTAATAGTGACTAAAAACATAATACCAAAATTTTATAACAATTGATCAACCAAAACTTAAGTTTTCACAAGGAAACCAAAGTGTCCACATAGGACAACAAACACAAAGACAAAGATGATGACAACATCACCATTACATAATAAGAATTTTGCGGTCACATAAAAATAAAATTATGTAAATAGTGGTGCAAAATCTGGCTAACAAGTGAAATCTTTGAACTTTTTGGAAATATCATCCCTTGTCTTATTTCTATATTTTAGAAACAATGCTCAAAATGAACAACTGCATCTGTTTTAAGAATTGTGCCTATGAGAAAAGGAAGAAATAGAGTAATATATATTATCTATCATTAAGCCTTCAGGCTTTATCGTGTTTAATATGAATAATTGTCAACAAACAAGCCACGTGTCTTTGCTATTTAAAGAACTAGAAGTAAATAGTTTTTCATGCACGGATGACCATACCCCTATGCACCCGTATATAAACCCATGATATGAACAACCCGCGCTTTTTTGTTACAAAGGCCACGTGTTACGTTAGAAGGGCGAAGTTCCTTCATTTTTGGTTTATTTATTTGATTTGCCGTTGCCGATGGCTCGGTCTAAGTATTCTGATATTAGTTCGGATTTATCCGATTCTGAAAGTGATTCTAATCGAAGGTCCAGTCGTGCAATGGATACTGGAGAAATTGTAAAATTATTTGATTCCGAAAATGATATTGATAAGGATAAAAGTTTTTCTGGTTTTGAGCAAGATAAACTTGATAAAAGTCCGACGAAGTCGACTCAAAGTGTTGAGAAAAGTGCCGAGTCACGACGTGGTCGTGGTAAATCTACGGGTCCAGGTAAAGGACCGGGAAAAAATCTAAAGGGAAAAGCCCCAATGAAGAAACCTGCTAAAAGGTCAGTCAAAACTAATGAGAAAAAACATTCAAATTCTTCCATTGATCCTGGCGTAATTGGCCATCTAATTTCTGAGTATTTTTTGAAGACGGCTCAGGGACAGAATGTCCAGTCATTAGGCAATCGGGAAGCTCAAAATGAAAACGAAAGTGAAGTTGAGTACGAAGAATACGAAGAATATGAGTTTAATGAGCCAAATGATAAAGGTAGCTCTAATGTCACGGTTAATGATATTTTTGGCAATGTCCCAAGTGGTTCTGGGCAATATTTGATTGATAATGAAGCTGAGGGTTTCGAAATGCCCAAGATTTTCGAAGATCAGACAAAATTTTCGGAAGAAATATCCGAGACCACTGCTAAATTCGTCAATTCAGCATGTACGCAGAAAGCTGATGTTTCTAGCTTTGTTAAAGAAATTCAGGTGCCTTTAAATTGTAAATCTCTTGTGCCCCCACAAATTAACCCAGAAATTTGGGGTTGTTTATTTGCTAACATTCAGCAACGAGACAAGAGTCTGCAAGATGTCCAAAAAATACTTGGAATTGGCATAGTCCCTCTTATTAAATTGGCTGAGATGTTTAGATCCGGAAAAATTGAGATATCTAATGCTAAACAGTTTTTAAGTCAGGCTTTGGCTTTAACTTGCAATGCCTTTTTCGAATTAAACACAAAAAGAAGATATTTTATAAGGCCATATGTAAGCAAGCGTTTCCAACAGCTTTGTTCATCTACTTGTCCAATAGGGGAACAACTTTTTCCCAATGATGTGGGTAAAAGAATGAAGGAAATTAATGATGCTTCCCGTATAAGACAGTTTAATAGACCCATGTCAAAAAACTCAAGAGGAAGGCCCAACTTGAGGGGCCAAAATCAGTGGTACCAAGCAAGAGGCAGAGGCTCAGGTTACCCAAGACGAGCGAGAGGGTCGTTCAGCAGAGGCAGATATTAAATGATGCTTATAATGTAAGTAGGAATGTTCTATTTAGAGCAGGAACATTAAGATCAAAGTTGAACGAATGGCAAAAATTGACATCTGATAAATGGATATTAAATACAGTTAAAGGTTATAGTATTGAATTTTCGAAAAATCCATATCAGTCATGTGCACCAAAGGTCACTGATTTTGGTCAATCTAAAAATGATGCAGTTAATCAAGAAATTTCAGATATGTTATTAAAGGGGGCTATTTCTGAATGTGGTCATGAAGAAAATGAGTTCATTTCAAATATTTTTCTTGTTAAGAAAAAGTCTGGGCTTTGGAGACCTGTCATTAATTTGAGAAATTTAAATCACTTTATTGAGTATCATCACTTTAAATTGGAGACAATAGAAACTGTTTTAGAATCTATTCAGAGAAATTCTTATTTTATTTCCTTAGATCTACAAAACGCATATTTTTCAGTTCCAATCGATGAGTCTTGTAGAAAATTTTTGAAGTTTGAATGGAAGGGAAAATTGTATCAATTTAATTGCTTATGTTTTGGTATTTCTTCAGCTCCCAGAGTTTTTACAAAGCTAATGAAGGTTGTATTTTCTCATGTGAGAAAAAGGGGAATTTCTGCATATTTTTATATTGACGATTCTTTGTGCGAGGCACAGTCTACAAGTTTATGTATAAATCAGGCTGAATTTTTGATGTCCACATTGACTACTGTTGGATTTTATATTAATTATGAAAAGTCTTCACTAGTTCCATCTACAAGAGTAGAGTATTTAGGTCATTTGTTAGACTCAGTAGAATTTAAAGTATACTTACCAGAGGGTAAAATAGATAAAACAAGTAAATCTGTGAGCTAATGCTCACTAGTGATACCCCCGCTCCCCGAACTAAGCCATGCATACAAGTTTAAATACTCGGTAAACAGGAAGTAGTTGAACTAGTAATATAAAATCGCTATACACCATATGGAACTATAAAATAAAGCTGTATACAAAATATCAGACCCCTATCTCATGTAGTTGCTTTGGAAACTGTGATGGAAATTTTGCATTTATGTCCATTATGTGTAAAAACCTAAGTATTCGGTAAACAGGAAGTAGACTACCTAGAAGCATAAAATCGGTATACACCATATGGTACTATAGGATAAAGCTGTATACAAAATATCAGACCTGTATCTCATGTAGTTGCTTGGCAAACTGTGACGGAAATTTGGCATTTATGTCCATTATGTGTAAAAACCTAAGTATTCGGTAAACAGGAAGTAGACTACCTAAAAGCATAAAATTGGTATACACCATATGGTACTATAGGATAAAGCTGTATACAAAATATCAGACCCCTATCTCATGTAGTTGCTTTGGAAACTGTGACGGAGATTTTGCATTTATGTCCATTATGTGTAAAAACCTAAGTATTCGGTAAACAGGAAGTAGACTACCTAGAAGCATAAAATCGGTATACACCATAATGTACTATACGATAAAGCTGTATACAAAATATCAGACCTGTATCTCATGTAGTTGCTTGGGAAACTGTGACGGAAATTTTGCATTTATGTCCATTATGTGTAAAAACCTTAGTATTCGGTAAACAGGAAGTAGACTACCTAGGAGCATAAAATCGGTATACACCATATGGTACTATAGAATGAAGCTGTATACAAAATATCAGATCTCTATCTCATGTAGTTGCTTAGAAAACTGCGACGGAAGTTTTGTTACGGACGGACGGACGAACGGACGAACAGACGAACGGACGAACAGATGGACAAGGGTAAAACAGTATACCCCCCCTCTTCTTCGAAGCGGGGGTATAATTATAAATTTCTGTCTGGAGGTATTGAAATCTAGAAAATTGACAATAAGAAAAGTTGCACAGTTAATTGGGTTGTTCAATTCTTCAAAATATGCCATAAGATTAGCACCTTTATACTTTAGATATTTAAATAGAGATAAAGTTGAAGCTTTAAGCTACGCTAATGATAATTTTGATGAACAATTAGTTTTGTCCACTGAAGCAATCACAGAAGTAAACTGGTGGATAGAAAATATTAAGTTGAAAAATGGTATCAAAAATTTCTCATTATATTGAGACTGATGCTTCTAAAGCAGGCTGGGGAGCTAAATTTGAGGATTTAACAACTGGTGGTAGATGGTCCAGTGAGGAGACACTTTTGCATATTAACATTTTAGAGATTAAGGCAATACATTTTGCAATTAAAAGTTTCTGCTCTCATGTTCAAAATGTGCACATTTGTGTGAGGTCTGACAATAGTACAGCAGTAGCATATATAAATAATCAGGGTGGTTCAAATATTCCTCTTTTTCTTGAATCAAGGTCAATTTGGAACTACTGCGAATCGAAAAATATATTTTTTTGTCTGCAGTGCATATTTTAGGTTCCTTAAATACTACAGCGGACTTCATGTCAAGAAATTTCAGTGATTCAACTGAATGGAAATTGAATGAAAATGTATTAAATGCTTTGTGTGATAGTTTTTTTTAAACCTGATATAGATTTATTTGCTACAAGAATAAACACACAGTTAGAAAAATATGTTTCTTGGTTTCCAGAGCCAGGTACAGTAGCAACTGATGCTTTTAGTATTAGTTGGTCTGTTTTTAATCCTTATCTATTTCCTCCTTTCAGTTTGCTGAGTCGAGTGCTAGAAAAGATAAAGGAAGATCAGGTGAGGAAGGCTTTAGTTATTGTTCCTTTATGGACAACTCAGTGTTGGTATCCAAAATTGCTGAATATGTTAATTGCTGTACCAAAATTATTGCCGAATGTTCCAAATCTATTACGTCTTGTTCACAACAACTCTCTCCATCCACTCAGGAACAGGAAAAATTTTCTTGTCGCCTGTCTTGTATCAAGTATTCCCTCAAAGAGAGAGGAATTTTTGAAAAAGCTCAAAATTTCATCTGTGAATCATGGAGTAAATCAACATCAAAACAATATGACTTGTACTGGAACAAATGGTTTTCTTGGTGTGGTACAAGGGGTTTCAATCCATTGTACCCATCTGAGGGGAAATTTTTAAGCTTTTTAAGTCATTTAATAGAGCAAGGGCTTTCTTACAATACAATAAATAGTTATAAGTCAGCTGTTTCTGAGACTTTATCTGTTTGTGGTAATGATGTTTTTAAAGACAATCCAGTTATAGTTCGTTTTATGAGAGGTCTGTTTAAAAAATGTCCTCCTAAACCAAAGTATACATTTACTTGGGATGTCAATCAAGTTTTGAAATATTTATCAGGTTTATGGCCTTTAGACAGTTTATCATTGAAAATGTTAACATTAAAATTGACCGCTCTTTTAGCCTTGTGTACAGCTCAGAGATGTCAGACTCTTAATTTTATGAAATTATCTTTATTATCAGATTTTGGTGACTACGTAGTATTCACAATCGATATGTTAACAAAAACTTCTAGGCCTGGACATAATCAGTTATCATTAAGACTAGACAAATTTACAGATAAAAAAATTGTGTGGTGTATACACACTTAAGTTTTATGTTGATAGAACCAAGAAATTTAGAAAAACAGATTTCCTTTTAATATCATATAAGTTATTCACAGCAGTTTCAAGTTCAACAATTTCACGTTGGTTAAAGGAAGTTTTAAGTTTATCGGATATAGATACTACAGTGTTTTCAGCTCATTCTTTTAGAGGAGCATCAACTTCTAAAGTTTACTCTCAGGGATTTAATCTAGCAGACGTAATGAAGGCAGCTAATTGGTCTTGTGCAAAAACTTTTTTCCGTTTTTACAATAGATCAGTTATTAACGATTCGTACTCTCGTAAAGTATTAGAATGAATGACTTTTATGTACTGGATTATGTTAATGACATTTAATGAACTTTTTCAGTGAGATCTACATGTAGGAGTATGGTGGACTCTCAGATATGGTGGACAGTATTGATGTGTGATGTATAAATGAACTTTATAGACTTTTTTTGGACACCTGTGCTTATAGAATTGTGGAT
Organism: Arcuatula senhousia; assembly: GCA_963971305.1. Classification (NCBI taxonomy): domain Eukaryota; kingdom Metazoa; phylum Mollusca; class Bivalvia; order Mytilida; family Mytilidae; genus Arcuatula; species Arcuatula senhousia. Next base: position 50,298,139 of record OZ020306.1, read on the forward strand.
CATCAATGCTTTGTAATTTGTGGGAATTAAATGTTTATTGGTTATACTATTTTTTATTCTAGCCTTATTGAATTGTTCGTTTCTTTAAAGATTCATATTAAACACGATAAAGCCTGAAGGCTTAATGATAGATAATGAACCCTCATCCAAGCATCCGTAGGATGTGATGGATGTGGGTTATTATCTGAATAAGCCGTAAGGCTTAGAGGGTTTAATTTCCCTCCCTTTCCCAACCCAAAAATTTTTACTCACAATTCAATCATTTGTTTTCTTTAAAATAAGCGCGGGTTGTTCATATCATGGGTTTATATACGGGTGCATAGGGGTATGGTCATCCGTGCATGAAAAACTATTTACTTCTAGTTCTTTAAATAGCAAAGACACGTGGCTTGTTTGTTGACAATTATTCATATTAAACCCTCTAAGCCTTACGGCTTATTCAGATAATAACCCACATCCATCACATCCTACGGATGCTTGGATGAGGGTTCATTCTTTCCAGAAGTATAGTTTTGAGTGCAACACCAGTTTAATCATATTTTTTTTTCAACTACATGTATAACTAAATCATATTTTTTATTAAAGTTTTAAATTGGCATTTAAGACATACTGAAAAAAAACTATTTTTACCTTTTAGTTATTTCAAAAGTAACGTTTATTCACAAGGAATTGTCAGTCTGTCTTTGGGTAGTTTAGCAAAAAAAATCAACTTGTGCTATATTCTGTAACTTCAGATAAAATTTACATGAAAAATGGGTCCATTTAAACATGATTTTACATTTTTTTCTATAACGTTAAATGAAAGTAGAATTAACAAACGGGTTTTGCAAAACCTTTTGCAACACATTTTTTATCTCATATTGTACAAACATTTACAAAAAAGACTATTGGTTAAAAATTATTGGCCTAAAAACACACTGTTTTATTATTAACTTAATTATCCATGAAGTATATGCACCAGGATGCAGAGCAACAGTTGATATAAATAGAAAGTACTCAAGCAAAAGCAATCATGAGATATCTCCTACATATACCAGTTTTTAATTGTCAGGAAAAAACAACTTGAATGAAGGACTTCGTATATAAAATTACCATTCTAAAATACATTTTGACCTCAATTACTGTACAGATACTTAAAATTTTCATGAATATTATTAATAATGATTTTACCCTTTCTACTATTTTTCACTTAACAGCTTCAAGCATTAACATGAAAATGGTATTTCTCTTGGTTTTGTGTTTTTTTGCAAACAGTCATGGATTTTCACTGTCTGGAACAAACAATAGTCGGGGAATTACAGCCTTCCTGACCAAGGCAGAATATGATGAACATAAAATTCAAAATCAGAATGAACTTATAAATATTCGGCAAGATTTAATTCAAGTTCAAACCGAACATATAAAAGCCAGAGAGATGACTCTATTAGCCAATAAACTTGAAGAACTGCTTAATGGCTTAACTAAATTATTTAACGATAAAATGTCTACAACTTCCAGAACAGTCCAAGTGGAGAAAAATTCTGAAGAAAGGCAAGTTAATTACAACAACCAAGCTATATATCAATTGATGAAGGATGTTATTTCAATACAATATGAAAACAAGGATTTGAAAAATCAATATTCAGCCATAAGGACTGAACTTAATGAGGTAAAATATGAAAACCATGTTCTGAAGAATAAGACTGTAGAACTACAACAAAAGATAGATGGATTAGAGCAACTCAAAACTAACAATCAATTACAAACTCTTCATCAACTGGATAAAAAATCGAAGGAATTGGAAACCAAGATGAATTTACTGGAGAACACACAGCAAGCACGTAGTCAGGATTTCCTGGCCCTCTACAGTAAAGTGACCTCCCTTGAAACCAATGAACAGAATCTTGAAAGTAACATGCAAGGACATCTGAGTGTTCTTGAAACTAATATGAAAGGAAATTTAACTTCTCTTGAACATAATGTGAACAGTAATTTTACTGCCATGCAGCAACATTTAAACACAACAATTAATGGCTTGGAGCGAAGAACCAGCACCGAGTTGGATGCTATGAGAGCAAGCAATAACAAAAGCCTGTCCTTGTTGGACCAACAGATGGTGGACCAGTTTAAACCAGGTAAAATACAAACAAGTTCAAAATTTTGGCTGCACTAATGATTAAACAACCTTTTGATTGTACATCTATTATATTGTAAACCAAATTATTTTCCTGCTTCTGTGTCATAGGGCAATTATGTGGCTATTTATTTTTGGGGAGTCTTCCTAAAAACTATGAAATCACAATGAAAACAAGTTAAATTGAAACAATTTTTTGGCAACTTTGAAAATCTGTGATTATAAATAGCTTGCCAAACATTTGGTTTACAGTATATATGAAATGATTTAAACGATCAAAGTAATCATACATTATATTATGCTACATTTAAAATTTCATGAACTGCATGTATCTATTGACAGTATTAATATTTTGAGAGCAAGTTCAAGAGAAGCACATGTAATTAAAGATGTCAAACAAGCACATGTAATATTACCCAATAGTAACAGATTTCAAAAATCTGTAAATAGTGCTGAATAATGAACCAACTATAGGTTTATGATGGATAACAGTTAATATTTATCTATTGTATGTAAACTTCTGCCATAACTTGATCAATCAAACTGACATTTCTCTATATTTTTTTCTTCCAGTAATCTTCAGAGCAACCAATCTCAGACTCTTTAGAGAAATTGTTCCTGCTGGAATTCTCAAGTTCCCAAACATTGAGACTACAGCAGGAATACCAGACTCGACCATCACTAAATATAAATCTACTGGCAAGTTCACCTGTCATGATCCTGGTTATTATTATGTCATTTTGACAACTGAAACAACAGCTTCCACTCCAACAATTTATTTTATGGTGAATTCTACCAGCAAGTTTCAGCAGTATATGACAGGTAATGCACAAGGCAGCACAACACCAGGAGCAGCAGCTATTATTCTCAACTTACAAACAAATGATGAAGTGTGGATTAAGACTGCAGCTTCTTATCATTTTTTGAGATGCAGCCTTAACATCTTTAAAATTAAATGAGTTGATTGTGTCTTCTTAGAAAAGTTTTGTCTACAAGTTCTTATAATTATAAAGATGTTATTAACTGTAAAAGGTGACATCTCTAAAGGGTTAAAGTGAGTTTGTGAGGTTTCATTTTCACAAATCAAATTACCTGATCTTTTATTTACATTATCGTGAAAACCAATTTTGGGTAAAAACTTTAGATTTGTGGATTCAATTTTAAGTATTGCTCTTAACCAGGAAATGTTGATGGTGTAAATGACAATTTTATATTTGGTTGGTCATTTAATTTCTATCATATTGTGATTGAAACGAGAAATGATGACTGTGTCAGGTGATTTTTTTAGATTTTCAAATATTTTCTAGTATGCTGAAATGATTTTGTCTTTGTCATTTTACTATTTAGCTTATGATATATAGCTATATACATATCACAACTGATTTGTTATTGCAGACCTTGTTGGACCCAAATTAATTCCCTTAAAAGAGTGTATGATTGACACACTAATTGCTTACACAGGGTAATGTTGCTCCTCCATTGTTGTCTTCACTTACAAAATATTATGGAAGACATCATGCATTCATTGACAAAAATGGAATTTATATCTCTCAGATGTTGATATACTGATTTTTTTGCTTGACCCTAATGAGTGTAATTTTGCAATAAAGATAAAGATATATTTGATATAGATATATAGGGTAATGTTTTGTTTTTCTTTACCGATTTTTGACATGCTGAATTGACTGTTATAGCAACATGACAGGTGTGTTGCAACAAGCAGGAACTACTTACCCTTCCAGAGCATTTTGTAATTTTGTAAGCTTGCTTGTCCCTTTTCCAAATGGTTATATATGAACCATGAAAACCTGTTGATTGAAGATGTTTGCTGGTCAATTAAATAACAAGGTATATCAACAAGGGGTTGCACTAAGTCATGATAAGCATATCCCCACTCGACCATTCAGAAAACAGGAAGTAGATGACCAAGTGACCTGGAAAGGGGAGACACAGTACAACTCATCATGCTTAATCTGTATAACAAATTTGAAATCAATCCCATTTGTATAAGCTGAGAAATTTGTTACAAAAAATTGTCTATTTTTTACCCATAAAAATGTCATAGTCGGCTCATAAACAGGAAGTAGATGACCAACTGACCTGGAAAAGGGAGGCACTGTACAACCCATCATGCTTAAGCTGTATAATAAATTTGAAATTAATCCCTTCTGGAGAAGCTAAGAAATCTATTATGAAAAGTTGTCTATTTTTTACCCATAAAAAAAATCGGCTTGGAAAACAGGAAGTAGATGACGGACTAACCTGGTAAGGGAAGGCACGGTATAACTTATCATGCTGAAGCTGTGTACCAAATTTGAAACCAATCCATCCAGTAGAAGTAGAGAAATTGAACCGAACGGACAGACAGATGGATGGACAAGGTGAATGCAGTATAGCCCTCTCTCTTATGAGTGGGGGTATAATTTATATATTTGATGAATACACCTTAGGTAAAGGTACAAATTAAGCTTAACAAATGCAAAGGTTCCTGAACAAGTTTTCAAGATAATAAGCATTGGAAATATGGTGGGAAAACACTTTCTCTTGCTTTTTCATAAGTTTAGCATTAGACAATGTTTAAGTAACAAGAGGCTCCCAGAAGCCTTAATCGCTCACCTGGTCTAGATGTCAACTCTATGAAGAACTTTATAAAGCTAAATAAGCAGGACATTTAAGCGAGGAACAGCTTTTAAAAATCTCTTTCAGCAATAGTGTACATTCTGTAGGCCAAAGACGTGAAACATGTTATTTTAAGGGCCGTCTGACAACTTTGACTCTATAGAGACTTTTGTTGGAGGCTTAATGAACTGAACATTAAAGCAAGTAACCAATTTTCTTTTTCTGCTAAAGTTTTCATTTTATATGCCAATAAAAAGCTTCGCCGAGCGCAGCATGATACGACCGCAACATGTTGAACCCTGTACGTTTTAGGCCTAATATGGATAGTCTATTGTTCTGGACACATGCAGCCCATGGTGGACTGACAAAGGTTTTTGACACATGCTTCTCTGATGGACTTTCAACCCAGGGGCTAAAAATATAAATTTTGAATGTTGTATTCTACTCTTTAAAAGAATAATGTTTGGGGAAAAAATTAAAAATCGAACCAGAATTTTTTTAAAAATTATGATTACAGCCCCAAAAATTTATTCTTAAATTTAGAATCGCTACCTGACAAGAATAAATTTGCAAAAAAAATTTTCAAAATCGGACCACAAATAAAAAAGCCCCATTTGGCCCCTAATTACGTAATAGGGGGGAAAAGGGGGGGTCGCAAAAATTAATTCTTAATTTTGTATTCACTATTTGACAAGAACAAACATGCAAAAAAAATTTTCAAAATCGGACCAGAAATAAAAAAGTTTCAATTTCGGCCCCATTTGGCCCCTATTTACGTAATAAGGGGAAAAAGGGGGGGTCGCAAAAATTCATTCTTAATTTTGTATCCGCTATTTGACAAGAACAAACATGCAAAAAAAATTTTCAAAATCGGACCAGAAATAAAAAAGTTTCAATTTCGGCCCCTTTTGGCCCCTTATTACGTAACAGGTGAAAAAGGGGTGGGGGTCGCAAAATTAAATTCTCAAATTTGGATTCGCTACTTGACAAAAATAAACTTGCAAAAAAAAATTTCAAAATCGGACCACAAATAAAAAAGTTTCGATTTTGGCCCCATTTGGCCCCTAATTACGTAATAGGGGGAAAAAGGGGGGGTCGCAAAAATTAATTCTTAATTTTGTATCCGCTATTTGACAAGAACAAACATGTAAAAAAAAATTTCGAAATCGGACCACAAATAAAAAAGTTTTTATTTTGGCCCCTTTTGGCCCCTAATTACACAACGGAGAAAAAGGGGGGCACAAAAATTCATCAGGTTCATTATTTTATTGTAAGACACATTCTTGACAAATTTCACAGCAATAGGCCAACTAGGACCAAAGTTATGGTGGAAACAAGTAAAATATTTGAATTTTTTCCCCCTTTTGGGCCCCTAATTTCGAAACAAAAAAAGGGGGGACCCCCAAAATCAATCCCATTCATCCTTGTATGGTAAGGAACATCACTGTCAAACTTCATAGCAATTGGATAACTAGAACTAAAGTTATTGTGGAAACAAACAAAAAAGTAGTATTTTTGGCCCTTTTTTGGCCCCTAATTTCTAAACGAAAAATGGGGGGACCCCCAAAATCAATCCCATGCATCCTTTTATGGTAAGGAACATCATTGTAAAGTTTCATAGCAATCGGATAACTGGAACTAAAGTTATTGTGGAAACACTAAAAAGTTAACAGACACCGACAACGACGACAACGACGACGACGCAACGACAACGACGACAGCATCATACCATAATACGTCCACAAATTTTTTGCGGTCGTATAAAAACATGAAAACATGTTAATTGAGGGGCTGTTACCCCTATAACAAGTCATCTAAATAGAAAATAATAAGATGTGGAATAAGTGACGCAACACATGTACAGCCAACAATTAAATGGCAATTTAGAAAAACCACAATGGACAACTGCCAGCAGCCTTCAACAAGGCCATTTGGCACTGCTTGTGGTTCTGCAATTGGCCCATGGTCTAAAAATAAAATGCATATAATTCAAATAACAAGAGTTCACTCTAAAGTATGTCTAGCCTGTAGGCACCATCACAGAACTCATTGGAGGTCTAGTTGGGCCTTCAGAAAAGTTAAGGACAAGGTCATGTGACAGATGACAGAATTCCATTTAACCATCACAAAAATGTCTGAAGTGTGTTCTAGATACCATAGTTATTGAGAAACAATGAAAAAAGACCAACATTCACTAGTCATTCAACCATGAAAATGGGGTCAAAGTCACATTACATGGTGACATCAGTTGTGTATACCATAATCCCCAAATATCAGATGCCTAGCTATAATATAATACATTGTACTTTTCACTTTAGTCATTTCCCACCAAAAAACCATCTAAGTTCACAAAGTCACTGAACCATGAAAATGGAGTCAGGGTCACACAACATGGTGTCATTGTGTAGACCAAAACCCCAAATGTCTGTATACCAAATATCAGATGCCTAGCTATTATATTTTTAACTATTTTTTTCCACAAAAGTTTTAATTGTCCCAAAAATCATCTAAGTGCAAAGAGTCACTGAACCATGAAAATGGGGTCAAGGTCAAATGGAATGTGGCCAAATGCATACACCATAACCCCAAGAGTCTGTATACCAGATGTCAGATGCCTAGCTATTATACTTAATTGGCTTTCCACAAAAGTCTTACAAAGGGGTTTGTTGGCCCGAAAAAACATTTAAGTTCACAGAGTCACTGAACCATGAAATTTGGGTCAGGGTCAGACTGCATGGTACCAGTTGTGTAGACCATAATCCCAACTGTCTGTATACCAAATATCAAATGCCTAGCTATTAAGCTTTTCTTGCCATTCATTCATTCATTCACAAAAGTATTACAAAGGGGTCTTTTGGACCAAATATCAGATGCCTAGCTATCATACTTTTCTTGTAATTCATTTTCCACAAAAGTCTTACAAAAAAGTTTACGCCGTTGCCGCCGCCGGAGAGTAATACCTATGTCTCGCCTTCAGCGGCTATAGTCGCAAGCGAGACAAAAACTTCAACCCTATGAAGACTTTTGTTGAGCTTAATGAGCTGAACATTTAAGCAAGCAACAGCTTTTCTCTATCTGCAATAGTTTTCATTCTATAGGACAAAAACACTATTTTTTGCTTTAAGGGGCTGTAACCCCTCTAAGAAGTCATCTGACAACTTGGACCCTATAGAGACTTTTGTAGAGCTGAATGAGCTGAACATTTAAGCAAGCATCAGCTTTTCTCTATCTACAATAGTTTTCATTCAATAGGCCAAAAACACTATTTTTTACTTTAAAGGGCTGTAACCCCTATAACGGTCATCTGACTTCAACCCTATAGATACTTTTGTAGAGCTAAATGAGCTGAACATTTAAGCAAGTAACAGCTTTTCTCTATCTACAATAGTTTTCATTCTATAGGCCTAAAACACTATTTTTTACTTTAAAGGGCTGTAACCCCTATAACAAGTCATCTGACACCTTCAACCCTATGGAATCTTTTGTAGAGCTAAATGAGCTGACCATTTAAGCAAGCAACAGCTTTTCTCTATCTGCAATAGTTTTCATTCTATAGGCCAAAAACATGTTTTTTGCCTTTAAGGGGCTGTAACCCCTATAAGGGGTCATCTGACAACTTCAACCCAATTGAGACTTTTGAAGAGCTTATTGAGCTGAACATTTAAGCAAGCAACAGCTTTTTTCTTTCTGCAATAGTTTTCATTCTATAGGCCAAAAACATGAAAAAATGCTATTTTTTTACCTTAAAAGGGCCATAACCCCTATTAGAGGTCATCTGACAACTTCCACCCAATGAAGACAATAGTAGAGCTTTTGATTCTGAAGAGCCTAAGATCCTTCAGATTTTTTCTGTCTGTTATGGTTGCTGAGTTATAACCCTGAGCTGTAACCCCTATAACTGGTCATCTGACAACTTTGACCCTATGGAGTCTTTTGTAGAGCTAAATGAGCTGACCATTTAAGCAAGCATCAGCTTTTCTCTATCTGCAATAGTTTTCATTCTATAGGCCAAAAACACTATTTTTTGCCTTTAAGGGGCTGTAACCCCTATAAGGGGTCATCTGACAACTTTTGAAGAGCTTAATGAGCTGAACATTTAAGCAAGCAACAGCTTTTCTCTATCTGCAAGAGTGTTCATTCTATAGACCAAAAATATGAAAAAATGCTATTTTTGACCTTAAAAGGGCCATCTGACAACTCACTGATGTAGAGCTTTTGATTCTGAAGAGCCTAAGATCCTTCCGATTTTTTCTATCTGTTATGGTTGCTGAGTTATAAGCCATTTTAAGTGATATCATCCTGTGTTCTATTTTTAGTAACAGCAGCCATGTTTTTTATCTTATCATTTCAAAATGAGGATCGTTTGTTGCCAACATATCATTTATCATTTCTGCAAAAATTTTGAAATTGTTAACGGACGACAGACAACGACGGATGCATAGTGATGGCATTAGCTCACATGGCCTTTGGCCAGATGAGCTAAAAAGGGGCCAAAAAAGCCCTTATCATACCTTGTCCTTTACATGAAAAATGGGTCCATTAAAACATGATTTTACATTTTTTTCTATAATGTTAAATGAAAGTAGAATTAACAAACAGGTTTTGCAAAACCTTTTGCAACCCATTTTTTATTTCATATTGTACAAACATTTACAAAAAAGACTATCAGTTAAAAATTATTGGCCTAAAAACAAACTGTTTTATTATTAACTTAATTATCCATGAAGTATATGCACCAGGATGCAAAGCAACAAATGATATAAATACAAAGTACTCAAGCAAAAGCAATCATGAGATATCTCCTACATATACCAGTTTTTAATTGTCAGGAAAAAACAACTTGAATGAAGGACTTCGTATATAAAATTACCATTCTAAAATACATTTTGACCTCAATTACTGTATAGATACTTAAAAATTTTCATGAATGTTATTAATAATAATTTTACCCTTTCTACTATTTTTCACTTAACAGCTTCAAGCATTAACATGAAAATGGTATTTCTCTTGGTTTTGTGTTTTTTTGCAAACAGTCATGGATTTTCACTGTCTGGAACAAACAATAGTCAGGGAATTACAGCCTTCCTGACCAAGGCAGAATATGATGAACATAAAATTCAAAATCAGAATGAACTTATAAATATTCGGCAAGATTTAATTCAAGTTCAAACCGAACATATAAAAGCCAGAGAGATGACTCTATTAGCCAATAAACTTGAAGAACTGCTTAATGGCTTAACTAAATTATTTAACCATAAAATGTCTACAACTTCCAGAACAGTCCAAGAGGAGAAAAATTCAGAAGAAAGACAAGTTAATTGCAACAACCAAGCTATATATCAATTGATGAAGGATGTTATTTCAATTCAATATGAAAACAAGGATTTGAAAAATCAATATTCAGCCATAAGGACTGAATTTAATGAGGTAAAATATGAAAACCATGTTCTGAAGAATAAGACTGTAGAACTACAACAAAAGATAGATGGGTTAGAGCAACTCAAAACTAACAATCAATTACAAACTCTTCATCAACTGGATAAAAAATCGAAGGAATTGGAAACCAAGATGAATTTACTGGAGAACACACAGCAAGCACGTAGTCAGGATTTCCTGGCCCTCTACAGTAAAGTGACCTCCCTTGAAACCAATGAACAGAATCTTGAAAGTAACATGCAAGGACATCTGAGTGTTCTTGAAACTAATATGAAAAGAAATTTAACTTCTCTTGAACATAATGTGAACAGTAATTTTACTGCCATGCAGCAACATTTAAACACAACAATTAATGGCTTGGAGCGAAGAACCAGCACCGAGTTGGATGCTATGAGAGCAAGCAATAACCAAAGCCTGTCCTTGTTGGACCAACAGATGGTGGACCAGTTTAAACCAGGTAAAATACAAACAAGTTCAAAATTTTGGCTGCACTAATGATTAAACAACCTTTTGATTGTACATCTATTATATTGTAAACCAAATTATTTTCCTGCTTCTGTGTCATAGGGCAATTATGTGGCTATTTATTTTTGGGGAGTCTTCCTAAAAACTATGAAATCACAATGAAAACAAGTTAAATTGAAACAATTTTTTGGCAACTTTGAAAATCTGTGAATATAAATCGCTTGCCAAAATTTTGATTTACAGTATATATGAAATGATTTCAAAGATCAAAGTAATCATACATTATGCTACATTTAAAATTTCATGAAGTGCATGTATTTATTGACAGTATTAATATTTTGAGAGCTAAAATTTCTTATTGAGCAAGTTCAAGAGAAGCACATGTAAATAAAGATGTCAAACAAGCACATGTAATATTACCCAATAGTAACAGATTTCAACAATCTGTAAATAGTGCTGAATAATTTACTAACTTTAGGTCGATGATGAATATTTATCTATTGTATGTAAACTTCTGCCATAACATGATCAATCAAACTGACATTTCTTTATAATATTTTTTTTCTTTCAGTAATCTTCAGAGCAACTCATCTCTATAGTGAAACTGTTCCTGCTGGAATTTTCAAGTTCCCAAACATTGAGACTACAGCAGGAATACCAGACTCGACCATCACTAAATATAAATCTACTGGCAAGTTCACCTGTCATGACCCTGGTTACTATTATGTCATTGTTACTACAGAGTCAGCTACATGTATAAGCTATGTAGTAATTGATATCATGGTAAACTCTACCAGCAAGTTTCAGCAGTGGATGACAGGTAATACACAAGGCAGCTGGACACCAGGAGCAGCAGCTATTATTCTCAACTTACAGACAAATGATGAAGTATGGATTAAGACTGCAGATTCTTATAACTTTTACAGATGCAGCCTTAACATCTTTAGAATTAAATGAGTTGATTGTGTCTTCTTAGAAAAGTTTTGTCAACAAGTTCTTATAATTATAGAAATGTTATTTGAATTGCGACAATGAGATCCACATTGGTCAAAGTCATACATATTTGTAAATACTATAATGTCTTTGTATGTAGAGTTACATGTTCATTGTTTTTGTATGTTTTTACATGTATGTTTGTATTTGCTTAACCTCTTTGAGGTTTTATTATGCAATAAAGTATTATTTACTGTAATAGAAGATATTTCTGCAGTGTTAAAATTATAAAAATTTTGTTAAGAATTAAGTTTCTCCTGACTGAGGAATACTAGACTCTTCTATCACCAACTATAAATCTACCAGTAAGTTTCTGGTTATTATTATATGACTTGTAACTAAAGAGTCAGCAACTACTCAACCAACAATTTATTTTATGGTGAATTCTACCAGCAAGTTTCACCAGTATATGACAGGTAATACACAAAACAACTGGACACCTGGAGCTGCTGCTATTATTCTCAACTTGCAAACAAATGATGAAGTATGGATTAGGACTGCGACTTCTTATAGGTTTTGGCGATGTAGTCTGAACATTTTTAAAATAAAATGAACACACACTGCCTATTTTCATATTTCTTGAAACAAAATGGTATTTTCAAATTATACTTATACTAAGACATGTTATTAAATTTCATTTAATTTGTCTGATAATATAATAACTTGAAATAAAAATTACAACAGAGTTGAAATGATAACTTTTAACAGAATAATTGTAAAGCATCACTTGCATGACTTGAATGAACATTTTTACATCGGGATTGTTTATATAGTTTCATTTTGTTATTTTCATTTTCTATAAGGCATCATAAAGTTAAATTGTAGAAACCCATTAAAAATGATCTGCCACAATATTTCATTTTTCAAATTTGTTCCAGTAGTCAAAATTTAACCATATATCAAGAATATGTCCAAAAGACATATCATAAATGGAGTATAAAAAAAATCTGATTTTTTTAGTATTACTTTCTAAGTGGAATAAAGAATAACGTGTATCAGCAAGATATCTGAAAATATTTTCCAAACAAAAAGTTGATCAACCTCATGCACGATTACTTCTCCTGTGTACACTTTGTTTTTAACCACTATATAAATTTATGTAAATTCTAAAACCTAAGGTTAAACTCCATCCATCATAGTTTTGCCCTAAGCTATATATATTTGGATTTCGTTTGGCTTAATGCATTTTGAACATCTTTCCAATTGTGGATTTCCTTTGTTTGGGTTTTAGTGCTGCTGATGAATAGTTTTTCGAAATGGCCATACAGCTCATAAACACAAGTTGACACTAAAGTATGTCTCGCCTGTCGGCACTATCACAAAACTCTAGGTCTAGCTGGGCCTTCAGAAAAGTTAAGGTCAAGGTCATGTGACAGGTGACAGAATTCCATTCAACCATCACAAAAATATCTGAAGTGTGTTCTATAGATACCATAGTTACTGAGAAACAATGAAAAAAGACCAACATTCACTAAGTCATTTAACCATGAAAATAAGGGTCAAGGTCACATTACATGGTGAGGTCAGTTGTGTATACCATAATTGCCAAATATCAGATGCCTAGCTATAATATTATACTTTTTACTTAACTCATTTTCCACCCAAAAATCATTTAAGTTCACAAAGTCACTGAACTTTGAAAATGGGGTTATGGTCACACAACATGGTGTCAGTTGTGTAGACCGAAACCCCAAATGTCTGTATACCAAATATCAGATGCCTAGCTATTATACTTTAAACTGAATTTATTTTTACGCAAAAGTTTTAATTGTTCCAAAAATCATTTAAGTTCACAAAGTCACTGAACCTTGAAAATGGGGTCAAGATCACAGGACATGGTTTCAGTTGCATAGACCATAACTCCAGGTGTCTGTATATCAGATATCAGATGCCTAACTATTATACTTTTCACATTATTCATTTTCCACAAAAGTCTTACAAAGAGGTTTTTTGGTCCCAAAGTCCACAGAGTCATTGATATAGATTGCCTAAAAAGTGCACATCAATTTTATAATCACATGACTGAGGTGGTGTATACATGATGCATAGTTTTTTAAATATGTAGGTTAGAAACAAATGTTGACGCTGCAACTGTGAGAAAAGCAGTCCATATGTCTTAATATTTTGTGGAAGTTTTTTGCAGGCTAAACAAAGAATGAGTGGCAATGAAGTTGCTTAAAAGAATACATTGGTCATAGGAATTATTATCTTTTATGTGAGTAACAAGAAAACATACCAAATAAGACAAATTTCTCACATAATTATGTCATTATGAAATACAATGAGCCATCATTTTGAAATAAAAAGCTTCGCCGAGCGCAGCATGATACGACCGCAACATGTTGAACCCTGTACATTTTAGGCCCAATATGGATAGTCTATTGCTCTGGACACATGCAGCCCATGGTGGACTGACAAAGGTTTTTGACACATGCTGCTCTGGTGGACTTTCGACACAGGGGGTAAAAATATAAATTTTCAATTTCGTATTCTACTCTTGCAAAAAAATTGTCAAAATCGGACAAGAATTAAAAAAAAAATCAGTTTCGGCCCCTTTTGGCCCCTTATTATGTAACAGGTGAAAAAGGGGTGGGGTTGCAAAAATAATTTCTCAAATTTGGATTCACTACTTGACAAAAATAAACTTGCAAAAAAAAAATTCAAAAACAAACCAGAAATAAAAAAGTTTTGATTACGGCCCCTTTTGGCCCCTAATTACAAAACAAGTGAAAAAGGGGATGGTCACAAAAATTAATTCTCAAATTTGGATTCACTACCTGACAAGAATAAACTTGCAAAAAAAATTTTTTAAATCGGACCACAAATAAAAAAGTTTTGATTTTGGCCCCATTTGGCCCCTAATTACGTAATAGGGGAAAAAAGGGGGGGTTGCAAAAATTAATTCTTAATTGTGTAAATGAGCTGAACATTTAAGCAAGCAACAGCTTCTCTCTACCTGCTATAGTTTTCATTTCATAGGCCAAAAACATGAAAAAATGCTTTTTTTCACCTTCAAGGGGCCGTAACTCCTATAAGGGGTCATCTGACAACTTCGACTCAATGGAGTTTTTTGTAGAGCTAAATGAGCTGAACAATTAAGCAAGCAACAGCTTTTTGCTATCTGCAATAATTTTCATACTATAGGGCAAAAACATGAAAAAATGCTATTTTTCACCTTTAAGGGGCCGTAACCCCTATAAGGGGTCTTCTGACAACTTCGACCGAAGGGAGACTTTTGTAGAACTTTTGATCCTGAAGCAGTAGGGTGGCATCAGATTTCATCTATCCCTTATACTTTTTGAATTACAAGCCAAAAACAGTAGTCTGACACCCCTGGTCTATTTTTAGCCACAGCGGCCATGTTTTTTTGACGAATCAGAAATTGAAACATTACTATAGTGCAGGACACCCTAATGATCAATCATACCAAGTTTCATTGAATTCTGTTCAGTAGTTTCAGAGGAGAAGATTTTGAAAAAGTTATTGTAAGAACAAACAAAAAGTTACAATTTTGGCCCCTTTTGGCCCTTAATTTCCAAACAAAAAAAGAAGACTCCCAAAATCAATCCCATCCATCCTTTAATGGTAAGAAATATCATTGTAAAATTTCATTGCATTTGGATAACTAGAACTAAAGTTATCCTGTATACACTAAAGTTAACAGACGACGACGACAACGACAACGACGACGACAGCATCATACCATTAAACGTCCGCAAATTTTTGCGGTCGTATAAAAATCGAGAATATCTGCAATTTTGAAATTAAATTCTAAAGACATATTTGCCATAAGTAAACAAAGGGCACATGAAAACAACAACCAAACTTTCAGAAATTATGTATGACATCATTTTACACATTTTTACCAAATATGAAGGTCTTATTCAGATGCTCCCCTATTTTACCAAACAGAAAAGTGTGTGGAAAACAGCAAAAAACAATTAAGTTAGGACAATTTCTTAAATATATAGCTTTTATGTTAACTGATAAGCATGACAATTAACTAAAATGATATGGAAGAAAGCTTATCATTTTCTTTCAGCCCTTTATTTCAACATAAGAAATCTGTTTGCTCAGTTTGAGTTTCATAGTAAATATTGGACCAAAATGGGTCTTACTGCCACTCATCCATTACATTATCACCCCTTTAACATTTTTAAATTCTAGAAATATTTATGTTGATAAACATTTTATTTCAACATAATAATCATCATTTATTCAATACTACCCATTTATCAAATTCTTATATACATATTTTATCAGGGAAAAAGCCTGAGTTAATTAAGGATGTTTGAGGGTGACTTTGAAAGTGGTGCGGTTTTGAAATTAAGGCTCTACATCATAAGGAAATAATAAGAAATACAAAATAAGCTAAAAATTTTGATAGGTTACCGTGCTCCTTTGAAAGATAATAAGAGTTCAAAATTTGGCGAGAAAAGGTTTTCTCTGGCTTTTTCTTAGCTTTATCATTAGCATAGTTTAGCTGTTTAAACCTGTGAAAAAGTGATTAGAATTTGAAATAAATCTGTAAAACAAATATTTATGATGTAATGAAGACCTTACACAAAAGAAAAATAGGGGTTACTGCACAAAAATTTTTGCCTTATTTTGATGGAAAAAACCAGAGGATTCCGAAAAAATGTATAAAATTTCTAAAGCTTACCATCCAACATCTTTAACTGATTACTGTGACAACTCACTGCTTAAAACAAAATTTTATAGGCACTACGACATGCTCATATGTTGAACAGATGAACTACAATACAAATGATAAGCTGCTTTCGGCAGGGAATGGCTTTGTACATTTTTCTTTTTTAAGTTTGTTTTATACTTACTGGTTTTATATTAGTTGTTCTAGGTCCAAAAGGTTGCTTTACTTAGTAATTTTAGTACAGATTTTGGTAACACTGAATGCTGTTGACTGTTATCTATTAATGGATTCTTTTAAATTGCAGAAGATGTATACTTGTTGTGCCATGTACTCTTATTTAACATTACATCTCATTTTCTTCTACATGTTTTAAGAAAATTCTCTTTCGTTTGTTATTTTTGCTTTATTTTGTGTTTTAAATTAAACGGGTCTGACATTACAATTCACATTCATGTGAGCTAGTGTATTATGCAAAACTGTTAAGTTTAAACATCCATTTAACCCTTTTGGTCCCTTTTTCTCTGCAACAGAAGTGACCACAAACCTCAAATGCAATACAAACCTACCTTAATAGTGACTAAAAACATAATACCAAAAATTTATAACAATTGATCAACCAAAACTTAAGTTTTCACAAGGAAACCAAAGTGTCCACATAGGACAACAAACACAAAGATAAAGATGATGACAACATCACCATTACATAATAAGAATTTTGCGGTCACATAAAAATAAAATTATGTAAATAGTGGTGCAAAATCTGGCTAACAAGTGAAATCTTTGAACTTTTTGGAAAATATCATCCCTTGTCTTATTTCTATATTTTAGAAACAATGCTCAAAATGAACAACTGCATCTGTTTTAAGAATTGTGCCTATGAGAAAAGGAAGAAATAGAGTAATATATATTCTTTCCAGAAGTATAGTTTTGAGTGCAACACCAGTTTAATCATATTTTTTTTTCAACTACATGTATAACTAAATCATATTTTTTATTAAAGTTTTAAATTGGCATTTAAGACATACTGAAAAAAAAACTATTTTTACCTTTTAGTTATTTCAAAAGTAATGTTTATTCACAAGGAATTGTCAGTCTGTCTTTGGGTAGTTTAGCAAAAAAAATCAACTTGTGCTATATTCTGTAACTTCAGATAAAATTTACATGAAAAATGGGTCCATTTAAACATGATTTTACATTTTTTTCTATAACGTTAAATGAAAGTAGAATTAACAAACGGGTTTTGCAAAACCTTTTGCAACACATTTTTAATCTAATATTGTACAAACATTTACAAAAAAGACTATTGGTTAAAAATTATTGGCCTAAAAACACACTGTTTTATTATTAACTTAATTATCCATGAAGTATATGCACCAGGATGCAGAGCAACAGTTGATATAAATAGAAAGTACTCAAGCAAAAGCAATCATGAGATATCTCCTACATATACCAGTTTTTAATTGTCAGGAAAAAACAACTTGAATGAAGGACTTCGTATATAAAATTACCATTCTAAAATACATTTTGACCTCAATTACTGTACAGATACTTAAAATTTTCATGAATATTATTAATAATGATTTTACCCTTTCTACTATTTTTCACTTAACAGCTTCAAGCATTAACATGAAAATGGTATTTCTCTTGGTTTTGTGTTTTTTTGCAAACAGTCATGGATTTTCACTGTCTGGAACAAACAATAGTCGGGGAATTACAGCCTTCCTGACCAAGGCAGAATATGATGAACATAAAATTCAAAATCAGAATGAACTTATAAATATTCGGCAAGATTTAATTCAAGTTCAAACCGAACATATAAAAGCCAGAGAGATGACTCTATTAGCCAATAAACTTGAAGAACTGCTTAATGGCTTAACTAAATTATTAAACGATAAAATATCTACAACTTCCAGAACAGTCCAAGTGGAGAAAAATTCAGAAGAAAGACAAGTTAATTGCAACAACCAAGCTATATATCAATTGATGAAGGATGTTATTTCAATTCAATATGAAAACAAGGATTTGAAAAATCAATATTCAGCCGTAAGGACTGAATTTAATGAGGTAAAATATGAAAACCATGTTCTGAAGAATAAGACTGTAGAACTACAACAAAAGATAGATAGATTAGAGCAACTCCAAACTAACAATCAATTACAAACTCTTCATCAACTGGATAAAAAATCGAAGGAATTGGAAACCAAGATGAATTTACTGGAGAACACACAGCAAGCACATAGTCAGGATTTCCTGGCCCTTTATAGTAAAGTAACCTCACTTGAAACCAATGAACAGAATCTTGAAAGTAACATGCAAGGACATCTGAGTGTTCTTGAACAAAATGTGCAAAGTAATCTTAGTTCAGTAAAACATTTACTTGAAACTAATATGAAAGGAAATTTAATTTCTCTTGATCATGATGTTCAAAATTTAAACATCACAATTCATGTCTTGGAACAAAGAACAAGAATGGAGCTGGATTCTGTGAAAGCAAGCAACAATCAATCCTTGGCCTTATTTGAGCAACAGATGGTGAACCAGTTTAAACCGGGTGAGTAAAAGAGAATTACATATGTCAAGTGTGCACGAATAATATCACATAATAGCTTAAAACAGATTTTAACAAATTGCAAATAATATGAGGCAGGTTAAACCTGTGACGCTCCCCAAGTTACAATTAATTCTATTAATTTTTTTTGTTCAAAAATAAAAACAAACTAGCTTTTCAATTGGGTTATACGTGCGTTTAATGGCATTTAAAATTTTCAAAGCAAAACTGGGTTAAAAAAACACTGAAAGTTCAGGAAAACAAGCGTGCTATACCGGACGTTGAAGGAAAATTCAGCCCATAGTACAACTAAAATATTGACATTTCTACCCTTCTGGAGCGTATTAAACAATTAAAAGTACTATTGTGCACATTTACCAACCAGGTTGCTGTTAATGTTTATCTTTAGTATGTTAACGTCGTGCAACAAAATTTTTTTTAAAATTATTCCTGTGTAATTTATTTCAGTGATCTTCAGGGCAACTGTCAATTACGGTGGCGGCACTAGACCACCTGGAATTTTCAAATTTCCAAACATTGAGACTACAACAGGAATACCAGATTCTACCATCACTAAATATAAATCTACTGGCAAGTTCACCTGTCATGACCCTGGTTACTATTATGTCATTGTTACTACAGAGTCAGCTACAACCAATGTAGAAATTGGTATCATGGTAAACTCTACCAGCAAGTTTCAACAGCGTATGACAGGTAATGCACAAGGGCAGTATACACCAGGAGCAGCAGCTATTATTCTCAACTTACAAACAAATGATGAAGTGTGGATTAAGACTGCAGCTTCTTATAATTTTTGGCGATGTAGTCTGAACATTTTTAAAATAAAATGAACACACACTGCCTACTTTAACATACTTCTTACAACAAAGATGGAAGTATCAAATGAATTTATTTATTATTTGAAATAAAAAAAATAATATCCTTTTTTTTTTTTGGCTGACATGTCAATCAAGGTCTGTCCAAAATTTATCTGTGACTGCCTGTTGCTCATCTCCAGACAGACAGACAGACAGACAGACAAACAAATTAATGGGCAAACAGACAGACAGACTGATACATTACCTAAATCACTCTTTCACTTTGTGGTGAGGGACAGTGAGAGGGTTAATACACACGAGCGCAAAACAAACTGCATTACTTTCTCATTGGTTTATTACCAATACTTTTTCTGATATCTGGGTCAAACACCAAATAACTAGGACAATGTTCTAGATCTTACATAAATGGTGGAACAGACATACAAAGACATACAAATAAACAAAAACAAATAACAAACAAGAATACAATGTATGTCAAATAAAGAAAGAATGTGTCCATGGGACACAGATGCCCCCGCTGGCCCCAAACAGGAAGTAGATTTCTGACAGGTCTGAAAATCACTTAGGACATACAGTTTGTCATACCTATCCATCCTACCAAGTTTCAAATCATTCTGGTATATAGTTCCTGAGAAAAGCTTGACCGAAATTTTCATATAATGTTCACATATTTTAACATTGGCTTAAGTCCCAAACAGGAAGAAGATGTCCGACAGGTCTCAAAGTCGCTTAGGAGGTATAGTTTGTCATACTAAACCATCCTACAAAGTTTCAAATCATTCTGGTATACAGTTCCTGAGAAAAGCTTGACAAAAATTTTTATATCATGTTTACATACTTTAAAATTGGCCTAAGTCCAAAACAGGAAGTAGATGTCCGACAGGTCTCAAAATCACTTAGGACATATAGTTTGTCATACTCAACAATCCTACCAGGTTTCAAATCATTCTTATGTATGGTTCCTGAGAAAAGCTTGACAGAAATTTTCATAGTCATGTTCACATATTTTAACATTGGCCTAAGTCCCAAACAGTGAGTATATATCTGACAGGTCTCAAAATCGCTTAGGACATATAGTTTGTCATACTGAACAATCCTACCAAGTATCAAATCATTCTCATGTATGGTTCCTGAGAAAAGCTTGACGGAAATTTTCATAGTCATGTTCACATATTTTCAAATCGGTCTAAGTCCCAAACAGGAAGTAGATGTCTGACAGGTCTCAAAATCACTTAGGACATATAGTTTGTCGTACTGAACCATCCTACCAAGATTCAAATCATTCTCATGTATGGTTCCTGAGAAAAGCTTGACAGAAATTCGTACGGACGTACGTACGTACGTACGGACGGACGGACGGACATGAGTAAAACTTAATGCCCCCCGACATGTCGTCGCGGGGGCATAAAAAGAATGCCACAACTAGCAAGATTTGGGATGGACAAATTATCGGACTGGAATATCGTATGCGCCCCCCCTACCTTCATAATGAAGCACAACAATTAAATAACTTACTGATTGATTTAGTAGCAAGACATTTTCTGGTATGTGGGTCAAACACCTGGTAACTATGGCAGTGCTCTACTGACACAGTTCTGTTCTGCTGACAGGTGACATAAAGGTTAGTCCAAAGTTTGCCTGTTACTGCCTGTTGCCCATCTGACTTGCCTACACAGCTTGGCAGTCTCTCTGGGCAAGGTGGACACATGGGATCATTGTAGCACAAGTTCTGTTGATATTCACCTAAAAAAAGAAAAACTTTAAATTAATAAACTGCCATAGATTTTTATAAGAACATCTGTAGGCCCTGTCACTTTATGACAAATCCCCTACTCAATTTAATAGTTCAATCCCTGTTAAAGAAAGGTAAATACCCAAAATATATATCCAGCATAATTAAATTAACAGTTTTATGAAACAAACTTTCGTAATTTGTATTCTTACTTTAAACAAGAATATGTCTAAAAGACATAATGCCCCACATTGCAACATTCTGGACATACAGACAGACAGACCTGAACGCTATATGCCCCATTACTTTTGTAGATGGGGCATAAAAATAAACCAATAACAAACTTTTCAACTTACAAGGTGCCTGGTGCTCAGGTCTCTGTTTACAATTAACCGAGGTAAACCTCTCACACTGATTGGTCATGTCAGAGAACAGGTCAGGATAGGTACACTCCATCACGTTTCTTCCGAACCTCGTCAGTCCTGCGGAGCAGTTGTAATACTGACCACAATTATCTCTCTTGGGTAAAATAGCCGTAGGGTGAGCTTTGCAGTATTCTGGTATGGTATCTGTGGATATGATTAAACATGAAAACAGTACAAAAAGCTAAAACACTGATAATATATGACACTGGTACAGGAATTTTTAAAACTTTTTACTAATCAGTTAAGAACAAGTTTTAAAATTTTGTTTTGTATTAGAGTACAGTGTGGATGACTTCTTATATGAATTTTGATCAAAACATAACAGCAAAACCTTCAAAACATCTCTATTTAAACTAAAAATTATAAAAAGCAAGAACACTACTAACATGTAAAACCACCCAAACAGGAACTTTAAACAAAATTTTCCCTAATCAATTAAGCATACAAAATATCTAAATTTTGTTTTGTATTTGAAAGGAGGGTATAAAATATAGAATGAATGAATTCTCATCTAAATTCCAATTAATCAATGTCATATTAAACTAGAGGCTCCCAGGAGCCTGAATCGCTCACCTGATCTCTTATGCCAAAGTTTGAATAAATTTCACAAACTTTCAACTAAACAAAGTTGCAAATAATCCCTTCAGTGGTTTCAGAAAGATTTTTGGAAATCAGTTTAAATTAATAGAAAAAAACAGTAAAAGGGCAATAACTCCTATAAGGACCTTTTGATGCTGAACAAGAAAAGTTGCTTCTGATTTTCTTTATCTCTTATACTTTTTGAGTTATAAGCCAAAAACAATGGTCTGACCCCCGTGTTCTATTTTTAGCAATGGCGGCCATATTGGTTGGTCAACATTTATATAATTCACAAACTTGGTAGACTCATCCTAAAGACCAGTGTACCAAGTTTCAAATCCCTTCAGTGGTTTCAGAGAAGAAGATTTTTGAAAATCAGTTAAAATTAATGGAAAAAAACAGTTAAAGGGGAATAACTCTTAAATGGCTGATCTGACAAATTTGACCCTGAAATCATTTTTGTATATCTGAATGTGCTTAACAATTCTGAAATGCTAACTTTTCCTATAGGTCTAACAGTTTTCAAGATATTGTCCAAAAACTGCAAAAATGGTCAATTTTGACGATTAAAGGGCAATAACTCCTATAAGGAGTCATTTCACAATTTTGACTCAATGGAGAGATTTGTAGAGCTTTTGATGCTGAACATGAAAGGTTGCTTCAGATTTTCTCTATCTCTTATACTTTTTGAGTTATAAGCCAAAAACAATGGTCTGACCCCCCTGTTCTATTTTTAGCAATGGTGGTCATGTTGGTTGGTTGACGTGTATATTATTCACAAACTTGGTAGAGGACATCCTAAAGATCAAGTGTACCAAGTTTCAAAGCAATCCCTTCAGTGGTTTCAGAGAAGAAGATTTTTGAAAATCAGTTAAAATTAATGGAAAAAAACAGTTAAAGGGGAATAACTCTTAAATGGCTGATCTGACCATTTTGACCCTGAAATCATTTTTGTAGATCTCAATGAGCTTAACAATTCTGAAATGCTAACTTTTCCTATAGGTCTAACAGTTTTCAAGATATTGTCCAAAAACTGCAAAAATGGTCAATTTTGACGATTAAAGGGCAATAACTCCTATAAGGAGTCATTTCACAATTTTGACTCAATGGAGAGATTTGTAGAGCTTTTGATGCTGAACATGAAAGGTTGCTTCAGATTTTCTCTATCTCTTATACTTTTTGAGTTATAAGCCAAAAACAATGGTCTGACCCCCCTGTTCTATTTTTAGCAATGGTGGTCATGTTGGTTGGTTGACGTGTATATTATTCACAAACTTGGTAGAGGACATCCTAAAGATCAAGTGTACCAAGTTTCAAAGCAATCCCTTCAGTGGTTTCAGAGAAGAAGATTTTTGAAAATCAGTTAAAATTAATGGAAAAAAACAGTTAAAGGGGAATAACTCTTAAATGGCTGATCTGACCATTTTGACCCTGAAATCATTTTTGTAGATCTCAATGAGCTTAACAATTCTGAAATGCTAACTTTTCCTATAGGTCTAACAGTTTTCAAGATATTGTCCAAAAACTGCAAAAATGGTCAATTTTGACGATTAAAGGGCAATAACTCCTATAAGGAGTCATTTCACAATTTTGACTCAATGGAGAGATTTGTAGAGCTTTTGATGCTGAACATGAAAGGTTGCTTCAGATTTTCTCTATCTCTTATACTTTTTGAGTTATAAGCCAAAAACAATGGTCTGACCCCCCTGTTCTATTTTTAGCAATGGTGGTCATGTTGGTTGGTTGACGTGTATATTATTCACAAACTTGGTAGAGGACATCCTAAAGATCAAGTGTACCAAGTTTCAAAGCAATCCCTTCAGTGGTTTCAGAGAAGAAGATTTTTGAAAATCAGTTAAAATTAATGGAAAAAAACAGTTAAAGGGGAATAACTCTTAAATGGCTGATCTGACCATTTTGACCCTGAAATCATTTTTGTAGATCTCAATGAGCTTAACAATTCTGCAATGCTAACTTTTCCTCTAGCTCTAAGGGTTTTCAAGATATTGTCCAACTAGAGGCTCTCAGGAGCCTGAATCGCTCACCTGATCTCTTATGCCAAAGATTGAATAAATTTCACAAACTTCCAAGTATACAAAGTTGCAAAACAATCCTTTCAGTGCTTTCAGAGAAGATTTTTGGAAATCAGTTTAAATTAATAGAAAAAAAAAACAGTTAAAGGGCAATAACTCCTACAAGGACCTTTTGATGCTGAACAAGAAAAGTTGCTTCTGATTTTCTCTCTCTTATACTTTTCGAGTTATAAGCCAAAAACAATTGTCTGACCCCCGTGTTCTATTTTTAGCAATGGCGGCCATATTGGTTGGTCAACATTTATATAATTCACAAACTTGGTAGACTCATCCTAAAGACCAGTGTACCAAGTTTCAAATCCCTTCAGTGGTTTCAGAGAAGAAGATTTTTGAAAATCAGTTAAAATTAATGGAAAAAAACAGTTAAAGGGGAATAACTCTTAAATGGCTGATCTGACAAATTTGACCCTGAAATCATTTTTGTATATCTGAATGTGCTTAACAATTCTGAAATGCTAACTTTTCCTATAGGTCTAACAGTTTTCAAGATATTGTCCAAAAACTGCAAAAATGGTCAATTTTGATGATTAAAGGGCAATAACTCCTATAAGGAGTCATTTCACAATTTTGACTCAATGGAGAGATTTGTAGAGCTTTTGATGCTGAACATGAAAGGTTGCTTCAGATTTTCTCTATCTCTTATACTTTTTGAGTTATAAGCCAAAATCAATGGTCTGATCCCCCTGTTCTATTTTTAGCAACGGCAGCAATGTTGGTTGGTCGACATGTATATAATTTACAAACTTGGTAGAGGACATCCTAAAGATCAAGCATACCAAGTATCAATGCAATCCCTTCAGTGGTTTCAGAGAAGAAGATTTTTGAAAATCAGTGTAAATTAATGGAAAAAAAAACAGTTAAAGGGGAATAACTCATAAACGGTTGATCTGACAATTTTGACCCTGATATCATTTTTGTAAATCTCAATGAGCTTAACAATTCTGCAATGCTAACTTTTCCTCTAGCTCTAACGGTTTTCAAGACATAGTCCAAAAACTGCAAAAATGGTCAATTTTGATGATTAAAGGGCAATAACTCCTATAAGGAGTTGTTTCACAACTTTGACTCCATGGAGAGATTTGTAGAGCTTTTGATGCTGAACAAGGAAGGTTGCTTCGGATTTTCTCTATCTCTTATACTTTTCGAGTTATAAGCCAAAAACAATGGTCTGACCCCCCCTGTTCTATTTTTAGCAACAGCTGCCATGTTGGTTTGTCAACATGTATATAATTCACAAACTTTGTAGAGGACATCCTAAAGTTCAAGTATACCAAGTTTCAATGCAATCCCTTCAGTGGTTTTAGAGAAGAAAATCTTTGAAGAAAAGTAAACGGACGGACAGACGGACGACGGACAGACGGACGACGGACAGACGACGGACGCTTAACGATGACAATAGCTCACCTGACCCTTCGGGTCAGGTGAGCTAAAAACAACAAGAAACTTCAAATTGTCTCCAATCATGTGACTTACTAGGTCCATGTTCTATAGTACACATCCTGGTCATAGGGTTGAAGTATCCTGTCTGACACTTGGTGACATCCACTGTTCTATTCCTGTCACATCTGATATAATCAGCCATCCATTGTCTGCCTGGGAAACTATGTAGGCCATCAGGTAGGCCGCGACAGCTGGGCAATCTCCCAGGGCAAGGGATACAGGCAATGTCAGTGGTCAGGCAGAGATTCTGGACGTATTCGCCTACAAGTGGTAAAAGAGATTTAGAATTTCAGATAATTTGGCAAATGTGCTCCATAAGACAATAATGGCCTGCTCAGCAAAAAAAAAAAATGTCTGTTCAGTGCATAATTGTTGGAATTGTTGGTTTTGCAATGGGTTGTCCTACTTACCAAATTTCATGAAGTTCCACCTTTGCATTGGGCTGACCTTCTTACCAAATTTTATGAAGATCCATCTTATGGTTTCTGAGAAATCAATCATTGAAGGGCTATAAAACATACCATATTACTTGATACATCAAAACCAAATCAAGCTATTCTCATTTAAATAACAAAAGAAAAGGATGCATCAACACCCATCATATAAGCCAGTGGGTTCTGATAAATCATTTTCATTTGTTATTTAAATGATAAGGGATGTGTTTTGGCCATATCCACTGTGTTTTTGGTGTATCAGATAATATGGTGGGATAAAAATGTCAAACAAAACAAGAAATATCATACTAATATTCCAGTATGTGACTTAATAAGAATAAACACTTTAAGGGCATATTCAATTGTGTTTTGAAGATTTTTTCTCATTAAAATGCAGACAGACATACACACAAACAAACTTACAAGGTGCATGTGGCTCATATCTTCCTTGACACTGTACAGTAGAGAACTGTTCACATCTCCTGGTTGTCAAGGAAAACAAATCAGGATATTTACATTCAGCGACCTCCATTGACCTATGGGTTGCTAGGTAACTACAGTTGAAGTAGTGAGCACAGTTGGTTGGATCAGGTAAAATGACATTTGGGTGTGTTTGACAGTAATCAGGTATATCAACTAAAAATAGAAAAAATTGTTAATGTCAAAAATGGGCCCCTTAATAAACAGGAAGTAGGTGGGCAACAGAGTTGAAACTGGATCCTACTTTATGGAACCTCATGCTAATGCTAATCCAGGGTTTCTGATATGTAGTTGCTGATAAAAATGTTATGAAAATTTCTTTTGCATGTTCGCTGCCCGACATTCACCATCTTATAACCATGCAGGATTTTTTTAACTCAATGAAATCAAGCCAAAAAATTAAATGTTAATAATGGTTAGTTATAGGGTTTGATACATAACAAGAGGCTCCCAGGAGCCTGAATCGCTCACCTGGTCTTAATGTCAACCCTTTTAAGACTTTTGTATAGCTAAATGAGCTGAATGTTTAAGCAATAAAAAGCTTTTCTCTATCTGCAATAGTTTTCATTCCAAAGCAAAAAACACTATTTTTCACCTTTAAAGGGCCAAAACCCCTTAAAGGATTCATCTGACAACTTCGACCCTAAAAAGACTTTTGTAGAGCTAATTAAGCTGAACATTTAAGCAAGCAACATCTT
Source organism: Arcuatula senhousia (assembly GCA_963971305.1). Classification (NCBI taxonomy): domain Eukaryota; kingdom Metazoa; phylum Mollusca; class Bivalvia; order Mytilida; family Mytilidae; genus Arcuatula; species Arcuatula senhousia. The sequence goes on from OZ020306.1 coordinate 50,325,684, forward strand.
TTCTCTATCTGCAAAAGTTTTCTTTCTTTAGGCCAAAAACACTATTTTTTGCCTGTAAGGGGCAGTAACCACTATAAGGGGTCATCTGGCAACTTTGACCCTATGGAAACTTTTGTAGAGCTAAATGAGCTGAACATTTAAGCAAGCAACAACTTTTCTCTATCTGCAATAGTTTTCATTCCATAGGCCAAAAACACTATTTTTTCCCTTTAAGTGGCTGTAACCCCTATAGGGGGTCATCTGACAACTTTGACCTTATGGGGACTTTTGTAGAGCTAAATGAGCTGAACATTTAAGCAAGCAACAGCTTTTCTCTATCTGAAATAGTTTTCATTCTATAGGCCAAAAACTCTATTTTTTGCCTTTAAGGGGCCATAACCCCTATAAGGGGTCATCTGACAACTTTGACCCTATGAAGACTTTTGTAGAGCTAAATGAGCTGAACATTTAAGCAAGCAACAGCTTTTCTCTATCTGCAATAGTTTTCATTCTATAGGCCAAAAACACTATTTTTTGCCTTTAAGGGGCCGTAACCCCTATAAGGGGTCATCTGACAACTTTGACCCTATGAAGACTTTTGTAGAGCTAAATGAGCTGAACATTTAAGCAAGCAACAGCTTTTCTCTATCTGCAATAGTTTTCATTCTATAGGCCAAAAACTCTATTTTTTGCCTTTAAGGGGCCATAACCCCTATAAGGGGTCATCTGACAACTTTGACCTTATATGGACTTTTGTAGAGCTAAATGAGCTGAACATTTAAGCAAGCAACAGCTTCTCTCTATCTGCAATAGTTTTCATTCCATAGGCCAAAAACATGAAAAAATGCTATTTTTCACCTTTAAGGGGCAGTAACTCCCATAAGGGGTCATCTGACAACTTCGACTCAATGGAGACTTTTGTAGAGCTTTTGATGCTGAAGCAGTAGCGTGGCATCAGATTTCATCTATCTCTTATACTTTTTGATTTACAAGCCAAAAACAGTAGTTTGACCCCCCTGGTCTATTTTTAGCAATGGCGGCCATGTTTTTCGACGAATCAAAAATCCCCACATCAGTTCTGTGGGGGATACCCTAAAGTACCACCAGACCAAATTTGGTTTGAATCTGTGCAGCCGTTTCAGAGGAGAAGAAGTTTGAAGAAAAGTTAACGACGACGACGACGACGGACGACGACGGACGACGACGACGGACGACGACGACGGACGCCAAGTGATGGCAATAGCTCACATGGCCTTTGGCCAGGTGAGCTAAAAACTGCCATTTACCCCTATGTTCTAGTTTTAGCCACAGCGGCCATGTTTTACGACCAATCAAAAATTCCCACATCAGTTCTCTACACATAATGCTAATAAACAACTATATTAAGTTTGGTTCCATTTGGACTTGAAGTGTCAGAGGAGTTAACGTTTTCAATGTAATGAGGAAATGCTGTTAAAATGCTGAATTTTTACGTTCTAAGGGGAATAACTCCTAAAAGGAAAGGTTCTACAACATTGACCCTATTACATATTTTGTAGATCTTGATGTGCTTAACAATATGCGATTTGAATTTCTCAAATATCTTGTGTAGTTTCAAGATATTGAGCTAAACAGGTGCAAAATTTGCAAAAAATCCACAAAAAGGGCAATAACTCCTACATGGATTGTTGGATTTTCCTCAAAATTTCAGGGTAGGTAGATCTTGAGGTGCTGATCACTTTTACTTATGCCAGAATTTTGATATCTGTAGCGGTTTTTGAGTTATTTGCAAAAAACTGCATTGTACCCCTATGTTCTATTTTTAGCCACGGTGGCCATGTTTTACGATGAATCAAAAATCCCCACATCAGTTCTAAGCACTGAATGCTAATGAACAACCATACCAAGTTTGGTTTCAATTAGACTTATGGTGTCAGAGGAGTTAACGTTTTAAAAAGTTTACGCCCTTTGGGTCATGTGAGCTAACAAGAGGCTCCCAGGAGCCTGAATCGCTCACCTTACATATGTGCCTGAAGTAAAGGTTATAAGGCAAAATCTATTTAACGTTGAAAGGGTCATAAGATTAATAAGGGGGTCATCTGACAATATGGTGGATCTAAAGGTGCTGATCACTTTTGTTCTCAATCAAAATCTAAAAATCTGTCACCCTTTTTGAGTTATTTGCAAAAAAATGCAGTTTAACCTACTATGTTCTATTTTTAGCCACAGTGACCATGTTTTACAACCAATCAAAAATCCCCACATAAGTTCTATACACCTAATGCTAATAAACAACTAAACCAAGTTTGGTTCCATTTGGACTTAAAGTGTCAGAGGAGTTAATGTTTTCAATGTAATGAGGAAATGCTGTTTAAATGCTAAATTTTGACGTTCTAAGGGCAATAACTCCTAAAACGAAAGGTCCTACAACGTTGACCCTATTACATATTTTGTAGATCTTGATGTGCTAAACAATATGCAATTTAAATTTCTCAAATATCTAGTATAGTTTTCAAGATATTGAGCTAAACAGGTGCAAAATTTGCAAAAAATCCACAAAAAGGGCAATAACTCCTACATGGGTTGTTGGATTTTCTTCAAAATTTCAGAGCTGGTAGATCTTGAGGTGCTCATCACTTTTGTTCCTGATCAAAATTTTGAAATCTGTCACTGTTTTAGAGTTATTTGCAAAACACTGCATTTTACCCCTATGTTCTATTTTTAGCCACAGCTGCCATGTTTTACGACCAATCAAAAATCCCCACATCAGTTCTATACACCTTATGCTAATAAACAACTCAACCAAGTTTGGTTCCATTTGGACTTAAAGTGTCAGAGGAGTTAATGTTTTCAATGTAATGAGGAAATGCTGTTTAAATGCTAAATTTTGACGTTCTAAGGGCAATAACTCCTAAAAGGAAAGGTCCTACAACGTTGACCCTGTTACATATTTTGTAGATCTTGATGTGCTTAACAATATGCAATTTAAATTTCTCAAATATCTAGCATAGTTTTCAAGATATTGAGCTAAACAGATGCAAAATTTGCAAAAAATCCACAAAAAGGGCAATAACTCCTACATGGGTTGTTGGATTTTCTTCAAAATTTCAGAGCTGGTAGATCTTGAGGTGCTCATCACTTTTGTTCCCAATCAAAATTTTGAAATCTGTCACCGTTATAGAGTTATTTGCAAAAAACTGCCATTTACCTCTAAGTTCTATTTTTAGCCACAGCGGATAGTTTTACGACCAATCAAAAATCCCCACATCAGTTCTATACACCTAATGCTAATAAACAACTATACCAAGTTTGGTTCCATTTGGACTTAAAGTGTCAGAGGAGTTAACATTTTCAATGTAATGAGGAAATGCTGTTAAAATGCTAAATTTTGATGTTCTAAGGGCAATAACTCCTAAAAGGAAAGGTCCTACAACGTTGACCCTATTACATATTTTGTAGATCTTGATGTGCTTAACAATGTGCAATTTAAATTTCTCAAATATCTAGTATAGTTTTCAAGATATTGAGCTAAACAGGTGCAAAATTTGCAAAAAATCCACAAAAAGGGCAATTACTCCTACATGGGTCGCTGGATTTTCTTCAAAATTTCAGGGTAGGTAGATCTTGAGGTGCTGATCACTTTTACCATATGCCAGAATTTTGATATCTGTAGCCGTTTTTGAGTTATTTGCAAAAAACTGCATTTTACCCCTATGTTCTATTTTTAGCCATGGCGGCCATGTTTTACGACGAATCAAAAATCCCCACATCAGTTCTAAGCACCGAATGCTAATGAACAACCATACCAAGTTTGGTTGCAATTGGACTTATGGTGTCAGAGGAGTTAACGTTTTAAAAAGTTTACGGACGACGGACGACGGACGGACGACGGACGCCAAGTGATGGCAATAGCTCACATGACCCTTCGGGTCAGGTGAGCTAAAAACCTGTTAAGTATTAATGTAGCAAAAGTTTCCTAATTTATATCCAATATTTACAATCATAACATCATTCTTTATTCAAAATATCATTATGGGGAAATTTTAACAAAGAGTTTAGTTTGACAATTTTGAATCTGTGATATATTTGCGAATATAAAACAATGCAATTAATTTCCATGTTCAATTTAAATAAAAGATCAGAAATTAAACCTCATAATCACATTTCAACACAGAAAACAGAAAAAATATTGCCTTTAACATAATTGCTTTCTTGAGAAGTTCTTTAGTTCTAACATAATATTTTCTAAAAAATTAGCCCCTCTAAAAATCATAAAAATCTATACAATACATTTAGTAAGGTTAAGAATTCAGATTTGAAATAACACACATTAACCTATGTCCTAAAGTAAATTCAAATTAGTGTCTTTTAATCATTTGCCTCTATTTACATACCCCTGTCTACTGTTTTAACACAGAGATGTTTCCTCGGGTGGAAGTAGCCATCAGGACATTTTTCCACAGAAATTGTCCTATTCCTAAAGCACTTTATAAAGGAATCTGTCCACAGCTTTCCTGGGTAATAATTAACGCCATCTGGCATGCCGACACAGCTTGGCAGACGTGAAGTACAGGGTATGCAGTTGACGTCTGATGCTTTACATAGATTTTGCTCATATTCGCCTAAAAGAGGACATATTGTATAAAACAAAGGGTTGCAACAAGTTGAGCAAAGCATACCCCCAAGCAACCATTCAGTAGATGACAGACTAACATGGAAAGGGGTTGCACATTACAATTTATCATGCTTAAGCTGTGTACCAAATTTGAAATCAATCCCTTCAGAAGAAACCCTTAATTCTGTGATGATTGACACTTAAAATAGTCAGATCTAAAAACAGAAAATAAATGCCCAACTGTCATGTAAAAGGACGTCACATTACAACTCAATGTGCTAAAGCTGTGTACCAAATTTGAAATTAATCCCTTCAGTAAGCTGCAAATGATAAATAAAATTTCATTATCTTAAGATTTTACCTTGTCACAAAAATTAAATAAAAAAAAATGGGAAAGTGGGAAAATTTTTTACAGATATTTAAATTCCTTAGTACATATTAGCATATACATATACTTACATGGGGCTAGGGGTTCTTGCAGTGGTATACAGTTGACAGTTGTGAAATTCTCACACTTGAGGGTCACTCTGGAGAACAGATCTGGGTATTTACATTCCATTACATAGTCTCCATAGGGTGAGGCTCTAGAAGAGCAATCTATATACTTGGCACAGTTTGTAGGATGTCTCTTTTTAGATGTAGGATTGGCAGTACAGTAACTTTGTAAGTTTCCTAAAAAATAAAACAAACAAATGGACCTTTTCAGAAATTGTGTTGCATTGTGGGATTGTTCTTGTCCTCTACCTTGTTGATTGGTTGTAACATTATTTACAAGAATGGTACAAGAGAAGTTTGCTAGGACGGAAGCTGAATTTCTGAATAGAATCATTTAGATCAAGAATATGTTCAAAAGATGTTCAAAATGATGCCTCACCTTGAATCATTTAGAGGGAACTTTAACATCAGGAAAAAATTAATTGGGATGGACAGACAAACAGACAAATAGTATATGCCCCTCTACTTTTGTAGGTGGGGAATAATAATACAACTGAGTTTCTAGCACTATTTTGGGAATTGAATCATAACTTAATTTTCAGAGAAAGTTAAAATACATAAATGCAAAATGATGCCAGATGGCCATTTCACTCTGATAATCAAATTGACAATATTTTTTCTTGGGATTTTCACAGGTTACCATCAACCATGCTTTACTCTGTTTTGGTAAACAAATGCAAGTAACTGCACTAATGCTCTTTAAAAAAAAATAAAACAGCATAAAAAACGTTGTATAAAAAAAAAATGTACTTTTTCTTATAATGAATCATAATTGGTCAAAATTAGATAATAGAAACAAATTTAAAACAATATAAGGGCAGTAACTCAAGAATTTTTTCAGCAAAAGCTATGTGCCAATAAAACAAATTAATTTATTAATTTGAAACAAGTCTACACAGGACATGTTTAATTTTTAAGTAAGAGTTCAAGTTTAACGTCGAGGCCAATCAAGTAGTGTCAGTGTATTATCTTACTCTCACTTAAGTGCAAGGAATATATTATACAGAATTTATCATGAAGTTGGGTAAATTTTATAGGGTACAACTGCGCAAATGCAAACCTCTGCCACCGGTAATTTTTTTACCCCAAGATAAAGCGTGGAATAAAATACAGACAACAACGTGATTGGTTGATATAAAATAATATTTAAATAGATGAATGAATAAACTTATGTAAAATATTGACAAAGAAATTCTGGTGCCAATCATGTGTCTACAGGGCGCTTGCATCTTTGAAAATTTGGGTAGAAAATAAAATCGAAAAATCACCCCCCTTTTTTCAACCTAAAATTATGTTCATTAACACCGCATAGACATAGGTTTTTTAATGGCTAGAAATAAACGTTTGGATGTTAACTGAAAGATTTTGACCCATAGAAAGTGAAAATCGGTCAATAACTATTTTTTTTAAAATTGAATACAAGGGTACCCTTTATGGAAAAATGCATTGTTAGCATTTGCGCAGTTGTAACCTGTAGTTGTGCAGTAACAGTAAATTATCTTGTTCTAGTGCAAAAATATTCTTTTAGTGGGTTGTGTATTGCACTCAGCTATATCAGTGTACATTTGAGAAGAATATCACACAGATCTTGTTTCATTCATTCAGCATTGGCACCCCTACATATATACATTATTTGTAAGATTGTAAACATAGTAATTTTTTGCTGTGTAATAATTTTCGGTATATTCATGGTCAATGAAAATCCACTGAATACAGTACATGCGAATATGCTCTTATTATATGTAAATCAAAGAACCATAAGTAAATAAAAACCCTGAATATTAATACTCAAAAAATAGATATATGGAATTAGCAACCACCAAAATTAATACTGTGGTTTCATTATTATTAGTGGAGTATCAATTTTTTTGGTTTTCGTGGGTGAGATTTACCTTGAAAATTGATGCCCCACAAAAAGGAAATTTAACATTGATATGTGACAGCAGTGTTCAAAAACACGAAATTTAAGAATCCAGGAAATGAAAAGAACGAAAGCTGTGAAACAGAGTAGTGAAGGGCACTTCCATCCAGTACAGAAAGCCTGTCTTAAAGATGTCATGCCATGTTAGTGTTAAGTTTTATAGGTTCTTACATAAGTTCTTGGAAAAGACCGGCTGATCTTTCATGAGTGATAGAATTTTTCAGTCTTTTTGCGAGTGAAGCGCAGCGGAACGAGTCAAAAGACCCAAAAAATTTTATCACGAGTGAAAGATCATTGTCGGTTGTCCAAGAACGCATGTAAGTACCTATTTCTTCCGTAAAAATGATTTTTCATATTCTGAAACCTAAGGTGACTTCATTCTAAAAACCGAAAGTTTAAAATAACAGTGCATTTCATTGGTCGACATCATCGATCAATATCAGTACCGACGGTTATTATTGGTTAATTGACCAGTGTGAGATCATTGCACGTGCTCGCATCTCAACCTGGTCATCTCACACTGAAAAGAGTCATTGACGGAAGAATAAGTTTTCATTTTTTAATGCCCTCCTCCCCCTTCATCACCACAAAAATTGGTACCCACGCAAAAAAAAAAGAATCCACAGTAGGTTTACAGTATTACGTCTGTTTATCCTACCTTGTTCTATCCTATTGACACACTGGAGTCTTGTGGGATCAAACACGGAGCCTGCCGGGCAATGTCTGATGGCAATGGTCCTATTAGTCAGGCAGGTGATGTACAGGTCTGTCCACAGGTGGGCAGGGAAGGGGCGGTCTCCATCAGGCACACCAACACAGCTGGGCAGTCTAGAAGGGCAGGGCTGACAGGCAGGGTCATTCAATGAACATACATTCTGGTCATATTCACCTTGAAAGAAAATAAATAAAAGTTTAAACAATATATGATCCAGAAACACTGATTTATTGTTTTGGCATGCAACTACATAAGTAAATAAATGTTAAAAAAAATAATAATGTCCATTTGTGACATTCATCCACCTAAGATAATTGTTTTTGACCATAAAAAAAATAAGTTTTAAGAAACAAAAAAAAAAATCCCTACCTCACAAGTCCTTTTTCTCAACAATTACTCAATCATGAAGTTTATAATGGATGGATAATTTTATCATGATTTTGTTTGAAATTACCTTAAAGCATATGTGTATAAAGTCTCATGATGATATCATTCTTTTTTTGTGGATAATTGAGAAGATAATTAGATGTGGAATAGTTGTTCTCAACACAACCTACGTAAACCATTGGCATTAAGTAACTTTTCGTTGGTACTTGTCTTTTTGATAAAAGAGTGGGGTCTCTCTGTGACTATTTCAGGACTGGATTTGAATTATATGCCTTTTTATTTAGACGATGGGCCAATTGCAGAACCGCAAGCAGTGCCTTATGGCCTCGTTGAAGGCTACTGGTGGTTGTCCATTGTGGTTTTTCTGAACTGCCGCTTGATTGTGGTCTGTGTCTCGTACACTTATTCCACATCTCATTATTTTCTATATTACACCTGAAGGTATATCCTGATTTGAAACAGACTGACAATGGATGAGAACATTATACTGTAAACCGGGAAATTTTCGCGCCATCTTTTTTTCGCGGTAGGACGACCGAATCTTAATTTGCGCAGTTTTAAATTCACGCTGTAATGGTATTGTCCATAGACTACAATTAAAGACAAATATATTCGCGGCGTTTAATTTTCGCGGCGTTTATTTTTCGCGCTAGCGATGTGAACTCGAAAATAGCGAAAATTTCCCGGTTTACAGTATGCCCCTCTACTTTCATGGGATATTAACAGAAAACTGTTGTACTTACAAGGCGCTTGTGGTTCTGGTCTGTTCCTGCACCCTACCATTTGGAACCTCTCACACTTCTTGGTAATGGTAGAGAATAAATCTGGATAGGTACATTCCTTCTGGTATTGTCGAACTGGGTCTGAACAGTTGTAGTACTTGCCGCAGTTCGTGGGATCGGCAATGACATCTGAGGGATTGGCTTGACAATAATTGGGTACATCAACTATAAAGATGAAAAATTAAAAATAGAGAATTTATGTCAAGTTTCTGAACAGTAATATTCAAATATAGCAATTTCAAAGTGAAAATAAAATTGATAATACCCCCAGAGCTAGCAATGTAATGCTTTAGCCTGAACTTTGATACAAATATGGCAGTATATTTTCTCTTTGATGGAAATAAATTATCAACTGACTTATGTATAAAAAGTTATTAATTAACACCCTTAATCTACATGGTCAACACCAAATCATGTCAACTTTTAAATCTGAAACATTGTTCATATTGGAGGTTGTATACTTTGTTTGATCTGAATGAACAACCACAAAACAAGCATGACCCAAACCATCCAATTGGAAACATTGTTTCATACAGGAAGTACATGTACTATATTTTGACCTACCTGAAGGAACATCTACCATGCAGACACGTCTCTGAGGATGAAAGTATCCTGTAGTACAATTCCTCATGTGTGTTGTCCTGTTTTTATAACATGTTATAAAGTCTGACTTCCACATCTGGGTTGGGAAGGCATGGTTTCCATCAGACAGGCCCAAACAGCTGGGCAATCTCTCAGGGCATGGGCGACAAGAGGAATCAGAGGCAGGGCATAGATTCTTTTCATAAGAACCTGCACAAAGAAAAATACAAATACATTTTGTACCAAAACAGTTAGAAAAATGGTGAATTTGGTTATGCTGTATATTGATATTTCAAGGAGTAACCTCACATCAGCAGCATTTGAATTAAAACATTGGAAGGTCAAAAACCAAGTTTTGGAATGAGAATTACTCAAAGCCAAAAGATTTGAACATGGAAGCCAGACCCAGCACCAAGGATATCAACCATGGGCAGTACAAAATGAAGATTTCTATTTTTTAAACATTTATCTCATCATAATTTTTTTCTTTAATATTTTGGCCATTTCTATAAAATCACATTGCTGTCATCAATTACAAATGTATAAACATTTAAAAAAAATCTCCAGCTTTAAATTTTTTCCATTAAAACTTACATGGTGCCATAGGTTCAGGACGTCTGTCACACTTCACTGATGTAAACACCTCACATCTCTGTATTGACGGAGAGTAAAGATCAGGATATGAACATTCGGTACTATCGTCCACATTCGATAGGTTGACTTTTGTACAGTTGTAATAGTGAGCACAGTTATTGGGATCTGGTAAAATGTCTGAAGGGTTGGCTTGGCAGTATTTCTTAACATCAACTAAAAATAAGATAAAACTAACATTAAAATTACAAAGCTAGGATGATCAATCTTTAAGTAGTACTCCACCTAAGAATCATGCAAAATTGAAGAAAAGTGATTCATCGATAAAAAGGCTACAGTGGTTTATTTTTAACAAAAGTTATTTCAAAGTATACAAAATAAGAAATAAATAACAATTTGCTCATAACTGTCTGGTCCTGGGAGAAATCTTGCCATTTTGTTACAATGGTTTCTATTGAAATTATTGACAGTTTTAAGAGTTATCTCCCTTTCTTACAATTTTCCAATGCATTCTATATATTTTTTTTCTCTCAAGACCAACGCTTGTTTAGAAAAAGAGTACAAAATATTGAATCAGGGTGCTAGTAGGAGTAACATATAAAAAATAAAGTGGTGTAGGCTTTCCACCCATGAATCACTTTTTGCATGGTTCTTATAAAAAGTGGTACTTAAATGTTCAAAAATATCCAATAAAGAAGATAATTACACACAAAAGAATGAAGATCACAATGGGGGAAGGTTGAGCCCAAAAAACTAGTTTAACCCCGCCACATTTTATATGTGCCTGTCCTAATTTACAAATACCAAAACGCAGCTAAGCCAGGAATCCTTGTCAAAGCTTTTGTTTGTCCTTGTCTACTATCTGTTTTTTTTGTTTTATGTCCAGAAATGGGTCTTTCTTTGATATTCTAGGGATTTGTTTGAATCTTATGTATTGTATTTTTAGTCTTGGGCCAATGCAAGACGGCGAGCAGTGACCTCTGGTTATGTTGAAGACTGCTGGCTGTTTTCCATTGTGATTTTTTAAATTGCCGTTTCTTTAATGTTGGTTGTGTCGCGTACACTTATTCCACATCTTTTTATCGTCTATTGATAAAAGCAATTCCAAAGAAATGACACAATAAAGACTTATTATAAGTAGCACTTGTTGGTTTTGCCATTTGTAAATTCCATGAGCAACAACCCCTGGTCACATGGTGGCTGCTGGCTGTTTTCCATTGTGGATTTTAAAATTGCCTCTGATATACAGTAAACTGGGAAATTTTGCGTCGTTTTTTTTTTTTTATTCACTGTAGGATGACTGAATTTTTTTTTTGCAAGGTTTTAAATTTGTGCTGTAATTTTAATGTCCATAGACTACAATGAAAGACAAATATATTTGCGCAGTTTAATCTTTGTGCAAGCAATGTCAATGCCAAAATCATGAAAATAAAACTGTTACGAAAATTTTCCAGTGTACACTTAATTTCACATCTTATTACCTTCTATCTGAAAATGATAGGCAATTTCAAGAGAAAAGTTACATACCTGCAGCCATATTCACAAAAGTTCGTGGAGGTGAAATCAGGCGTAACTAACATAGAAAACATAGGGAGAAACGACTTAAGTTACGTTTACAAACTTTTGTGAATAAGTGTCCAAATCTTCTGACTTATACTTGTCAACATATTTCTAAGGTGCATTTTTTTTCACAAATAGATGTTAATAGGACTGTTAAAAGAAATGCCTTCACTTGGAGTTAAATGAACTCAAATTTACACTTCAACAAAGGAGTGTAGAGACGTTGATAATATGTAAATGCATATTAAAATACCTGGCATGACATCTTTAAGACAAGCTTTCTGTACTGGATGGAAGTACCCTTCACTACACTGTTTCACAGCTATCGTTCTGTTCCTATAGCACTGTACATAGTCAGGTTTCCACAGCTTGCCTGGGAACTCATTTAGACCATCAGGCTTGCCTATACACAAGGGCAGCCTATCAGGGCAGGGCTTACAGTTTGGATCAGATGTTGGACACTTGTTCTGGTCGTATTCACCTGTAAATTGCATTTGAAAACAATGTCTACTTGACAAAGTACTAAAATTTTGTACAGTGTATTTCACCCATTCATAATGGTCACTATGCAAGTGGTTAAAATATTGCATGTGCAAATTTAATTGCTGCGGGCAGTGAGTATAATTTTCATTGAGTTTTCATACAAATTATTTTTTTTACCATTCATTTAAAGAAACAGGTTCTTCCCTGAGAGAGACTTATACCTCTACCCACCATATTTTTTTTTTATTTCAACATGCTTTCCAAGGATAACATATTGAAAACAAAATATAACTATCTTGTGAGAGGAAAAATTATTTAATCCATTCCTTATATACATAAAGACACATCAACATTGTGTGAAATTATTAAATCAATTCCTTACACATTACTATTGCTTTACAGATAAATGATCTCCGATTTAATCTATCGTAGCCGCTTTTTTCTAAATTATCCAGACTAGTGTTGTAAAATTATATTTTAAACGAATTGCAAGCCTATAATAATGTATTTTCCTTTCTTATCATTAAAGAAAATTTAAACTATTACATAAAATATTATTTTTCATTGATTCTTTTTTCTTCTATTCCCAGTATTTTGACAAGGCTTTACATTCAAATTTTTCTTTATTTATTGAAATGTGTTTCTGTCCTGATGATGGCTGAGATATCACCGACAGAACACAAAACAAGCACAAACCAATCAACCAATCAAATCATTTCTTCATTCATGACTCATTACTTACAAGGAGCCTGTGGTTCTTGTCTCTTGTCACATGACACTGATGTAAACCTGTCACATGACATAATACTGGGGTCATAGAGGTCAGGGTATTTACATTCCTGGTGTTGTGTATTGGAACAGTTATAGAACTTGGCACAGTTATTAGGATCTGGTATCAGGGCAGTTCTGTGGACTTTACAATACTCTGTCACATCGACTGAAATAACATATTTGATTTGTTAAGTTTGTCAGTCACCAAATGGCAAAGATCCATAAAGCAGAGTTACAACGACTTACATAAGGCAGTTAACAGAGAAGCAAATATTTCATTTTCTCCTTTTCTAAGCATAACTAGAATGGTGGTCTTCCATGAAAGACATATGTCATGTTTGTCACCTGTGTCTAAAAATATTTGGTACACATGAAGTAGATGAGTTAAAGGCATAAAATCTCCTTACACCATATAGTACTATAGGAGAAAGCTACATGCCATATTTTAAGATACTGTGACATGTAGTTGTCTGAAAAAGTTACTAAAATTCTAGTAACACCTCAGGACACTAGTCACAATACAATCAAGACGACAAATAGTACCAAAGTGACTCCTATATGTTGCTTTGCAACACATTGCAGGCTGTATAAAAATCTTTTAGTGGTGCCGCATGTAAAAATGTGGTATTTTACCCCCCTCCATATTGAATTTATTGGAATAGCCCTAATAACCTTTCTTCCCCTTACAAAATGGAATATTCCTTATAACCTGTCCACCCTCTGCGTAATAGAATAACCCTTACCTGGTTCCACATTCTTGACACACTGATTCAGCCTTGGATTGAAATATTCATCCCTAGCACAATGTGTTACATTGACAGTTCTGTTCTTGTAGCAGACGACATACTCTGTCAGCCAGAGTCGTGATGGGACAGGATGTTGGCCATCAGACAAGCCTACACAGCTAGGAAGTCTATTGGGACACTTAGTGCATCCAACATTTCCTGGGCTACAGAGATTCTGTTGATATTCACCTGAAAAATTAGAATGATAAAATTAGATTTTAACTAGGTTTTAACTAGGAATGCTGTGAGAGAGCAACCATACCAATTTGATTGATGTGGCTCTTGTCAGTAAGTGGGAATTCGTAAATATGGGTATTTGGGATGGACCATTGGACAGACAGACTATCAGATGAACAGACCCGAACACTATATGCCCCTCAACTTTCTTTAATAGGCGGTGGAAAAAAATCCGTCAAAGTAAAAAATGGCCAGATTTTGTTTAACAAGAAGGTGATCAGCGACAGATTAAAAATCAAATCCCACTATATGGAACACCATGCTGATACTGCATACCAAATATTAAGAGGCTATTATAAGTAGTTACTGAGAAAACTTATTACAAAAAATTATTACCCTGCCATCCAACAACTGTCTGATCTCCACCGTTACATATCAGGGATTATTTTTTACTCTATAAAATTTAAATTTGCTAAAAAGCAAAGAGATAGACAAAACTTAAACTTACATGGGGCTTGTGGTTCTTTTCTCTTGGGACAGCTCACACTCTCAAACACGGAACATTGCATTGTGTTGAGATCGAACAAGTCAGGGTAACGACATTCCATGTGATATGTGGAGATCTTCAGTGGGGACAGTGACCGACTTCTACCGGCAGACATAGAACAGTTGTAGTATCTGCCACAATTGTCAGGATCTGGCAGAATGTCACCAGGATTGGCACCACAGTAGTCAGGAACATCCACTGAAAGAAAGGAAATGTAAGTATCAGAAATTGTAGGCCCTAGTACACAATTAATTTTCCCTCTTTGTTCAATATAACGAAATTTTACTTTACAAAAAAAATTATGGCTATAAATTCTTTATATTTAGCAATATTGTACCTATGGCCAATATGTCCTTAATAATGGAAAAATATTAAAAAATGCATATATTTAACTTTTTTGACAACTGAAAACTATAAGGCCCTAGAGGGGGTCAGTTCCGAGAGCTTCCAAAAAGGAAAAAATCCCCCCTTTTTGTCATTTCTTAATTCACATAAAGCATCTTTTCACTTCATTTCTAAAACATCTTGCTAGTGTTATGTGACCCCTTTTCCTTTGAAATGAGACCAAATACAACTACAAAAAAAATAAAGAGAACACATTGAAGCAAATTCTTATCTAAGGCACTATTTTTAATAGGAACTATTTTCGTGGTCAACGAAAAGCAAAGGATGATAACTGTGTACGCATACCTGTAGCAATTATGGCCTTAAAATAGATAGTGATTAATAATTTGTTCCTGTCCCACATGCCATAGGGCATATTGGGCAGTAAATAAGTAAGATTTGTTTAACGAAGATTTGGAAAACCCACATATAAAACTTAATTAAACTGTTATCTAAAGACACAAACTGATTTCTATACATGAATGATATCACTTAGAATGATGTTTAAGGAGGATTTATCACATTTGATATTTGGAAAGATGTAAAGAAGTACAAACTTCAAAGATGGTGGAATTTTAAAGTTCTGTATATTACATATTTCAAAATTTACATGCTATAACTGAAATTATCAATATCAATGGCTTTAACACATAACATAAATCATTTGCACATTGTATAGGTAGTAGAATTATTTTAAAGCATGAATGAACAACATGGCTGTCAAGCTAACAAGTTTATTTGATAAAATACAAGTAGCTAGTAACTGGAAATATTTCATTCCTCAGTGACTATAAAAATACATCAATATCAAAAACACATGTAACATAAATCATTCACACATTGTAATTATTATATAGGGATTAGACTCATATTAAGTTGCATAAACAACATTGCTGACAAACTAAAAAGTATATTTTATAAAATATAAGTATCTATGAACATTCTTTTTAACTCCAAGATAAAAGCTTCATACCTAAGTTTTGCCTTTTGCAGCATTTGTAGCAGGCGAGACAATATGAGCACTTTGTCTAAATGATTGGAATGGACTGTTTATAATTTTAAGAGTTTAGGCCACGCCGAATTAATTCCTTGTTCGTTGGACAGCCCGCATGTGAAAATGTTTCCTTAAGAAAAAAATATAAATTTCTTCCGCCCGCATTTATGGGAAACCCGCTCGCGTCCGGAGCTGGAAGTTTGTAAAAAAAATTTTTTTATCTCCACGTGAAAAAAATTTGTCTTTTGCAAAGGTAAACAAACGTTAAATTGCCAATTTCATCCAACTGCTCCAATCCCTTGTTAGTTCAGTTTAATGCTCCAATATTGGAGATACATTCAGGATAAAAGACGTTTAACTTAAACGGTTGAAATGCCGTTTCATTCCCCTCAAACAAAACACTCCGATGAAAACAATGAAATCTGTTGAGTATTGTTACGAAATACGGCTATTGCATGTCAAATGGAAGACTTTTACATTGATCAGCTGTTTAGATACATACAAGGGATGTCATACACGATGTATAGTTGCCCCCTTTATTGATAGATTCAAGTACCTGTGGTATCTTACCTCAGACGACCTCAGTTTTAACACTTGTGAGTCTTTAACAACAACATGGTTCGAATTAAAAGTATTAGGACATTCCCTAACTTATGTGTAAGGACAATGATGGGATATTATTAACACCATCTATAAACATCCAGTTCACAAAGGAATGTTATGTCATAGTGTTTTTTTAATAAATATTTTCAAATTGTTATTGTTGTTTTTTGTGTTTTTTATTGTGAATAAAGATAGGAAGTCATGTTCCTTTTTAATATTAAATCTTAAAGTTGTGCCTTGCCAGCAAGATTTGGGGACAGAGTCATATTCGTTCAGTGTAATTTAGACTGTCTATTGGTCTGCCTGTCTTTAGCAGGAAAAACCACTCCAGACAATTAATTCCAGCTTAAATAATTAATTAATCAATTGTTAAAGCCATATAACACTAAGAACAGGCATTTGTTATACTTTAAATATAATTTTTTTTATCATTTCAGTTATTATCTTCAAAAATAAAAATAATCGCTCGTTCTCATCAGTTTAACATTAACAAGAGTTGACACTAAAGTATGTCTCGCCTGTCAGCACCATCACAGAACTCATTGAGGGTCTAGCTGGGCCTTCAGAAAAGTTAAGGTCAAGGTCATGTGACAGACAGATGACAGAATTCCTAACCATCACAAAAATGTCTGAAGTTTGTACTAGATACCATAGTTATTGAGAAACTATGAAAAAAGACCAACATTCACTAAGTCATTGAACCGTGAAAATGGGGTCAGGGTCACACCACATGGTGTCAGTTGTTTAGACCGAAACCCCAAATGTCTGTATGTCAAATATCAGATGCCTAGCTATTATACTTTTAACTTAATTTATTTTCGACAAAAGTTTTAATTGTCCAAAAAATCATCTAAGTCCAGAGAGTCACTGAACCATGGAAATTGTGTCAAGGTCACAGGACATTGTGTCAGTTGCATAGACCTTAACTCCAGGTGTCTGTATACCAGATATCAGATGCCTAGCTATTATACTTTTCACTGAATTCATTTTCCACAGAAGTCCTACAAAGAGGTTTTTTGGCCCCCAAAATCATCCAAGTCCACAGAGTCACTGAACCATGAAAATGGGGTCAAGGTCAAATGGCATGGCGCCAGTTGCATAGACCATAACCCAAAGTGTCTGTATACCAGATATCAAATGCCTAGCTATTATACTTTTCACTTTATTCATTTTCCACTAAAGTCTTACAAAGGGTTTTTTAGCCTGAAAAAAACATTAAAGTTAACAGAGTCAATGAACCATGAAATTGGGGTCAAGGTCAAATGGCATGGTGCCAGTTGTGTAGACCATAACCCCAACTGTCCGTATACCAAATATCAGATGCCTAGCTATTATACTTTTCTTGTAATTCATTTTCCACAAAAGTCTTACAAAGGTTTTTTTCAGCCTGAAAAAAACATCTTAGTTCACGGAGTCACTGAACCATGAATTTTGGGTCAGGGTCAAACGGCATGGTGCCAGTTGCGTAGACCATAACCTGAACTGTCTGTATACCAAATATCAGATGCTTATCTATTATACTTTTCTTGTAATTCATTTTCCACAAAAGTCTTACAAAGGGTTTTTTTGGCCCGAAAAAACATCTAAGTTCACAGAGTCACTGAACCATGAATTTTGGGTCAGGGTCAAACGGCATGGTGCCAGTTGCGTAGACCATAACCTGAACTGTCTGTATATCAAATATCAAATGCCTAGCTATTATACTTTTCTTGTAATTCATTTTCCACAAAAGTCTTACAAAGGGGTTTTTTGGCCCGAAAAAACATCTAAGTTCACAGAGTCACTGAACCATGAAATTTGGGTTAGGGTCAAACGGCATGGTGCCAGTTGCGTAGACCATAACCTGAACTGTCTGTATACCAAATATCAGATGCCTAGCTATTATACTTTTCTTGTAATTCATTTTCCACAAAAGTCTTACAAAAAAGTTTACGCCGTCGCCGTTGCCGCCGGAAAGTAATACCTATGTCTCGCCTTCAGCGACTAAAGTCACAGGCGAGACAAAAACAAGAAAAAAAAACTTTTTAAAAAATTAAAAACAAGTCGCTCGCCTCAAGAAAAACCAGTTGCTCCAAAAAATCTGACTTTCAGAAAAAAAATTAATAAAAATCATTTCGCTCGCTCGCTCCTTTTTTTAAAAGTCAATATCCAAAGAACAAGAAATTAATTCTGTGTGGCCTTATCCTGTATTCATGTTTTTTTCCCGTGTGGCAATTTTGTGTTTTTCTTGATAAACGGGGTGCTTTAATTTTCACATAGTGCAACTTTTTGAGATTTTATATCAAAGCTGTTATTGTAGATATATAAACTAATATTTTGTGTGTCTAATTTCACGTACCAATGTTTGCCCCTAATAAAGTGAAAATTACAGCACCGCAAAAAAAAAACACTTATATGATACATACCTGGTTTGACCTCTTTGGTACAGGTCATGTCCCGAGGATGGAAGTATCCCGTCTGACACTTGGTTATCTGCACCGTCCTGTTCCTGTCACAGATGATGTAGTCTGGTTTCCAGATTCTACCAGGGAAAGGATTGGATCCATCTGGCAGACCAATACAGGAAGGAAGTCTGGTAGAGCAAGGGAGACAACTTGTGTTGGAGGCAGGACATAAATTTTGTAAATATTCACCTGAAGCAAAAAACAGATTGAAGCAGATATGCAAATATGTTTATGTGGTTGTTAAGTAAGATTACATTAAGATGTTACTAAATAAAGCAGAGGTACTAATGGGACAGTCTGAAAGGGAAGAGACATAACTAGCAATAACAAACAAGGACAGGACGAAAAAAAACAGACAACAAATTAAACACGGAAACACAAAAACCACTGAATATCAATTAACAACACGATCTCAAGTAGTTACGAGAGTGAACTCAGGTGCTCAGGAAGAGTAAACAGTTCCTGCCTGCCATAACACACATGTCATGCCGCCAATTTTCAATTCAGTGAGTCAAGTCAATTCCAGTAAAGGATACAAAACAACATTTCAAAATTGGTTAGTACATGCTCCGATCAAATCACTTCTAAGATCACTTACATGGTGCCATAGGTTCATGCTTCTGGTCACATTTGACCTTGTAGAACTCCATACAGCGACTTGTTACAGCATCAAACAGGTCAGGATATTGGCATTCTTCTAAATGGTGGCCGTATTTAGAGGCGGGGTCGGAACAGTTGTAGTACTGGCCACAGTTGATGGGGTTAGGCTTGATCATCCCAGGGTTAGCACCACAGACATTATCAACATTATCTGAAAAATAGTAAATGATAAACAGTGAAAACAGCTCTCTTTTATAATTCTAGGAAGTTAAAAAATGAAAATAACAAGACCATGATCTTGCACCTTGGAAAAGTAACTCAAACCTAAAGGTAAACTGGATTTTGGATGGGCGGATGACCTGAATTCAACACTACATGCCCTCTTTTTTTGTAGATATTCATAATCATAATATTTGCCATTTGAAAGTATAAGATAAATCTTTCTGCCACTTTAGAAGAAAATATTCAATATTCAGCACAATGTCAGCAATGTAAAAATGTACATGTACATATAAAAACTTATACATGTAGGCTGATAAAAATATCCAAAACTTTAAATTGAAGCAGGAGCAAAATGGCAAAATTTCCTTAAAATGGTGTATTTTAGTGGATTCATAAATGCATGTCTTTAAAGCTCTTCCAGAAGAAATATTGAGTTTTCCAATATTTGTCAAGCAATATTTTCTCCATATTTTTCATCCAAATATACATTCATTTTATACAAACTGCAGTGGCCAATTCAAGGATCTTTGAAAGGGGGATTCAACAGTCCACAACAGACAAAAGAGGCAGGTGTCCAGGCCAATTTTGAAAAAAAAAGGTCCAGGACCCCCACTGGGTCCACCACTGAACTTACTCTTAGCCACTGTTGACATGCACTGTAGTGTGACTGGATTGAAAACAGATCCTGGTGGACAATCTCTTACAGCCATTGTACGATTGTGTAGACAGGTGACATATCGGCTGGTCCACAGAGCAATGGAGACTGGTCTGTCACCATCTGGTAACCCACGGCAACTAGGTAACCTTTCTGGACAAGGGGCACAATTGGGGTCTCCTTGTTGACAAATATTTTGGTCATATTCACCTGAATAATAAATTGAATTTTAAGACATGTATATTTGAGCTTTATCATTATGATAACTACATTTAAAGTCATGTTAAATAATCTTTTAATTATTTAGTTTACATACATCCACAATTTGTTGAATAAACACTGTTTCAAACAAATAGTTTTTATCTAAATAATTTATTTTAATATATTTTCAGAACGTGGTTATCAATCTTGACAATCATGGTACCGGTGTTTTCATCCTTGTGTTTACAAATTACTACTGGGCTTATAGCAAAATATAGTTTACATCTATTTTTTTATATCAAACACAATTTGCTGTGGTTGCTTAAATTTTTATTACTAAATCATAGCTATTCAGCAATTATTAGGCTTCATAGAAAAAAAAAACTAGCTAAATAAGGAATACTGAGAGCCAGCTCACAAAAAGATATCTTGCTCTTAACTTTTGAAGTCTACATTAAAAAAAAAATCAAGTCCAATGATCACCCATGAATTAAACATGTATCAGAAATCAATGAAATTTCTTCTCTTTGTAATGTACTTCCTTCATGAAAAGCTTCATCAGAATCCATCAAGTGGTTAAGGAGGAGTTGAACTTACCAGATATGAGAAAA
Organism: Arcuatula senhousia; assembly: GCA_963971305.1. Taxonomy (NCBI): domain Eukaryota; kingdom Metazoa; phylum Mollusca; class Bivalvia; order Mytilida; family Mytilidae; genus Arcuatula; species Arcuatula senhousia. Next base: position 50,346,767 of record OZ020306.1, read on the forward strand.
GACAAACAGACAGACAGACAGATAGAATGATTCCTATATATATGTATCCCTAAACTTTGTTTTGCAGAGGTATTGTAACAAGAATAGGGCATCTAAAGGGGCATTAAATGATACCTGCCACAATATTTATCAAAAGTTATATATATTTGTATACTATATTGTATATACTATACATCTATCTTGAGACAGAAAAGAAATGCGTTATCTTTCTTAGACTAGAAAATTTCATCATTTTCAAATTTGGAAAGTTTATAAAGTGGCAAATCTTCAATAATATTTTTCGGATCATCCTGAAAATAAAATTTGACCTGTATTTATTTTGTTCTCAACAGCTGTGCAAAATAACATTAAAAGCCTTTGACGTGTTTTCAAGTTATCACCTGGAAACCTATGGGGGATGGACAGACGGACAAACATCGAAAGAAAGTAAAGGTATAACATCATACCTCGCCACTTCATGTGGTGGGGTATAAAAAGTATAAGTATATATAACCATGTGTTATTTCTCTTCATGTACTCACAAGGAGCCTGTGGTTCTGGTCGACTGTCACATCTCGTGGACATGAAGTTTTGGCAAGTCTGAGTGACCATGTCATACAAGTCAGGATAGGAACATTCCGTATGTTGACCATCTGTACAGTTATATAGCTTGGCACAATTCTGGTAGTCTGGTACTACTGATGCAGGATTTGCCTTACAATAATCAGGAATGTCAACTACAATGGTGGAATAGAAATATTACTGTGAAATGGCATAAATTTTTATGGTGATCAATTTTTCACAAATTCCTACAAATTTTACATTGCTTTCAATCAAGTATTTGTTAAAACCATGAATTAATGTATCCACAAATATGGCAATTTATACCCAATTCACAAAAGATGATGCCCACTTATTTGGGTACTTTCACAATAGTAATTTTGTATGAATTCTTTACAAGTGAAATGAAAGAACCTTAGTGAGCACGCTCACATACCCCACGCGTGCCGCTAATGGACTATCAATGTTATCCTTGAGGAATTAGTATCAAGCTACAGGAATCAATAATATTGAATGATTGTAAAAGTGAATGTGCAAGTATTTGAATATCATAACAAAGTTATGTCAAATTTCTTAGTCCAAAGGGTCATAACTCCGACAAAAATTTGGGGATAAAAAATTCCTTGTAATATGCACAACTACATATCGTGTACTTCTTGCATACTAAGTTTCATTAAATTCTTTTATGTAGTTTAAGAGGAGTTGCCATCACAAACTGTGATCATGATTTTCTGCAAATTTCTAAGTCCAAAGGGCCATAACTACCACAAAAATTTGCGAATCAAACATTCCCGATGGTATGCACAACTATATAGGGTGTACTTCTTGCATACCAAGTTTTGTTAAATTCTGTTCAGTAGTTTAAGAGGAGTTGCGATTACAAACTGTAATCATGATTTTCTGCAAATTTCTAAGTCCAAAGGGCCATAACTCCCACAAAAATTTGCGAATCAAAAATTCCCGGTAATATGCACAACTACATATGGTGTTCTTCTTGCATACCAAGTTTCGTTAAATTCTGTTCAGTAGTTTAAGAGGAGTTGCGATTACAAACTTTGATCACAGACTGACGGACGGACGGACAGATGGACGGACGGACGGACGGACGGACCAGTCAAAAACATTATACCCTTCGCAACTTCGTTGCGTGGGGTATAATAAACTAGTCTAGTTACACAACTTCACTTTCAGAGGGATCGGTAGGACCTTTTACAGGACAGCGGGAAAGGCTAACTTATTCACTGGGAATTCGAGATTTAACCCATAAAACTGTGGGGATTAGGGATTTTTATGTTTTTTTGCTCTATTAATCTACCGGGAGCGCTGGATTTTGTATTTACAGGAGTTGAGGATAAGACCCTTCTTTCTATGTCACTTGAAAATTAGCTGAACTGGAAATTTTTCATGTAACACAAATTTTTACACATCTAGAAAAATTGGATTGTTTTTACTATTATGTGATGCCAAAACTAAGAAAATGACAATTATAATGCCTTGTATTTAAGCAATTAACATGATGAAGATAATTTAATGCATTCACATTGCATTTGTTTGATTTGTTACCATATCAAAGTCTTTGAGAACAAAACATCTGAAATCCTGATTGATGACTGTATTATATTTGTACTAAATATGTATCTGTCGTTACAAAAGGTAAACATAATCAATCAAAATGGTTGAATAATTATGAGCCAAATAAACCAAGTTAAAGGCAAATCTGGTGATAAATGTGTATTCTAAATTATGTTTTACTTCATCTGGGTCTAAATGACACCAAAACAATAGAGACCAAAAAAATGATTTTGGTAGACAATATGCCATTAAAACAACAAAAAAGTTAGTTTCACCACTTTGAGATTATTTTATATCTCTGATAAAATACAACATATCTGTCATTATCATGTACTACAAAGTCCATAGACATTAATGGAAGGATGAACCTATAGAATGGCGGTCTTCCATGAAAGACGTATGTCACATGCGTCTTAAAATATTTGGAAAACAGGAAGTAGATGAGTTATGGCTATTAAAATCGCTTTACACCATATAGTACTAAAGAAGGAAGCTACATGTGAAATATCAAGAGGCTGAGTCATTTAGTTGCCTGGAAAACTGCGACAGAAAGGACTAAGACTCAAGACGAAGAATAGTGTCAAAGTAACTCCTATATGTCGCTTTACAACACAAACCAGGTGACATAATGACTCTATAGAAAGTCCATGACAAACCTGGGATGACCCTATCGGCACACTTTAACGTCCTAGGATTAAAGAACTGCTTCAGAGGACATTGGGACACCATCATAGTCCTGTTCTTGTAACACTGTACATATTGGTTCTCCCAGAGGTGTCCCGGGAAGGGCTGGAACCCATCGGCTTGTCCTACACAGCTGGGTAGTCTCTTGGGACACTTCTCACAAGCAGGGTCACCAGTGGGGCAAAGATTTTGCATGTATTCACCTGAAAAAAATCAAAGGGATTATATATGTTTAGTCTTTGATAAAAATGTTTCTAGTAATGAATGTAAATGTATAAGAAACTGATTTTGAAAATTTGGAAAGATTTAGTGCAATATTTGAATTCAATTTAAATCATTCTTAAGAAAACACTTCAATGTCTTTAAATTTTCTTAAAATATTATGCAATTCAATCTTATATTTGCTATATTTTCTAAGAAAACAAACACAAGTTTTCTTGTTTTGAAAGAAGTTTCCAAATGTAAGCTGTTTTTTACTGGTGTTGTGTGTCTTCTGTGTCTACCGCATGTTTCTATGATTTTGTTTACCTAGAAATTTCAAATATCAATGACCCTTTGTTATTTGTTTAAGCCTTTTAAAGTACATTGCCCAATACAAAAATTCCATTTTTATGATTTTATTTATTGATTTTTAACTTACAAGGTGCCTGTGGCTCAGGCCTATCTTTACAATCCACAGTAGTAAATGCCTGACACATCAGAGTATGTGCGTCAAACAGGTCTGGGTAGGTACACTCCAACACACCACCCATCATAGACATAGCTCGTGTCGTCTTATTCTGGTTCACTTTGGAACAGTCGTAGTAGTGGGCACAGTTATCATGATCGGGAATTATCTCCCTTGGGTTAGATTTACAGTAGTCTGGTACATCCACTGAAAAAGTTTGAAATGAATTAGTTAAAATGTTTCACTGCTTAGTAAAATGGGTTAATGTTAAAGTAAGGATTCCATATAATAATCAAATAAAGAAATTATGTAATTCTTTCCTATCTCAATTGAAATGGAAAATTAATTTACAGCTGTTGAAATCAACCATGTAACCTCTGACTATGCAAACTCAATTGCTCCCTTTGCTAGTAAGTTAGAATAAAAAGCTACGCCGAGCGCAGCATGATACGACCGCAACAAGTTGAACCCTGTACGTAGGAGGCCTAATATGGATAGTCCATTGCTTTGGTCACATGAAGCCCATGGTGGACTTACAAAGCTTGTTGACACATGCATCCTGTGGTGGACTTTAAAATGCATTTTTGACACATATATATTTACATCAACATCTAATACAAAAAGCCTTACTTATATACATGTAATAACTACAACTTAATTTTAAGTATAAAACTATTTGCCTTGACAAACTTTTAAAATTGGTGTTATTGGCCCCTTGGACCCCTAAATTTCTGCAAAACGGTAAGAGATATTGCAAATCTGATTGAAAAACGCAGCCAGGGATTTTCACAAGGATTCCAATGAAAAAAAGATTTTGAAAATCAGACCAAAAATAAAAAAGTTGATTTTATGGGCATGGCCTGTCTTTAGCCCCCTGTAGCAATGTAATGGTGAAATACAATTCAAAATCATTGACACAATTAGTAGACAGAATTTTATGAGCACTTCAACAAAAAAAAGAATTTTCAAAATTGAATGAATAATGAACATTCTACAACAGTTTTGTCAATACACCCATTTTAGCCCCTTTGGCCCTTTTTTTCTAAAACAATAGGGGCCACAAACCCCAAATACAAAACCAACATTCCTTTAATGGATATAATCATCATATTTAAACTTCATAACAATTGGCTGGCCCACTACAACTTAATATTGGTAAAAAACTATTTGCCTGGACAAACTTTTATAAATGGCGTTTTTTGGCCCCTTTGACCCCTAATTTCTCGAAAACGGTATGAGATATTGCAAATCTGATTGAAAAACACAGGCAGGGATTTTTACAAGGATTCCAATAAAAAAAGATTTTGAAAATCGGACCACAAATAAAAAAGTCAATTTTTGGGGTGTTGCCCCTTTTTGACCCTTTATAGCAATGTAATGGTACAAGATACATCAAAGGTGTTGCTACATTTTGTTGACAGAATTTATTGAGGAATACAATAAAAAAAGAATGATCAAAATTGGATGAAAATTAAACATTCTACAGACGTTTTGTCAATACACCCGTTTTAGCCCTTTTTGGCCCTTTTTTCTAAAACGGTAGGGGCCAGGAATCCCAAATGCAATACCAACCTTCCTATAGTGGTTATAAACATCATATCAAAATTTTATAACAATTGGTTAACTACAACTAAAGTTATCGCACAGAAACCAAAGTGTCTACAGAGGACGACAACGACAACGACAACGACGACGACGACAACGACATCGCCATAACATAATACGATCGCAAAAAATTTGCGGTCGTATAAAAAGGATATACATGTATGTGAATTAAAATGACCAATAAATATTGCCAGCTACACAAAATGAAGTTGCAAACTGAGCAAAAACAAATACTCTAAAAGGGTATAATTTTTCTCTGGTATTAATTTTGGGAATTCTGAGTTCCTGATCTTTTATTTGAATTTTACTTGGAAAACAATCTTCAAATGGTTTAATTTTGTAAATATTTTTGTACAGTATATGAAACCTTTTGTCTATTTTATTTTAATCTATTGAAAATGCTGAACTACTCTTACAGAGACAGGGGGTTATAATACATCCGTAACATATCCAGGAATTTTTTTAATTGATGAAGAGAAAAGTAATTGTAAATAAAACATATCTTAAACTATCTGAAAGCAAAGCATTTCAATTTTCCACAGAAATTTTCGAGGAATTATTAATAAACTTAGTTCTCTTACCATGTTCTATAATCTCTGTACAAACACGTTTGGTAGGATGGAAATATCCCTTGTTACATTTCTTCAATTCTACAGTCCTGTTCTTGTAGCAGACGACAAAGTCTGGTTTCCACTCTCTACTGGTAAACTGGTTTACACCATCTGGCATGCCCACACAAGATGGAAGCCGGTCAGGACATTTAGGGCATGTCACATCACCAGGGGCACAAAGGTTCTGCTCATATTCGCCTTAAAATAGAAGTTAATAGTGCATTGTGAAAACTAACAAAAAGAAAGTAAGAAAGGTGTTGTTTTTCCCCATATGATTGGATAGTATCATGATGTATTATATCATATCTATATGCAGAACTATCTTTTTTAATTTTGATTACAAAAAAAGTAGTTTTGTTTTGTCTTCCTTTACCGGATTTGATACACCAAATTGGAAATTAGCAGCCTGACATAGCAGGCAGGAAATGCTTACTCTTCAAGTTATCTGAGTTCACTCAAGCTAGAAACTGAATAATGGTGTCTTAAAGTAAGGTTATTCTTTTGACAAGCAAAGATTCAGTATTTTGGAGAGTCCATTAGGACCCATTTTTTGTAATTCTTACATGGGGCTTGTGGTTCCTTTCTTGTCTTACAATCCACCGAGGTGAAGTTTGCACACATCTTCAGACTAGGGTCATAAAGGTCAGGGTAAGGACATTCCATCTGCTTCTGGCTAACAAGGACAGGTTTACCTCCCCTGAAGGTTGTTGCCATGGCGATAGAACAGTTGTAGAAATGGGCACAGTTGTCAGGGTCTGGTAAAATTTCTGTAGGGTTGGCCTTGCAGTAGTTTGGAACATCCACTGTTAATGTAAGAAATCCAATAGTTTTGTTGATAAATACAGTCTTCAAGAAAAATATATAAGAGACTCAGATGAGAGCAACTATAATTTCTAACAAGACAAGCACATCTATAGCGCAATGGACGGACAGACGGACAAAGTGACCCAACTCCTAGACCTGCTTTCGTCTTTGGCAACGCAGGTAAAAAAAATCACCATCAAGGCAGTCTGACATGTTATTCAAAATGTGATTTGAAATAAATAAATAACTTTAAAACAAAAGGTGTTGAAAAATAATCTTAAAAATTAAAACTTGTGTTTTATATAATGTCAGGTTTGATCCCATCCCCTATTCCAAAAAATATTTCAAAATCTTAGGGATTTTCATTTAAAATTCAGACCACCATTCAGGTTCACACCCCCTTATTTTTTAATATTTATATGTAAACCACATCACCTTTCAGAAGTATCAAGTTACAGGCCTGTATTAAAAATAAACTGTCAAACTCAAAATTGGTCTAATTCCATTTAACAGGGCAAAGGTAAGCCACAGACCTGAAATTGGTTCCCACATTAAGGGACTCCATGCTGATACTGTATACCAAATATCAAGAGGCTGTGACAAGTAGTCGCTGAGAAGTGAAAAGAGTTACGAAAATTTTTTCCCTGCCTGTTCAACATTCACCATTTTATAAGCCAGATTTTCCATTCTGTGAAATCCAGCCAAAAATCATATATTTTAATATAAATCACCTTTCGAAACATCATCTTGGCATTTCTGAGTCCTTGGATTAAAATAACCATGGCTGCAATGAGTAACATTCAGAGTTCTGTTTTTGTAACAGGTGACATAGTCGGCTTTCCATAGTTTGTTGGGGAATGGATTGTCTCCATATGGATGTCCTACACAGGAAGGAAGTCTTTTTGGACAAGGAAGACAATTAGGGTCTGAACTGTTACATCTGTTTTGAAGATATTCACCTGAAAGAAACACACTTTGATTAAAAATGTTGATATTTGATTTTCATCTAAAGTTGTTTTTTGTTCTTTCCAAGACCAATGCATTTGTGAACTATCAATATGTGATAAGTAAAATGCATAAAAAACAACCAAGTATAACTCTGATGCAAGTCACATTGACACACTCCCTTATACCACAAGACAGATCAAAATGTACATTCCAAACACTTGTTGTGATGTATAGGTTCTGATTAGCAAAGTTCAAGTCAATATTCTAGTGTAACAACAGGATGTCATTTCATAAAGCAAAAGTTAAGCAGCATCATACATGTGATTCTCCCGCCGGGAGACAAAATCTCCCGACTTTTTGATCCATCTCCCATTCTTCCGACTTTTTTAGAAATCTTCCAACATTTTAATTGTTCAGTAATAAAACATTTCCGATGTTTCAGGGGTTTCTCGATTAGGCAGACATTGATTTAACAGGTAAAAGTGTTAATTGATGGTTTATTGCCATAATTCACCTGATGATTGTATAAACATTGGGAGATTTATCAGTGAAGCAATGTTTATTTGGCACACCACTAGTGCCCTCAATCGACATTAAAATGTAATTTAATGAGTGTTAAAAATCTCCCGCTTTTTTTGTCCAATCTCCAGCTAAAAAAATCAAAATCTCCCCCTTTGTCATCACAGGTCTGTCACATGTATGCAGCATGCTTATTATCCCATGCATTTTTTATGGGAATATATAACAAATGCAAAAGTACCCTAGAGTATTTCAAAGGAGATAAACTGTAAGACCATAATTGAGTTTTTGATAGTACTTGATAGATTTATTTCTTTGGGTACCAATTTTTGTGGTTTGATAAAAAAGTATTACTTTGTGGATTAATAAAATTTGTGCTTCTAAAGTCTGTACCATACAGATCAATGTAAAATTTTCTTTTCGTGAGGTATCAATTTTTTGTTGGTCAAGGCCACCAAGGAAAACCACAAAAACTGTTATCGCATGACTAATTATGAATCCTTAAGAAAATATTACAATTAATCTTTTAAATCAAAGAAATAAATTAAGTTGTAGTTACATGGAGCCTCTGGTTCATGTTTTGTCTTGTTACACTGGACTTGTTCCAAGTCTTTACACATCAGACTGACAACATCAAACAGATCTGGATAATGACACTCCTGTAGATGGTGGCCATATTGAGTGACAGCTGAACAGTTGTAGTACTGCCCACAATTGTCAGGGTGTGGCACGATGGAGGCAGGGTTAGCTTGACAGAAAGCATCAATGTTACCTGAAACAGAAAAGAGGCGGGGTTAGCATAATGTAAGGCATCAATGTTTCCTGAAACAGAAGAGAGGTGGGGTTAGCTAAACAGAAGGCATCAATGTTTCCTGAAACAGAACAGAGGTGGGGTTAGCTAAACAGAAGGCATCAATGTTTCCTGAAACAGAACAGAGGTGGGGTTAGCTTGACAGAAGGCATCAATGTTTCCTGAAACAGAACAGAGGTGGGGTTAGCTAAACAGAAGGCATCAATGTTTCCTGAAACAGAACAGAGGTGGGGTTAGCTTGACAGAAGGCATCAATGTTTCCTGAAACAGAACAGAGGCGGGGTTATTTTGACAGAAGGCATCAATGTTTCCTGAAACAGAACAGAGGCGGGGTTATTTTGACAGAAGGCATCAATGTTTCCTGAAACAGAACAGAGGTGGGGTTAGCTTGACAGAAGGCATCAATGTTTCCTGAAACAGAAGAGAGATGGGGTTAGCTTGACAGAAGGCATCAATGTTTCCTGAAACAGAACAGAGGCTGAGTTAGCTAATGGATAAAAGCTTAAAGCAGCAATACTTCCTGCAATACAAAGATTATTTGTGAATACATACTATTGACCTAATTTGAAGGCTGGTGGCTGTTTTATGTTTTTTTTTCACCCATTTGATTGGAGTGTCATTTGAGTTAAGCTTTATGATATAATTTAATTCATTTTAAAACTACATTTTCTTACCATTGACCATTTGACATTACACAAAACAATGAGGTTATTTTAAAATGAATGAATGAAAGTTTGATAATAGTAGCCTATGATTGGTGACATACCTTTTGGTATTTTGCTGACACAGTGTAACTGGTTTGGATCAAACACCTGACCAACAGGACAATGACGGACAGCCATGGTCCTATTTATCAGACAGGTGATATACAGGTCTGTCCAGAGAGCTGATTGGACGGCTTCATCACCGTCAGGAAGTCCACGACAGCTGGGTAAGCGTTTGGGACAGACCTCACAATTCATATCACCTGGCTTACACAAGTTTTGGTCATATTCACCTGAAAAATATATTCAAGTTGAAAACTTGTTTTATGAAAATAGAATGGTGGTCTTCCATGGAAGAAGAATGTTGCCTCTATCTTAAAATATTCAGTTAACAGGAAGAAGGAGTTACAGGCATAAAATAGCTTTACACCATAAAGCAGTATAGGAGGAAGCTTCATTTCAAATATTGATAAGCTATGACATGTAGCTGTGTGGAAAACTGCAAAGGAAATTTTTGTGAGGTGGTAGGATGGCTCAGGAAAATGCAAGGGGAAGGAAAGGGTCCAGTTGACTCCTCCGCAATGGAAGAGGGAGGTTTGGTGCGCCATAAAGCCAGGTTTAACTTACCATTTCATTGAAATGCCTGTACCAAGTCAGGACCATTGCAATTTAATAGTTTGTTGTTACCTTTATTTATGTTGTTTGCAACATGTTCCAGCCAACAATAGAAAATAGAAACACATACGAGTCTCCAAAAAAAAAGATTTTATATACAATTTTGTTATTTCCGTTTTTATGCCTTTTTGGGTGGTTCTGCTGAGTTCCTACAATATGGGTTTCTTATTCGTGATCTGAGAATTAAAAAAAATATAGGGCAATATAAATTGCTTTACAGTATGCATATAAAGTTTCATTATGATATCAACTTCCTTTTGGGAAAAGGAACTCAAACTTACATGGAGCCTGAGGTTCTGTCCTTGTTGTACAGGACACATTCTGGAATCTCTGACAGGTGAGGGTCACATCAGAGAACAGGTCAGGATAATTACATTCTGACATCACGGCTGTTTTACTGGCCATCTTTTGTGAACAGTTGTAGAACTTGGCACAGTTGGTAGGATCTGATATCATGGCAGTAGGATGGGCCGTACAGTAGTCAGGGACGTCAACTGAAAATAGTAAACAATCATATCATATGACTTTGCTTTAGCCGAATTTCAAATCATTCTCAGGTTTTGATAAGTTTCAGAAAAAATATTTTATGAAATGATGTATACCTGACATGTTTTAACTCATTTTCAATTTCTTCGAAAACCTTGTATGAAATTTTACAGTGTCCCAGTTCTAAAAACAGGTGGCAGACAATCGCAGGGGCCTAAAAATACCTTTAAATATAGTTTGTCATACAAACGACACTGCAAAATTTGGATTCATTTGTTTAACCTTGAAAAATTATTACAATTTCCCAGTTCCAACAGAAAGGAGATTTTTGACAGGTCTGAAAATCCCTTAAAACATACATTTTGTCAGTAATTTTTTTTTTCAAATTCCCATTTTAATGTCAGGGTTTTGATAATCAAAACACTGTGATATGAAATTAAATACCTGTAGGTACGTCTTTTGTACATTTATCAAGTCTGGGGTTAAAATATTCTCCCATGGGACATTTGGTCACCTCCACTGTTCTATTTTTATAACATTTGATGTAGTCTGCTTGCCACATTTTGGTGGGAAATGGTTGTAGTCCGTCTGCTTTTCCTACACATGTTGGTAGTCTGTCAGGACAAGGGGCACAACTCTTGTTAACAGCTTGACACAAGTTCTGTTGATATTCACCTTTAAAATAAATCATAGCTTAGTGTAAATTTTCCTTTCATAAACATGTTTTTTTCCTGCAAACCAAATGCTTCTAAAAGCCAAAATTTGTTCCATAACTTAACTCCATGAAAGGATAAATTTATTTATAAATTCTGACATTGGGCATGCCTAACATTACCACCTAGGGCACCATGGGTAGATTATTTTACCTGGGTTAAAAGGAAAAACAGAACACGGGTGACCTCTGTTTTGCATTGGGTCAAGGAACCTTTTTAACAAATAAAATGTGTCATTAAGAACAGCTCTGGTTACATATATTACGTCACCCAGGTTGTTCTCATTCTGCCCAAATTAAGTGATTTTTTTTCTGCCTGGGACTCCCTAGATTGTAATGTCAAACACAAGCATTAATTCTTCGAAAAGACTGGCTGATCTCTCCCTAGAGATTTTTTTTACTTCTTTATGCAAGTGGAAAAATCCAAAAGACCCCAAAAATTCTATCATTTTTTTAACTTACATGGTGCCATTGGTTCTGGTTTTTTATCACAGTTGACCATTTCAAACTTATAACATTGTTTTATTGTGTCATCAAACAAATCTGGGTAGTGACATTCCTTTCTGTAGTTGCCTGGCAACTGTGTTGTTGCCCTGGTGATCATAGAGGTCGTAGGGTCAGAACAGTTAAAGAAGTGAGCACAGTTATCTGGGTCTGGCAACACATCGCTGGGATGGGCTGCACAGTAGTCAGGTACATCAACTGACGGGACATCTTTGGTACATTGATCAAGTCTAGGATTGAAATATTCTCCCATGGGACATTTGGTCACCTCCACTGTTCTATTTTTATAACATTTGATGTAGTCTGCTTGCCACAATTTGGTGGGAAATGGCTGTAGTCCATCTACTTTTCCTACACATGTTGGTAGTCTGTCAGGGCAAGGGGCACAACTCTTGTTCATAGCTGGACATAAGTTCTGCTGATATTCACCTAAATGAAAAATAAAACATATAAATTTACATAGTATAGAATTTTCCTCTTCTTTTTTTTTCTACAAACATGAACCTGGATGTTTGAAAGATTGTTTTTTAAAGCTACGATGTATTCATAAACGTAGGAAATAGTTCTTCTATGGGGGTTGAAAAGGGTTATTTTCTTACAACATTTTCAATATTTTTGATTTCCATGTTTTTGTGATTTTGATTTTTATTTTTCATGTTTTTCTGTTGACATGATTGTACATGCTCTGCTTTTGCCTGTACTTAAATCCTGTGCTTTTTTATGGATAACCTATTTATCGTGTGTGATTGTATTTTTTGCTTTTCAAAATGAAACTTGTTGAAATCAGTTTATATTATCTCAAAAACAAACTTTTTTAGCATGTGTATTCTTGTTGGGACCCCCTTTTACCACCCCTTCTAATCGGATTTCAAATAATTCTTATGTTATTGACTAATTTGTAATGAATATATTGGTTAAACATTCCATACAATACAACTCAATATGCCAAGTATCTGACATCTTAATATGAAATTTCTTATAGGATTAGCTTCCTTTCCATTTCTGTTTTTTACAGAAGAAATACCATTTATTTAGAAAATAACAAAAAGAGTGTAAACATTGAAGCTTTTGCCACTTTAAAAGATGTTTAACGTACATATATATCAAGGATGAAGCAACAATCTACAAAAGTCTTTAACTTACATGGCGCCATGGGTTCTGTTTTTTTATCACAGTTGACCATTTCAAACTTGTTACATTGTTTTATCGTGTCATCAAACAAATCAGGGTAGTGACATTCCTTTCTGTAGTTGCCTGGCAACTGTGTTGTTGCCCTGGTGATCATAGAGGTCGTAGGGTCAGAACAGTTAAAGAAGTGAGCACAGTTATCTGGGTCAGGCAAGACATCACTGGGATGGGCCGCACAGTAGTCAGGTACATCAACTGTTAAAAACACAAAATTAAATAAATTAAGGGAACAAGTCTTTTCAAATCATCTGGATAAATTTCGTCTTTAGCAAAGAAACAAGACTTGGAGTATAAAATTTAACATCAGTTCCAGTTTCCCTTTAACCCAAAGGTAAAAAAACTTTCACAAAGTTTGTGCACTGTCAATGAGAATTGTCACTGGATTCTACAAGAGTCCACATGGTATTGAAGGTACTAACATAAAGAGTACATTTTACGCAAACCTGTTTAGAAATTTACATTGGCTTGACAATACTTATATTGGTATAGCTGCTTATGCATGCAAACTTTAACTGTATCTTTCTTTTAAATATCAAGAGTGAAAAAATGTAGTAAACATAACATTTGGACTTTATCAGATAAAAGAATTTGCTGTGTAAACTAAGGAAAATTCTGGCTGGTAAAAGGTGCTAAACTAAAATATATTTTTACTTCGTGTACTTCTTTTACCTCTAGGAACATCATCTTGACATTTCTGAGTCCTTGGATTAAAATAGCCATGGTTACAGTGAGTGACATTCAGAGTCCTGTTCTTGTAACAAGTGACATAGTCGGCTTGCCATAGTTTGTTGGGGAATGGATTGTCTCCATCTGGATGTCCCACACAGGAAGGAAGTCTCTTTGGACAAGAAAGACAATTAGGGTCTGAACTGTTACATCTGTTTTGAAGATATTCACCTGAAATGGGAAAAAAATGGTTTTGGGCTCTGCTCATATCTTGAAAAAAAATATCTGTCAAATGATCTTCTCTACTGCAAATGTACTTATTTTCACGAGGTATTTATTTTCACTGATTTCGTGGTTAGACATTTTTCCATAATTAAATACCCGCAAAATCCAATGAAATGAATCAAAATCAATAAAATAATGAACAAAAAACGCGAAATTAAGTTCCTGTGAATTTGAGTGAAATCGCAAAATTGTGAAAATAAGTACCCACATAAATAAGTAAGTTTACAGTAGATTGCCAAAATAGAAGTAGTTGTCATGAGATTTAGAGTAGCTCAGGTCTGTTCAGCAAAAACACTTAAGGGGGATGCTATTTAAACACACCCTTAACTTCCATTTCCGAGTCACCACTGCTTCAAGAGCTGGTCAAGAGCATCTACAATTTTTATAATTCAAGAACAGCTACAATGTCAGACTTATTTCTACAATAATAAGCTCCCGCAAGGCGGGAGCTAAATTGTCTGAGTATACGTACTATGATGCATTAAACCGGAATAGGTATAAGCTAGTCGACATATCCGCACCCAATGGCACGGAATGCAAAATTAAATTTTTACTTTGTAATTTGTATTTCAAAAATTTAAATACGTAAACATTGTATTGATATGAATATTTTAAATATTTCTAGCAAATAGAGATGCATGTTAAGATTTTTCTTTAATGAAAACGCTATATATTTCATTGACGTCACAATGCATTGTTCAAAACAAAATTACAGAATGGCGGGAAACTGTCATTCCAATTTTCGTGGAACAACACAAAGCGTAATGTACATGATGGCAACTAAATAAATATTCTGCCGAAATATTTCTGCAGTCATAAAATTATAACATTGTCCATGTTGTGTCGTGAGCAGTATACTAGTATGATATTGTTTCTTCTCTAAACTTTATACATTTGAAAATGAAAGTAGAAGGTGTCCTCTATGACGTCCGATCGTCTATTTTAAGCATATATTATGACGTCATTTTTAGTTTGAGAATAAAAAAACAGTTCCGCGTTCTGTTTGCAGGTTCGCTCGTTTTCAAAACCATGCAAAAGCTTGCATTTCTTTTTAATATTCAAGAAATAAGGGGACAACAATTTGATTCTGAAAAGGGGGGGTCTGCAGTTTTGGTCGAGTCAGAAAATTTAATTTCCGCCGTATTTGCCGCCGATTTTATTTATTTTTAATATACCATACTAGTAAAGAATCTTTGGACAGATTTTTTCCCTTGGAAGTAGAGGCCAGATTATTTATCTCCATTTTTTATTGGCAGGCAAGATTATTTATTTACAAGAACTGCCACTCACCCCCGTCAGAATCAAATATGTCATCCCCTAAAATATATCTGCGGGAGCTTATCAGGTTGAACCTGCATCATATTAATTATCCTAAATCCCAAGTTACATGGAGCCTCTGGTTCATGTTTAGACTTGTACTTACAAGGAGCCTCTGGTTCATGTTTGGACTTGTACTTACATGGAGCCTCTGGTTCATGTTTGGTCTTGTACTTACATGGAGCCTCTGGTTCATGTTTGGACTTGTACTTACATGGAGCCTCTGGTTCATGTTTGGACTTGTACTTACATGGAGCCTCTGGTTCATGTTTGGACTTGTACTTACATGGAGCCTCTGGTTCATGTTTAGACTTGTACTTACATGGAGCCTCTGGTTCATTTTTGGTCTTGTACTTACATGGAGCCTCTGGTTCATGTTTAGACTTGTACTTACATGGAGCCTCTGGTTCCTGCTTGGTCTTGTTACACTGGACTTGTTCGAAGTCTTTACACATCAGACTGACGACATCAAACAGATCTGGATAATGACACTCCTGTAGATGGTGACCATATTGAGTGACAGCTGAACAGTTGTAGTACTGCCCACAATTGTCTGGGTGTGGCACGATATTGGCGGGGTTAGCTTGACAGAAGGCATCAATGTTTCCTACAACAAGAAGATTTTTGGTAAATGCATACTATTGGTCTATCTATAATAAGGTTTCATTTTGTTCTTCTTTAGTAGATTTGACAAGCTATATTGACTGTTAGTAATGCCACTGGTGTGTTGCAACAAGCAGGAATTGCTTACCCTTCCAGAGCACCTAAGTTCCCTCTTGTTACAACTTGAGTCGGTGTTGTTGATTGCTAATCAGTTGTTTTTGTGTGTTTTTTATGTTGTCTGTTTCTTTGTATTCTTTCATATTACTGGTTTGACCTTTGCCCTTTCACACTTTTGACATTTGAATGTCCTATTGGTACCTCTCTGTTCTTTGAAGACTGCTTACTGTTTTCAATTGCATGTTTTATGAAATTGTATCAAGACCATTAAAAGTTATGCTTTGGAAACCAATTTCAGATGATTGATGGACTGGACCAATGGAGAGAACTCTAAACTCCACTAAATTTACAAAAGAATGGGACAAAAGAGATTGAATTCAAATAAATACTTTGAAGGACAATGGCAGCCAATGACTATGTACCTTTTGGTATTTTGCTGACACAGTGTAACTGGTTGGGATCAAACACCTGACCAACAGGACAATGGCGGACAGCCATGGTCCTATTTATCAGACAGGTGACGTAAAGATCTGTCCATAGAGCTGATTGGACAGCTTCATCACCATCAGGAAGTCCACGACAGCTGGGTAAACGTTTGGGACAGACCTCACAATTCATATCACCTGGCTTACACAAGTTCTGGTCATATTCACCTAAAGTATTCAAATAAAACAACTTTTACATCGCAAAAGTTAATAAAGTATCAAAGAAAATGTTTCAAATACTTTTTTTTTAATTTCTGCTATTGTCTGTTCCAGAGGTTCTGCTGAGTTCTTTTTACAATAAAGAATTTTTTTGTGATCTGAGAACTAGCAATTGAAGTGAGAATTTGAATCTTGCAAAACAACTGATATACAGTATGGGTTTATGATATCATATGTATATCTACTTTATCAGAAAGTGACTTAAACTTTAGGTGAACCTGATGTGACACAAAGCTTTTGTTAGAGAGCTAGTGGTGTAATGGTTAATACATCGGCTACTAACACCAAGGTTCATGGTTCGATCCTTTGAGGGGGTGAAAATTTCATGAATCGATTTAACGTTCCAACTCTTCATTGACACCATTTGCAAGGGTGGTCTCAAGATATGATGCTTTTCCTTTGGAAGTGAAGAAAAGCAGATTGTTGCATGTATGGGAAAGACAATACCACATGCACGTCAAAACCTAGAGTTCGATAAGAGTAGGCATAATGGCTTCAAAGACCACATTCGCAAACTGCAAACTGAAGATGGATTCAGATATAAAGCGTAAAGCTGATTTCCCCTTCCAAGATACATAAATATGATGATATGATTAAACTAAACTGTTAGTTGTGGAAAATTTTACCACCATGGACTTACATGGAGCCTGAGGTTCCGTCCTTGTTGTACAGGACACATTCTGGAATCTCTGACAGCTGAGGGTCACATGAGAGAACAGGTCAGGATATTTACATTCTGACATCACGGCTGTTTTACCGGCCATGTTTTGAGAACAGTTGTAGAACTTGGCACAGTTGTTAGGATCTGGTATCATGGCAGTAAGATGGGCTGTACAGTAGTCAGGGACATCAACTGAAAATAGTAAACAATCATATCATATGACTTTGCTTTAGCCGAATTTCAAATCATTCTCAGGTTTTGATAAGTTTCAGAAAAAATATTTTATGAAATGATGTATACCTGACATGTTTTAACTCATTTTCAGTTTCTTTGAAAAACTTGTATGAAATTTTACAGTGTCCCAGTTCCAAAAACAGGTGGCAGACAATCGCAGGGGCCTAAAAATACCTTTAAATATAGTTTGTCATACAAACGACACTGCAAAATTTGGATTCGTTTGTTAAACCTTGAAAAATTATTACAATTTCCCAGTTCCAACAGAAAGGAGATTTTTGACAGGTCTGAAAATCCCTTAAAACATACATTTTGTCAGTAATTTTTTTTTCGAATTCCCATTCCAATGTCAGGGTTTTGATAATCAAAACACTGTGATATGAAATTAAATACCTGTAGGTACATCTTTTGTACATTTATCAAGTCTGGGGTTAAAATATTCTCCCATGGGACATTTGGTCACATCCACTGTTCTATTTTTATAACATTTGATGTAGTCTGCCTGCCACATTTTGGTGGGAAATGGTAGTAGTCCATCTGCTTTTCCTACACATGTTGGTAGTCTGTCAGGACAAGGGGCACAACTCTTGTTAGCAGCTTGACACAAGTTCTGCTGATATTCACCTTTAAAATAAATCATTTTAAATTACATGTAGCTTAATGTAAATTTTCTTTTAATACTCATGGGTTTTTTTTCTGCAAAGTGACTGATACTTTAAGCTCAAACTTATTCCAGAGCTTTTGCTGTGTGAAAAATTACATTAATTATTGGAAAAGATTGGCTGATCTTTACTAAAAGATTTTTTCATTCATTTTGCCAAAGAAGTAAAGTGGAACAAGGCATAAGACCCCCAAAAATACTATTAATCTTAAACTTATTCCAGAGCTTTTACTGTGTGAAAAATAACATCAATTATTAGAAAAGATTGGCTGATCTTTACTTGTGATTTTTTATTCATTTTGCCAGCGGAGCAAAGTGGGACAAGCCATAAGAGCACAAAAGATACCTATCATTCTTAAACTTACAAGGCGCCATGGGTTCTGGTTTTTTATCACAGTTGACCATTTCAAACTTGTTACATTGTTTTATCGTGTCATCAAACAAATCTGGGTAGTGACATTCCTTTCTGTAGTTGCCTGGCAACTGTGTTGTTGCCCTGGTGATCATAGAGGTCGTAGGGTCAGAACAGTTAAAGTAGTGAGCACAGTTATCTGGGTCGGGCAAGACATCACTGGGATGGGCTGTACAGTAGTCAGGTACATCAATTGATGGGACATCTTTTGTACATTTATCAAGTCTGGGGTTAAAA
Source organism: Arcuatula senhousia (assembly GCA_963971305.1). Lineage (NCBI taxonomy): Eukaryota > Metazoa > Mollusca > Bivalvia > Mytilida > Mytilidae > Arcuatula > Arcuatula senhousia. The sequence continues at coordinate 50,365,694 of OZ020306.1, forward strand.
TATTCTCCCATGGGACATTTGGTCACATCCACTGTTCTATTTTTATAACATTTGATGTAGTCTGCTTGCCACAATTTGGTGGGAAATGGTTGTAGTCCGTCTACTTTTCCTACACATGTTGGTAGTCTGTCAGGGCAAGGGGCACAACTCTTGTTCATAGCTGGACACAAGTTCTGTTGATATTCACCTAAATGAAAAAATATGCATAATTGACATACAGTGATAATACTATCAAACTTTATTCTTCTAAAAGATCCATGCTTTTTTTCCCGTAAACATGAAACAAAATATACAAAAGATTGATTCTTTAAGTCAAAATTTATTCCTAAACTTAGGAATTAGTCTTTCTACACTGTTGGAAAAAGTATGATATTAATTTTCACTTCCTCAAATGGTACCTAATCGCTTTGATAATTCTTATTGTTTTGAAGTTTTAGCGTTCACACAAAAATGTTGACGGATGGACAGACAGACAGCTGGACAAAGTGAAAACTATAGTGCACCTGCATTCTTGATGCAGTTCCTATTTAATTAATTCGTATTTTTAGTGACAATTTTGTGATGGAAATTTTTACTTCAACATTTTGTACACAAATCTTCCTAAAGCTAATAGACTGGTCTTCTCCACACATTTTTCCAAAGTTGTTTGACAAAGGAATCACTAAAAAATTGAATCCTTTTATTATAATGAATTAAAATAAATATGCTACTTGTTTTATACTTAGCAAGGATGAAGCAACAATCCAGAAATTCTTAAACTTACATGGTGCCATGGGTTCTGGTTTTTTATCACAGTTGACCATTTCAAACTTGTTACATTGTTTTATCGTGTCATCAAACAAATCTGGGTAGTGACATTCCTTTCTGTAGTTGCCTGGCAACTGTGTTGTTGCCCTGGTGATCATAGAGGTCCCAGGGTCAGAACAGTTAAAATAGTGAGCACAGTTATCTGGGTCAGGCAACACATCACTGGGATGGGCTGTACAGTAGTCAGGTACATCAACTGTTAACAAAACAATTTAAGTTGAAATAATAGACGATCTTCCAAAAGTGCCATTCCAGAACGTTCCGGATGTTAGAATAGGGGTCACGAGAGGTCAATGGGGGTAAAATGGTGGCTTTTTTAGAAGAGAGCACAGGGACTGAATTATTCTATCAATCTATTAAATGTGTTTTCTAATGGAAAACAATCAAACATGAAATGAATTAATTTGTTTCACTCGGAGGGTCCTTTCAAACCAATTCATTTACACTTAAATAATGAAATTTAAAATTTCCCTTTTACGCGCAATTGATGTCGGCAACCAGTTGTTCAGTAATTTGAGGTAAGATTTCGACAATTACCCAAAAAATCGAAATTGGGAGATCGTCTATGAAAGAACCTTTGTGAGCATGCTAATATACTCTAATAGTTCTGCTATTGGACTATCAATATTATCCTTGGGATCAGCTTTTCAAATTTTTGGGACAAAAAATTGTGATAATATGCAAAACAACATAAGGTGTACTTCTTGCATATCAAGTTTTGTTTAATTCTGTTAAGTATTTTCAAAGGAGCTGATTCTACAGGAAATAAATTTGGATTTTCAGAAATTTTGCTAATTTCTAAGTCAAAAGACAAAAACAACATGAATTCCATCATAGTGGGTAGACAGGATTGGTAAAATGTGATGCCACAAAAAAAAATTAGCTTCTGATATAAATCACCTTTAGGAACATCATCTTGACATTTCTGAGTTCTTGGATTAAAATAGCCATGGTTACAGTGAGTGACATTCAGAGTCCTGTTTTTGTAACAAGTGACATAGTCGGCTTGCCATAGTTTGTTGGGGAATGGATTGTCTCCATCTGGATGTCCCACACAGGAAGGAAGTCTCTTTGGACAAGGGAGACAACTAGGGTCTGAACTGTTACATCTGTTTTGCAGATATTCACCTGAAATGGAAAAATACAGTTTGGGGCTCTGCTCATATCTGAAAATAGCAAAAAATATTGGTCTAAAGATCCACACTATATCATGTATATTGCCAACATAGAAGTATTTGTCATGAACATTTTTAGTTGCTCAAGTCTACTCAACAAAAACACTTTCAGGTGGGCATACACCATCTCAACAATGTTATCCACTGCTTCAATCTGGCCAAGTGCACCTGCAACTCTTAATCAAATGTCAGACTGATTTAGATTTATAATTATATATCCCAACTTACATGGAGCCTCTGGTTCATGTTTTGTCTTGTTACACTGGACTTGTTCAAAGTCTTTACATGTCAGACTGACAACATCAAACAGATCTGGATAATGACACTCCTGTAGGTGGTGGCCATATTGAGTGACAGCTGAACAGTTGTAGTACTGCCCACAATTGTCTGGGTGTGACACGATGGACGCGGGGTTAGCTTGACAGAAGGCATCAATGTTTCCTGAAACAGAAAAGAGGTAGGGTTAGCTTGATAGAAGGCATCAATGTTTCCTGAAGTAGATAAGAGGCGGGGTCAGCTTGACAGAAGGGGTCAATGTTTCCTAAAACAGAAAAGAGGCAGGTTAGCTTGATAGAAGGCATCAATGTTTCCTGAAACAGATAAGAGGCGGGGTCAGATTGATAGAAAGGGTCAATGTTTCCTAAAACAGAAAAGAGGCGGGTTAGCTTGGCAGAAGACATCAATGTTGCCTAAAATACCAAGACAATTTGTGAATGCTATTGATTTCTTTTTATAAATGAGCAACATTCTCTGTTTTTTATTGTCAAACTTGGTCATGTGATATTAAGAAACACCCTCTTCACCAGATGAGGACTACTTTCATCTGATGAGAGACATTTCCCAAATTTTATTGGAGTTGATAAATATAATCATTTGCAACATTTACAACTTTGATGATGCTGCAAACCAAATATCAAATGGCCCTGATAAGTAGTTACTGATAACACTATTACAAAAAATTTCCCTAACAACTACTTATACCTTTTATTCAATATTTTTAACCCAGATTTAAACTTTAATTAATTACGGCTAAAAAGTGTGAAGACTAATAAAGCAAGATATGACATTGGTAGCTTCTGATTGGTTAAATACATTACCTTTTGGTATTTTGCTGACACAGTGTAACTGGTTGGGATCAAACACCTGACCAACAGGACAATGACGAACAGCCATGGTCCTATTTATCAGACAGGTGACGTAAAGATCTGTCCATAGAGCTGATTGGACAGCTTCATCGCCATCAGGAAGTCCACGACAGCTGGGTAAACGTTTGGGACAGACCTCACAATTCACATCACCTGGCTTACACAAGTTCTGGTCATATTCACCTAAAATTATTCAAATAAAACAACTTTCAAACAAAATGTTTCAAATACGTTTTTTTTTTTATTTCTGCTATTGCCTGTTCCAGAGATTTTGCTGAGCTCTTTTTACAATATAGAAAATTTTGTGATCTGGGAACTAGCAATAAAAGTGAAAATTTGAATATTGCAAAATAACCTGATATACAGTTTGTGTTTCATTATGATATTATACCTTCTTTATGGAAAGGTGACTTAAACTTTAGGAAAACTTGATTTGAGTCTTTTGTAGTCAGGCATAAAAACTGTTGAAGAGCCAGTGGTGTAGTCGTTAACATATTGGCTACTATAACTAACACCAAGGTTCGTGGTGTGATCCTAGTCAGGGATGAAAATTTGATGCACCAATTTCTGAAACTCTCTTGACACTATTTGTGAGATCTGGTCTGAAGAAATGTTATTGTTTAGATGTTTTTCCATGCATGGGGAAAGCAATACCACATGCACATTAAAAACCCAATTTGTAGTGTAGGCTCAATGGCCACAAAGACTGCAATCACAAACTGCAAACTGAAGATGGATTCAGATAAGCACAAAGCTGGTTTCCCAATCCAGGATACATAAATCTTATTAAACTAAACTTAGTTGTGAAAAATTTTACCACCATGGACTTACATGGAGCCTGAGGTTCCGTCCTTGTTGTACAGGACACGTTCTGGAATCTCTGACAACTAAGGGTCACATCAGAGAACAGGTCAGGATATTTACATTCTGACATCACGGCTGTTTTACCGGCCATGTTTTGTGAACAGTTGTAGAACTTGGCACAGTTGTTAGGATCTGGTATCATGGCAGTAGGGTGAGCTGTACAGTAGTCAGGGATGTCAACTGAAAATACATGTAGTAAACAATATTATTAAATGACTGCACTTGTTATATCAAACCATCCTACCAAATTTCAAATTGTTCTAATGAACAGTTTTTGAGAAAAGCTTAAAAGAATTTGTCACATTGTCCTAGTTCCAAGCAAAAGTGAACATCAAATGAGTCTAATTACTAATATAAAAGAACATACAGTTTGTCATTAAAGCCATTCTTACAAATTTTTAAAATCCTCTAATAAATGTTCTATATACTGTGGATTCATGGTACCAATTTTCGTGGATTGACGAAAAAGTACCAGTTTGTGGACTCTTAAATTCATGGTTCTAAAGTCTTCAGGATTTAGATCAATGTTAAATTTACTTTTCGTTGGGTATTAAATATCATGGGTAAAGCCCATCCATGAAAAACACAAAAATTGATAACCATGAATAATAATGAAACCACTTTATGTAAAGTTTCAGAGAAAAACTTGAATGAATGTTTATATGAATGTACATTGTACATACATGTACGGGTAGGTTTATTGCCCTCCAACAATATCAGGATTGTTTTTAATGAAAATACAAAATGATGCATATTACAATGTATTACCTGTAGGTACATCTTTTGTACATTTATCAAGTCTGGGGTTAAAATATTCTCCCATGGGACATTTGGTCACCTCCACTGTTCTATTTTTATAACATTTGATGTAGTTTGCTTGCCACATTTTAGTAGGAAATGGTTGTTGTCCGTCTGCTTTTCCTACACATGTTGGTAGTCTGTCAGGACAAGGGGCACAACTCTTGTTAACAGCTTGACACAAGTTCTGCTGATAGTCACCTTTCAAATAAATCATTAATTACATGTAGCATAGTGTAAATTTTCTCTTAATACACATTTTTTTCTGCAAACACAACTGATACTTTAAACTCGAACTAATTCCCAGGGTTCCAACTATTTTTTGACACAAAATTCAAGGGTTTTTCAAGGACTTTTCAAGGGTATTGTGGTCATTTACATTCAAAGGATTAAAATAGTCTGCAAATATTAAAAAAATCCAAAAATTTTCAACCTTTTTTTATCAAATGGTCAACAAATCTGCATTTTACAAAATTTCAGTGTTTTTCAAGGATATTTGATCAAATTCAAGGATTTTTCCAGGTTTCCTTGAATTCAAGGATGGCATGGGAACCCTGTATTCCAGAGCTTTTACTGTGTGAAAAATTACATTCATTATAAGAAAATATTGGCTGATCTTTACTTAGTAATTTTTTTTCATTCATCTTTCCAGTGGAACAAGCCATAAGACCCCCCAAAATACTATTAATCTTAAACTTATTCTAGAGCTTTTACTGTGTGAAAAATTACAATTGCCAGCGGTGCAAAGTGGAACAAGCCAAAAGACCCCCAAAATACTATCAATCTTTAACTTATTCTAGAGCTTTTACTGTGTGAAAAATTACGATTGCCAGTGGAGCAAATTGAAACAAGCCATAAGACCCCCTAAAATACTGTCAATCTTAAACTTATTCTAGAGCTTTTACTGTGTGAAAAATTACGATTGCCAGTGGAGCAAATTGAAACAAGCCATAAGACCCCCCAAAATACTATCAATCTTAAACTTATTCCAGAGCTTTTACTGTGTGAAAAAAAATACATTAATTATTGGAAAAGATTGGCTGATCTTTCCAGAGTGATTTTTTACTTATTTATGCAATTGGAGGATATTGTAACAAGCCAAAAGACCCCAAATTATAAAATCAATCTTAAACTTACAAGGCGCCATGGGTTCTGGTTTTTTATCACAGTTGACCATTTCAAACTTGTTACATTGTTTAATCGTGTCATCAAACAAATCTGGGTAGTGACATTCCTTTCTGTAGTTGCCTGGCAACTGTGTTGTTGCCCTGGTGATCATAGAGGTCGTAGGGTCAGAACAGTTAAAGTAGTGAGCACAGTTATCTGGGTCTGGCAAGACATCACTGGGATTGGCTGCACAGTAGTCAGGTACATCAACTGCAATAAAGAAAATTCTTATACTATATGTATATTTTTACATTGAGAGTAACTTCAACCTTTGACCTTTTGACCTCAAAATTAATGGGCATTATGATAAGATGATTGAAATTTTTATGAGATAAATCTGTAGACTGACATTAAAACTGCATTAATAAAATCATATGGAGATGTACTAGAGGAAATTTCATTGCTGGTTAATTGAATAATATTCAGGGGACTTGTGTTTTTTGGGTCATTTTAATAAAGAGTCCAATATGAAGGAGGCAATATTCACTTGTAACCTGGCTCAGAATGTTACTAGTGTTTTTTTTTCAAGTTGACATTGTCTATGTGTGCGTGTGTTGGTGTTTAACGCCCTTTATCAACGCACCTGGGCCATGTAGGGCGGTCAGTTTTAATGGTGGAGGAAACCAGAGTTCCCGGAGGAAACCAACAACCTTGGGCAGATAATGACATTGCCATGTATGACCATGTCATCTTTTATGAATATACATACATGTCACATTTTACGCTGAGATTTATTTTTTACTTACCTTTATCTACCTTCGTTTTACATTTTTTCTCCAAAGGATGGAAGTACTGTCCTTGAGGACATTGCTTCACGGGTAAAGTCCTGTTTTTATAGCAGGTTATGTAGTCTGCCATCCATAGCTTTGTAGGAAAGGGCTGATCCCCATCTGGCAGGCCCACACAGCTGGGCAGGCGTTCAGGGCAGGGCTTACATCCAGGTTTGCCTTTACAAAGATTTTGATTGTATTCACCTGTTAAATGAAAAGATTTCAACAGTCTATCAATTTCATTTTTTTTTAATTGAAATTTATTTTGCAATTTAAATTTTACATTATGTACATTTACATTGTCACATCAAATTTTACTTTAATACATCCAAATTTATGTGTGTGTCTAGAAACAAACAGCTAATGTACCTATATTTTAAAACATTTTTCTTAAAATCCCAACTGTGCAATATGAAGATGTTCTTCACCCATGTAGCTCAGCTGGAGTTTTACAGCTGAACACTACAGTGCACAACTTTCCAGGCAAATGATCCATGATGGTCACAGTAGATGGGATTTATAAAAATGTAAAATAGAGAATAATAAGCCAAAAAACTAAAGAATAGAAAATAATTACCCTTTAAAAACAGTATAATGCAAAAAGTGGCCAAAAAAGTTTAAAGAAAATGCAAAAAATCTAAAGAATAAAGAATTGAAGACTGTGAGTGACTCTCATCCACACTGTCCTCCAATCCAAGAAAATAAAATCAGATTAAAATATGCATGATTAAACTTTAACACAAATACAATTTTAGGCTTTCCTGTGTTACACTTATCATACTTACATGGAGCCTGTGGTTCTGTTCTTTTGTCACATGACACACCTGTAAAGTTTTCACATCTGTGTGTGACCTTGGAAAAGAGGTCAGGGTATTGACATTCATGGGCCTTAGTGCCATCAGAACAGTTGAAAAACTCAGCACAATTTGCCAAGCTTGGAATCACTGCTTTGGGGTTTGCCTTACAAAAATCTGGTACCTCCTCTGGAATAAAACAAACTTTTTTGTGTTTTCTTGGATGACTTTTTACTTGAAAGTTATGTAACTTCCAAGTATAGAAAATAAAGAGATGTGGAATAAGTGTACGCGACACAGCCCACAATTAAACGGCAATTTAGAAAAACCACAATGGACAACCGCCAGCAGCCTTCAACGAGGCCATTTGACACTGCTCGCGGTTCTGCAATTGGCTCATGGTCTAAATAAGATGCATATAATTCAAATCCAGCCCTGAAATAGTCACAGATAGACCCCCTTCTTAAACAAGGAACAGAAAACATCAAAAAGACAAGTACAAACGAGAGTTTTGTCAAAGATTCCTGGCTTAGGACAGGCACATGTAATATGTGGCGGGGTTAAATCAGGGTTGCCTCTAATTTGTTGTTGCAAAATTCAAGGGTTTATCCAGGACTTTTTAAGGGTATTTAAGTAATTTTCAAGGATGAAAATAGTCGACAAAATTTCCGTCCACAAATGACATTTTCTGTGAAAAAGTTCAATCATGAACCTTTGATTGTGGAACTATAAAATTCCAAGGTTTTTCAATGATATTTTCATTTTTTTCAAAATTCAAGGTCTTTTCCAGGACCTTGAACTGACAAATGAAATTAAAGGGTTTTTCCAGGTTTTAAGGATGTTTGGCAACCCTGAGTAATGATTTCAAAAATCAGTCTTATCCCTCATCCAGAGCATACTACGCTATCTGGTAGATACATGGTATATGAATTTGTTTCCAGTAAAAATGTATCTGATTTAACATAAGCGAGTATTTTTACTGTATGACAAAATAATTAAGATAGAATGTTTGTCATTTATAAAGAGTGATGAGTTGAAATGTTCTATACTTTCTGTCATTTTAGCAGCACTATATATTTGGATTCCAGTTTTAATTAAAATGGGAAAACTTGAAAAATCTTAACACTATGTTGGCCAAGTACAAAAGACTTAAGGAGTTTAATAGTACATGTAACACATAACATAGGGAATTTGTCTTTGAAAAAGCTTTGCGTGTCCAGATCATTCTTTTATCATAATTCTTTTCCACAATATACCATTACTCTTAGTCCCTTGAATCTAAACAGTCTAGTCCTTTTGAAACTTCCAACTGTCAGAGTAATTGGTACCAGTTTTACTTTCATGACTTTGATTTTTGGTAACTTTGTTTTGGTTAGTTTGAAAGGTTTGGAATTTTAAGGACCTACAGTTACCATTTATTTTTTAAGGGGGGGGGCTATGGTGAAATTTGAAATAAAAAGGCAGGATGTCAAAAATCCAGAAATAAAAAGGCAGGGTAGTGCTTTGAATTTAAAAAAAAAAGGCAGGATGGTAGTTTAGGCTGAAAATTTCATAATAGCTTTAAAGATAAAAACAAGAGTTGACACTAAAGTATGTCTCGCCTGTCGGCACCATCACAGAACTCATTGAAGGTCTAGCTGGGCCATCAGAAAAGTTAAGGTCAAGGTCATGTGACAGGTAACACAATTCCATTTAACCATCTCAAAAATGTCTGAAGTGTGTTCTAGATACCATAGTTATTGAAAAACAATGAAAAAGACCAACATTCACTGAGTCATTCAATCATGGAAATGGGGTGAAGGTCACATTACATGGTGATGTCAGTTGTGTATACCATAATCCCCAAATATCAGATGCCTTGCTATAATATTATACTTTTAACTAATTTTCCACCCAAAAATCATCTACATTCACAAAGTCACTAAACTGTGAAATGGGGTCAGGGTCACTCAACATGGTGTCAGTTGTGTAGACCGAAACCTCAAATATCTGTATACCAAATATCAAATGCCTCGCTATTATATTTTTAACTTAATTTATTTTCCACAAAAGTTTTAATTGTCCCAAAAATCATCTAAGTCCACAGAGTCACTGAACCATGAAAATGGGGTCAGGGTCAAATGACATGGTGCCAGTTGCATAGACCATAACCAGATGTGTCTGTATACTAGATATCAGATGCCTAGCTATTATACTTTTTACTAAATTCATTTTCCACATAAGTCTTACAAAGAGTTCTTTTTGCCCTAAAAAACATCTAAGTTCACAGAATCGCTGAACCATGAAATTGATGTCATGGTCAAACGGCACGGTGCCAGTTGCGTAGACCATAACCCCAACTGTCTGTATACCAAATATTAGATGCCTAACTATTATTCTTTTCTTGTAATTCATTTTCCACAAAAGTCTTACAAAGGGGTTTTTTGGTCCAAAAAACATCTAAGTTCACAGAGTCGCTGAACCATGAAATTGGGGTCAAGGTCAAACGGCATTGTGCCAGTTGCGTAGACAATAATCCCAACTGTCTGTATACCAAATATCAGATGCCTAGCTATTATAATTTTCTTGTAATTCATTTTCCACAAAAGTCTTACAAAAAAGTTTACGCCCTCGCTGTCGCCGCCCCAGCCGATGCAGGAAAGTAATACCTATGTCTCGCCTTCAGCGACTTAAGTCGCAGGCGAGACTAAAAATTGTTGCGCGCTAGTAAAAAAAATCAGGCTCAACTTTTTCGAAAAATAAAAAGGCAAGACGAAGAAAATATTTATAACCCCCATAAAAATTAAATGGTGGCCCCGTTAGGCAATATATTTTAAATCAAACAATGAGCATTTGACCACTACACTGCAGCCGTGCAGGCTACTTGGAGAGAACTTCAGTCATTTTTTTTAACATTCAACAGAAGGTGCAATAAAAGAAGATATAATTTTTACCAAATAAAAAATAGGACAGAATACTATATTGAATCTTAGACTTACAAATCTTAACAGGCCAGCTCTCAGACTAAATAGAGGAACTTGGTCTGATTTTTTTTGTTCGTGGGTAAAATATCTAACGGGGAAAGAAACCGATAATATTTTACTTTATCGAATTTGGCGGGAAATTTTGGGTTGAATTTATATTTTACAGGTCTATGAATTCAATTTTAAGGGAAAATCAAATGAACAAAATCAATATATAATGCAATTAATTAGACGAAACTTGTAAACTTAATATAATTTTCAATTTGTCAAAATTTATTAAAGGAATATATCTGAGAAAATGAAAATTAGTTTAATTTATTCATTGTACTTCATTGAGAAAAATGCGGATTACTTTGTCCCTAATTTGGAAGCGGGCTAGATAATCACCAATTAGTCCAGATAATCATGACGTCTTTCTGGGGTTTTTGTCATTTGGACTTTTTTAAATCCCCAGAGATAGGAAGCAAAACGTCAAAAATTATGAAAGGCTTCCAAGACGTACGGCATAATTATTTGGACTAATCACCTAGTGGCGGATCCAGGGGGGTCCCGGGGTCTTTCCTCCGAAATTTTTAAATTTTTGTGTAGATTTTCAGCAAAATTGGTCTGGACCCCCCCTTTTTTGCCCACAGAACCCAGTATGTGGACCCCCCCTTTCGAAAATTTCTGCGGATCCGCCCCTGTCACCAATAATATCAGGCCTGCCCAGGTCAAAAAGTCAGCAAAACATAGATGTGTTTATTTGCCGAGAAAGAAATGCTATTTAGAAGAAAAGCCGTCTTGTAAATAGATGGGCTCAAGACTGTTCTTTAATGGGTCCAGAATTTATTCCGTCCCGGAACTGAGTAACGTAACAGGAGCATATTTAATTTTCCGCCTTAAAGTTACGTAAATGAACGTAACAGGAGGATTAAAATCACGTGGTTAAAAAAATAGCCACACTGCTGGTTTCCCTTAATTTCTGGCAGATTCAGAAATTTTCAAGCGGGAGGGCGCGCAATTCAAAAAAAAATCTTCTTGGGCTTCTTAATTGTTTCATACAGTTGGTCACAGTTCTTTACCAATTTTTCCTGTCAAACGGGAGGTCGTGCGCTCGGGACGCCGGTCCTAAATCCGTCTTCGTTAATCATAATTATTCATACAAAATTAAAAAAAATTGCAAAAGTTTCAGTCTAAAAGAGATCATCATTAACATACTTGGTAAAATATCCTCGGTGCAAATCTTCTTCACGGGATGGTAAACTTTGGGCGACGGACATTTATGTAGAGGTAGCATTGTTCTATTTTTATAACAAGTGACGTAATTGGCGGTCCATTCCTTATTTGGAATCGGGTTGTCCCCGTCAGGTAGACCAATGCAGCTCGGAAGACGATCAGGACATTTCTGACAGGTAGTATTTCCTTGTGGGCACAGATTCTGGTCATATTCACCTGAAATTGGATAGAAAACATTGGCCTTTGTAGACCGAGGTGTTCAGGGTGACTGTGTGGAAACCTCCAATCTTCATTAAAAAATTGATATTTTCGTGTAGATTTCGGCAAAATTGGTCTTGAGTCTTCAATTTTAAAAGTCGTAAAAGAAATCACAATTCGATAATGTATGCAGGTTATCACTTTTCCGTAAAATTATTAAGCTCCCTTTAAAAACCAAATTATTTTATTTTATTTTTGGCTAGTAGTCTTCAATTTTCCTTCATTGTTTTATTTTACATAACTCGAATGATCCAAGCCCTATCCGTCCTCGCATACTTCGGCGGGACAGGCGCGACTGCAAGGAGCGAAATAAAACGACTGTATTATTCGGATTATATTTTACACAATTTCACATTTTTAATGCCATAATTTTGTTCCATATAAGCGAGGTTTTACTTTATGTTAATGTTTAATTATTTTGCTTTTATCTTTAAAAAGACACAAAAGAAAAAATGGATTCTATTTATTTTATTAATTTTGCTATAGATTGGAGCATTGCTTTCAAGAACGCAACAATACAGTCCATGGACCTTATTCACGAAGCCTCTGTTATCTTACGGACCCGTTAACGTCTCCGTTAAAATTTGCGTTAATTATTTTGGTATTCACAAAGCCTCCGCTATTTACGCACCCGTTAACGCCTCCGTAAAAACCTCCGTTAACGGAGAAAAATTAACGGGTACGTTATTGGACCCGTTAAACGGGCACTGACATGTCATTAGAAGAAATAATTACATAGTTATCTAATAAAAGTTTCTGTAAACAACGAGCGTCGGAACAGTTTAATACTGCATGAATGTGTGTTTTTTTTACTCTATGTTACACTCAATCAATCATGTCAATGAACATAATTGTTGTTAACATCAGGATTCAACTTTTTCCATAGTCGATGGTTAACTTTATTGAAAGCTTCAGTTACGATTTCGACCTAACCTAGTTCATTGACTAAGCAAAACCCAAGAGTATATTGCCCCAGTCACACATTCGTAGTTTTAAAGTCGAACGCCTATAGAAACGATCCGCCATCATTCAATGCAATCTGTAGCACCGTGTTACTCATCCTTGCTGCGACTCCGTGTAACCGTTCTGGAACGTATCAAACATTTTGTATCCGCGACAAATTTTACGGATTAAACAATTGTAGAGGACCGTAGAACATCCTTTCTTAATCTAAAAATGTTTTGACTTCCAACTTATCCGTATGCCCTAGTCACACATTCACGGATCAACTCCACGTAAGGTTCTGCTATGGAATAAATTTCACGGACGAGGCCGGAAAATCCAGTTTAATTCCGAGTCGGTGTCAGTAACTAGAAAAACATTGAATTTAACGCTCAAATAGCAAGGAAAGGAAGGACTTATACAGTTTAGTACAGTAAATACATGGTAAAATACAATATATCCAGCTTTAGAACGAGTTTGCTACGGATTGACGACGATTTGCTATGATGTAAATAAGGATCGGGACAGATGAGGACGATTTATTAGGAATAACACGGCTAACAGCGGCAGCGGGATTTTACGGTCTTTACTTTTGTACCATCCATAGACAAAAGTGTGAGAGAAAAAAATATTCAACATGTTTGGTTTCTCAAATTTAATTTACTAAGAGAAATCCTGAACATATATACCGAGCACCAATTTTAGAATAACATATACAGTTATATCGTATTTTCTAGCTAGGAATCGTACTCAGTATAATTTATTAAAAATTGTAACTTTAAAAGCGGTTTTAAGGTTTACTGTCTGTGCCTTGTAATACCCATTCCATTAAATTCAGTTAGAGGTTCTAACATATCAAAAGTTCGATTCTTAAAAAGATACTAGTTGACTTTCAGTAGCTACCTCAGTACATAAGCTTACGGTACGCTTTCATTCATGAATGTATCCCGATATTCATCCCCTCTTGTCCAATGCACACTTAAACTTTGGGAAATGTTGAAAGTTAAAAACACTAGTATAGTAACTGACAATTAGATACCGATAGTCATTTATGAGAGATTGCTTCATTTCCATGCCGAGCTTTACTTACGAAAAAGTCAAGTCTGGTGAAAATGAACCATGTAATTTTTATTGTCCAACGCTAGATGCTTTTCAACAATAACTTTAGTTCTGATTGACTGATTGAGATGAAATTTTACAACAATGTTCCTTACCATTAAATGATTCATTGGTATGATTTAAAAAAAAAATCGGAATTTGTCCGAAAAAAAAAAGATTTTGCTTTGGGTAGAAAAAAATTGTAACTTTGATTTGGACAGAAACAAGAGGCTCCCAGGAGCCTGAATCGCTCACCTGGTCTTGATGTCAACCCTATGAAGACTTTTGTATAGCTAAATGAGCTGAATAATTATAAGCATGAAAAATCTTTTCTCTATTTGCAATTGCTTTCATTCTAAATAATAAAAAAAACACTAAGGGGCTGTAACCCCTATAAGGGGTTATCAGACAACTTCAACCCTATGGAGACTTTTGAAGAGCTAAATGAGCTGAACATTTAAGCAAGCAACAGCTTTTCTCTATCTACAATAGTATTCATTCTATAGGCCAAAAACATGCAAAAACGCTATTTTTCACCTTTAAGGGGCTTTAACCCCAATAAAGGGTCATCTGCCAACTTCAACCCCAATGGAGACTTTTGTAGAGCTAAATGAGCTGAACATTTGAGCATGCAACAGCTTTTCTCTATCTGCAATTGTTTTCATTCTATAGGCCAAAAACACTATTTTTCGCCTTTAAGGGGCTGTAACCCCTATAAGGGGTCATCTGACAACTTTGATCCTATGGAAACTTTTGTAGAGCTAAATGAGCTGAACATTTAAGCAAGCAACAGCTTTTCTCTATCTACAATAGTTTTCATTATATAGGCCAAAAACATGCAAAAACGCTATTTTTCACCTTTAAGGGACTGTAACCCCTATAAGGGATCATCTGACAACTTTGACCTTATGGAGACTTTTGTAGAGCTAAATGAGCTGAACATTTTAGCAAGCAACAGCTTTTCTCTATTTGCAATAGTTTTCATTCTATAGGCCAAAAACACTATTTTTTGCCTTTAAGGGGCGGTAACCCCTATAATGGGTCATCTGACAACTTTGACCCTATGGAGACTTTTGTAGAGCTAAATGAGCTGAACATTTAAGCAAGCAACAGCTTTTCTCTATTTACAATAGTTTTCATTCTATAGGCCAAAAACATGCAAAAACGCTATTTTTCACCTTTAAGGGGCTGTAACTCCTATAAGGGATCATCTGACAACTTCGATCAAATGGAGACTTTTGTAGAACTTTTGATGCTGAAGCAGTAACGTGGCATCAGATTCATCTATCTCTTATACTTTTTGATTTACAAGCCAAAAACAGTAGTCTGACCCCCTGGTCTATTTTTAGTAACGGCGGCCATGTTTTTTGACGGATCATAAATTGAAACACAAGTTTGGTGCAGGACACCCTAAGGATCATTCATACCAAGTTTCATTAAATTCTGTTCAGTAGTTTCAGAGGAGAAGATTTTTGAAAAATTGCTAACAGACGACGACGAGGACAGACGACGACGACAACAGACGACGACGACGGACGCCAAGTGATGGTAATAGCTCACATGGACCTTCGGTACAGGTGAGCTAAAAAATGAAAGAACTTAAGTGAGCACGCTCACACACCCCACGCGTCCACATTATGGACAGAGATTATCTATGTCGAGTTAGGATTAAAAAAGTCAGAGTTGTTGTCTTTCCAACTGGACAAATTAGTCAATCGTTCCTAAATATGGGTATCTTTGATTGCAAAAGGAATATCACATCCCAAATTCTATGGAAATGTAGTTTATAAGGCACGTAAATTCAAAAACAATCCTCTTGACATGGTAATTTGGCTTAAAAACTTATTAAAGAAAGGATAGAAATTGGAAGTTGTAGTAAAATCTTTAAATTTGGTGTTGTTTTTTTTTTGGTAGAGATATTGATAATTTGATAGTAACTCTAAAATTTAATCTTTTACTTTTTGATTAGTGTATTGTTTCGAAGCATTACAGCGATATGTCGGTTTTGTGTGATGATATGATACTAAATCATCAGTTGTTTGAAGTGTTATGTTGGATTTAGAATCGATATGTTTGATTCATTTTTACATCAGTCGATAAATGCTTCTTAGCTTGCTGTCAGTAACTGAGAGTGTTCTCAAAAGAGTCCCTTTACGTTTCGTTGTTCTCGTATAGTACTCTTGTCTCAGGTTCTCTCTTGTTGAATTTTACTTTTATCATTTTGATTTTTAAAGTGTGTTATTTTTGTGCTTTTGGGGGAAGGTTGGGCCCAAAATCTAGTTTAACCCCGCCACATTTCATATGTGCCTGTCCTATGATCATTTGCAACAAAGTAAAATTTCTACCAATCAAAAAAGCCGACGCAAATACTTTACCTAATTTACATATTACCGCATCCGTTAATAACGGGTCCGTAAAGTCGACGTTAATTGGCCAATTTTCAACAATATTGAAACTCCCTTTAAATCAATAATGTTCAATGAATATAAGGTCTAAACTTTTACTTACAAGGGGCCATTGGTTCTTTCCTTCGGTCACATTTAACTGTTGTGAAGTTTTCACATTTTCCCGTTACGGTCGAAAAGAGGTCGGGATATACGCATTCTGAAGAAGGGTCTGGTTGTTTGGCACAATCGGAGTATTTTGCGCAATTGTGTAAGTCAGGAATTTTGTCTGTAGGGTGCTTTCGACAGTAAAACCGGATAACAGCTGAAAACAAAATTAATACAACGGATATATAATTTTCTTCAGATATATAAAAATAACCAGTATCTTTAATTTGATTTTCATTAAACTTTGTCACGATGTTGGAATAAAATAAAAGAGATAAACGAGCCGCTTAGGATATAAACTGAAGGATGAGCTCAACTTTCATTTGACTTGTATAACAAATAAACATTTTTTTTTAAATATACATTAAAACAAAACCACAGGATGGCTGTCCTGTACTTAAACCAAATAAGTTTGTCAGAACTGCTTAAAATTTACGTTGAACAAGTAAAAATAGTGATATCTTCGCTTTCAAAATGCATAAAATATGCCTTGTGTAAAATCACAAGTTTTCGGAAAACAAAAGGTAAATGTCAAATTAATCCTGACTGATGGGTATTTATAGTCGTGACTATAGGGGAATGCCCCTCTGCATCGACTATTAAAGACTCGATATGTGCCATGAGTCGTCCAGCCCACGACACACCACCGCAAGTGTTAGCTATTCCATAGTATCCTTTGTTATCGATGGATGCAGGGCCCGCCTTCTACCACGGGGAGGTACTGGTCGGCATTGATCCAAAAATGCATCCAATAATATACCGTAACATGTCTATATAAAGCTTGTTACCCTAAATCAGCAATCTTATATTAAAAGAACATAGAAATCATTGACCAACTAGTTACTTCGACAATATTTGCAAATGATCTTAAATAGAGAATTTTCAGATTAAGCCAATTATGAAATATATAAGCAATTTACCTACACCAGGTCGAAAATAGGTGACGAGTTTTGAGGAAAAGTGTATTGTGAAACTGAGAAGTATACTACCCTATTATACTATAGAAGTGGGGTTTTTTTTTGTTAAAAGGACTTACGTGCGGGCATTGGCAAACACCTGCGTCCTCTTGGCTCGAAAAAGTATCCCGGTTGACACTTAGTGATTGTCATGGTCCGGTTCTTAAGACATGTTATATAGTCTGGCTCCCCTCTCTTGCCCGGAAATTCCTGATTTCCATCAACCTTGCCCACACAACTTGGAAGTCGTTTTGGACAGTTACAGTTTGGGTCCGTCCCATTACATTGGTTTTGGACATATTCGCCTGGAAATATTTATTTTTCAAAAAAATTATATTATTTGAAAAAAAAATGTAATGTGGCTTTAAAGTTTGTAAAATATGCCTGTAATATTCTTTATTTTTTATAATTATATTTCAAAGGGATAACATCGCTATTGGAGTGATTTATAATTCAATTAGCATATATCTCGGTAAATATATCTAAAAAATCTAACACTAAATAGTATTTTTATATTTATAGATTTAACATATTCATGTCTTTTGATTAAATGCCTATGCATTTCCATAGTATAGTGCAGACGGAATTTCCGAAAACCCCTGCCGAAAACCCCTTGACTGATGTACGTGCATGCTATAAATAGATTTGCCTACTTACATGGTGCTTCAGGTTCCGGTCGTTTGTCACATTTCACAGTCTGGAAATCCTGACATTTTTTAGTCACAGTAGAAAACAAATCTGGATATTTGCATTCTTTGAGGTAATTTTGTCCCATAGAGGAAACCTTTTGTGTGCAGTCATAATATTGAGCACAATCGACGGGATTAGCGAGCATTTCACCTGGATGTTTCTTGCATTCAACGTTCGGGTCAACTGAAGAAAGAGACATAGTTTATAACTGTAACATTTATTTTACAGTTAATTTCTGCAACTAATTATTTTGCAACAACACCGCGAAAATGGTAAATTAAGTTAATTAACCGAATATGTCTTTGCCAGTTTAGTGTTGGTGGTACTATAGAAAGGTTCACTTAAATTGTTTAAACCCTAGGATTCTTCCTACCCCAGACATAGGTTGATTATCTTAGTAATAATTTGGTTCCCCAGTTTGGTATTTTGGGTTTTATTGTTCTATGCTCTTCATATTCATATAGTGTTTGGCATTTTCAATATTTTTGGTAGAGCGCCTCTGATGAGTCTTGAATAGACGAAACGCGCGTCAGGCGTAGCAAAATTAATTGTCTGGAACTTTGTTGTCATTTGTATTTTAAAGCCTTTTTTTCTGTCTAATTGTGGGTACTATCTAAGCTCCACAACATTCTGAATCATAAATTGTTTGCTATCTTAAAACATCTAGATATTAACTTTCAGCTTTCAATTTCGTACTTAGCTTAGTATATATTTATACTTTACCTACGCTTTCAGGTATTTATATTCCTCCAAATTTTTCTATTGATAAAAATTCAAGACTTACTTGGACAATTGACGCCAGTGTCGCACGGCTTTGTTTCAACTCCGTTTCCAGTACAGTTTTTACCATTATACATCGGTTCGGGGTCATCGCAGGTCCTGTTTCTTTGGAATACACCTTGCCCACAAGTTACTGAGCACGAGCCAGACCAAGGCCCCCATTGTCCCCAATCTCCGTCAACTGGAAAAGAAAATGTAACACATGTTCTTGTGTTCCGTACTGTTTACAATTGCTGTCAATTTTCGCGCATGCAATCTTAATGGGTACTTTGTAGGTATTAACATTGCATAATGTAGTACCTAATATTCAGCGGTATATCTGTTTTCGCGCATTCAATCTTGATATTATAATTTTCAGTCACGTTAGCGTGTTCTATTTTTCGCTAAAAATTTCACGACGTATAAATGCACCGTAAAATAACTACGTTTAAAAGTACTAGTATGTTTTTCAATGACACCAAATTTTGCTATTACCGTAACAGTTGACGCAACTTTGAAAGTGCGCGCTAATGAAAAAATAAATGGAAACTAAAGGATTTTGGTGATTCGGGTCTTACTTGGAGTAGGGTCTGTGCAATCTTCATCAATTCTGCCGTCACCATCATCATCTGGAAAAATCAATCAATCAATCTTTAGAAAAATCTCTCATAGCTTTAATTGTTATCAAAATCTGTCTTCAAGTCTATCATATGATGTGTTCCCAAATAAAAATAAACCATAATAATCGAATAAAAGATAGATATTGCGCAAAATTTAAAATTGAGCCGATGAAATAAAGTGACGTTGAATTGTACTTTACAACCAGTTATGATTTTTTTTCACTTCCTAAAAGATGCTGATTTAGATTCAAAGAATATTTTAGTTTTTGAAGAAATTAGATGTGAAATTATCACTGACATACCTTTTTCATTTATTTATTTATTTACTTTACCTTTTTTCATGTTATCAACAGTACAAAGTTCTTCGTCTATTTTACCATCACAGTCATTATCAAGACCATCTCCTTTAACAGTCGGAGTAGGAACACACGGCTAAATTGACAAAATGAGTTCAGATTCATCGGATTTCTATTCCTTTTTATAGTTAACTTAATACGAGATCTACTTTGTTAGTGTTTGTGAATTTGTTCTGTTTGTTGTCTGTCTGTTTGTTTGTTTGGGTGTTTATTTGGTTGGTAGGTAGGTTGGTTATTCTTTTTTATTCGGCAATTGGCTGCTGTTATTTTTTCTTACAGTTTTACTCCCAATTTGCCATATTGAAGACAACAATTAAGGTACTTTTCTTGATGATTTCATTTTGTTTCGTGTACCTTGACGTACATATATTATTTACAGTCATGACGAAGTCAGTGTGCCTCGCCGCAACAGGGATAGGTACTAAACCGCTGTTCTAGCTCATATAGCTGTCACACTACTGAATTGTCAAAACTCTTCACTTTTGAACGAATACTGTTTTTTTCTTATACATAATGAGAAATCATAAATACCATTGATAAGTTTGCAACTCGGCACCGATCGACAGTTTCGGTTTAAGTTACCCGATTTAATACATAAAAATAAATTCTCAATTATTTTATCTTCCTATGATGGGGTTTTGTTTTTAGATTTGGAGTTTTCGATTCTCAGTGTAATATGCGAAATTGCGAAAACGCAACTGTTTTTTGGTTGGTTTTTTTTCCGACAATTTCTCGTGTTGCATTCAGCCACCTTAGTATAATGAAATTACAATCTTTCGGTTTCTTTATATTGTGATTATATTCTGTTTTATTTTTTACTTACAGCATTAATTTTTGCCAATCTCATTCCAGTTGGAAAAGCGTATGATTCGTGGTAAGCGTGTCCATAGAGATAGCTGCCGAAAATTGTATAAGAATCTTTGTGAACGACATGATGGGACCCTTTAGGGATATCAACATATGTTCCGACAAGAGTCGTGCCCTCAATTGGATTCCATTTTGTTCCTTTTGGTAATGGTTTCCCGTCCAAAAGGAGGCCATCTTTTTTAGATGATTCTATTACTAAAAGAACCTGATTTTCATACTTGAAGTATTCAGGGTGCGAGTATTCTGGTGTAGCGAAAGTATACCCCGAATTAAACAGTTCGTATGGCGGAATTATCATCATGGACGGGTCTGCGGGTTCCTGTGCATTCAGCTGACTGAGAACAAATTGTGCCATTAAAACTGGTTTCGTTGCATTTATAGATTTATACGTGTTTGACGGCAGTTTTATCTGTTTCCAGTCCCCCTTTTTAGCTAAGGTAAATGATGGCATCCCTGCAATGTTAACAACAGTATTGTCTTCGCTTGCAATTACTCGAAAATAGTCACCTACTGTTCTTTTTGGGATAGGTGCAGTTACAAACTTTTTGCCCCATGTATCAACCGGTGTCAATTGCTCCACGAGATGGTCTGCCCATTTTCCTGTTCCTATATTGGATTTAATGTTTCCACTATAGGCCGAAATCGGCTTCGTACTTACAATATGGGCACCCGTCAAATCGCCTACACTTTGTAATTGGAAATTTTCATATTTATCTAAATTTATCGTGATGGTCTCACCGCCATGATAGGTTTTGCCTCCAAACGTAACGGACATGTTAACGGCATTCGGTAACGTAACTTTTACAACCGTGGAATCTTCCGTTGCAGCAACGCCTAACTCAGTTTTACGCATGGCAGGACCGTAACACATTGCATAATACTCAGTGCCCAAAGCGTCTACAGGGATAGCACAAAAGACATCATTAGAGTAGTCTTCTTTGTTGCCACCATAAACGGCAATGTCCCCGTCTGATTTTACCAAAATCGCTTTTGACGATTTAACGCTGCCTTTCATTCGGAATTCATCACTGATATTAACCCTTACGACCTGTCCGGGGTTAACAGTAATCGATTCCGACACTGGAGGCTGAGTCCATTTAGGCGATGTTATTTGAACATGGACCGGGTGCTTTTCCGACGTAGTTACGTAAAGTTCAAGAGGAAAAACGTTACCGTATTGGTCATTTTCCATATAAGATACAACAAACTCTCTCCCAATGTTATCAGGTGGACCTGTTAAATTATATAATCATAAATGAAGATGTAGTTATGCAAATACGCACTCACTATATAATGAATTAAATTAAATTTTGATTTAGCGTTTTATCAAAGGCGACACATCTAATATTAATTAACGATATAAGCAAACTCATTTTGAAGTTCAGAATAAATAATTTGATGAGCCTTGAGAGCTAAGAAAATTAAATACTATTTTTTTTTACAATCAACTCACATACCCTAGTATATAGTTAATAGACTACACGTAAGAGCCAAACTATAATCTTAAGAATATGCATAGGAGTAAAATCTAAATGTGTTTATTATTTCTTTGTTTTCTTTATAGTAATAATTTCTCTGGTTGTTCTCTTACGTTTTGCCTTTTTCGATTTAGGCGGCAAAATTTAACAGTTTATCAAACCACCCTTTTCACTTATACGCAAACCTTCCGAAACTTATATGGCGCGAAACATCCTTAAAAGAGATTTATCATTCTTATCGGCTGTATACCATTAAGATTTTGTAGACAAGCTCCAGTCGCGTGGCAGTCCAAAGGTGTTAAATGTTTGTTTTAAACACAAACAGTTTCAAACGGCATTTTCCATTAAAAGTCGGGAAATTCAATAAAAATGCAGATAACGCACAATTTGTTTGGTAATTTGATAGAGATAGGTGGAAAGGGTTAAACAATGTTAGTCTGACTTACCTTGTGCGAAAGTAAAACTGAGGAAACCCAAGACTGCTAATAGCTTCCGTATTTCCGCCATCCTGATGTCTTTAAAAAGATTTTTATAAAATCAAATGACTGAGTGATATTTGGAGCATCTGGTGTGTTTTTCCCTTATTCTTTCTTTTTTCTCTTTTTTTTTGGGGGGGGGATCATTTTTAAGTTATTAAGACGCGCTTTTGCATATATCAAATAATTATGAAAATCACTAAACGACCTAAGAAATATTAAAAGAAGTACGTTGAACATATCAATCTAATATCTAAAAAGTCAAAGAAGCAACATTTAAAAGATACAAAATTTTACTGTAAATAAAAAGACAAAATTAAACAAATTACAAAAATTAACACGTGCATATTTAAAAAAAAAATATTTGAAAAATGTTGTGATGAATTTTTCTATTTTTCAGTTATGTTAAATGTTTTTCTTTAAATTTAACGGTAAAGTGGGTTTCATTTTTTGGAATTCAAAACAGACACTTTGTGCCAAAAATAGGGTGAAAAACTTGGAAATATAAAAGAAATAGACAACATGATGTCATCGTAACAGAATATTCTCTTTCAAAATTCGCAGAAATGCGATTATCTTAATATTAAAAATATCATAACTTTTTATTGTTACACTTGCAAGAAGAATGCTGGTTTGCAAAAAGTTGCTCTTTAAAATTGAAAAAAAAATAACAGAACTTAAATTATGAGATTTAAAAAAACTTTCCATTAATTTTTTTTAAATGCGATTTTTGTCTTTTTATAATTTTTCCCCCAAAAAAGAGAATACTACTTTTATTCCTTCATTAAGGAAGAAAATTTGAATGATACAAAAAAAAACAGAAAAAAAATTTCGAAAAAAAAGAAGAAAAAGTTTTTATTTTTATTTTTGAATTTTAGAAAATTCTTTTAATTGAATGTACAAAAGTAATATTGGAGCAATATATCACGCAAAAAGCAACAACTCTTAATATTTTCAAAACTGTAACTCCTTTTTTTGCTTAAACCAAAAACATTTTTTTAACGTGCGAATTATATGGAAAAATCGTTGTTTTTTTATTTTGCCCCGAAATTAGGTACCTACCTACAGGATTGAACGGAAGCCTAGTTTTGAATCAAGACACCCCTTGTAAGTCTCTTTTATACCAAGGGTGTGCTCTATTTACCAAATAGGGGTCTGATTTAAAGATCTTTGAAATTGTACATCACAAGATTTGCGACGTAAAAGGCAATTAATAAACAGCTACTTCCACATTTTCATGTCTGTTTACTTTTTAATTACTTAAGTAAATTTTATACGCTTTCTTTCCGGTTTTTCTACTAGTACATGGAAGATCAATGATAAAAGTTTTGATAAATTGAAACCGAGAGTTAGCTACGGCAGGCCGTCATGTCATTTCGCGCCAGATCCTTCGGTACTTCTGCTCTGTCACTTTTGACCTTTGGAATGTTACGTGTGTCAGGAGTACTACTATCTAAGATTTCCAGCGCAATTTTAAGAGTGTTCTTGTCAACGGTTTCAAATATGTAAACATTTTGATATGAATTCAAAGAATGTTCTAGATATGTTCATTGTTTTGTAATCGTAGTAAAGTGCTGCTTAGTGCTTTTAAGTACATTTGAGATGAACTTCACGTGTCACCTTTGAAGCCAAGTGCAATAGTAGTAGTCCAGTATTTTGAAATTTATATAGAAATATTGAAAAGTTCATATACTACAGTTTTGTATGTAAAGACTAACAGAAGAAATTTCAAATATTTTAATCTCAGCCGTTTCTCATGCCGAGAAATCCTTGCCACTCTTATACCAAAGGTCCCCAATAAATTTAACAGATGGTTAACAAAATATCTAGATAATTTGATTTACAAGTATAGCTTCTTGTATTGGTGAATAAGTATTATACGATTCATAAACTTTGAAATTTTGCATCGAGATTTTTTTCTCGGCACGAGTAAAGCAAATCAAATTATTTTTCATATATTCATTGTTTCAACTTGCAAAACCTCTACACTACATGGAGTTTTCAACCCTTGCTGTCCTTTTCGCTATTTAATTGGTGTTTTCTAACATTTGACCCAAAATATTTATGTTTGTTGATGGTTTCTCATTAACCTGCGACGTCGGTCAAAAGTCAAACATCAAAAGAGTGTGTGCAGATAGGGACCGACCATTTAACTTGAAAGGGGGGGGGGGCTTGGTTTTTTCCCAAATAAATATTCTGAAAATAATTTTTGATAAAAAAAATATTTTGGCAGCTGAGGGTAAGAAAAAAAAATATACTGAAAAAGGATTTCTGCTAAAAAAAATAATGCTGATAATTAAAAAAAATATTCTGCCGCGACGCCTTCGAAAAATTATATATTTTGTCCGCGCTCTGCGCGGAAAATAAATATGTGATCAAAACAAAAAACCAAGGCCCCCCTTCAAGTTAAATGGTCCGTCCCTTTGCAAAGCCAGGATAGAAACTGTAAAAACAAAAGAAAAAATAACAAAACATGTACATATGCCCTACTAACCATGTTCTAAAATACGGGTTTATTTTTCTCTGGCCTGTGCGTGTGTCTCAAAAAAGTGTTTATTTGGTTATACCAGTCGGTGGGAGGGGATCACTTTGACTGTTTGTCATAATATACAAAACTTACTGTCAATTTGGGATTTACATTTCTATTGAACATATACCTGCTTTTCTTTGCAGGGATTTATATCTTTTTATCTAGATAAATGTTTATAAGTTCGTTAATGATTCTGGAGATTTTTTCAAGTCATGTCGGTCCACAGAACAAAGTATCTTCGATATTTAGTGACCATGAATGAATTGTCATGTTTAAGCAAAGTCATTAAGCGATATATACCCATTTCTATTAAGTTCATGTGGTTTCGGGATGATTTAAGCATAAAATAAAACGTATTAGTCTTTCATAACTCTAATTTTTTTAACTATCAACTTTCCCTGTTCCACGAAATTTTATTCCTCATGAAAAGGAAATGTGATATTAATTGATTTGTATGCCGTACAGACTTCAGAACCACGAATAACAGAATCCACGAATTGATCTTTTAATATCAAACCACGAAAATAAATGAATCCACAGTATCCCATTTTGGTATATTTTCTAGTCTGAAAAGGCTTTATTTCGCTCTGCTAGTAAAGTCTCGTGTCTTTCGATGTTCAGCTCTTCAAACGCAGCACTTTTGTGTTAGAGAAACATCAAAATGCTTCAAGTTTAAGTTGAAATTCTTTAGATTATAAAACCTGTAATTAATCTCCCAGTCATAAATAATTTGGCATCTTTTTCGATTCATTTTTGGCTTTGCTCTTCATATTCTAGCTTATTTTGCTTTTCATTTTTTGACATGAGCGTAATTATGAGTCTTTAATACACAAAACGCGAGTCCGACACAATTCTAAATTAATATACATTTTTTAACTTGAAACTGTGTTTCAGTTTTGCTTTATATTCTTTTATGCTTAAGTATTCAAGACAAGGTTTTTACGAAAAGAAACACTCAGATTGTCGTTTCTTTTAGTTTTGGAATTATAAAAAAGAACTCATATAACATCGCATATAGTAATGATTTGAAGTTTTTTCTTTTAAATTAAAAACTTTAATGAAAACAGGACACAAAAAGAACTCCTGGAAAGCTGGACTAAAGCTTAAATGTTCCCCCTCCTTAGATGGCAACATTTTACCTATGTAGACCTTATATTGTTGAAGCAAATAACGGACGATAAAGCAGCGTACATTTATGATTAGAGATTTTATTTTGATTTCTTCATTTTGTTTAATATCTTACCAACATGATCAAATAAATATCAAAGGACATTTTGAAACTCGCAACATTTATGAAAAAAAAACCCATAACTAATCTGCAAGAAGCAGCACATAATCCTCTTAATACGAAAAAAGTGTGTATAATTTTCGATTTCAATAGTCACTAGTTTTCTTTATTCTAGTAAACAATTATTTTTGAAGTTTTCCGTTTGTAAGCTTGTTACTGAAAGTATTATAACAATTTCTAGAAATTTAAAGATTTATTTGACGCATCGCAGACGATTTTAACATAACATACCATAACAACATAACATAAAAAACATAAAAAACATAACATAATATAACAAATATCATGACATAACATACTGACATGATTTAACTTTTATTTCCAAATCTGTGCATTCCACAACCGACAAGACTAGTTACCAACTAAATGAAAGAAAATAAATTTCAATTTCGGAAAGGTTAAAAAGATCAAAGTAAAGACAACGGCAACCTAATCGCTATAAAAATTGACAATGACAACTTTATTTATCAACGATTTCTAATTTGCCAAAGTTTGGTACCCTTGTAACTTTTACTGCTCTCGTGATCATACAAGCTATACTCAATTATTTCAGCCTTAATTTGGAGCATCCATCTTAATTCTCCGATGTTCACACAACATTGATCCGGCACACGAGGACCGTGTTAATTCTTGAACAATCATTTGTACGTTGTTTTTTTCCTTTTCTTTTAAATAAATTTGATCTATTCATTACACTTGTGTTAAAAGTTTTATTTGGTTGGTTTTAGTTTTTCATTTGATTGATTTCTAAAAGTAC
Organism: Arcuatula senhousia; assembly: GCA_963971305.1. Classification (NCBI taxonomy): domain Eukaryota; kingdom Metazoa; phylum Mollusca; class Bivalvia; order Mytilida; family Mytilidae; genus Arcuatula; species Arcuatula senhousia. Next base: position 50,393,019 of record OZ020306.1, read on the forward strand.
CAAACGCGTTGTACTGATCTTTATGAAACTTTGTACACATATCAGTAAATAACAAAGAAATACCAAAGGGACATTTGAATTATTAGTTCAAATAAATAGACAAAACCAGATGAAACTAGAGACAACGTTAAAGCAAGACAAAAAATATTGACCCCCAAAAATCTTAACCAAAAAAATTTAAGCACAAAACACGAACACACAACATAACCGCAAGCAGAAATGTAAACAACCGTAAAAACTGAAGTGAACCAAGATGTTTCAAAAGGATTTAAATCATGACAGAAACAAAACAGCTTCGTCATCTGCCACAACACTCGTTGCAACTTCGGCTGAGTTCGTTTGAGACAGAGTAGCGGACTCGGCTGAGGAATACCGATTGCTGCCTCAAACAAGTCTCTTCAAATAATTAATCCGGGCCTTTTCCGCATATACATGTAGGCAGGCCGCTCATCTCATACCGAAATCAATGCAAAAGTAACCCATCTTTCGTGCATCCTCTGTCTTAAATTCGGGCGAAAGGTGTTAAATTTTTTATTCACCATCATTAAACGTAGATAGATTGTAATGCTTTACGCATATTGAACAAATAATCTTTTTATAATGGGCGTTCATTTCCCTTTCACTTTAGATTGTGTTTTAAATACGAATATTATCTTGTGAAATGTTGTGTTATATAGATAAAATGCACTTGTTTGTGACACCTCTTAAAAACAGCTAGGTCACGCAATAAGTTGAACATTTTTGGTCGGATTTCACGGAGTAAAAAACCTGAATGTCGGGCGACGAGCAGGCGGGGTAGAAATTTTCGTAACAGTTTTCTCAGTAACTACTTATAACAGCCACTAGATAATTAGTATACAGCATCAGGGTAGGGTCTCATAACTTGTGATTCCATTTTAGGTCTGTCGCTCACCTACTTCCTGTTTAGCAAAATATGGCAATTTTTTACTTTGACAGATTTTTTTTTTATAGATATCGTTGTATACAAATGGGTTTATCCCTATTCTTAGCTGGTCTGCGCGCTTTGACTCGCCACTCGCAACGCAATGGGGGAGCAAGACCTTTGTGTATAATACAAATTCGAACAGAAGACCAATTTAAGTGTTTCAACTCACAGGCGTTTTGGTCGTGGATTCGATTTTAATTCTGTGTTTATGAAAAATTCTGAATCTGATTATATTTTTGCCTTGTGAAAATAGTAATATAGCGAGGTTCAGAATTTTTCAATTACACAATAAATAAGAATAGAATTTTAGACTCAAACGCTTGTGTTTCAACTTTGAAATCCGTTGTACTTCAGACTTGTACCACGTGACTGGCATGGTTCGGGGAATTGTCACCTTTGTACTTCAAAGCCCGCTTTCATACATAATAGCTCCTTTGTCCTATCATCTCCTGTCGGAGCAAATTTGTTTTCTATATTTGTAAATTGCAATTTAGTCTAGAAGTTGCATTGAGCGACTGATTGAGCGTCGGACCCTCTAAAGTCTTTAAAGAAATATATTTATTGGGAAAATGAAACATTTGACCATTTCTAAAACCTTCTTCATCCCCATTACAAAGTCATTAGTGGATCAGGGTGGTTGTCTAAATACTTTTGCAGAAAAAAGGAAGTGGTTTGACTTTTTTCCCTATACATTTATTTCATAATAAGATAGTACACTGAAGATTACGATTCGACGAAACTATAAGATACATTTAGTCATAGTCAAAATTAGGCCTTTATCAAGCAGCTCATTACAAAGTCCAGTTTAACTTATTTACAATTTATTTACTATCACGAAGGATAAAACTACAACTGGAAATAACTGGTAGGTTTTATATAAACTCTATAAATGAAGATGTTTCCCAATAGAATAACAGAATTTATACATAGCAAATATTAAAAAGTTTTACAACTAAACAAAACCATCAGTTTTTTAATTCGTTGAATAAAATTTACCATAAACAGTTGTTGTAAAAGTCGGGTTTCGCATTTTAACTGACTTGGGAGTTTACCGTCGTGAGTATACCTAATTGTAGGTCTGCAGCGACCTGATTTTAACTAAAAAAAATAATCTTCATTCAATGAAATCGCTTTACATTTTTATTCCTAGGTTTCTTCTTAGTTGCAAAGATGGAACAAATTGGCTTTATTCTTCTCTCAGTACTTATGACGACGCCTTTTATTCAAGGAGAAAATATTTGCATAGAAACTGGATCACGTCTTGATTGTAGCAATAAAGGACTCACGAAGATCCCAAACTTAAGCGAACTATCTGGATCAGTAACAGAAATAGACTTCTCGTGGAACAAAATCACGGTTGTGTCTTCCCTTAACATAAGCAACCCGTCCGCCATTTTGAAATTATCATTTTCTCATAATTACATCAACACTTTTGTACGAGGAATTTTAGACCCATTTACAAAACTAGAAGAATTAGATCTGTCTTTTAATCAAATCACTGGTTCGTCTTTGTATATACAGACTTTCAAATATGAAATCGGCCGTTTTGAAAGTCTCCGGAAGTTGGATTTAAGCGGGAATCATCTTGGTACTTTGGAGCGGATGACGTTTACATCTTTTGGTTTTACAACATTGGAACATTTGGATCTGTCACTTTGCTCTTTATCAACCGTAGAACATATGGCCATCGACAATTTGTTTAATCTGAAATATTTAGATCTCAGTTACAACGAACTAACAAAGTTAGACGCCATTTCGCTTGAAGGATTATCAGAGCTGGAAACTTTGAACATTTCAAATAACAAATTTACCGTTCTGAAAGAAATACCGAGATCTCTAGCATTAAAGCAGATTTTCATAGACAATAACCTGTTAACAAAAATAGAGGAAAACATCTTTTCTGTAAATTTGAACCTTAAGCTTATATCTTTAAGAGGGAACCGCTTGAGAACATTACATCCGCACATTTTACCCTTGGAGTCTATATCTATCGCGGACATCGAGCTAGGCGACAACCCGTGGCACTGTGACTGCAATTTGGTTTGGCTTGTTAAACAGAAAGAAAAGTTTGCGTTTAAGAATCTGACATTAAGGTACATTTATTAACTTTGTGTGTGTTTAGTTTTAGTGCGTTGTCTAGGAATATTGATAGGGGGGGGGGGGGGGTAGGCCCAAAAAACTAATTTTACCCCGCCACATATTATATGTGCCTGTCCTATGCCAGGAATCTTTGACAAAGCTTACGTTTGTACTTGTCTTTTTGATGTTTTTGATTCCTTGTTTAAGAAGGGGGTCTATCTGTGACTATTTCAGGACCGGATTTGAATTATATGCATTTTATTTGGACCATGTGCCAATTGCAGAACCGCTAGTCGCGCCTACTGGCCTCGTGGAAGGCTGCTGGCGGTTGTCCATTGTGGTTTTTTTCTGAATTGCCGCTTGATTGTGGGCTGTGTCTCGTACACATCTCATTATTTTTTATTTAAAGGGACCCGTAAATCAACACAAAGGTGTTTCCTGTGTGATATACCGATTTTTGAAATAATCTGGTCTAATAAAAGATTGAGAGGGGCTGCAACTATGCACATCCAAAATAGATTGAAAAACACAACACAAGCCTCAAAATTAAAAACAAAAACAAAATAGAAATGGAAAGAAATCTGAAAACTTAAGCTTAGTACATGTAATAAATATCGTAAAAAAAAATGCATATCTCTCTTCAACAGACAGCTTTAGGCATGCAAAAGATTTCAAAGATGGTTTTTAGCTAAATACTTAATCTTTCTCTATTTGTTTAATACTCTAATTATCAAAATATATTTGCAGGTGTGGATACCCTTCTAAACTGAGGATGAAGAACGTATTGGACCTATCCAATGAAGATCTCGTTTGCTCCAATCATTACCAAGTTTTATATTTTCTTCTTTGGTTTTTGTCGTCATTATTAGGTATAGCTCTCATAGGTTGGTTCATTTACACCAACAAGACGACCTCTTTAAATTGTTCAAGAAATCTTACAAAAGCAAACCAAGATATCGCGTATTCTCGCGTGAACGAAGATGATAAAGGATCCATAGAGATTGTTCGCGAGAACAGAAATACGACCGGTGACCAAGAAGTTCTACGGAAGAATATAATAACCCCTACTGCAAGTGAGGCCTGAACTTTAATCTTTAAAAATAAAAATAAAAATAAATGAACGCATAGCAGCATTGGGGTTCGTTAAACTATAGTCGACTAGTAGATTGTCATGGCCGCTGAATCCAGAATCTAAGAAGCATTCAAGATTGCCAGGCCCTTTTTAAAAAGACGTTTTTGCTGAGGACATTGGATTAAATGGGTCTTTGTTTTCTACATTTTGTTTGTTTATATATTACACACACCTATTAATCCTTCTGAAAATGTAGGTGACAATCAAATGTTTGTCTTTGGCTTATGACTTGTCAATTCATCTCTTCGGAACCATTGAAATTTTAAGTCTTTTATGCTAGAGCATTGTCAATGGATGAATCTACTTATTTGAACCGAAATTCGTACGGTACTTAAATACAATCTTAAAACTCAATGAGAGTCATAAAGTTTGTTCCTGGTTTTCGTCTATGCCGTTCTTATGGTTTCACCGTGATAGTAGCCGAAAGCCAATTTAATGTCTTTGTAAAGACCTAAGTTGTCAAATTTCTTGTCATAGGAGTGTGTCATATATATATATATAAATCAGTATATCTATCCCACATGCTCTGAAATAATTTGTCTTATCTAAATACAGAAAATTTAAGCTCTGAGAGTATAAGAAGCTTATGAAGTCATCACTTCTTCGGTATCAATTCAAATTCCAAATATGTGTAATGTTTCCTTGAATCTGTGGTGTAACCAATCTTCAGTTGTTCATGTGGATATCATAATTGTTATGAAGAAAGCCATCAAATAAATTAACAAAAGGCTCCCAGGAGCCGAAGCTCTCATCTGACAAATAAATACATGTAACTGAAGTTTTAGGCTGTTAGGCAACAACAGTTTTTTTACATTTGATTCAAAGGACAATAAGTTTTAAAAGGAGTCATGATGAACATTTTAACAATAAACTTATCTATTTACTACAGTTTGGCAGCTGTATAAAGGTATTGGATATTATTTTTACATTTAAAGGACCGTAACTCCTGTAAGTGGTATATATCACAAACTTCGACCTTGTTGAGTTTTTTTTTTTGTAGGGCTTAACAAAGAAGCAGACTAGGTACCAATTGGGCATCCGAATGTCTAACGTCCAAAAAGACAGTGACAAAGCCACTAAACACCAACGAGAACAGGACAAAAATAAACAGACAACAAAAAAACACAGAAATATAAAACAACTGAATAGTATATGGTGTTTTGGATTCAAATATCATTATTGCATTTAAAAATGACCACGTTATATATCTTCTTTCAAAAACTGTTCATTTTATGTATATTTTGTTATTTTGGGGATCGTGAACAATTTGGTACCACTTGTTTTGGATCGTGAACAATGATCGTGAACAAATTATTAATCAATATCGAATGTTTTAAATAGAGATCGTCGATTGCTATTCATTTGCTTTCATGAAATTTATTTTGTCTGTTTCTTTGTGCTGTTTTTGTGTTTCAATGTTTTATATATGCTGTCTGTTTTTTTCATCCTGCCTTTGTTTGTGTTTGCTGGTTTTGTCTCTGTCCTTTCGGGCTTTGGTGCCCGTTGGTGCCTCTGCTTCTATCGGATGGCCGGTTGTTATACTTATTCATAATCCACAAAATTTTTACAAAGAAATTCATCCACACAAACACCCCACAAAGATCACACAAAAAAGGTTTACAACGCCGCCGCCGAAAAACAATACATATCACGCCGTCCTTGGCTATTCGTCGCATGCGAGACAAAAACTAAACGTGATGACTTCTTTCCAATAGTCAACTTTCCTTTTTTGTGTCCGTCGGCTCCAACCTAAGAAGTTTACGTTTCACAACTGATTAGTTATTCCAGAGCTTGTGGGATGCATTGAGACTTCCTTGATAGAGCGTCATGTTTGACAAGTTGTTAACGCAATGTTACGTTGCTCCCCGGTTGGTATCGTAACTCAAGAAAGTCTACGGAAGACATCATGTGCTTGTAGACAAAAACGGGATTTCTATCATTCAGATGAGCACAGATGCTGGTTTGACATAGAGATCTACTATTGTCCTCCTTTACCGGATTTGACCCACACTAAATCGATCGTCAACGACATGACGGGTACAGGCGGATTCAGAAATTCTGAAAAGAGAGGGCCCACTGACTGGCCTAAGAGGGGGCCCGCTTTGGTCACGCTTCAATGATTTCCTATATAATCAACCAAATTTTCCGCCAAAAGGGGGGGTGGGCTCCCCAGGCCCCCCCTGGATCCGCCTTTGACAGGTGCACTATAGCAAGCAGGAACTGCTTACCCGAGTTCACATTCCTGATTAAGGTTTGGTTGTTGTATGTTTGCTTTTTGTCGTAGTGTTTTTATTTCTACCGGTTTGTCCGTGTCTTTTCGGATTAACAATATTTGATTATCCCTTTGATATAAATTTGCTTCTTCGGCATTTTTGAGCAGTTTGGAACGTTGTCAAATTCCTACCCTAAGGTACCAAAGGAAACAAAATTAAACTTATGAATTACAAAAATTGCAATTGTATTTGGAACAAAGACAGAAGAACACCACTACTCCAATAAAAACTGCTACAATTGTCATTCTATATACGTAAACGGAACAAAAAAGTACCATCAAATCACCGAATATCTATTGAGGCCTGTAGGGCGGCCATCTTATATTTTTTGAAGAAGATTTGTTGCCTTACTAAGTTTTATAGAAGATTCTTTCAATTTCACTATATTTTCTACATAATTAAAAACCTTGAAATTTATACAGTATTGCATGGTTTTATCATTATAGACTCTTTATAATACAAGACAAACGCTGTTCATGATAAGACTGATTGATTCAATTAACACGAATTAAATATAAAATTATAATTTTAATTGAAAGGTGCAGTTAACAAAAACACTCTCAACATTAAATGTGGTCACGCTTTCCTGTTCACGATCAAATATTGCAGGTTCCAAATTGTTAACGATCATAAAATACAGCTTCTGAATCGTTTATAACACTTTGTCTCATAAATATTCCATTTAAGTTTAATATGGGAAATATTTTATATTAAGATACTATTTCAATGTTAGATATCAAAATCTATTCCGATTTTTTCATCAGATTAATATTGTTTAATTTTTGAAAAAATGTTCTTTTTAATTCTACTTTCCTGTAAAAAACGTTGGGTAGGACAGCGCCTTTATGTTTTTAGGAAATATGGAATTTCCAAAGCAAAATTTTAAAACGTTAATCAGTAAAGAAAACATAGTTGTTTTGCCAGACGATTTTAGTTTTTTTGAAATGACGTTTGTCATTTCTTAATTTTAAGTAAATTCTATGAAATCACGAAAATAAATGTTGTTCACGATCCGGTACAGAATTGTTCACGATCATGTACAATACTTGACCGCCATAGCACAGGCGTTTGGGTCCAGGATTTTATTTTATTATAAATAACGTGTATATAAAAATGTTCATCCCCGTCTCTATACTATTTCCACAGTATAGATGAGATGAAGTTTTTTATATACACGTTATTAATAATAAAATAAAATCCTGGACCCAAACGCCTGTGAGTGTAATCTATCAAACGATGTCTTAATTATCGGTCCGCATCTTATTGGTTAACTTTTGTTTCTTTTTTTCTTGTGTTTTTTGTGTTTTTTTGCGTTTTTTTTTCTTTCCTTTTTTTTGGAGTTCATTAGGTGCGTTTATGACCTTAGTAGTAGGCAATAAATACAACACAAACTCTGAAAGAAATACAACAAGAGGCTTATAACATATATTAAAAACATAATGTATGATCATTAATTAAGGTTAAATATGTTGTTCGTACATTCTTGTATAACTCCTTGCGAACCGTTTGAGTATTTTACTGTTTGTCGAGCCTGAAAATGAAAAACAATATTAATTTCACTATGCTTTGCTTTTAACTAAACCTATTATTGTGAACTCTCAACCGGGGTTGTTCATTACACATGAACTTGTGCATGATGAAAAAGAAAAATCGAGTCTGGGACATGTATAATCATTTAAACAGGCCTCTCATGTAAAAATAACAATATCTTACTTAAGGGCAATGTGTGGTTCATGTTCAGAAATTGAAATTAAAAAAAAAATCCCGAGCTTTAAGTAAATTGATTTCTCCACGGCCTATAGGTAATACATTTTCGTCCATAATAGAATAAAACATTGGTAAAAGAAGCAACATAGAAAAGTTGAAAGCTGTAGCTCACAAATAAATAACTTGCATCTCGAAAAATATCAATCAGACAAATTAAATTTTTACATCAGTTTATACCAAATGTATTGTGTGTGAATGTTTTATGAAAAAAAAAATAATGGTAAAGCAAGAGACGTGGACACTTAGAAGATAGTGGGATGTGGAAAAAGTGTACACGACACAACCTACAATATAAACGACAATTTAAAAAAATCCACATCTCCCACTCTCTAAGCAGGGGGTACAAATCAACCTCTCGATAAAACATTATTTTGGTTAAATGACTTTAAACATGTTAAATGCCTGTATTTCTTTCAATACTGCGCAGCCGGAACATCGATCTTACATACGTTTTGCACACCGCTAAAAAAAATATCCTACTGTAGACCTAACCAGGCTGAGAAACCCAATCTCCCAAACGTTTATCGTGAAATTATTCTAAATACAACCTGATCTAAAAAGAGGAAAGAAACGGCTGCTTGCAATTGGGCGATTTCATGATAATTTGAACGGAAAATAATAAATAATCGGCAACATAAGGAGAACTGCTTTGATATTGAAAAAAAGTGGTGGGGACAACCCTTTAACCTGTATAAAGATTTAAAATGTTGGAACACAAAAGGGAGATAACATTGCTGGTCAAAGTATATTTTACGTTAAACGTCAAAATATTGCACTTTTCCTGTCTTTCGTCTTTGTTCTTGGTCAAATAAGGTTTGTTCGTTCTGTTCTTCGTTATGCACCAGTGATTCGTCGTCTGCTGTGGTTATTTTTACATTGGTGTTCTCGACACCATTAACGTCTTCGTGCGTATAAACTGCTACGTAATTACCTCCCTTCTTTTCTCGACAGCAGAAGAGGTGGCGTTTGAGGTAAATAAAAAATCCCAACGCTGCTACCAGTAGTGCCGCCGCAGAGAACATAATGAGGATATATAATAGTTTTGAATACTCGCTGCTGCATTTCAGCTCGCTTGCAGAAACTTTAAAAATGTTCTTGCCTCTTAATCTGGACGGATACAAACATCTGAAAAATAAAAAAAATAAATCTGTCGAAGTAAAAAAGGGCAAGATTTCGTTAAACTTGAAGTATGTGAGCGACAGAACTGATATCGAGTCTTTCAATATGGGACCCCATGCTGATCTGTATACCAAATGAAGTAAGGCTGCGATTAGAGGCTGCTGAGAAAACTGTTATGAAAATAATTTCCACACTTAAGAAAGCATTTTTGGCAGCCAAAAGCAATCGTTGATTGCAAAAGTCTGGTTATTTATGTTTTCTTTAATGATGTGAAAAGTGGGTATTTCTGTGACAGTTCTTTTTTTTTACTTTATTACTTTTCTGTGCAATGTTCTTAGTCACTAGTTTTACTTTACAAATGGTTAATCTACTTGTGGGAAAGTTCTTCTACAACAAACCCTCACTGTAAAAAGCCTATGCAGGTCAAGCATTAAGAAAAGAAACTTACATTAACGAAAAGTTTCGGGGATGTTTGGTTTCTTGGTTTGTCTGAAGCAGCCATTTCATATTGCAGTTACAATGCCACGGGTTTCGATCTAACCGTAGTTGTTTTAGATTTACATTTATTGAGTAAACAGGCAAAGAGTTGGCCTCTATCGTTCTAAGCTTGTTGCCCACTAAAGATAAAGCTTCCAGGGCTGCAAGAGACTCGAAGGCGCCATCTCTGATGTATTTGATTCCGTTATAATCCATGTACAAAGTCCGTAAAAACAATGACGTTTCCATTTTTGTTACTGTTTGTATTTTATTGTAGCTTAAGTCTAAAACCTGCGCTTCCCCTGGTGACACCTCAAAATCTGTTAACGAATTGTGGCTCAAATTAAGATATGCCAAACCAAGCAGATTGTTAAGGGATAATTTTTCAACCCTTTTTATTCCACAATAAGAAAGATCCAAATATTCAAGGGAGGAAAATTCGATCATGGAAAAAGAATGATCTTTCAAAACTTCGAGATTGTTTCCTCTCAAAACGAGGCGCTTGAGGTGGTCAAAACTAAAATGAATATTACCGTCTGCTTCAACTAAAGATGATCCTCTTATTTTGTTATACGACAGATCTAAAATCACAAGTTCCGATAAAGATTTGTACGCCTCATGAACGAATTGTTCAATGTTATTATGCGCGAATGAAATTCTATGAACCTCGTTTTGCTCGGGTAAGTCCAACTCGTTGATTTTCTGTATATGATTGTATGAGAAGTCTATAAAACTAATGTGATGATCAAGTGCAGAAAGGTCCAGTACGGACGACAGGTTTTTGTGGCTGCAGTCTAGGACATTATCGTTCTCTGTACATGCGCTTAAACCCAATGAACTTATGCAAGACTTTGGCAAGTGAACAAGAACAAAAAGCAGAGCATGGATGCAAACGAATCGTCTGTATAGTGCAACGGCCATCACGTCTAAAAAGGAAAGAACAAGTACTGAATCATTAATAAAGCTATAGCTAGGGCACAACGCTGTCATATGAGTTTCAAGCACCCATACTTGATATTCAGGCTGAATATCAAGTATGGGTGCTTAAAACTCATATTTAATAGAAAATGCATTGTTCTTTCATTTCTGTGCGTCTTCGAGAACAGTGAATTTCGGACCATTGAATCTCTGACATTTCTAGATTAATTAAAAACAAAGCTTATATATTTTCCGTAGGCTCAAGTGGTCATGCCAATTTTGATGTATAAGTTTTCAAAGAAGACCTGTTTGCGGGTAATTTTTTATACTGATGTTTCTATTTTGCTTTTATGTACTGTCCACGAAAGTAGTGGGGCGGGTTTATAGCGTTCAGAATTCGTACGTTCGTCCGTTATGTCTGTCCCAAATCAGGTTCAACTTCAGGTTTATGAAGGAAGTATGGTTTCAGCATGAAAGGATGGGTTGCGATAAGACCTTTTTTTTTCAGCCCACCGCGAAAGTCAAAATAAGAATTATGTAAATTCTATCACAAAATGTCTTGTTGGAAAGGTTAATATTTATATTTGTTGGAAACGATCATCTGTAGTTGAAAAGCGTATTTTATCTTTTAGTAAATGGTGCTTGAAATGAACCACTGCAAATGATTTTAACATTGTGCCCATGGGAAAGTGATGCAAATGAGAGATATACATCCTTTACGGAAGTATAGCCTTGCACGCGGAACCATCTCCATATTTTATACAAAAACTTTTATTACTTAAACACATCTTTTGTCAAAGTTTCAAGTTGGTTCCGCATGCAAGGCATACTGAAAATTTAAAAAGACTATAATTTTTGAAGTTGTAATCAGAAGTTAAAAAATGTGCGAAAGCTCTCCGTTTTCTTCGTTTTTCTTGAGATCAGCGGTCATTTCGATTTTAAAATTGTTGTTTAAATCGATGTATATATATGATGAACCTTTTATAGAATTGTAAACACTGGCTTCAAGTATATAAGCACACAATTTTAATTAATTGAAGCCCTACCTTGAAATTTTCATTAAATCAAGACGAAATTTTCATTCAAAATGGGTCAATTTTGGACCCGATTTTCAAAGTTGTTTTCGTGCAAAAGTATCTAAAAGTAGTATTTTACATCAGAACAATCGTTTTGCTGCAAAATAAGATATAAAGTAACAGGCCTTAAAATAATTTTAATTTTTCGTCTGTAGATCCATTCTTTGATATGCGTATACATCATGGATATGAACAACCAAAAATCACCATAAATTTTAATCTGTATTGATAGCTTTATTAAGATACAGTCTCTCACATGAAAAAAGATTAAATAACCCAAATAAAAGAGTGTTATGATATTTCTAAAGATTTAGACTTCTTGTGTATGTGTACGTTTTTCTCCCTTCTCTCAGTTGTCTTTGAATGTTTTTCTTCCTTATAACTGACTAATAAGACGTTTTAAATCAACAAAAAAAAAATATATCTGAAGCTGATAATGGGTATCAAAGGTCTTTAGCCAATATGAAATAAGATTGAAAAGTTATAAAACTGCTTTAAATGACAAGATGAAAAGAGATTACCTACCTTATTGATATTCGGGCCACGTTCGTTCAATCAAAGTTCATAGTGGACCTTGATTCATCAGTGTAATCGTTATTTTGATTTTAAAATTTTATCATTTTTATCTATATATGTTTATAAATATTTCCCCAGTGCATCATTTATTAATCTTTTAATCAGATGTTGACACCACAGTAGATAGCTTTCGGATTAATTTACAAAATGCAAATTACACGTACATGTATAATGATTATGTGTCATAGTAGATCTTTTTATTCATCATGCAAAACTTATTCAAAAATATAAAGAAAAGTTAAAGAAAACTGATTTGTCAAGCAGAAAATGGGCATATTTAAGGATGTTCATAAGTTATAATATTTTGTTTTTGAAAGTATCCTCAGATTTTAAAATCAACCAAGAGGCTCCCAGGAGCCCGAATCGCTCACCTAACTTCAATGAGTGAGGGGATGAAAATATTTTCGGACATCTGAGGCAAATAAAAACTTTATTGGATCATCTTATAGCTGACCATTAAAGCAAACATAAATTTTATATGTTTAATCTGCAAAACAATTAGGGGCCATAACTTATAACGGGTCATTTGCTTAAGGTGTATTTTTGAAGAGCTGAATGAATTGAAGGTTTCATTCTATTGACAAAAACATGAAAAACATGCTATTTTCACCTTAAAAGAACCATTACCGCTAAAATATTAAGGAGTCATCTGACAATGCGTCGCATGGCAAAACGTTGAACCCTGTAAGTTCTAGGCCCAATATGGACAGTAAATAGTTTTTGACCCAGCTTGGGCATACATGGTAGTCAAAGTACTCATGTCATATTCTTCACTGTGCACAAAGTTTTAAATGAAAAGAAGCTAAGTATATTAACAAGAGCCTGAGTCTTGATGTCGACTCTATAAAGACTTTTGTAGAGCTAAATTAGCTGAACATTTAAGCAAGCAACAGCTTTTCTCTATCTACTATAGTTTTCATTCCATAGGCCCAAAATATGAAAAAAAACGTTATTTTAGGGTCCATTACCCATATAATGGGTCATCTGCCAACTTACCTAAAAAGACTTTTCCAGAACTTAATGAGCTGAACATTTAAGCAAGCAACAGCTTTTCTCTATCTACTATAGTTTCATTCTGTATGCCCAAAGCATGAAAAACGTTATTTTAGGGGTCGTAGCCCCTATAAGAAGTCACTAGACGACTTCCGATCCTATGAAGACTTTTGTAGAGCTAAAGGAGCTAAACATTTAAGCAAGCAACAGCTTTTCTTTTTCTGTAATAGTTTTAATTCTATAAGCCAAAAACATGAAAAAATGCTATTTTTCACCTTTAAGGGACCATAACTCCTATAACAGAAACAAGGCATCAGATTTAATCTATCTCTTATACTTTTTGATTTACAAGCCAAAAACAGTAGTCTGACCCCCCTGGTCTATTTTTAGTAACTGTGGCCATGTTGTTTTGATGGCGGTCACCTTTAGTGCAATCTTGGTAGAGGACATCCCATAGATGAAGTGTGCAAAGTTTCATAGCAATCCCTTCAGTTGTTTTGAAAGAGAAGATTTTCAAAGAAAAATTAACAACCACGGACGGCAAGTGATGGCAATAGCTCACATGACTCTTCGGGTCAGGTGAGCTAAAAATTGAGGTTTACTTAAACGCATGCTACTCATAAAAAGTAAATATTAAAGGCAAACCAAACTCTCTCTTTAGTATTATTTATTTATAGAGTTTTATTATCATTCCAACCACAATGAACTGGCTCAAATTGTTAGAAATTTTGGGCCATTTTTGGTTTTTCTGAATAAAACATAGGCTTTTTGGTTGCATGTTGAACAAAAGTTGAGTGGTATACCTACACAAGTCAAGATTATCTTATTGTTGAAAATCCACTTGATTGAAAGGCTTTTATCCCATTTTCTCTAAGACAAATTAATGGATAAACAGACAAAAGGAAGACAGACCTAGAAGTCAACACCACAGCTGGATGAACAACTAACAAAGCACAAAGCAGCAAGGTGAGCCCTGTATATTAGAACACACGTGAAGGTTAGCACTGCTGGTGGAGTTTTAATTCCCCGAGGTTAGCCCGCTCCGGCACCAACACTTTTGAGTTGGAGAATACATCAAAGCTTTAAATTATCCGTCTAAATTTCAAAATTGTGTAAACCCTTAGGTTCTTCCTACACCAGACATAGGTTGATTATCTTAGTAATAATTTGGTTCCCCAGTTTGGTAATTTTGGTTTTATTGTTCTATGCACTTCATATTCATATAGTGTTTGGCATTTCAATATTTTTTGTAGAGCGCCTCTGATGAGTCTTGAATAGACGAAACGCGCGTCAGGTGTAGCAAAATTTATTGTCTGGAACTTTGTTGTCATTTGTATTTTTTTAGGGGACACAAATTTAAAAAGATGCACCTTTTAGTGGACTGACAAAGCATATTGGTCAAAATACAACACAAAGTGGACTGAAAATAAACTACTTCTCACTTAAATAATTTGACTATCATGAAGATATTAAGGAAGAATACAAGTTATTTTCAAGCAATGTATAAATCTTAATACATGAAGCCTGACCAAATTAAGGCATAAAAGAATGAACAGGATTATTTTTTAAACAATTTTAATTTTTCTCTCAATTCTGCAAATATTTTTTGCAATAACAAGTTCATACATTTGTACACTATTTACAAGGCTATATACACATATATCATACACTTGTAGCTATTTACATGTCTAAAAATAAATAAGAAACTCTCCTATCTGGAGGATATAAAATAACTCTTAAATAAAAATAAACATAACCAAAATCTTAATGCATGTATAAATTGTAGAAAAATTAACTGAAAAAGCAACTGAGAACAAATTATACAATTGAATAAGCTAGAAAAACTAATACTGTATTATAGCTCAAAGGATTCCAATGCTATATTTAAAAAAGAACTATCTCACTTGAAAAAAATTCAAGAGCATTGAAATTTTATCATGCATAATTGCATGTGATGATGTACTTCAAGTTTCATCAAAATCCATCGAGACGTAGAGGAGTAGTTGCACTTATAAGTTATAGGGTCAGACAGTGGACAGAACAGGGTGATTCTGATATCCCCTAACTTTGTTTGTAGGGGGTATAAATACAAGCTGATGTCAAATTTGTTAAAAAAAATTAACCAGGGGCGGATCCAGAGGTCCGTGAAAGGGGGGGGCGTAATTGCTAAAAATGTCAGATTTTTATGAAAATTTGAAGTTGCTTGGTAAATTTTATACAGAAAAAAAATAAAAATTTTCAATTAAAGGGGGGCCCCCTCTGAATCCGCCACTGATAACTATCGAGAAAAAGGCAGAAACTTGCAAACTTGCATATGATACAAAAAGAAAAAGACAAATAGACTACTGACCTAAGATGAACAACCTATTATTTATAAATATCTTGAATTTTAATAAAGTACTTTTCAATTTTTAAAAAGAAAATTGGAAAATTGAAGACAGTATATTACTCTATTTTATTCACAAGGTTGGGCGCAGCTTACATTTCTCGATATTTTAGGTAGGATTTAAATGAAGAAGTCCAAAATAATTGACCCATGACCAACCCGGTCAATAAAATAAAGTAATACATAAGAAGCTTCAAGTTATAAAATATTAAAAATTTTTCTACAAACTTTTCATCTTATTTTGTTTCTATTTGTTTTCATTAAAGTGTTAAATTTACCAAGCAATGCAAACATTTTAATACAGCAACATTAATATAAAACAAGAATAATTGCAGATTACAGATATAATAATTATTTAAATTTTTAAAATCTAAAGTTGTAAAATCTTATCACTGATGAAAAAAAAAATGAGTATTTAGTTAAAAACAAAGTTTCATATAACTGGCTACCCCAAATTATGAAAACGTGGAGATTGAATATTAAAATGAGATTCCCTTGATAGTTAGTTTAGGCAACTGATTATGACTGTGACCTTACCTTTGACATATTAACCCCTTAAATCAATCAGTTCATTTCTTTTCTGTCTTTCTATTGTATGTGGACCATGAAAGAAATCCTCAAAACTTTAAGCATAAAATTTGCAAATATTAAAGTTTCGTTTCTTATAAGTTAGAAAAAACAAGTTATACTCTGAGCAAGCACACAAAGGAAACATTCCCATCCCGAACTTCTTATTGGATCTCTATTAAAACAGTTTTTTATTGAACACTATATTGGAAAAAAATCTAAGTCCTACTCCAATTATCTCCCTTGAGTGATATATGGGCGCAATGAAATTTCTTCATGCACATTTCCGTATGATGTACAACCTTCATATGAAGTTTTATCAAATTCCATTTATTTAGAAAATATGTAAACAAATAGGACAAACACAGACAGACAGAGCAATTTCTATATCCCAGAGGGAGTCTAAATTAACAAGAGGCTCCCAGGAGCCTAAATCGCTCACCTGGTCTTGATGTCAACCCTATATTTTGTAGAGCTAAATGAGCTGAACATTAAAGCAAGCAACAGTTTTTCTTTATCTACTATAGTTTTCATTCTATAGGCCAAAAACACGAAAAACCTTTATTTTAGGGGCCGTAACCCCTATAAGGGATCATCTGACAACTTGGACCCTATGGAGACTTTTGTAGAGCTTTATGCGTTGAACATTTAAGCAAGCAACAGCTTTCCTCTATCTGCTATAGTTTTCATTCTAAAGGCCAAAAACATGAAAAAGGTTATTTTAGGGGCCGTAACCCCTATTAAGGGTCATCTGACAACTTCAATCCTTTTGAGACTTTTGTAGAGCTAAATAAACTGAACATTTAAGCAAGCAACAGCTTTTCTCTGTCTGCTATAGTTTTCATTCTATAGGCCAAAACATGAAAAAACATCATTTTAGGGGCCATAACCCCTATAAGGGGTCATCTGACAACTTCGACCCTATGGAGACTTTTGTAGAGCTAAAAGAGCTGAACATTTAAGCAAGCAACAGCTTCTCTCTATCTGCAATAGTTTTCATTCCATAGGCCAAAAACATGAAAAAACATTATTCAGGGGCCGTAACCCCTATGAGGGGTCATCTGACAACTTCGACCCTATGGAGACTTTTGTAGAGCTAAATGAGCTGAACATTTAAGCAAGCAACAGCTTTTCTCTATTTGCAATAGTTTTCATACTATAGGGCAAAAACATGAAAAAACACTATTTTTCACCTTTAAGGGGTTGTAACCCCTATAAGGGGTCATCTGACAACTTGGACCAAATGAAGACTTTTGTAGAACTTTTGATGGTGAAGCAGTAGGGTGGCATCAAATTTCATCTATCTCTTATACTTTTTGATTTACAAGCCAAAAACAGTAGTCTGACCCCCCTTGTCTTTTTTTAGCAACGGCGGCCAGGTTTTTCGACGAATCAAAAATCCCCACATCAGTTCTGTGGGGGATATCCTAAAGTACCACCAGACCAAATTTGGTTTGAATCTGTGCAGCCATTTCAGAGGAGAAGAAGTTTGAAGAAAAGTTAACGACGACGACAGACGGGGACGGACGCCAAGTGATGGCAATAGCTCACATGGCCTTTGGCCAGGTGAGCTAAAAAGAGAACAGAATCCTATAGTATAAGTAGGAAAAAAAAGGTGGAGGGAATTAAACTTTATTCCCCCATAACTGGTCATAGAGACAAAGATATTTCAAAGACAGAAATAAATCCTCAGATCCATCTCTTTACAGTAAAAGTTGAATGCCAGCTGTTCCATTATCTTGACAACTCAACCTCATGAAGTTTGTGTAAAATGTTGCAAGTATCCAGAGTGTTCAGCCACTTCCATTACTTTCTTATAGTCATTGTACAGAACATTGAGTTCCGCATGCGTCACTGATGGTATTCTGGCGATGTTAATATCACCCGGCGGATCAAACAGTTTCGATAACAAGTCTTGTAACATTTCAACCTTTTTATCTGAAAGGAAAAATAGAACAAGTTATTTAGTATTGAAGAAAACTTTTTTTAAAGGTATTTTAAATTTGTGATAAACAAATAAAAAAATGAAAAATTCCTTTTTAAAAAAGGAATTCTTCATGAACATCTATGTACTTCCTTCACATAAAATTTATCATTATCCATTAAGGTTGACAGGCAGAAAAACAGGGGGCGTGTTCGGTTTCACAACCCAGGGCTCCCTGGGTAGATTTTTGTCATAGGTGTTAAAATAAAACAGAACAGGGTTTTCATTAGAAAGCATACATTTGGAACACTTTCTCCGACCCCGTTCTACCCCAAGTTTATGGTTTTTTCGTCCCTAGGGCACCCTAGGTTTGATAACCGAACGCAAGCAATTGTTTCTTTAAAGTATCCCCCCTTAAAAAACCTTTGATTTTGTAGGGTAAAAAAAAAATATGTAAGGGCTGTTCCAGAAAAACATACATGGGACGGGGGGAAGGCAATTTAGTTTGCTGGTATGGTTGGGTGTTAGAAACTTGTATTAAGTTCAAAGAAAATAAGGAAAGTTTAATAATTTGCTTCTATGGGTGGTACCCCTGTAGAAAAAGTGCCTTCCCCTGGTCCCATGTATGTTTTGCTGGAACAGCCCTAATGGTAGATTTGAATCATTCATTGATTCAAGTTTTACATCAAATTTAAATTAATTTAAAAGATGCAGATCAGTTTCCAAATAATGCAAAGCAGATAGACCAATAACAACAACAAGAGTTAACACTAAAGTATGTCTCGCCTGCCGGCACCATCAGAAACAATTATTCTTTCTTACTTCAACTATATTTTGAATTTACATGGATTTTCAGTTTCTGAGATCAAAAAATGTTTATAGAACTTAAACATTGCAAATATATGCAATAAAAATAATCAAAGTCACTCAACCGGAAAATCAAGGTCAAGGTCAAAAGTAAGGATGTAACTGTGCTAATCTACTACTGAGGCATATGCATACCAACTTACAGTTCTTTAGATATGGAGGTGCTCACAAAACTTTTCCATTAATATTATATGTATTGAAAATTGTCAAAGTCACTCAACTGAAAAATCAAGGTCAAGGTCAAAAGATGGGGATGCAACTGTGCTAAGCTACTACTGGGGGATATGCATACCAAGTTTCATCAACCAAGGACCTATAGTTCTTGAGATATGGAGGTCCTCGCAAAACTTTTCCATTGCTATTATATGTATTGAAAATTGTCAAAGTCACTCAACCGGAAAATCAAGGTCAAGGTCAAAAGATGGGGATGCAACTGTGCTAAGCTACTACTGGGGCATATGCATACCAAGTTTCATTAACCTAGGACCTATAGTTCTTGAGATATGGAGGTGCTCGCAAAACTTTTCCATTGCTATTATATGTATTGAAAATTGTCAAAGTCACTCAACCGGAAAATCAAGGTCAAGGTCAAAAGATGGGGATGCAACTGTGCTAAGCTACTACTGGGGCATATGCATACCAAGTTTCATCAACCTAGGACTTATAGTTCTTGAGATATGGAAGTGCTCATAAAACTTTTCCAAAAAGTTAACGTCGCCGCCGCCGCCGGTAAAGTAACACCTATGTCCCGCTCTGCTTCGCAGGTGAGACAAAAACTAACAGATTAATTTAAAAACTTGACCTCAAACCTAGTTTCCCACATTTCAAATGTGCCTGTCATAAGAATAAATCTTTCAAAGCTTATGTTTGTATGTGTAATCCTAATGTTACTTGTTCTATGTTACACAGGGTTCCCACTATTTTTGGACACAAAATTTCAGGGTTTTTCCAGGACTTTTCAAGGGAATTGAGGTCATTTTCAAGGATCAAAATAGTCTGCAAAAATTTTTAAAATTCAATATTTTTCAGCCTTTTTTATCGAACGGTGAACAAATCTGCATATTACAAAATTCCAGGGTTTTTCAAGGATATTTGATAAAATTCAAGGATTTTTCTAGCTTTTTGAGCATTGAAATGAAATTTAAGGACTTTTCCAGGTTTCCTTGAATTCAAGGATGGCACGGGAACCCTGTATGTACAAAAGAACCTTTTTAAGGATTAGATCTGTATCTTATGCACTTGTTTTTGATCTAGGGCTAATTGCAATCAGCAGCAACATCATTTGTTTACATTGAAGAAAATTGGCTTATTTTGTTGTGGATTTTGAAATTGCCATTTGTTTCTGTAGACCTGTTGTGTGTCACAAACACTTATTGTACATCTCATTCATGTCATTATCTCTTGCTACGACTTCAAAAAATTGAAAAAAAGTTTATGCCATCTAAGTAATACATATGTCTCGCCTTCCAGACTATTCATTGCAGGCAATACAAAACTACATTTTTTTTTTTTACCAAATATTGTGAAAGTATTAATATTCATGAAGAACCAATTTTCGTGATTTTAGGGGGTCAGACAAACCATAAAATTAAATTCCCAAGGAACAGGGAATTAAAAATTGCTTTTAATAAAGAATTCTTTAAACCACAAATTGAATTTGCAATTTACTCCCTATCCACAAAAATTGATACCCATGAATTTAAGTACTTTCACAGTACATACCACAAATTTCTTGTCCTAAGAATGAGCACCATTTTTCTCGGATTTCTTCAGCGGCACTTTCGTCCTCTTTTGACCTTGACTGCAGCAAACAGAGCAGGCAGGGTACAATAAAATTATTCATAACACCAATCACTTCAACAATATCTTCCTTATTTTCAAACTGTTGAGTTAAAATGTCATTCATATGCTGTGAAAAAAAAAAATATATAAATTTAAAATAAATTCTGACCTAATTTTGTTTGTTTGTTTCAAGACTATTCCAAACTTCCACAGCTCCCAATATTGAACATAAATCTAATTATAGTTGCAAATATTGTGTGAAATTTTCATGAAAATCTACCAAGTGCTTTAGATGAAAAGCTGCAGATATTAAAGTATTAGGCACCCTGTGGTATAACGGACAAAATTGAATACCCCTATCGCTATACATTTCCCTATTCAAGCAGGATAAAAGTAAAATGATTACTTGAAGTATGGAATCTTTTACTTTAAATCAAAATTCAGATGCATGAACAAATATAACAACTGAAAAATTTCTCTTCCAAATTATTTGTACTTTGTAATTACAAGCTGCTGGATGTTATACATTAAAGTCATTGGTATCCCTATGGGAACTAATTGTGCCCCACTTATTGCTGACCTTTTCTTGTATTGTTATGAATCCCAATTTATGGCAAAACTTCAAAAAGACCCAAATAGACAACATCTCATTGAAACTTTTAATTATACATACAGATATTTAGACGACATTCTTTCACTAAACAATCCCACATTTTCTAATTTCATTACGGAAATTTATCCCAAGGAATTAACTTTGAATAAATCTAACCTTACTGGTGATAGATGCCCATTTTTAGATTTAGATTTAAGTATAATCAATGGAAAATTACACACTAAAATATATGATAAACGGGATGACTTTTCATTTCCTATTGTGAATTTTCCTTTTCTAGAGGGAGATGTACCACTTGCTCCGTCTTACGGAGTATATATTTCACAGTTGGTAAGATATGCTCGGATCTGCAGTGGTGTGTCTGATTTTAATGATAAAAACCGGTGTATTACAAAAAAATTACTAAAACAAGGATATCGTTACCACAAATTAGTGAAGTCGTTTACTAAGTTTTATCATAAATATCTATACCTTATTGCAAAATTTAACTGTACACGACGACTTTTGATTGTAAAGGGAATATCCCATCCAGATTTCTACGGTAATGTTGTTTATAGAGCAAATAAATTCAAAAACAATCCCTTGGGAATGCAAAATTGGCTTAAAACTTTATTAAATAAAGGTATTTTAGTAAAATCTTTGAATTTAGTCTTCTTTGGTAAAAATATTGATAATTTGATACTTACTTTAAAATGTTAATTGCCTTTTTATACTTATGTCATTTTTGAGCATTACAGCGGTCAAGTGTGTCGGTTTTGTGTGATGATGCATCATCAAATCATAAGTGTTTGACGTGTTGTGTCCGATTTATAATCGACATACTTGATTTTTTTACATCAGTCGATGGATGCTTCTTAGCTAGCTGTCAGTAACTTCGAGTGTTCTCAGGAGAGTATCTTTACGTCCCGTTAATTACTTGTTGTCCTTTTGTCTCAGATACTCTCTTGTTGAATTGAACTTCTATCGATTTGATTTTTACTGTGTGTTAGTTTGTGCTTGGTTATTGATTATCATTAGGGGGAAGGTTGGCGCCAAAAAACTAGTTTAACCCCGCCACATTTTAATGTGCCTGTCCTAAGCCAGGAATCTTTATCGAAGCTTATGTTTGTATTTAGTCGAATTTATGTAAATTGTTTTTTGTCAAGAAGAGGGTCTTTCAATGCACTTTGGGATTGGGCTTGAATCATATGTATTTTATTTTTAATCCAGGGGCCAATTGAAAAACAGCGAGCAGCGACCCCTGGTCACATTGAAGGCTGCTGGCTGTTTTCCATTGTGGATATCTAAAATATACGTTTATAATGTAGGTTGTGTCGCGTACACTTATTCCACATCTCATTTTCTTCTATCTTAAATTGTAATTCATTGAGAGAGGACAGTTTGACACCATAGAATCTGGTTAAACCAACCATTTCTTTTGAAAATCCTGTTCCAAGCCAGGACCATTGCAAATTCAATTTCTCCAGTCTGTCTTTTCTTCTTAGACATTTAAGATTGATTGATAGTTTAGGCACAACTTTTTTTTTTGCATTTTCAATACTTTTAAAAGAGTGACTCTTATGAGTCTTATATGGACAAAACACATGTCAAGCGCACCAAAATTTATTGGCTGGAACTTTCTTGTCATTTTTATTTCAGAGATTGAGTCATATGCACTTATTCTGCATTTAAATATCATAAATTACCTGATTTTTTTACTCACCAATAAACATTGCCTTCTATAGAAAGCTAACATACAGACCGACAGACATCCATCATCAGAGACCTTTTCCTTTAGTGAATTATTCAGAGTATATGCATGTATAAGGTATGGAAGAGCTTTATCATATCTATAAAAAAAATCACAAATACTGTAGACAGTTTTTGAAATTTATCAAATAATCTTTAAAGCCTTGTAACTCAATACATGTAATGAATTGAATAATTTACATTTACAAGAAAAAGGAAACACATTTGATGAAACCAAAATAATTTTTAACAAACTTTGTGTATAACAAACTTGCTACTGGCTTTTTTTTATATATATTTTTTTTAAAAATATTTTTTCATTTTTCATTATTTTCATAAAATTTAAACTCAAAAGTTAATCAGAAGGGAATAGTTGATGTGTGGGAGTGAATGTTTTATGTGTTTTTTTTTCAACTTTCTTGGTAGGAGGCAAGAAGCAAATTTATTATTAAACAATATAATATATGCACATGATTATCATCAATCTATATGTGAACTTTTCTGATAGTTTTTAGTCAAGTTATCATAATTGTATGTTTAAACTATTGTTACATTGTCAAGGTCTTGTACTGTTTTATTTATGTACATTTGTATATAAGTTGTGGTAACAATCCAATTGCTTGAATTTTATTCCAATAACATGTCTGATTCTGATTCTCTTAATGCAAATGGACCATACAGGATGGTCAATTTTATATAAATTGTGGCTCAAGCTGGCATATTTGAGAGAAACCACAGATCTTAACAACTTTCAGCTCAGGGCTATTCCAGAAATAAATGTAGGGGGGGGGGGGGGTCGGAAGGCACCTTTTTTTATACCCACTATGCATAAAATTTTAATTTTTTTCGCTTTATGTTGCATTTGAGGAATATCTAAAAATACCACCACCCATAAAATTTTTATTAAAGTGCCTTCCGACCCCCCATACAATTCATTCTGGAAAAGCCCTCAGTATGAACACCTCATTAGTTGATATCAAGTTCTGTGGATTCATTTATTTTTGTGGTTTGATGAAAAAGGATCAGTTCCTGGATTCTCAATTTCATGGTTTTGATGTGTCAAGCATACAGATTTATGTTAAATTTCCTTTTTGTTCGGTATCAAATTTTGTGGATTGTCCAAAGAATAATAATGAAATCACAGTATGTTAAAAGTTTTTTTTCTGACATCCAGCATACTTACTTTTCATCGTTATATAATTGCAATCCTTTAACAAAGAAATAAACAGTCTTTCTAAAGTGATGGAATCTTTCATGCCACTGAAAAGACAACAGAAAAGTATTTCATTACAGAAAGCAATATTCATTTTTTTTCATACGACAAAAACATTAAAACATTTGGCAAAACTTGACCTTTAAATGGTACAAAAATAAAAGATAATATTTTTTAATCTGAAATTAACAAACTTTTTTAAAGCACATTAATGGAAGTCCTTTTTCATGGTGGAGTTAACCCGAATACTAGACAAAAACCATTGTGGTAACTGAGGCAAAATAAAAAAAATATTTAGCTTCTCAGACCCCTGGCCTTGTCTGTTCTGAGGCGGCCTCATTGTCCCTTTTTTTTGCTTTTTCATATAATAAAACAAAAAAATCACCTGCCTCATCACCTTTTTGTGTATTTACAATGTAAAAAGTTGCCTAATCCATACATGTGATTCTCCCGCCGGGAGACGGAATCTCCTGACTTTTTTTATCTATCTCCCATTCTCCAGACTTTTTGTGTAATCTCCCGCTTTTTCAAGACATGGCAAAATTTTAGTTTTATAGACATTTTAATTCTTCAGTCATAAAACATTTCCAGTGTTTTAGGGGTTTGTCAATTAGGCAGACGTAAATTTAACAGGTGAAGGTCTTAATCAAAGTTTTATTACCATTACTGACAAGATGATTGTATAAACAAATGGAGATTAATCAGTGAAGCCATGTTCATTTGGCACACGCTAGCTTACTCAATGGACATTGAAATGCAATTTTAATGGGCGTTGAAAATCTCCTGCTTTTTTGGTCAATCTCCAGCCAAAAAAAATATCAAAACCTCCAGCTTTTTCATCACAGATCTGTCACATGTATGCTAATCCACTTTATGGACCAATAAAAAAATAAATTAGAAGCCTCCCTGCCTCATCTGTTTTTGACAAAAATGGCATGAAAAGCTAAAATTTATTTTTGTATAACCTAACAAACCAAATTACATACAAGTGTGAAAGTTCCTCATCTAAGAGATTACAAAGCATGACACAAAACTATCACACAGAGAGGTTATTTACAAGTGATCAATAAATTTGTGTATGCATAGCTTGTGTTCGACATTCAAACCCAGGGAATCCTAGGTAGGAAAAAGTTGCTCATGTGGGGCAGAACAAGATCAACCTGGGTAAATATAAAATCTTACCTAGGTTTTTCAGAATGTACACCTTAATTTGTTAACAAGATTGTTGACCCATACAAAACAAGGGTCATCTGTGTTCTGTTTTAATTTTTACCCCGGGAAAAATAATCTACCTAGGTTGCCCAGGGAGTGAATGTCGAACGCGCCCATACATGTTCTAGCTTCATGATGATATCTTACCTCCTTTATGGAAATGTAACTCTAATCTGAAGGTGAACCTGATTTGAAATGAGCAAATAGATAAACAGACCAAAACACCTTATGCCCCTCTTGAAGGTATATTGGTTGATTGATTGATTGATTGATTGTTTGTCCAAGAAAAAATAACTTTTAACAAGGTTTTCATGGAGGATCTTACCATTGTCATACATTCATCTTTTTCTTTCGTTCTACTTTTTAATTCTGTTGAGGCAAGATAAACAAATTTTTTACACCTGAAAAAAATAATTAGAATATTAAAGGCTGTTTAAAAGAAAATGTGTGTCTTTGTGGTTAAATGAATATTTGTAACATATATTATAGAATCAGTAACATTTTTATGATTGATCGATTGTTGTCTGCTTAATGTTCCAGCAGCAATATTTCAGCCATAATCTGGACATGAACTAGTGACTGTTGTAATATATAAATAAAAGTCCAATATAAAACAAAGTCAAAAGGATGTGTAACAATTTTATAATCTTTGCATTAACATTGTAATTTTTTAAAGCCTTCAATAGATTATTGTTAGCTTAATGTCCTGTCTGTGACATTTCAGCCTCAATCTGGACATGCCTTCGATAGAAGATTTAGTTAAACAGGAAGTAGGTGGCATACAGGCCTGAAATCAAATACCACAAAATGGGATCCCATACTGATACTGCATACATAATATCAAGAAACTGTGACAAGTAGTTTTTGAGAAAACTGTAAAAAAACAAGAGGCTCCCTAGAGCCTGAATCGCTCACCTGAACTACCCAGGTACATATATTTGTAGATATTATTGTGCTTAACCATATGCAATTTAAATTTCTGAAATATCTTGATTAGTTTTCAAGATATTGGGCTTAATAAGTGCAAATTTGAAAAAAAATAGGAAAAAGTGCAATAACCCCCACATCAGCAGTCAGATCTTTTTGGAAATTTCAGGACAGGTAGGTCTTAATATGCTGATCACTTTTGATTCTTGCACAATTTTGATATCTGAAACCATTTTTCAGTTATAAGCAAAAAAATGCAATTTACCCCTATGTTCTATTTCTAGCCATGGCGTACATGTTTTTTTTTAAATCAAAAATCTGAACGATAGAGTTGTAGCATATAAGCTATTAAACAAGTGTGCCATGTTAAGATGCAGTTGATTTTACCGTGTCAGACAAGTTAATCTTTGAAATTCAGGGGATAAGTAATGAAAAATGGTAAATTTTGTTGTTTTAAGGTTAGGATATTAACTCCTAAAAGAAATGGTCATACAGCTTTGATATAAATACATGAAATGTAGATCTTGATGCTCTTAATCATATGCAATTTAAATTTTTGAAATATCTTGTATAGTTTTCAAGATATAGTGCTAAATTAGTGAAAAAAAATGAAAAAATCCAGAAAAAGGGCTATAACTCCTATGTCAATTGTTGGATCTTCTTGAAAATTTCAGAGCAGGTAGATCTTGAGATGCTGATCACTTTTGTCTACCATCAGAATTTTGATATCTGTAACCATTTTTGAGTAATTAGCAAAAAACTGCAATTTACCCCTATGTTCTATTTTTAGCCATGGCGGCCATATTTTTTGACGAATCGAAAATCGAAACGATACATTGGTAGCATTTATGCTATTCAACAACTGTGCCAAGTTTGGTTGAAGTTGGATGCATGGTGTCAGACAAGTTGATCTTTGAAATTCAGGGGAAAAGTAATGAAAAATGGTAAATTTTGACGCTTTAAGGGCCATAACTCCTAAAAGAAATGGTTCTACAGCTTTGACCTAATTACATGAAATGTAGATCTTGGTGTACTTAATCATATGCAATTTGAATTTTTAAAATATCTTGTATAGTTTTCAAGATATAGGGCTAAATAAGTGCAAAATTTTGAAAAAATCCAAAAAAAGAGCAATAACTCCTACATCGGTTGTTGGATCTTCTTGAAAATTTCTAGGCAGGTAGATCTTGAGGTGCTGATTACTTTTACCATATGTCAGAATTTTGATATCTGGTACTGTTTTTGAGTTATTAGCAAACAAGTGTGGCCACTAAAAGTATGTCTCGCCTGCCGGCACCATCACTAAAATCAACTACCTAAGCTTTCATTTCTTGATATAAACACAAAGAGTGTCTATATACCTAAAAACAGATGCCTAGTTATTATACTATTCAAGCAATCCATTGTCCACACAAGTATTACAAAAAGTTTTCTGTCTGAAAAAAAGACCTAAGTTCACAGAGTCACTGGAGCGTAAAAATGAGGTCATGGTCACATGACATGGTGACAGTTGCGTTGTCCATAACCGCAACTGTCTGTTTACCCAATATCAGATGCCTAGCTATTATAACTTTCCGGCAGTTCATCGTCCATAAAAGTGTTACAAAAAAGTTTTTTGGCCTGAAAAAAGACCTAAGTTCACAGTCACTAAAGCGTGAAAATGGGGCCATGGTCACATGGCATGGTAACAGTTGCGTATACCATAACCTAAACTGTCTGTATACCAAATATCAGATGCCTAGCTAATATACTTTTCCAGCAATTCATCGTCCACAAAAGTCTTACAAAAAAGTTTATGGCCTGAAAAATGACCTAAGTTCACAGAGTCACTGGAGCGTGAAAATGGGGTCAGGGTCACATGGCATGATGACAGTTGTGTAAACCATAACCTGAACTGTCTGTATACCAAATATCAGATGCCTAGCTAATATACTTTTCCATCAATTCATCGTCCACAAAAGTCTTACAAAAATGTTTACGGCCTGAAAAAAGACCTAAGTTCACAGAGTCACTGGAGCGTGAAAATGGGGTCAGGGTTACAAAACATGGTGACAGATGTGTAGACCATAACCTGAACTGTCTGTATACCAAATATCAGATGCCTAGCTAATATACTTTTCCAGCAATTCATCGTCCACAAAAGTCTTACAAAAAAGTTTATGGCCTGAAAAATGACCTAAGTTCACAGAGTCACTGGAGCGTGAAAATGGGGTCAGGGTCACATGGCATGATGACAGTTGTGTAAACCATAACCTGAACTGTCTGTATACCAAATATCAGATGCCTAGCTAATATACTTTTCCATCAATTCATCGTCCACAAAAGTCTTACAAAAATGTTTACGGCCTGAAAAAAGACCTAAGTTCACAGAGTCACTGGAGCGTGAAAATGGGGTCAGGGTTACAAAACATGGTGACAGTTGTGTAGACCATAACCTGAACTGTCTGTATACCAAATATCAGATGCCTAGCTAATATACTTTTCCAGCAATTCATCGTCCACAAAAGTCTTACAAAAAAGTTTACGGCCTGAAAAAAGACCTAAGTTCACAGAGTCACTGGAGCGTGAAAATGGGGTCAGGGTCACATGGCATGGTGACAGTTGCGTAGACCATAACCTGAACTGTCTGTATACCAAATATCAGATGCCTAGCTATTATACTTTTCAAGCAATTCATTGTCCACAAAAGTCTTACAAAAAAGTTTACGACGCCGCCGCCGCCGTCGCCGGAAAGTAATACCTATGTCTCGCCTTCCGCGACTATTCGTCGCAGGCGAGACAAAAACTGTAATTTACCCCTATGTTCTATTTTTAGCCATGGCGGCCATGTTTTTTAAAGAATAAAAAATTCGAACGATAGTTTAGTACACATAATGCTACTTAACAACTGTACCGAGTTTGGTTGCAATTCGACTTATGGTGTCTGACAAGTTAACGATTGAAAAGTTGTTAACAGACGACGACGACGAAAACGACAGACGACAACGGACGCCAAATGATGGTATAAGCTCACATCGACCTTCGGTCCAGGTGAGCTAATGAACTCCCAGCCCATCTGCAGCCCAATATTCACAATTCAATAACCGAGATTTTTCACTCAGTGAAATCTGGCCAACAAGCTTACGGTAATTCCTTAATGCAACATTAGCCAATTTAGGTTAGCAAAAGAATATTGCTGGAAGGAAAAGAATATTTGACTGGAACTTACTTTTCATTAACAGACAACCTTGGACTATGTGTGAACTGTTCCAACATGAATCTATAGATGATTTCAGTTGGGGCATCACAGACTTGGAGATATATCACAACATGAGTTAATCTGTAGTCATCTTTGGGTAGCACCAAGGGAAGTTTTTCACACAATTTATCTATTCTAATTAATTCCATCTCTATCACCTGAAAAAAGATAGTATTTGATAACATAATCTCAAATAAATTATCATCAACTAAACTTTGTTAATTTACTGCTCCAATGAAGAAGACATACAGGTGGTTAAAGCCGCATCGGGATGAAAACTTTCACCTTTGAGTTTTGAAACATCAAGGAAAAACAATTATCTTAAGGATTACAAGTGGTCTACCTGCAATTTTTATTTGAATAAAAGTATAAAACTAGAATGGCAGTCTTCCATGTGTCTTCAAATATTTGGTAAACAGGAAGTAGTTAAGTTACTGCCATAAAATCACTTTACACCATATAATTCTACAGGAGGAGGCTACACGCTAAATATCAAGATACTGGAACATGAAGTTTCCCAGAAAACTGCAATGGAAATTTTTGTGAACTGAAAGATCAGATAGTGCCAAAGTGACTCCTAGCGTGTCTGATGAAGGTTAGTCCAGAAAAGCGCTTCACACGCATTAAATGTTGGTTTTTTGTGTTTTTTTTTTCATTTATAAAATATACTAATGTGTGGATCGTGTCTTTCTGGCACATATTTCATATTCTTTCATTTTTAATCCTATTTTTATAATAAATTGCACTTAAATATGTACCTGAAAAGCTAATGGTTTTTTTTACATGACCTATCATACCCTTTTTAACACATCCTGTTCCTTGATCTTCCCTTGCTCTTGGTTAAGGACTTGTATAGTGGCCTGGTAGGTGTCCGATGCTGACAGAATGGCATGGTGCATAGGTAGTGTGAACTCTGACGGGGTCATGTGTTTACTGGGGACTTGGGTCTGTGTCGCTACAGAGCTTGTACTAGTACCTAGAGAATAAAGGATAAGATATATATCTATAGAAAAACTGCTGACAGAATGGCATGGTTCATAGGTAGTGTAAACTCTGACGGGGTCATGTGTTTACTGGGGACTTGGGTCTGTGTCGCTACAGAGCTTGTACTAGTACCTAGAGAATAAAGGATAAGATATATATCTATAGAAAAACTGCTGACAGAATGGCATGGTTCATAGGAAATGTGAACTCAGACGGGGTCATGTGTTTACTGGGGACTTGGGTCTGTGTGGCTACAGAGCTTGTACTGGCACCTAGAGAATAAAGGATAAGATATATATCTATGACGGAATGGCATGGTGCATAGGTAGTGTGAACTCTGACGGGGTCATGTGTTTACTGGGGACTTGGGTCTGTGTGGCTACAGAGCTTGTACTGGCACCTAGAGAATAAAGGATAAGATATATCTATAGCAAAACTGCTGGCAGAATGGCATGGTTCATAGGAACTGTGAACTCTGACGGGGTCATGTGTTTACTGGGGACCAGGGTCTGTGTGGCTACAGAGCTTGAACTGGTACTTGGAGAATAAAGGATAAGATATATCTATGACGGAATGGCATGATGTATAGGTAGTGTGAACTCTGACGGGGTCATGTGTTTACTGGGGACTTGGGTCTGTGTGGCCACAGAGCTTGAACTGGTACTTGGAGAATAAAGGATAAGATATATCTATGACAGAATGGCATGATGTATAGGTAGTGTGAACTCTGACAGGGTCATGTGTTTACTGGGGACTTGGGTCTGTGTGGCAACAGAGCTTGTACTCGTACCTAGAGAATAAACCATAAAGATCATTAGTGAAACTTTTCCCCTGATTTTTTTGTATACTTTGTTTAACCCCCTACATCATAGTTTTGCCCTTAGCTATAATTTTTTGGATTTCTATTGGTTTTATGCATTTTAAACATCTTTTGAAATGATGGATTTCCTATGTGCTGCTGATGATGATTAATTTTCCAAAATGGCCATACAGCTCATAAAAATTAATTGCAGTTGGAGTTAACATGTGATATGGTCTCATGTTCATTTACTCCATATCCTTTTATAAAATATTTGGAATATCAATTGTTGAAAAAAAAAATATTGTAGCTGTCTGACATTCACCATACTATAACATATAACCTGAATTTCACAGTGAAAACCAAACAGATATTTTTTCATGTTTAAATCTTGCTTTTTCATGAACTAAGTTATTTTTAAGCTACCACAATTTGATGAACTCATAATCATGATAATAA
This sequence comes from Arcuatula senhousia, assembly GCA_963971305.1. Taxonomy (NCBI): domain Eukaryota; kingdom Metazoa; phylum Mollusca; class Bivalvia; order Mytilida; family Mytilidae; genus Arcuatula; species Arcuatula senhousia. The sequence continues at coordinate 50,425,074 of OZ020306.1, forward strand.
ATCTTTAAACTTATCAAATAATTCAAAGCAAAAAAAAATTATTTAATGTAATTGTTCTGAACCAATCAAAATATATCCTCTATTAAAGTTGAATACATTACATGCTTGTATTAATTTGAAGCAATGAAAATCCCCACACAAAGTCAAATACATTAAAACTTTGAAGCAATGAAAAGCTGGGGTCATACATGAGGAACTGTAGACAGGCTGGCATTAGATTGCAACAGAGGACCTTTGATGCGGCCGTACAATGCCATCAGGCATTAAGGGCAGTAAGTAAGTAGTAGCATACAGTTGTAACAGGGGTTTAAGCAAGCACTGGTCTAGGTCCGGGGACCTTCAATTTTTTATTCAGGACCATTGAAATTCTATTTACAAAAGTCCTGGACTTGCATGCTGTTATAGGACTTTTAAATTAGATCTGGTGGTCTTTTCACCAAGAACTTCAAAAAGTCCTGAACATTTTGCACCAATCGTTAATTTGGATCCCTGCTTGTAATTTTAATACAGACCTGGTTTAGACTCTCCAGTGATAGTACAGTCCCCGTCTCCTCCCCCTAATGCTTTTTTGGCGATCTCTTTATCCCACTCCTCGATCTCCAGGGCAAATTTATTATTGTCCTCGGTAACCAACTCCATCAATCCATCAGACAGTCCTCCGTTGTTACAGCTAAATTCTGAAAAAAATATTATAGACCTTATATGTTATGCCATTAGAAGTTGAATCTGAAAAATCTATCAGTCATATAACAGAAATTTGCCATACTGAATACTTCTGAAAAATTGTAATAGTAGTTCAAGGACCTTCACCAAGGACTTGAATTTCATGGTCAAATACAGTGAAACTTTTCTAAACCGGACCCCTTGAAAACTGGCCATCCCTTTAAACTGGCCATTTCAAAAAGTCCCTGCAAAATTCTATAAAAAGTCTATGTAAATTTTCCTCACAAAACCGGCCACCCCTTCAAACTGTACACCGGCCACCTTTTTTAAACTTTCCCTTCATTAATCAAGTAATTTAAACCCCTGAATACTGGCCAAGCAATCAAAGCCACAGCCAATAAAGTTGTCAACACACAAGTTATAAATGGAAATTTAAGAATTTTGAAGCCCTTCACAAGTCAATTTGAATTATTATATAAACAATTAACTTAAAATAATTATTAAGAGATTTATGGAATTAATAATTGCAATTTTGTAAGTTATTGTGAGATAAAGATGTTTATTTAAATCTTTCTGTCCAAGCTGATCAAAATATTCATAGGTAATTTGATCGTGTAAATTGGAATTATTGAGCTGAACATAATCCTGATAATTAATGGTATGAAAATAGTCTTTTGACATTATTTTAAAACTTGATGTTTTGCATTTTAATTTATGCCAGACTGATAAAGAATTTTGCCAAGTAACAAAATGAACCAAAAGTGTTGTCCATATTATAAAACTAGCTGATCTTTAAATACTCACTATTTTAGCTTTACTACAAATCAAATTTAATATCAAAATAATAAAAATATAGAATAAGTAAACACAGTGTTCTCCCCAGGCCCTTATAGCATCTCGGGACCAAACGCTATCAGATTTTACCGAGATGCTATCCGTCTATACCGAGAAGCTATAAAATTGCTTAAAAATTTTTCTATGAAGCCTTCAGGACCATTGGGTAATTGACACCTTTACAACCCCAAGCCAATTATCAAATAAATGATTGGTCTGTTGTCAATTAATTGAAAGATATCGATTTTTAACTAATTAGACTTGATTACAGGTGATTTGCCGAGTGTTTTATTTTGGTTGGACAACCAATCAGAATTGACCAAAATAAAAACATACACAAGCCATGTGTTTGATACACGTGGGGTTTTGAACTTACATGAAATATAAATGAAAACCAAAACTAAAAGACTGATCAAAATAAAAGAATGATTCTTACCTTAAAGGATGAATATTGGAATCCTTAAACATCCTTATTTACAAATATATAGTCCAAAACATTGATTTCACACATTTGATTTTGGCAGTAAATTAATAAACAAAGAAAGACAACTTTTGGGCAAAAGGGAGATAACTTAAAGGCAGTGGCTACTGTGTATAAAATACATGTACCATATATATTTTTTATATGGTACATGTCAGCAAAGTTACATGTATTTGTTCAAAGCAGATTAGGAATGAAATATATTCATTATATCAATATAAGTTTTTATTATTACTATTTCAGGAAACTTTCTGTCCCTCCTTTCCCATTTTAATTTAGGGTTGTGAGCCCGGGGGGGTCACTTCCATTATAAGATAAGATAGGGATGAGCCGCTGGAATAGGTACCTTTTTCATGGTCTCAATTATATTAAAAGGGTGTGAAAATTAGATGCTTTTATGTGATAAGGATATGCATTTCCAGATGAGATTATGTCACAAGGTCGGTATGTTGTATCTCAATCAGATGCTGATATCAGAAGCCAATTATCATCTGACTGACATCTAATTTGATAAGGTTACAAACCACAATTGCCCCAGCAGGTGCTCAACCCTTATATGAAAATGTATGCTTTTCTATGCTAATATATGAAAAGGTATACTTGTATCCTCAAAATATATGATTAGGTGTACTTTTTTAAATTTCAAAATATATGATAAGGGTGGGGGTCCAAAGGTGCCAGCGGCTCACCCCTACCAGAAATAGTTTTGAGTGACCCCCCCGGGGTTGTGAGTCATCTCTTATAACTAGAATAATTATCTTTTCCCACCAAAGGCAAAGAGAATTAAACATAGTCATATTTCACAATGTCTTGACTGTTATTTTGCAGTCATGCATACAACTCCCCCTCCTATATCATTTTAAAAAGCATTTCTGAATCATGTTTTATATTAAAAGGGGGGTGATACATTTAAAATTAAATTCTAAATAAAACATGAGCCAAATGTCGATCGACGCGATTCGTTTTCCTTCAGCTGAATCTTGTTTTACGCAAAATGTGATGCTATCCAAAATTTCTGGGGAGAACACTGTAAACATAACCTTATTTTTAAATGTCACTGAGACAGTTTTCACAAGGTATTAGATAAAGAATATACTTTATCAATTTAAGATCAATGTTTTGATCATGGGTTGTAACATTGATGGACATTAAGGAGACACCCACAAAACCGGCCACCTCTCTAAACTGGCCATTTTATATGGTCCATGTGGCAGCAGGTTTAGAGAAGTTTCACTGTACATGAATAATTCCCACAATATAACATGTGGATTTCAGATTTTAGGTACATACATTATATATAAATTTCAAAAAAACACCCATGAATTATTGAAGAGTTATTTAAATTCAACAAAGTCTGTCAAAGACAAAACAAGAGGCTCCCAGGAGCCTGAATCGCTCACCTGGTCTTGATGTCGACCCTATAAAGACTTTTCTAGAGCTAAATGAGCTGAACATTTAAGCAAGTAACAGCTTATCACTATCTACTATAGTTTTCATTCTGTAGCCGTAGGCCCAAATCATGAAAAAACGTTATTTGAAGGGCAATAACCCCTATAAGGGGTCATCTGACAACTTTGACCCTATGAAAACTTTTGTAGAGCTAAATGAACAGAACATTTAAGCAAGCAACAGATTCTCTCTATCTGCTGTAGTTTTCATTCTACAGGCAAAAAACATGAAAGAACGTTATTTTAGGGGCCGTAACCCCTATAAGGGTCATCTGACAACTTTGACCCTATGAAAACTTTTGTAGAGCTAAATGAACTGAACATTTAAGCAAGCAACAGCTTCTCTCTATCTGCTATAGTTTTCATTCTATAGGCCAAAAACATGAAAGAACATTATTTTAGGGGCCATAACCCCTATAAGGGGACATCTGAGTCTCTGACAACTTCGACCCTATGGAGACTTTTGTAGAGCTAAATGAGCTGAACATTTAAGCAAGCAGCAGCTTCTCTCTATCTGCTATAGTTTTCATTCCATAGGCCAAAAACATGAAAAAACGTTATTTTAGGGGCCGTAACCCCTATAAGGGGACATCTGACAACTTCGACCCTATGGAGACATTTGTAGAGCTAAATGAGCTGAACATTTAAGCAAGCAACAACTTTTCTCTATCTGTAAAAGTTTTCATTCTATAATCCAAAAACATGAAAAAATGCTATTTTTCACCTTTAAGGGGCTGTAACTCCTATAAGGGGCCATCTGACAACTTGGACTCAATGGAGACTTTTGTAGAGCTTTTGATGCTGAAGCAGTAGCGTGACATCAGATTTCATCTATCTCTTATATTTTTTGATTTACAAGCCAAAAACAGTAGTCTGACCCCCCTGGTCTATTTTTAGTAACGGCGGCCATGTTGTTTGGACGGCGGCCACCATTTGTGCAATCTTGGTAGAGGACATCCCATAGATGAAGTGTGCAAAGTTTCAAAGCAATCCCTTCAGTCGTTTCGGAGGAGAAGATTTTCAAAGAAAAGTTAACGACGACGACGGACGACGACAGACGACGACGACGACGACGGACGACGACGACGACGGACGCCAAGTGATGGCAATAGCTCACATGGACCTTCGGTCCAGGTGAGCTAAAAAGGCTGGATTTCATACGCAGAACTGAAAATGAAACCCAAGGTATGGGACCCCATGCTGATTCTGCATACCACATATCAAGGCTGAGATTATTAATTCAAGTTGCTGAAAAAAACTGTTATAAAAGTTATTTCCTCGCTCGCCTGCCAGCTGCCTGACATTCACCATTTTATAACCCAGATTTTTCACTGTGCGAATTCCGGCAAAATATCAGTCAAATGTTGAATTTTATCTAAATGGTTACAATTTCAAATCATTTAATGAGGGAATTTTTTTGTTACCAATAAATTTAAACCTTACTTCAACCTTGATCCAAATTTTGTTTTACCTTTTGTTTTACAGGATTCTGTCCCTCATATTATAGATACCAAAAAGAAAAGAAACAATTATAATTCTATTATCAATATCTACTGTAAAAGACTAAATTTTCATCAGGTGATATTTTCACGTTTTTGTAAAGTGAAATTTTTGTACAGATATCTCAAAACTATGTATACCAGATTATAAAATAAGGCTGGAAGTTAATGAGATAAAGAAAAGTTCTTTAAATAAATCTATAAAGTTTGAAAAATCATAAATTGTCAGAACAAAATTTCATAATAATATGCACAACTGCTTATAATTTATTGACTATAATCTGTTCCATGAAGAAGTTTCAGAAAAGTTGTACTGACCAATTTTGTTATAGAAAACAAATTAATTTCTAAGTTCAAATGGTCATAATTCCCACATCAGAAAATAAAAATTTCCTGGTAATATGCACAACCGCATATGGTGTATTTGGAAAATACCAAGTTTCATTGAATTCAGTTGAGTATTTCAGATTTCAGAGGTTTTGATCAGAATAACTCTTAAGAGGGACAGGGACAGACAGTACAAACAAAGAACACATCTCCCAACAAAAGTGGGGGAGAAATAATACACCTACCTTCAGCTTTCAATTTTGATTTATCCACATACATTAAACAATAAGCACTAGCGTTATGAAATCCTCCAACACTTTCCTTTACTAGATCGTCCCACGAGGCTTCCGTCACAGAAATGTCATTAAATTTCAACCATTTCGTTAACGACCACACGTAGGCCCAATAATGTCCTGAAGCTGCTTGTCCTTCATGCACAAGAACTGCATGGAGGTGATAAGGATGCTGAAAAAATACAATTTGGTTATGCTGTATATGCATATTTAAAGGAGTAACATCACATCAGCAGAATATGAAAATAAAATCTTCAAAGGCATCAATTGAAATGTGCACTTTAACCCAAAAAGTTTGAAGACAGCACCAGTTATAATGGCAATGAGCAGTTGAAAGAGAAACCTGGTATTTTTAACAAAACAATGATAACAATAATTGAATTCACTAATGTATATATCATAAAGTGGTAAAATATTATGTTTCCTATTTTTCTCATTAGTCACAATATGATTTGTAAACAAAATGGACTTAAAACTCAAACTGTAAGCTTGATTACATACTACTGTATAATCATTTATTTTCGTGGGGATAAAATTTCATGGTTTAGAACTCATAACTGAATTAGAGGGGACAAATTTTCGTGGATTTTGAAACACTCATCAACTAAATATTTTGAATTCGTGGGGATTTAATTTCATGGATTTTTCTTACCAACGAAATAAACGAAATTAAGTCCCCCACGAATATTTCTGCTTCTACAGTATACATTTTTTCTTCTTTTGAAGTTTAACAAAATATATAGCAAGAAATATAAGAATACTCACATCTGTGAAAAAAAAAAGTTTTTCCAAAAATATGCAACCGATATTAAAACATAAAATTTAAATCTGCAAATTCTCAAATGGTTCTTTTGGATGTAAATCCATTACTGTAAACCAATTTATTTTCGTGACTACAATATTATGCTTTTAAGTGTCATAGGGCTGTTTCCCGGCTATTTATTTTCGTGTTTTGTCGTAAAAACAATTAAATTACTATTAAAATGAGTTATTTCTCGACGATTTATTTTCATGAATTTCTGTTCCTAGCGAAATCCGCGAATATAAATCGCTCGCGAAAATAAGCTGGTTTACAGTATATTTCACGAGTTTTAGACAAAGTGAAAACCACATTCTTGTTTCTAATCCCTAACAATTTTACATTTAAAATTTATAGTGTATAGTATTTTTCCTGCATTACCTTTTTCATGGCTTCATCGCCATACATTCTATTGATAGACTCTTCCAACCCGTTTATGTTTTCTTGTAATGCTAAAATGACAAATAATTAGGAATAAATATTGCTTGATTAGTTTGATCTTTTTAATAATTCGACTTGCATTTTTATGCCAAATTTAATAATTATGTTGCCTTTGATAAACAATAGGCCTGTTAAAAACTATATATGCTAAAAAATATTCAACGAATCTAAATGTTAAACCGTCTTTAAGAAATATTTTCTTCAATGTGACCTGGCTTTGCTTTAATAATGAGTATTTTCTCAAATAAATAAATATCTCAGTACAAAAATTTCCTGAAAGATTTAAAGATATATGTATTATTAAGGAAAATCTTCTAACTTTGAGATCTGGACACTGAGGAATGTACTTAAAATATTTTTAAAATTCTTTTTCAACAGTTAGCCATACAAATTTTTTTTTCAAATTGTATTTGGTCAATGATCCATGCATATTTACCCCATATTTAAATTGTAAGCTTGTTTTAAACAATGGTTTTGTACAGCATAACCTGTCTGAACTGAACCCTAAATAAATAGAAGACTTGTCTAAATCAAACTGGTTTAAAAGTCAGACCTTTACACATCAATACATTTTTACCGGTAACCAGTATAAAGTAAACACCTGTCTAAATCAACCCCATTCTTTAGTTTTAAAGGGTTAACTTTAGACAGGTTTCACTGTACCCTTAGAGATTGAAGAATTTAATATATACAGACATGCATTCTGTTTATACAGGTTAAACATGGATAGAAATTTAAAGAAGGGACTTGAAAACCAGTTGGTTTACACAGGTTTTCAGTTTACTCAGGGTTTCTAAAACAACCTACCCCTGACATCACTTTCCACTTCAGTCCGCCACCTTCTGAGACATTCTTGTAATACTTTCAGTTCCGATTCTTCCACATGTTTTGGTGAGGGGTTACTTATTAAAGCATTTGTCCGATGAGGTTTGATGGGAGTGGCTGGTTTTTTGGTGGGGGAGGGTGTGGAAGAGGAGGGTGAGGCCATCTGAACATCCTCAGGGGCATCAGTGACCATACTGAAAAGAAAGATTCATTTTAGACCAAACATTATAAACTTGGAAAAGCATTAATTGATAGTTAAGTAGCAATTTTTGTTCATTTACATGTATTTCATGTTTAAGCCGAATAATTGATATTCTTAGTGACTTATATCAATGAAGGTTGATGAATCTTTTTAAGTTAAATTTAACAAATTTTTATAGATAAACAAGAGGTTCCCAGAAGCCTGAATCGCTGACCTGGTATTGATGTCAACCCTATGAAGAACTTTGTAGAGCTAAATAAGCTGAACAATTAAGCAAGCAACAGCTTTTCTCTATCTGCAATAGATTTTATTCTATAGGCCAAAAACACCCATTTTTCCCCTTTAAGGAGCTATAACCCCTATAAAGGGTCATCTGACAACTTCGACCCTATGGAGACCTTTGCAGAGCTAAATGAGCTTAACATTAAAATTTAAGCAAGCAACAGCTTTTTTCTAATTCTATCTGCAATAATTATCAGTTTATAGGCCAAAAACAGTATGTTTTGCCTTTAAGGGGCTGTAACCCCTAAATGGGGTCATCTGACAACTTGGACCCTATGAAAACTTTTGTAGAGCTAAATGAGCTGAACATTTAAGCAAGCAACAGCTTTTCTCTATCTGCAATAGTTTTCATTCTATAAGCCAAAAACATGAAAAAATGCTATTTTTCACATTTTAAGGGGCTGTAACCCGTTTAAGGGATCATCTGACAACTTTGACTTAATGGAGACTTTGTAGAGCTAAATGAGCTGAACACTTAAGCAAGTAACAGCTTTCCTCTATCTGCAATAGTTTTCATTCAATAAGCCAAAAACATGAAAAAACGCTATTTTTCACCTTTAAGGGGCTGTAACCCCTTTAAGGGATCATCTGACAACTTTGACTTAATGGAGGCTTTTGTAGAACTTTTGATGCTGAAGTAGTAAGGTGGCATCAGATCTCATCTATCACTTATACTTTTTGATTTACAAGCCAAAAACAGTAGTCTGACCCCCCTTGTCTATTTTTATTAACGGTGGCCATGTTTTTTGACGGATCAAAAATTGAAACACAAGTTTGGTGCAGAACACCCTAAGGATCATTCATACCAAGTTTCATTAAATTTTGTTCAGTAGTTTCAGAGGAGAAAATTTTTGAAAATTGTTAACAGACGACGACAGACGCCAGACGACGACGGACGCCAAGTGATGGCAATAGCTCACCTGGACCTTTGTCCAGGTGAGCTAATAAAAAGATGAGCCAGTAAATTTTTGCTATTACTAAAATATTCTAAGTTTCATAATGAAAGAAGAATCTGGAAAAAAACAATAACTGTCATAAATAGTTTAACCATCCTATTTTCATCCATGGCAATAGCATTGCAGAAGATTTTCCCTAACCATAAAAAATATTTGTAAATTTTGTCTATAGTTTGACCATTACCTGGAATGGGGTTTAGGAGATTCCATTTCTACATCTACTGAAAGACATTGGGTTTCTGGTTTACTCTGGGCAAACTCTAAAGCATAGGACAGGACATCTTGTAAGGGAACTTTCTTACTACCACTTCCATAATGGTTAAATCTGAAATTAAAAAGAGGATAGCATTGATTGTTATGGGTAACTAAAGATTCATCAAAACATTAAATCAAAACTGTACAGTAATTATAAAAGTAATTATAAACATATTTATAGTTAAATATTCTATCTCTATGAAATATTTGTGAGGCCATTTAAAAAATCCTTTGAAAAACTTGTCAGGCTAAAAGATGTTGATGTCTTTTGGTTTTTAACCTATAGAAAACTTTCCTCAAAGTATGATATATACATTAAACTATAAGCATGGTTTACTAATTTCAGTGATAGTTCAGTAAACAAAGACTAATACAAAGTTTGATTTCTTTTAATATATCTACACTTACTTGTCTAACTTAGAATACAGCACTGAGAGTTCTTCCTTTAATTTCATCACAGCCTCTCGTCTCTGTCTAGTCTCTCCTCGGTTTTCAAACATATACCTATAAAAGAAATGTTTTTTTTTTAAAAGCAATCAAAACTTTAGTCATCTATTAAAGTGCTTGGCATCAATTATGAAAGAAAGCATGTGCATAGATTCATGAATTTATGGCTTAAATAAAAACAACACAAATTTTTCTTTGGATTATAATTTCATGGCATACCTGGCTTAAGAAAACTATATCTTTATTTACGTTATTCTTTTTGAATATTCATTACAAGACAAAACATACTACCTATATCGCATATCATAGGCTACATCGCACCCCTATCAAAACAAAATACAAAAGTATTAACAAAACGTTAGAATGTAAATATATATGATATAATGACTATAAAATGGCTAAATCTGTACCACAAGCTGAATAAACCCTCGAATGATATCACCCCTCTGGCTGATGGCCCTCGGGGTGATATAGATGTCTCAGGTTTTTACAGAATGTGGTAAAGATAGTGTCAGAGGAGTTAACATTTTCAATGTAACGACTTTTTAAATGCTAAATTTTGACATTCTAAGGGCAATAACTCCTCAAAGGAAAGGTCCTACAACGTTGACCCTAACCATATTTTGTAGATCTTGATGTGCTTATTAACAATATGCAATTTAAATTTCTCAAATATCTTGTAAAGTTTTCAAGATATTGAGCTAAACAGGTGCAAAATTTGCAAAAAATCCACAAAAAGGGCAATAACTCCTACATGGGTTGTTGGATTTTCTTCAAAATTTCAGAGCTGGTAGTTCTTGACGTGCTGATCACTTTTGTTCCCAATCAAAATTATAAAATCTGTCACCGTTTTTGAGTTATTTGCAAAATTGCCATTTACCACTATGTTCTATTTTTAGCCACAGCGGCCACGTTTTACAACCAATCAAAAATCCCCACATCAGTTCTATACACCTAATGCAAATAAACAGCTATACCAAGCTTGGTTCCGATTGGACTTTAAGTGTCAGAGGAGTTAATGTTTTCGATGTAATGAGGAAATGCTGTTAAAATGCTCAATTTCAACGTTCTAAGGGGAATAACTCCTAAAAGGAATGGTCCTACAACGTTGTCCTAATTACAAATTTGGTAGATTTTGATGTGCTTAACAATATGCAATTTAAATTTCTCAAATATCTTGTAAAGTTTTCAAGATATTGAGGTGCAAAATTTGCAAAAAATCCACAAGAAGGGCAGTAACTCCTACATGTATTGTTGGATTTTCTTAAAAATTTCAAGGTAGGTAGATCTAGAGGTGCTGATCACTTTAACCCTGCCAGAATTTTGATATCTGTAGCCGTTTTTGAGTTATTTGCCAAAAAATACATTTTAACCCTATGTTCTATTTTTAGCCACGGCGGCCATGTTTACGACGAATCAAAAATCCCCACATCAGTTCTTAGTTTGGTTTCAATTGGACTTATGGTGTCAGAGGAGTTAACGTTTTAAAAAGTTTACAGACGACGGACGCCAAGTGATGACAACTTTTTAAAACTTTTTTAGTGCTACATTACTTTAAAATTTCATTAAACATCCTTTTTTAAAAAAAAAAGACATTACCTGTCCATATAAATAACTTGAGGAAATTCTATTTTATTGTGTATTTTCTCAGGTCTACCCAACTGTTGATTAAACTGAAATCTGGAGAGTTCAAAGGTCAAAACTGGTGGCAGTCTTGTAAACCATAACTAGAATGAAATACATGTACATAAATGTACAGTAAAGCTTTCTTGAATTGAAAAATTAAAATACAAAGTTCAAATCTATAATAATAACATTAAACAGATTGAATTAATACAATTTTTGTCTATAAAATCATTGTGATTGAAATAGGTTTTGTTTACAACAACAACTTCAATTAAAACTTATTTCAACTATAAACCAGGGTTGCCACTCTTTTGCAGACTAGAAATTCAAGGTTTTTTCCAGGATTTTCCAAATTTTTCCAGGGTCATTCCCAGCGGATGAAATTAAGTGTATGCGAGATATCATCAAAATTCTTCTTTCAAAATTAAGTTTTCAACGCTAAGATATTAGTTTACTACTTTAATAGGTACATTAGTTCAGTCTCATTTAGTCAGTCAATTGTACCAGTGTGGAAGGATGCCATTCTGATGATCTCAAATAGGCCAAGTGAACATGAGACCAGGCATAAATTTTGAATTATAGTTTAGGGGAGGTGCAAATATATTTGCAAAATTTTTTAGTCAAATTTCTGACATCGCAAATAAAATGGTTTCTGTCACATTTAAGGATATGGAGCGCTGGTGCCTTGATACATTTTAAAATTTTTTACTCCGTGATCCTCATATTTTTAGTTTAATGGTATTTTTCTCAAATGTTCCATGTCCACGCATTTTTATCCTAAACCTTATCACCGATGAGTTCCAAAGAAGGTTCACTTGTGACGTTAATTTCCCTATCAGGTCGCCACCAGTGCCAAATTGTTAATTTTGTAAAAAGGCAATTTTAATTCCAAATTTATGATCAATATTAAGTCATTATTCTATGAAACATGACAGGATTTTTTTTAGGTGACCCTGACAATTTTTCATGCTTTTTTTTGGGCTTCATTTGAATGCTTTAATGCAGTAAAAATCCTTCTAAATTGCTGTCTACATAAGTTTATTTTTCTCTGAAATAACAGCAAAAACGTATTTTGGACCTGGCATTTGTAAGATGAAAATGACACAAATCTATACGTTGTTAACTAAATCCTTTGTTTTTGTATGCCTACCTTCTGCTGAGTCTGTCATTTTTACCTTTCTTTACTTCAACTCATTGACTACCCCCCAAAAAATCTTTTTTTTTGTCAAATTCTTGTCAAAACATTCTTCAAACATGTCCAAAAATGTCAACAGAACAAACATTTCTATCAAACGCTTTCGTGGTCCTGATTATCAAGTAAAGTCGTCCCATTTAATTCGCCCCAAAAAATGTATAGTTTGTTCATTGGGGATAACATCACTTATGGAGCGAAATCAATCATGAGCAAGGTAATTAATCCATCTTTGTTTAGATTTCCGCTGTTATAAATTTCCAGGTCTATTCCCCGTTTTCTTTGGTTTTTCGCGTTTTCAAGGACCAGGAATGCTTATATTCAATTTCCAGGACTTTTCCCATTTTCCCGGGTGCGTGGCAACCCTGTATAAACTCCAGGTTAAACTTTTTCTCTGTAAAATTAAGTTTATGAAACCTATCAAAGAACTTTAAACTTCTTTTTGAAACTTCTGAGATTTGATACCTCGTAGGAACTTTGCTAGTTATCTAGGCTTGCTTTTTATTAATACTAACATCTAAAAGTTTCTTTATGCACTGTTGACCTTGACCTTATTCTTCTCTGACTTTACCTCTTGACCTGATTTTTTTGTCATATCAAGACTAACAGTTTCTAAAGCACCATGAGCTGTTGACTTTGACCAGATTCCTCTTTGACCTTACCTCTTGACCTGATTTCTTTGTAGTATCACAGCTAACAGTTTCTATAGCACCATGTGCAGTTGCAGCCTCCAAACTTTCATGAATGTCCTTAAACCCGTTAACTTGAAGAGGAAACTGACCAAAGTTTTCATCATTACTAAAGCCTTTGCCTGCAAAGAAAAGAAGCACTAAATAATTAAATATCTAGAACATGAAAAATAAAAAATCAAACTTTTAATTGTTTGACATTGTGAAATCATAGATAAATGGTTAAAATTTATCAAACATCTTCCCCTAATTTTCTCAATATGAAAATCATAAAGGTGAAAGATTCTATTATTTTGAATATTTAAATGTATATTTAATAGGTGTGTGGGTGTTTAGAGGTCCAACACCTATGTTCAAGTGCATGGGTCATACAGGGCAGTCTATTTTAACAGTGGAGGACACAGAAGAAGGCAGAAGATACCATCGGCAGTGGTGGGCCATAAAAAAACGACAACTTAGAAAAAGACATATCTCTCCATTAACACAATTCATATATGATAACAATGATAAGCCAGGCGAGTTTCCAAGGAAATGCATACCCGACTTACGCCCCCTATAACTGACAAAAATTATGTTTTTTCTACACACTCCACATAAATACAACTAAAACTAAACTAAAATCCTGGATCCATCCCTGTAAGCAATGAAACAACAATATCCTTACCTTCATTAATGCCCTCAGCCCTGTACTGGCCATAAAACAATTCTACCATAGGATTCTTGGCTTCACTCTGTTCACCAGCTCTGAAATAAAATTTGAAAGGATGCAACATCAATTATTTTGTTTCCTCAACAGAATTTCAATAATTGAAATCAAGGCAGCAAAAAAATTGTTCATCAGTTTAATATTTTAAAAAGAAACATATATTATATGTTACACAAACTAATTAAGCTTTAATAAAATATTTGCTCAGAAATGAACCAAAAGCTCCAATAACATATTAGGAATTGAACCAATAGCTCTAATAAAATATTTGTTAAGAAAGGAACCAATAGCTTTTCAAGAACTTTTTTATGCTTAAATGTCAAGCAATTTCACTTCACATATCTACTTTTTCAGCATGTGTGGTCATTTTCTTGCTTAAAAAAAAAGGCATCAGAGACAAGTCAGATCTATCATAAGACAAAAACTAAAAAAAATTAAAATGTACAACTTAAAGATATAAACAAACCCATTCTCAGGAGATGGTGGTCTGAATGTTGTTTTGAATGCATCTTCTAACCATTCTAATAACTTATGCTGAAATTCACTGACATCCTGGAAAAGCAATAAACGTAGATAATCTATCAATTACAATGCATTGTGGGTAAGCGGGAACGAACTTAAGTTGTTTTTTATGTAAATAAAAGTAGGTTATGGCTATAAACCAATATGGTTGTGGTGGCACCTCTGAGTAAGCAAAATTGAACTTGAACTATTCCTTTTCAAGAAAAGAACACCAAAACTTGGGGTATGAAATGAACCGTCTCCCCATCACTTCAAGAAATGAGCTGAAAATAACCTGAAATAATTTTTTTTTTGTATGATAACAAAAGTCTTTTAACCATTTTTCATTAAAATGTATTTGAACATTAATGTGTTTGGACAACATTTATATTCATTTTGGGAGAACAATTTATCGCCAAGTCATTGGTATCCCTATGGGAACTAATTGTGCCCCACTTATTGCTGATCTTTTCTTGTATTGTTATGAATCCCAATTTATGGCAAAACTTCAAAAAGACCCCAACAGACAACATCTCATTGAAACTTTTAATTATACATACAGATATTTAGACGACATTCTTTCACTAAACAATCCCACACTTTCTAATTTTATTACGGAAATTTATCCCAAGGAATTAACTTTGAATAAATCTAACCTTACTGGTGATAGATGCCCATTTTTAGATCTTGATTTAAGTATAATCAATGGAAAATTACACACTAAAATATATGATAAACGGGATGACTTTTCATTTCCTATTGTGAATTTTCCTTTTCTAGAGGGAGATGTACCACTTGCTCCGTCTTACGGAGTATATATTTCACAGTTGGTAAGATATGCTCGGATCTGCAGTGGTGTGTCTGATTTTAATGATAAAAACCGGTGTATTACAAAAAAATTACTAAAACAAGGATATCGTTACCACAAATTAGTGAAGTCGTTTACGAAGTTTTATCATAAATATCTATACCTTATTGGAAAATTTAACTGTACACGACGACTTTTGATTGTAAAGGGAATATCCCATCCAGATTTCCACGGTAATGTTGTTTATAGAGCAAATAAATTCAAATACAATCCTTTGGAATGCAAAATTGGCTTAAAACTTTATTAAATAAAGGTTATGTGGATCGTGTCTTTTTGGCACATATTCCATATTCTTTCGTTTTTAATATTATTTCAGAGTTTGACTTTAGTGCCGTGTGGAGGTCGTAGAAAGCTTCCCCGTGCTTCAGTTGTATGCTCTTATATATTTTCGAGTACTGGAATATGTGTTGGAAAGACACAGTTTACATATTTCCAAAATTTAACAACGTTTGGCTGTTTCTTTAGAAATTGATAAATTTATCTGTTTGGTCATTGTTGTAATATTTTTTGGCATTTTTGTTTAAAATCACATCGAAAATTCTACCGGTTTTCCAAGTTTTCTATTCCTAGCGTGTCTGATGAAGGTTAATCCAGAAAAGCGCTTCACACGCAGTGAAATTTTGCTTTTGTACATTTATTAAAATCATTTCAATATGTGGATCGTGTCTTTTTGGCACATATTCCATATTCTTTCGTTTTTAATATTATTTCAGAGTTTGACTTTAGTGCCGTGTGGAGGTCGTAGAAAGCTTCCCCGTGCTTCAGTTGTATGCTCTTATATATTTTCGAGTACTGGAATATGTGTTGGAAAGACACAGTTTACATATTTCCAAAATTTAACAACGTTTGGCTGTTTCTTTAGAAATTGATAAATTTATCTGTTTGGTCATTGTTGTAATATTTTTTGGCATTTTTGTTTAAAATCACATCGAAAATTCTACCGGTTTTCCAAGTTTTCTATTCCTAGCGTGTCTGATGAAGGTTAATCCAGAAAAGCGCTTCACACGCAGTGAAATTTTGCTTTTGTACATTTATTAAAATCATTTCAATATGTGGATCGTGTCTTTTTGGCACATATTCCATATTCTTTCGTTTTTAATATTATTTCAGAGTTTGACTTTAGTGCCGTGTGGAGGTCGTAGAAAGCTTCCCCGTGCTTCAGTTGTATGCTCTTATATATTTTCGAGTACTGGAATATGTGTTGGAAAGACACAGTTTACATATTTCCAAAATTTAACAACGTTTGGCTGTTTCTTTAGAAATTGATAAATTTATCTGTTTGGTCATTGTTGTAATATTTTTTGGCATTTTTGTTTAAAATCACATCGAAAATTCTACCGGTTTTCCAAGTTTTCTATTCCTAGCGTGTCTGATGAAGGTTAATCCAGAAAAGCGCTTCACACGCAGTGAAATTTTGCTTTTGTACATTTATTAAAATCATTTCAATATGTGGATCGTGTCTTTTTGGCACATATTCCATATTCTTTCATTTTTAATATTATTTCAGAGTTTGACTTAAGTGCCGTGTGGAGGTCGTAGAAAGCTTCCCCGTGCTTCAGTTGTATGCTCTTATATATTTTCGAGTACTGGAATATGTGTTGGAAAGACACAGTTTACATATTTCCAAAATTTAACAACGTTTGGCTGTTTCTTTAGAAATTGATAAATTTATCTGTTTGGTCATTGTTGTAATATTTTTTGGCATTTTTGTTTAAAATCACATCGAAAATTCTACCGGTTTTCCAAGTTTTCTATTCCTAGCGTGTCTGATGAAGGTTAATCCAGAAAAGCGCTTCACACGCAGTGAAATTTTGCTTTTGTACATTTATTAAAATCATTTCAATATGTGGATCGTGTCTTTTTGGCACATATTCCATATTCTTTCGTTTTTAATATTATTTCAGAGTTTGACTTTAGTGCCGTGTGGAGGTCGTAGAAAGCTTCCCCGTGCTTCAGTTGTATGCTCTTATATATTTTCGAGTACTGGAATATGTGTTGGAAAGACACAGTTTACATATTTCCAAAATTTAACAACGTTTGGCTGTTTCTTTAGAAATTGATAAATTTATCTGTTTGGTCATTGTTGTAATATTTTTTGGCATTTTTGTTTAAAATCACATCGAAAATTCTACCGGTTTTCCAAGTTTTCTATTCCTAGCGTGTCTGATGAAGGTTAATCCAGAAAAGCGCTTCACACGCAGTGAAATTTTGCTTTTGTACATTTATTAAAATCATTTCAATATGTGGATCGTGTCTTTTTGGCACATATTCCATATTCTTTCGTTTTTAATATGAAATGGATATTTTAGTAAAATCTTTGAATTTAGTCTTCTTTGGTAAAAATATTGATAATTTGATACTTACTTTAAAATGTTAATTGCCTTTTTATACTTATGTCATTTTTGAGCATTACAGCGGTCAAGTTTGTCGGTTTTGTGTGATGATGCATCATCAAATCAAGTATTTGACGTGTTGTGTCGGATTTAAAATCGACATACTTGATTTTTTTACATCAGTCGATGGATGCTTCTTAGCTAGCTGTCAGTAACTTCGAGTGTTCTCAAGAGAGTATCTTTACGTCCCGTTAATTACCTGTTGTCCTTTTGTCTCAGATACTCTCTTGTTGAATTGAACTTCTATTGATTTGATTTTTACTGTGTGTTAGTTTGTGCTTTGTTATTGATTATCATTAGGGGGAAGGTTGGCTTGGCGCCAAAAAACTAGTTTAACCCCGCCACATTTTAATGTGCCTGTCCTAAGCCAGGAATCTTTATCAAAGCTTATGTTTGTATTTAGTCGGATTTATGTTAATTGTTTTTTGTTAAGAAGAGGGTCTTTCAATGCACTTTGGGATTGGGCTTGAATCATATGTATTTTATTTTCAATCCAGGGGCCAATTGAAAAACAGCGAACAGGGACCGCTAGTCACATTGAAGGCTGCTGGCTGTTTTCCATTGTGGATATTTAAAATATAAGTTTATAATGTAGGTTGTGTCGCGTACACTTATTCCACATCTCATTTTCTTCTATTAATAATGATAGGATCTTAAATATATTTCTATAATTACCAACTTCAGTGTGCTGTTTCATAAACATGATAAAGGGGTCATTTATCTTATGTGCATGTTATGAAACAAAACACAAGTCCTATTTGATTTTTTTTTCAGATTTTGTAAGCAAGATAACTGCAAATCTTTATATATTGATTGCCACTTCCTTGGTCTTTACCTGTTGACTGCTGTCACCTACACCTGATGTGGCTGTGGCCGCAAATGCCTCTTTTAAGATATCAACTGCTTTGGATGGATCCACATACTTCCTCTTAGAACCAATCATCAGAGCGAACAAGTGCCTTAACTCTGACATGAATCTGACATTTCTGTTTTCTTGCTGTTGGGATATAAAAACTAATATTTATGAAATCTTTATAAGCAATACTGTGGTTTCATTATTATTCATGGAGTATCAATTTTCGTGGTTTTCGTGAGTGGCCTTGACCCATGAAATTTGATACCCCACGAACAGGACAATCTTAATTGATCTGTATGCTGAAGACTTCAGAACCACGAATTTAAGATGCCATGAAATAGTTATTTAACATCAAGCCATGAAAATTGGTACCCACGAAAATAAATGAATCCACAGTACATGTAAAATTGTGTTTAGCAGAGTAAGCATAACTATACCTTAACGAATCAATATTATGACAACATTAAAACTATTAGTAAAGACCAATAGGAACAAGGACTACTGTAAGTAAACTCACAAAAGTATATCCCATGCCTGCCTCAAATTTCATATTGAACTGCTGTAAAAATTAGAATGCTGCTCTTCAATGGAAGACATATGTTGTCTGCGTCTTAAATTATTGGGTCAACAAGAAGTACATGCCTTATACTATAAAATAACTTTTCACTAAATAGTACTATAGTAAGAAGCCAAAATGCCAAATATCAAGAGGTTGTGACATGTAGTTGCCCAGAAAACTGTGATGCCACAGGATGCAGGATGATGGATGGTGTCAAAGTGACTCCTATTTGTCACTTTGCAACACATTGCAGTCGATATTAAAGTCCAATTATTTTCCCATGTATGATATTCAAGAGCAAAGAAATTTCTTCATGCACATCTCCAAATAATGAATTTTCTTAATGTAAAGTTTCATCAAAATTCAGAAATTGTGCTTACAAGATACATGCATGTGGACAGACAGGGTGATTCCTACATGTATATACACAAAAAACTTTGATTGCAAGTGACATAAAAAAGTGTGTGGTAGATTACCTTAAGAAGCAAAGGTGTACCAAAGGGGTAATCAGTATCATAAAACCGTAAAGACAAAGACAAAACCGGCAGACAAAAATCATCACAACAAAACAAACCATAGAGATAGATAAACATTCAGAGTCATCAACTTTTTGTAAAACATGAGAGAAATTAACCACAATTACTCACCTGTGCATGATCTTTAGGCAGCTTGAAATTCAGCACCAAGTGTCTAAATCTTCTGAGGTTAAATAGTGACTGCAATGAAATACCAAGTTACAAAGATATTTTTATGTAAAAATAAAATTGTAAGTGGGAGTAGAGACATTATACATTATTGATAAAGAAGATGGATGCTTTTATGGGTAAAAAAGAGGATAAAAAATCTGTCAAAGTAAAAAAATGGCCCGATTTCGTTTAAACAGGAAGTAGGTGAGCCACGGACCTGAAATTGAATCCCACATTACGGGACCTCACCTTGATTCTGTTTAGCTGTGATAAGTAGTTGCTGAGAAAACTGTTACGCAAATGTCTTCCCTGTCCGCCTGCCTACCCAACTGCCCGCTGCCCAGCATTCACCATTTCATAACCTGGATTTTTCACTCTGTGAAATCCGGCCAAAAATACTACCCTTTTCGTTAATTGTATGGTGAAAATTGCATCTACATTGATGTTTCTGGGATGTAGAATATACCAGCCATATTAGTATTCCCAATGCCATAATACCTGTGTTGAACTAGACACACAGGCAATAATAATACACTGGGTTTTTAAAGAAATCTGCAAGCTAATGCTCACTAGTGATACAACTGCTTACACAAAGGTCAACAGGTAAGTAGATGACCTGGGACTATAAAATATCTATATAAAGCAATACCCAAAATAAAGGCTTCTGCATCATGTAGCTGCTGTGAAAATTGAAAGATTATTTTGTTACGAATGAACGAACAAGGTTAAAACAGTAAACAACAAGAGTATAAATTTACACAGGTACTTTATTCTACAACATTATAAATAACATCTGAAAAATATATTCAATATTGCCAAATGGTGCTTTGTTAAAGCAAAATGAAAACGTTTCGAACACATTTGTGTTTTTAATTTCTTAGTTGCAAAATGACATGTGATGATTTTAAATGAATATGCACAAGTCAAAATTTTAATTGGAAACAAAACTTCAACAGAAGAATTATTTTTACAACATTTACCTAATTTTATTATACTGAAGAGGTTTTAAGATGGACGAAGCTTATTGTTTAGCAACTATTGCATCCACAATGATAACTCTCTAATGTGGAGGTTGAATCTTGCTATGTTGATATCCCCAATGAAAGAATACCTTTGATAACTAGGTACAAAGGCAATAATACACTGGGTTGAATAAGGGAGTAGCAGTTTTGAAGTATGTGTGTGTGTGTGTGTGTTGGTGTTTAATGCCCTTTAGCGACGCACCTGGGCCATGTAGGGCGGTCAGTTTAAATGGTGGAGGAAACCGGAGTACCTGGAGAAAACCACCTTGGGCAGGCAACTGACAAACATAATCCCATACAGTTGCAGTTTTGAAGTAACATATGGCAGGTTATTTTCGCATAGGCCAAATTTTATGATTCGTAATCAAATATGATACTGAATTTAGGCAAACATTTATTTTGATGCATTTTTTAAAGTTTTTAGAAAAAATGTGAGGTTATTTCAATTTTAGAGGGTTTTAATTTCCATGCTTCTGAGGAACTCACAAATACAGAAAAAAGTAAAATTTCACAAATTAAAAATACCAGCTCTCAATATGTCTTATATTCACTTTTTTCTCCTTTCAACGGCATGTTCTTTTTTCTTAATCTCTGAATCATAAATTTGCTGCTAGGGGTTTAACTTGATAACAGTTTTTGTTTATTTATACCCTGATGCACACGTGTATAAGTTTTATGAAAATATTTAATATAAATTTCAACCGGAATGTAACCCAATTTGATATGGTTTGACAAAAATATCTGCCCATCTACTTTTGTGGACAAAACAACAAAACCCTCTTAAATACCTGTATAACAGCACTAAACCAACATGTATTGCCCACATTTTTCAGCCCCACAGGACATCCCTCTTGTCTCTTCCTTTCGTGTGGATTGAGAGGATCAACAAACCATATATCCCCTCGCTTTCTCTTTGTGCCCGATTTACTCTCTATTAAACTTTGCTCCAATACCCTGAAATATCAATTTTAATTGTATAAATGCAAAAGAATAGAAGATGAGCAAATGAGGTCATATTTATACCATATTTTGAATTACTGTGAAAGTACTTTAATTCCTGGGCTTCAGTTTTCATGGATTGCGTATAAATAACAAATTTGTTGATTTATAATGAATTTGTGGTTCTATCAAGGTTTTTATTAATACCAATGTAAATCTTCATATATTATAGTCTCTAGGACTCTGTACGGCAACCCCGCCTACTAGCATATAAGCATGCCGCTTATAGCGTGACGCTACGGTGAGTCAGTAAAAAGGAGTTCCTATAACGTCCTTACAAACGTCATGCATTTCACACCTAAGAGTCTACTATCTTTTAGTACAGTGTAATCGCTAATTTTCATATATATAATTGAGATTCGATTTATTCATGTTTTTGTTGTTGTTGTTTTTTAATAGTGACGCATCAAATGATTACAATTTGATCACCTAGAGTTAGTTCCCCTTTAATTTACATTTCTTCATTCTTTTTGCAAATTAGTCCTCAATTCAACGAATATGAACAAACTTCATCAAAGAAATATCATAGAAAATAAATAATTTATAAAACAAAACTTTAAAAATGTGAACTATACATTTTTGAAAATCTATAAATACAAACACACCTTTTCAGAAACCCTGATTATAATTTGCTGGGCCTTTAAATGGAAAATATGCTCAATTACTGAGATGATCACTTTAATTATCCAATTTATAGAATTATTCAGCAAAAATGTTGCTGAAATGCATGCAGGAGAACATAAAATGCCAGGAAGACACAATCTTTCGCCAGAGGTCTATCAACACTGACCTCTATAATATCAGGCTAAGGATTGTGGGTAATTTCCCGGAAATTGGGGATTGAATAGCGTATTTCCCATATACCTTCGCACGATAGTAAAGGGGTTAGTGTTGAAAAATGTGACCTCTAGTGATAGATTGCAGAAAGACAAAACATACACCACACAATTCTTATCTATTAAGGATGTGTTTACAATGCTCAAAATTGTTTCCCAATTTTTTAGACAACCAATATATGTTAAAGTCTCGTTGTAAAACCGGCTGCAAGACTGTTTGTAAGTGCAAGTAAAAGAAAACAGAATGACAGTTTTAGTTTTAAAGTGCAACTAAAACGTCTACAACAACTTTATTTCATTTCATAGATCTTAATTTTCTAAGATCAAAGCAAAAAACCCGACTTGATTCTGATGACAAATAACAAAGATATTGGCAATTAAGTGTTAATTTCTTTAAATATCACCTTTATAACTTCCGCTTTCGCGTCACTAATGCCACTGACCGTGCTACGTCAGAGGGGGAACCTATTAATTTATTTACACTAGTTACAATAGCAAACGGTAGTTTATCTTTACAATTTATTAATAATGAAATGATAATTAATGCATCAAGAAATATAATACATGCATGTAAAATATATATTCAATCACTCAAAACTTTATACAGCACTATAACAAGATTGTGAAGATGAAAACAATAATATAAGAAAACATTACTAAAGAAGCTTATTCTTTCAAAATCTTATAAGTCAGAAATGCACGTGCAGAAATGTGACAGGCCAGTAATGATACTGGTCATATTTGAGGTCTCTCGCATGAAATGAAGCTTTGAGGAAGGAGCACATGTGTGTGTCTATTCCAAATTTACGTGGCCTTCATATATTTTCGATATAACCGACAGCAAGCTAAGACATGATGTCATAAATTGACACATTCAACATTATTCCATGGTTCCCTATATTCTACGTATACAGATTTACGAGACGTGTACCCGTTTGTCTGTTCTCCCTATTTTTATTGCCCGACCACGTAAGTGGATCGGCCATATAGTTTAATCCTTGTCCGTCCGTGCATACGTTCGTAACACTTTTGTTAAGTTCTTGGTTAAGGTCCCTAACTCAGATACATTTTAAGAACGGGGGCCATCTGTGGCTTATAGACACATTTTCTAGTTTAATGTTGGATTTCTAGGAAAGTTTAATTTGACTCCAGATGATTTATAGTTCGTCGGACATTTCATGAAAAAAAGCTGCAAGTGGGCGGAATTTGTATACCCATCTACGAACGGCGTATTGCGCATATAAGTGTCCGGGGCCGTCTTAAGTTTTAAAAAGTTATGAATATACACAGTCAAGGTGATGTGTTTGTTTATTGTTTACAACTATAATTATTACTGATAATAAATAAGCATACTTACATATTTGTGTCAACTTAGTATTTGCCAAAACCACACAATTGAGTTTTTAAAACTTCAAAAGTTTTAGATATATGATCTGATGTTATTCTAATAAATACTTTTTACTAATTGAATATAGTAGAAGAATTTATTTCTGAATTTAAATTTGTTAAGTTTGTTTGCAAAGGGCACCATGAGACGATGCTCTAGGATATGAGTGATGTTTTAACATGTTTTTTTTTTTACTGCAAAGTTAATAAAATTTTAGACGCTGATACTGAGATAAAAATGATTTTCTCAGGCTGATTAGAACATTATATTGCAAATACTGTAGAATCAAGGAATTGATTTATTTTATGTTATTTTATTATATGTCTATTTCAATACGATAATTAAACATAATTTGAGATGATTGCTTGTCCCCAAATTGTGAATTGCCCTCTACGGTGATATATTGGTCGTCTAACATGTCTAATTTCGTTTTACTTCACACCTGCACCATACTCAGCATGGGTTAATAAATCAGGTAATTATCAAGAGGACTGGAATCCTGACACCGTCCAATTCCGACATAGACCTGCAAACTTGACATATATGATTTAAATTAACACTTTGAACAATAAAGACAACACAACTGTTTATAATTGATATGTGCCTTTGATTGCATCATGTACATGTACTGATTGCTGCGGTAAAAACTTTAAATTTTGTGCAATTTGACAATCATTTGCTTAAATCATAGGATTTGGATTTTACCAAGGAATTCGAGTACTTTATTCCTTGATTTAACATTTAATACAAATTAAAAAAAACCACCTCAATTCATTCCCGTGACGGCCTATCTTTTTAGAATATTATCTGAATGTAAAATGTATTGTTTAAAATTGGAAAATATATATGCGTTCGTTGGGTATTTCCTTTAAATATTTATGTAAAAAATTGCCACCGAAATTATTTTATTTCATTGCTAATATCTTCAATTCCCCTTTCAAAAACACATTCCTACTATACTAGCAAACTATCTCGGATCCCCCTTGTGCGTCACTTCCGGTTTAGCTCGCATATAATTCCTTTCCGGAAATATCGTTGATTAGATTTTGAAAGGTGCGAAATTTTGCACTTCAAACACTCATATCTCCGTTACTTGTCAACGGATTTTGATCGGATTTTTTGCGTTGATCTTAAAAAATTAAAAACTTTAAAATAAGATCAAGTTGTTATGACCGTTTTAGTTGCACTTTAAAAGACATGAAGTGTTGCTTGTGAAAAGGCATATTTTTTCTTCACAAATCCCATTTATCAAACCTCAAAATAAGCAGCGACAATTTTAGTTTTGTAACCTGCTAATATCTTGTTCCTCTCTTGACACTTGGCCACCGAGAATGCCTTGAGTATCCTGGAGACTGGCAGCTATGGCCTTCTGCAATTCTTCATTCTCATTGGTCGGTTCTGTTGTCAAGTCAATTACACCAGCTTATAAGAAAGAACATGAATAAAAATAATGGCCGAATTTCGTTAAAAAGGAAGTAGGTGAGCGACAGATCTGATATCCAATCCTGAGTTATGGGCCCCCACCCTGATGCTGTATACCAAATTTCAAGTGGCTGTGATGAGAAGTTGCTGAGAAAACTGTTACGAAATTTTCTTCCCCGCCCACCTGACATTCATCATTTTGTAACCCAGATTTTTCACTCCATGAAATCCAGTCAAAAATTATTACAACACACTTTCATAGAAGATCAAGAGATGTGAACTAAGCCTACACAACACAAACTATATCAATCAGCCATCATTTAAAATTTGCAATGGAAAACAGAAAGGTGTGATAAGTTGTTGCTTCTTGTCACCTTGTATTTTGGCCAAGGATAAAAAATATATTGCATATGATTCAAAACAAAAAATTTCCTTCAAACAAAGAGAAAGTATTGTAATTTAAGAAGTTCACAACAATGCAGCAAAATTATATCAGCATTCTTGTGCTGTAGAATGAAGGAAAAGTTTGAAAAAAATCATAATAACAAAATAACATGTTATTTTTCATTCAATTATTTATAATAATTTACCTTGATTACTTTTATTAGTTCCTGTTGACACACTAGGACGAGTTTCTGTCAAAGGTGTTGGTTTGGAATCTATACCAGGTCGGCCTTTTGCATCTGGAGTGTCACCAGCAATTGTTCTCGGGGGTAAATAACTGGTAGTAGCCTAAAACAAGAAACAATATAACTTAAAATAATCTAAAAGTACTTTTGCTCATGGGATACCAATTTTCTGTTTTTTTCTGGTTTTCATGGGTCATTCAAACCACAAAACTTGATATCAAACTTCATGAAATTCTCAATTAACTTGTATGATGAAATGGAAATTTGATTATTTTTCTATCCACCAAATCTGATACCCACAACTAATCTGAATTATTTCATGGAGTTTAAATCTAGTAAGTAAGTAAGACTATAGAGTGAAAATAAAAACAAGAGGCTCCCAGGAGCCTGAATCGCTCACCTGGTCTTGATGTCAACCCAATGAAGAACTTTGTAAAGCTAAATAAACTGAACATTTAAGCAAACAACAGCTTTTTCTCTTTCAGCAATAGTTTTCATTCTGTAGGCCAAAAATGTGAAACATGTTATTTTAAGGGCCGTCTGACAACTCTGACTCTATAGAGATCTTTGTTGAGAGCTTAATGAACTGAACATTAAAGCAAGCAACCAATTTTCTTTTTCTGTTATAATTATCATTATATAAGCCAAAAACATGAAAACATGTTAATTTAGGGGCTGCAATCCCTATAAGGAGTCATCTGAAAACTTCAACCCTATAAATGCTTTTGTTGAACTAAATGAGCTGAACATTGAAGCAAGCAACAGCTTTTCTCTATCTGCAATAGTTTTCATTCTATAGGCCAAAAACACTATTTTTGCCTTTAAGGGGCTGTAACCAATATAAGGGGTCATCTGACAACTTTGACCCAATGAAGACTTTTGTAGAGCTTAATGAGTTGAACAATTAAGCAAGCAACAGCTTTTCTCTATCTGCAATAGTTTTCATTCTACAGACCAAAATCACTATTTTTTGCCTTTAAAGGGCTGTAACCCCTATAAGGCGTCACCTGACTACTTTGACCCAATGAAAACTTTTGTAGAGCTAAATGAGTTGAACATTTAAGCAAGCAATGACTATGTTCAGCTTTTCTCTGTCTGCAATAATTTTCAATTTACAGACCAAAAACAATAAATTTCACCTTTAAGGGGCTGTAACCCCTATAAGGGGTCATCTGATAACTTCGACTCTAAGGACAATTTTGTAGAGCCAATTGAGCTGAACATTTAAGCAACCAACAGCTTTTCTCTATCTGCAATAGTTTTCATTCTACAGGCCAAAAACACCATTTTCGCCTTTAAGGGGCTGTAACCAATATAAGGGGTCATCTGACAACTTTGACCCAATGAAGACTTTTGTGGAGCTTAATGAGTTGAACATTTAAGCAAGCAACAGCTTTTCTCTATCTGCAATAGTTTTCATTCTATAGGCCAAAAACACTATTTTCGCCTTTAAGGGGCTGTAACCAATATAAGGGGTCATCTGACAACTTTGACCCAATGAAGACTTTTGTGGAGCTTAATGAGTTGAACATTTAAGCAAGCAACAGCTTTTCTCTATCTGCAATAGTTTTCATTCTACAGACCAAAATCACTATTTTTCGCCTTTAAGGGGCTGTAACCCCTATAAGGGGTCACCTGACAACTTTGACCCAATGAAAATTTTTGTAGAGCTAAATGAGTTGAACGTTTAAGCAAGCAACAGCTTTTCTCTATCTGCAATAGTTTTCATTCTATAGGCCAAAAACACTATTTTCGCCTTTAAGGGGCTGTAACCAATATAAGGGGTCATCTGACAACTTTGACCCAATGAAGACTTTTGTGGAGCTTAATGAGTTGAACATTTAAGCAAGCAACAGCTTTTCTCTATCTGCAATAGTTTTCATTCTACAGACCAAAATCACTATTTTTCGCCTTTAAGGGGCTGTAACCCCTATAAGGGGTCACCTGACAACTTTGACCCAATGAAAACTTTTGTAGAGCTAAATGAGTTGAACGTTTAAGCAAGCAACAGTATATCTCTATCTGCAATAGTTTTCATTCTATAGGCCAAAAACACTATTTTTCACCTTTAAGGGGCTGTAACCCCTATAATTGATCATCTGATAACTTCAACTCTAAGGACAATTTTGTAGAGCCAATTGAGCTGAACATTTAAGCAAGCAACAGCTTTTCTCTTTCTGCAATAGTTTTCATTCTACAGGCAAAAAACACTATTTTTGGCCTTTAAGGGGCTGTAACCCCTATAAGGGCTCATTTGACAACTTCCACTCTATGGACACTTTTGTAGAGCTAATTGAGCTGAACATTTAAGCAAGCAACAGCTTTTCTCTATCTGCAAAAGTTTTCATTCTACAGGCCAAAAACACTATTTTTTGCCTTTAAGGGGCTGTAACCCCTATACGGGGTCATCTGATAACTTCGACTCTATGGACAATTTTGTAGAGCCAATTGAGCTGAACATTTAAGCAACCAACAGCTTTTCTCTATCTGCAATAGTTTTCATTCTACAGGCCAAAAACACTATTTTCGCCTTTAAGGGGCTGTAACCAATATAAGGGGTCATCTGACAACTTTGACCCAATGAAGACTTTTGTGGAGCTTAATGAGTTGAACATTTAAGCAAGCAACAGCTTTTCTCTATCTGCAATAGTTTTCATTCTATAGGCCAAAAACACTATTTTCACCTTTAAGGGGCGGTAACCAATATAAGGGGTCATCTGACAACTTTGACCCAATGAAGACTTTGGTGGAGCTTAATGAGTTGAACATTTAAGCAAGCAACAGCTTTTCTCTATCTGCAATAGTTTTCATTCTATAGGCCAAAAACACTATTTTCGCCTTTAAGGGGCTGTAACCAATATAAAGGGTCATCTGACAACTTTGACCCAATGAAGACTTTTGTGGAGCTTAATGAGTTGAACATTTAAGCAAGCAACAGCTTTTCTCTATCTGCAATAGTTTTCATTCTACAGACCAAAATCACTATTTTTCGCCTTTAAGGGGCTGTAACCCCTATAAGGGGTCACCTGACAACTTTGACCCAATGAAAACTTTTGTAGAGCTAAATGAGTTGAACGTTTAAGCAAGCAACAGCTTTTCTCTATCTGCAATAGTTTTCATTCTATAGGCCAAAAACACTATTTTCGCCTTTAAGGGGCTGTAACCCCTATAAGGGGTCACCTGACAACTTTGACCCAATGAAAACTTTTGTAGAGCTAAATGAGTTGAACGTTTAAGCAAGCAACAGTATATCTCTATCTGCAATAGTTTTCATTCTATAGGCCAAAAACACTATTTTTCACCTTTAAGGGGCTGTAACCCCTATAAGGGATCATCTGATAACTTCAACTCTAAGGACAATTTTGTAGAGCCAATTGAGCTGAACATTTAAGCAAGCAACAGCTTTTCTCTTTCTGCAATAGTTTTCATTCTACAGGCCAAAAACACTATTTTTGGCCTTTAAGGGGCTGTAACCCCTATAAGGGCTCATTTGACAACTTCCACTCTATGGACACTTTTGTAGAGCTAATTGAGCTGAACATTTAAGCAAGCAACAGCTTTTCTCTATCTGCAAAAGTTTTCATTCTACAGGCCAAAAACACTATTTTTTGCCTTTAAGGGGCTGTAACCCCTATAAGGGGTCATCTGACAACATTCGACTCTATGGACACTTTTGTAGAGCTAATTGGGCTGAACATTTAAGCAAGCAACAGCTTTTCTCTATCTGTAATAGTTTTCATTTAAGAAGCCAAAAACATGAAAAAATGCTGTTTTTGACCTTTAAGGGGCCGTAACTCCTATAAGGGGTCACCTGAGAACTTCGACTCAATGGAGACTTTTGTAGAGCTTTTGATGCTGAAGCAGTAGCTATCTCTTATACTTTTTGATTTAGAAGCCAAAAACAGTAGTCTGACCCCCCTGGTCTATTTTTAGTAACGGTGGCCATGTTTTTTGACGGATCAAAAATCCAAACACAAGTTTGGTGCAGGACATCCTAAGGATCAATCATACCAAGTTTCATTGAATTCTGTTCAGTAGTTTCAGAGGAGAAGATTTTTGAAAAATTGTTAACAGACGACAATGACGACGACGGACACCAAGTGATGGCAATAGCTCACATGGACCTTCGGTCCAGGTGAGCTAAAAATGGTGAAAGCACATATTGGTTTGTGAAGGCAAAAATCTCTAATTGCAGTTGGCACAAGGCTGTGCAGTAGTATTATTTTGAAAATAACAAGCAGTATCAAATATTTAACAAAAAAATATACAACTTCATTTTTAAGGTCAAAGATAATAACCATCATGTGCCAAAAAATTGTTGAACCAGCTTAATATTGAAGTTGTCTAAGGTATGAATAACATAAACATTTTTATGTTCTCACTCTGGTCAAGGATACAAGTACCTTTTTTGGTGGATTGTTGATCACTTGACTGTCCTCAGCAACTAACATAGCAACAACATTCTCAATATCAAACTGTCCATTCTCATCTTGACAAGCATCAATCGCTCTCTTGATTACTTTATCGTCAAGGATACCAGTTATCTCCCTTATTTGATTACACACAGAGGTCAGCTCCTCTTGTTTTCTTCCCTAGTTGGAATTAAACAAATAAACAGAAATAACTTGTGATTTATTACTTATTAAACTTGAGATCACTTTTCATGTGTGCATTTTGTTTGAAACCATTATCTAAATTTATGTAAATTCTAAAACCTCAGGTTTAACTCCCTCCATCATAGTTTTGCCCTTTACTATATTTATTTGGATTTCTTTTGGTTTTATGCATTTTAAACATCTTTTGAAATGGTGAATTTCCTATTTTTGGGTTCTGGTGTTGCTGATGAGGAATTAATTTCTGTAATGGCCATACAACCCGTGGGGAGTAATTGCAGTTGGAGTTCACAAATGTGTTATAGTCTGATGTCCATTTACTCCATATCCTTTCACAAAATCATTTTTGCATGTGACAGTGAAGTGAATGTATTTAATTAATAGATGAAATGCACATCTGTCATAGCAAATCTAAAGACCTGAAACTGTGATGTAATTTTGATCTTTAATAAATGTTAATGAATGTGTTATTTTTGCTTTCCATTATTATTTGGGTAAAATGCCTCTGATGAGTCTTTGTTATATGTCAGGTGTAGTAAATTTATTGCCTTGGACTTTGTTGTAATTTTGATTTCAAACAATGCATTTCTTTCCTCCCTATTAAACATTCTCTCTTCTTCAATAATTCTTTATCTACTTTTGCTATGCATACTATTGTCACATAATGTTACAAGAAAAAACATGCATAAAACAAAACATTAGGGACGGCCATTTAACTTTAAAAGGGGGACTTGGTTTTTTGTTTTGGTCAGAAAATTTTTCGAAGGTGTCGCGACAGAATATTATTTTTTTCATTATCATCATTATTTTATATGGCAGAAATCCTTCTTCAGAATATTTTTTTTCTTACCAAGTTACCTTCTGCTGCCAAAATATTATAAAATTCGAGGACTTCTCTATTTTCGCCTACTCCTTGCAGTGTTGTACTTTCAAGAATACACAACTGTCAAAAACTGAGGGAAATTCAGGAATGCCAGACAACTCGGCCCGGTTTGTAGGACAAATCGGCCCTCTATAAGACAAGTCGGCCCGGCTTTAACCTGTGTATAAAATGTATTTTTAACGAAATTGTGAGTAAATTTTAATGAAATATTATACAATTTTGCTCTATTTCAACGAGTCTGCAATAGCTGAGACAATAATTAAATGATATGATTTTCTCAGGCAATAGATATGATTTTTATCAACTAAAAGCTAAATATATATTTTTTTAACAAATGTATTTCAGTACAATCTTTTTTAAGTAAAGCCAGTACGAAAAAATAAAGAACTTATATTAACCATTTTGACACTTAAACCATGAAAATATGTTTCCGTTTTTGAATCCTCCTCATATGTAAAATTTTGATATCTAGATAAGTAAACTCTTAACATATTGTATTTTGCAAAATGAATAATATCATGTAGTCATAGACCTGTATACATTCAATATACAGGTCTATGATGAAGTCAAAATAAGAGATATTTCGTGAAAAGTAATGCTACAAAATATGCAAAACTAGTGTTTAATGCACATAAAATTAACCAAAAACCATTAAGAAAGTATCTTTTTCGTGAATTTATACGTTTATTATCATAATACATTTATTTTCTTGGACCGGGCCGAGTTGTCTTCTACCGGTCCGAGTTGTCTTGAAATCCGGCCCGAGTTGTCCCGGGCCGACTTGTCTTCGGGCCGAGTTGTCTGGCTACCGAATTCAGGCATTTTCCTTTAATAATGAATAATGTTTTGTTTCTTTATTTATCGTGCATCGAGATCAGCAAGAATTATTTCCTGTTCATTGTGAAAGACACTCTTTATTTGCCGTTCACATTACCTTCTTTACCACCCTCACTTAAGGGTCAGGATGTTGTCTAAAAAAATAAGGTAGGATCGTGTAACCAGAAACACACATATTTTGGGGAGGCCAGGGTAGCTCTGCCTTGATATATGAGCTGGAATCATCCACATGCACCAAGGTTCACTCTCATTTTGACATATGTCAATATTGCTGATTGTAATTTAGTTGTCTTGTTTAAAATGTGTTTTTCTTAAGATTTATTTGTATGTTAATTGTTTTTTTTTTAATGTTTTTTATTGTACTCAACATTGACATTTGTGTGCACGTCTGGCCTTAATGCACAAAAACTTGATTTACCTGAGAATGACATGGCTGGGGCAAAGGTGGCTGTTTAACTGTCATTTCGCAGAGAAAGTAACAACTTAAAAATGTGTTATTTTTGTTTCATCTCCGAACAATAACAATGAGACTTAGCAGCAAATAATTGAAAGTGCAAGCTAAAAATAATGTGCTTTGATGCCTTAAACAAAATATATTGAATGATAAATCAAAAGACACTATTGCAACAGTATTAAAATGGGTTATGCGGCATGTAAGACATGTGTTGACAGTTTCAGTTTCTCCATCGTGATTATCATGGCTGCTGATTGGGGTTTCCCCGTTAAGATGCTTTGGGCTTCTGTTACAACGATTCTGATTGGTCGATTGTTTTTAAGAGAAATTCGCATTTTATCCCAAGGAGTCAGTTAATGAAAAAATAAATTGAAAAAATAATCAAATTTCTTATTCAATAACAAAGATTTTGTTTGATTTCAAACCAAAAGCCAACTTTAAATGCATCATTTGATTGATTAATTCACATCAATAAAATTAAGGTAGAATTGTTTCATCCAATCAAAACTCTTTTCAGAAAGGATTTTTCCTGACGCTTTCGGAACATCTTTAGAGTATTTATTAGACACGTGTTTTTGTTGACGTTTCGAAAAGAAGGAGATTCCCTGTGTTACACTAACCAAAAACATGTCATTTTTGGTCGATTCTTGCCTCATGTTCTTTTCTCAGGTCTGAAACTGCATTTAAACTTGAATAATGTCAAATTTCCTTTGTATGCAGCGAAATAATATTGATAGAGGGGAGCAAGTCCCTGTGTACTATTCAATAAAAAAAAATTAGCAAGTTAGTGCATTTCAAAGTTCCCTGGCTATCCAAATCCATATACATGTATAAGTCTTGAGAAGGCTTAACTGCCCCTTCACATAAAATTTTGACTCACTCAATAACGGGTAATTGGGCCCCTTTGTAACTCCGCTTAACCAAAAAGATGTCTAAGGAGCTACATTATTGCAGCTACATGTAGCTTTCCCCATACAACCGACAACATTTTTATAATGCACCAATCTAGGGATTATCTGTATCCTTGTTGTGAGAGATAGAGTTGGAAAAATCATCCATGAAATTCTCTGACTCTTGAAGTGGTTGGAACCACAGCTTTGGTGTCACATATTATAGACAATAGAAGCTAAATATGTAATCTGCTACACCACAGGCTCTCTATTCTTTTATTATAACTGCCAGTATTTCAGCTGTCTTAATCATTTCACTTCCCTCTCCTCATGAGGTTTTTAAACCTTCATTTCACTACTTGATCTCTATATGCAGTTGTTTTTTAAGTTGTGTACCAATGGTATTACCAGAGAGCATGATCCATGATACCATCACCAGGCGTTAAACCTCAGCAGCCTTGGTTACAAGCCTGCTCAATACAGATCGAGCTTACATTTAAAAAATAATCAAAAAGTAACTCACAACAAGTAAAAAAAAGTTGAAGAGCTTTTTATAGTTCATAAAGTCAGACCTGTCAAGTGTCACGCAACTCGCGTGAGACTCACGCATCTAGTCAGCAATTTCGCGGCAAATTCCTTTGATCTTTTAATTTTTTCCCTTGATCTTTCAATTTTTGGGCAAATCTCACGCGAGCAGCTCATCAAAACTTGACAGCCCTGTAAAGTGCTTGATCATCAATCATGTAAAGTAGTTGAAATAAATAATAGGTTTAACAGATTGCAATATTTACAAGTGGTAATTCAACATTTAGACTTCCAAGCTGACACTAGTCACTCTAGTGGCTATAGTTTGACTTTGAAATGAGCAGTAGATAATTGTCAGGCATCCAATTATGCAGTAAATGTTCATAAATTAATGTTCTTTCTGTTTTAGATTTTGTTTTTTGGAGGAGGATGGGTTTTCTTCCTAAAACAACTATTCAAAGACTACGAGGTTAGTAATAAATAAATATTGAAAGTTTTACAGTACATATACATCATCATGGTACATCGTAGGAAAGTTTTTGAGTTATAGTTCTCAAAATTTTCATGTTGATATGAAGTCTTCACAAAATGTACCAGACCGCCGGACTATTCTGGTGAAAAATTTATAAATAAGCCTTCGGTCCAGTGAATTTGGTCAAATTAACAATTGAAATGTTCAGTCAGTCCTGCAGACGGTGAGTCCTTTGTTATTGGTCAGACAAGAATTTTAGAATGGCCACCGTTACTAAAAATAGACCAGGGGGGTCAGACTACTGTTTTTGGCTTGTAAATCAAAAAGTATAAGAGATAGATGAAATCTAATGCCACGTTACTGCTTCAGCATCAAAAGTTCTACAAAAGTCTCCATTTAGTCGAAGTTGTCAGATGATCCCTTATAGGAGTTACAGCCCCTTAAAGGTGAAAAATAGCGTTTTTGCATGTTTTTGGCCTATAAAATGAAAACTATTGTAGATAGAGAAAAGCTGTTGCTTGCTTAAATGTTCAGCTCATTTAGCTCTACAAAAGTTTCCATAGGGTCGAAGTTGTCAGATGACCCCTTATAGGGGATACAGTCCCTTAAAGGCAAAAAATAGTGTTTTTGGCCTATAGAATGAAAACTATTGCAAATAGAGAAAAGCTGTTGCTTGCTTAAATGTTCAGCTCATTTAGCTCTACAAAAGTCTCCATTTAGTCGAAGTTGTCAGATGATCCCTTATAGGAGTTACAGCCCCTTAAAGGTGAAAAATAGCGTTTTTGCATGTTTTTGGCCTATAAAATGAAAACTATTGTAGATAGAGAAAAGCTGTTGCTTGCTTAAATGTTCAGCTCATTTAGCTCTACAAAAGTTTCCATAGGGTCGAAGTTGTCAGATGACCCCTTATAGGGGATACAGTCCCTTAAAGGCAAAAAATAGTGTTTTTGGCCTATAGAATGAAAACTATTGCAAATAGAGAAAAGCTGTTGCTTGCTTAAATGTTCAGCTCATTTAGCTCTACAAAAGTCTCCATAAGGTCAAAGTTGTCAGATGATCCCTAATAGGGGTTACAGTCCCTTAAAGGTGAAAAATAGCGTTTTTGCATGTTTTTGGCCTATAAAATGAAAACTATTGTAGATAGAGAAAAGCTGTTGCTTGCTTAAATGTTCAGCTCATTTAGCTCTACAAAAGTCTCCATAAGGTCAAAGTTGTCAGATGATCCCTAATAGGGGTTACAGCCCCTTAAAGGTGAAAAATAGCGTTTTTGCATGTTTTTGGCCTATAAAATGAAAACTATTGAAAATAGAGAAAAGCTGTTGCTTGCTTAAATGTTCAGCTCATTTAGCTCTACAAAAGTCTCCAAAAGGTCAAAGTTGTCAGGTGATCCCTAATAGGGGTTACAGCCCCTTAAAGGTGAAAAATAGCGTTTTTACATGTTTTTGGCCTATAAAATGAAAACTATTGTAGATAGTGAAAAGCTGTTGCTTGCTTAAATGTTCAGCTCATTTAGCTCTACAAAAGTTTCCATAGGGTCAAAGTTGTCAGATGACCCCTTATAGGGGTTACAGCCCCTTAAAGGCGAAAAATAGTGTTTTTGGCCTACAGAATGAAAACTATTGCAGATAGAGAAAAGCTGTTGCTTGCTAAATTAGCTCTATAAAAGTCTCCATGGGGTTGAAGTTGGCAGATGACCCTTTATAGGGGTTAAAGCCCCTTAAAGGTGAAAATAGCATTTTTGCATGTTTTTGGCCTATAGAATGAAAACTATTGTAGATAGAGAAAAGCTGTTGCTTGCATAAATGTTCAGCTCATTTAGCTCTACAAAAGTCTCAATAAAGTCAAAGTTGTCAGATGACCCCTTATAAGGGTTACAGCCCCTTAAAGGCGGAAAATAGTGTTTTTGGCCTATGAATCAAATTATTGCAGATAGAGAAAAGCTGTTGCTTGCTAAAATGTTCAGCTCATTAAGCTCTACAAAAGTCTTCATAGGGTCAAAGTTGTCAGGTGACCCCTTATAGGGGTTACAGCCCCTTAAAGGCAAAAATAGTGTTTTTGGCTTAAAGAATGAAAACTATTGCAGATAGAGAAAAGCTGTTGCTTGCTTAAATGTTCAGCTCATTTAGCTCTACAAAAGTCTCAATAGGGTTGAACTTGTCTGATAACCCCTTATAGGGGTTACAGCCCCTTAGTGTTTTTTGATTATTTAGAATGAAAGCAATTGCAAATAGAGAAAAGATTTTTCATGCTGATAAATATTCAGCTCATTTAGCTATACAAAAGTCTTCATAGGGTTGACATCAAGACCAGGTGAGCGATTCAGGCTCCTGGGAGCCTCTTGTTTAAAAACAACAGTAACAAAGGTACTCATCATTTAAATTAATTAATTTACAGTCACAATGTGTCATAATCTTGAGCTCGAAACCTAAATAGCCAAAAACTTTTTCTATATGACAAAAACAAGCAAATAATTTGAAAATGGTTTAAAAAGAGATTCAGATAGAATTTTAAAAAATACATATCATTTAAAATATTGTTGATCAAAGGATATTAATTTATTTATTTAAGAAAATTTCAGAGATTTCTTGTATCATAAGTTGTTGTTTTATTTTGTAGGTTCACTGTCCCCTGGTTCTTCTTGTATTTTTCATCACGATTTCATTGTCCTGTACAATGTTTGAGCTGATTATTCTTTGTTTTGTTTTGTAGGTGCACCGTTCAGTGGTTCTCCTTGTATTTTCTGTCACTTTTTCATTGTCCTGTACAATGTTTGAGCTGATTATTTTCGAAATCCTTGGTGTGTTAGACTCCAAGTAAGTATGCACTGTCTCTATCAATTATGCTAATCGACACAACATAAACAATTAGCCACTATAGTATTTAAAAATACACAATGGAAACTGTTCAAACACTCAGCAGGTTCAATGCTACTAACCATTTTGCAATTAAAAGTAAAACCATTTTCAAATGATATCTGAATAATATTTAATGTATTATTTATAAA
This sequence comes from Arcuatula senhousia, assembly GCA_963971305.1. NCBI lineage: Eukaryota > Metazoa > Mollusca > Bivalvia > Mytilida > Mytilidae > Arcuatula > Arcuatula senhousia. The sequence goes on from OZ020306.1 coordinate 50,462,875, forward strand.
TAAAATCATATCCCTGCTTACTTGATGTTGTTGTCAATGTTGGATAAATTAATTCATTCAAGGGAGATAATTAGATTTTCAAGTTGTAAAGTCCTAGGCCTATATGGGTATTGTTATTTTGTTGAACGCTATCACCAAAATACATTTATAATAAAGACTTGAGCTATCTTTGCAGATAAAATACATAATATGGAGTAGGCTTGCCTAAATGCGAGCATAGCTAAAAGGGACTACGTTTTGTTTATATAATAATAAAAATTGTAGTGCACGACCTTTGGTTCATTTTAATGACACAAAATTCATAAGTTTATTTGGTAAACAAGTTTTTTCATTTCTAACAATCTTTTTCATATATATTTTTTTATTCATATTTTGTTCTAAATGTCGACATTCAGGGCTATCGCTATCATTTAATTTCCAATATTTCCATTTGCTTATTTTGGGGCGAGATGGTATGGGGCGATTATGCTTCGAGACACGTGAGTTTCGTACGTGCATATAACCAAGACGAAACGAGCAGCTTATGTGTATTTATTATTTTAAGAATATTATTTTCTTGTAAAAAGCGCAATTTATTATTTTTTAAAGCATTATTTCTTTTCTTATAAATTATTTTAACATTCACTCCGGCCCTGTAAAAATAATAACCCTTTCCGGACCATAAAAAATCTAAATCAGCATTAGCAAATTTCTCGCGGAAACAAATACCGTAGAGCTCTCCGCTCGAGCGGGCACTTCGTGCCCGCTTACGAGCTATGCTCGCTATAAAATATACATATATAAAGAACCAAAACGGATATCCTAAGTGAGCTTGCTTGCTTTAAATTCTTGTCTGTAATATTTTTCAGTTCTCGATATTTCCACTGGAAGTTGGGACTTTATGCCATTTTGACTGTTTTGATTGTTGTACTACCATTTTACTTGGCTTATTTTATCATGGAAAATCTAAGAATAGGTATTAAAAGTGCAGTTCTATATTAAAAAAAAAATATAAGATTTTACAATTTATTCTGACAAAGACCAAAAAATATAACTATGTATGAGAAGCCCCCCCCCTAAAACCATACAAACAAACAAACAAATCAAAAAACACTGAAATGTAAATCTCAATGAAGGAAGCAAAGAACTTGAATATCAAAAGTGGCATTCAAAATCTTAAAGTCATTAACAAAAAGAAAATACAAAGTAAAAAAAAAACACACATAAAAACAAAATACTTAATATTAGCAAGGAATGAAAACTTGTGTAAAGTAAGAGTGAATTCAAGAGCTCTGTAAAGGTTCAGAAGGAAACTTTTTTGAAAACCAAGAAAGGAGACAAAACCAATATTAATAAATACATCACTAAATCATATGTCATGTATGCAAATAGTACTTTCTCTTAAAAGAGGCAATCTCATTAAAATAATACCTAAATACTTGCCCACTATTGTAAACATGGTAATTTTTGTGTGGGGGTTGTTTTTGCTAATTCACAGTCTCAAAATATCTGTGAAAATATACCCAGCACAAATAATTTCTTCTTTAAGTAAATAATACAAATAATCAGAGGAAACATAAAATTATCCCCCATGCAAAGGATACATTTACAAAAACACAAAAAATATCACCCTGCAAAAGTTTCCACGTTTACACTATGTATTTTCTTCTGGGGCATAATGATGGGTACAAAAGTCTTTTTTGCTGAGATGAAAAAGAGGGGAATGAATTCGAGCTCTATATTAGTCTCTACCTAGCCCTATATATAATAGAGACTTTAGCACATTAAGAACAGAAAAAATTTTGATGTTCAAAAATGTACAATTTATTTCTTGTAACGATTGTCTCAGCAGCTAATCTTAAATAAATGTAGATTTTTTGTTGTAATCTAGTTCCACAGAAGCAGCATGTACAGATTCTCTTCACCTGTGGTGTATGGTGTGTGTTCATATACTTCTTCTGGAAAATCGGTGATCCATTTCCAATCTCAAGTCCCAAACATGGTAACTATGACTATAGAATTGTAATGGTTTGTTCATATACTTCTTCTAGAAAATCTGTGATCCATTTTCAATCTTATCCCTAACACAGAAACTATAACTGTGGTGCATGTTTAGTAATAGTATGAGTATATTTACATTTTCTGTAAAATTGGTGTCCAGTACAAAACATGGTATCTAAACTTTATTAGTGCAAATTTGCAATATGTGTTCATAGGGAACAGTATTACAAAACAACCTCACATTTCTTTTCAATTTAATTGATATGAAAATAAAAATTACTAAATTCATAATTTCTTATTCCATCTTGTAACAATTTATTGTTATCAATACAAAAATTGGTGAAACTGCTTGACTTTCTTTCCATTCTTCCATTCTCCATAGAGTAGTACTGTATTAGAAGAATAAGTGTTATAGTTGTGAACATTATGGCAAAACTATGAATCAATCTCATTTTCTTCTTTCAGGTATATTTTCCATTGAGCAGTGTATTGGTAGAATTGGTGTAATAGGTGTGACCATCATGGCATTGTTATCAGGGTTTGGTGCAGTCAACTATCCTTATACATCTATGTTTGTTTTCATAAGGTAAGGTATATATCAGTATGCCAAGTTTCATCAATAAGACCTGACTCACAATGGTTTTTGATTAACTTTAAAATACACCAGTTTCAAAGTGCATACTGCTTTACCTTTATTTGACTGTTTGTCCATCCTTAACAAAATTAACATCACATTTTTCTAAGCAATTACTTAATGGAGAGTTCTGATAGTTTAAACATTGCCTTATCCTATAGTACCATATGGTGTGTAGCATTTTTATGCTCTTAGGTAACATACTTCCTAAAAACTTTTACATAAAGTGGACATACAAGCAAACTTTCTGTTACAGTTTTTGCTGTTTAGAGATTTAATGCTACTAGGTTATCAGCTTCCTTTCACTGAATACTTATAATTTTAAGTTTGAAGTGGGGGTATCACTAGTGAGCATAAGCTTACAGATTAATTTGTTTAATTAATTTTGGTAAGTAAACCTTAGAAGGACATACAAACAAGAAAACATAAACCCATAACTATGTGTCCTGCAATAAAGTTGATAGGAGATAAACTCAAAATTGTCCTGTTCTTAATGATACCCTCAGCTAAAATTTTAAAATACATGTTAGTATCTTATAAATGACAGTGCAAAATTTATTATACCCCCGCTTCGAAGAAGAGGGGTTATACTGGTTTACCATTGTCCGTCCTTCCGCCAGTTGCCCTCCAATCGTCTGTCAGCAACATAACTTTCCTAACATTTTTCTCAGCAACTACATATCACAGTGACTTGAAATTGGGTATATGGCTTCAGTATGAGTTTCTTTATTGTGAGTATTGAAATTAGGTCTGTCTAATATCTACTTCCTGTTTTCCGACATAGTTCATTTTGAGGGTAGTGGGGGTATACTGAGTGAGCAGTACATGTAGCTCACAGATTCCTTGTTATTTCATGTGCAATACAATTTGTGATTTGTTATGCCCATGAAATACTCATGAAAAAAAAACAATATTTTATTTCATAGAGATGTAAAGGACAGTGATATACAGGGTATTGAGAAGAAACTAATGCAGACCATGGATATGATATTAATGAAGAAAAAGAGGTTAGAATTGTGTAGAAATTAAATATATCATAACGGTTAATGTATCCAAATGCTTTAGGACTTTTAGATACTGATTAATATTTTCATGATCACAAAATATTTGGCTATGACTTTTTGTTGTGTAATTATCATTAACTGGGGACATCTGATTTCTTAACTAATTATAATGAATAAATGTTGACCACTTGTTAATGAAATTTTAAACGTATCCTGCAATGGCAATATTTGTATTAACTAAATATAAGGGTCAAATATAGCAAAATTTTATTATTTGGAATACTAACCTATGAAAGTTGCTGGTATCCTGTTATAACAGTTTAAATGGAAATTGTTTTTATATACAGGTCTACATAATGATGTTTTGGTGCTACTTTTTACATGCAGAATTGGATGTGTTTAAAAAAAAATACATGTAATTTTTTAAAGTATTAAAATGCAGGATAAACACTTTGCCGAAAATTTGTAAACCTTCAATCTATTCCTGTTTCTAAGAATTGTCCAAATCAATTTTCCTAAGGGATTACCAAATATTGTCATATTTCCATACTCAAATTGAATAGAACAATATCATACAAGTGCTTTTTTTGACTGTTCCATTGAAACTTATTAGTTGCATTTATATAAATGATATAAGCTTTATAGATGCAAATTTATAAAATAGACTGTATCCTGTGTACCTGTAAAATGGTTAACAATGTGATTCTTCAAAAGTTTCTTCCTCGTGTTTAAACAAAACTGTTTTAACTATGTACACATATTTTACATAATTATTGAATTTTCTTTTACAGAATTGCTGTGGCCAAAAGAGAAAGTCTAAAACAGGCTAGTCTGAATAAGAATCAAGGAGGGTTCTGGGGAATGTTGAGAAATGTAGGATCTAGCTCTGGTTCAACTGAGAGTATCCTTTTTTAGGCCAATATAAAAATATCCTTGATTCTCATCCCTTCCCTCCTGGATTTTCTCAATCTCCTCAAAAAAATATACATGTATTTCAGATTTTTGGGCAAATTGTGTCCCTTTTTGGAATTTTTTTATTTAAAATGGCAGCATATTTGATCAAAATGGCTAAAAAAAATTCGCCCGCTGCTCCATATTTTCAAGAAATTCGGATGAGAATTTAGGAAATATTTTATTATGGCCTTATGAAAACTTTATTATCTCCTTAACTGGTAACTTTTTTCTCTTTTAAATCAAAACAATATAATCATTTAAAAACTGCTTTTAATAAATAGTTTTGCTTACTTAAAAATATAAGATTTTTCAAAGCATTTCGAAAATTAACAAATGAAATAGAATTATTTTCTCTAGGTCTTTCTACTTTTGGAAAACTAACATTTTTGCATGATTTAGTGTATGAAATTAAAAAAAAAAGCAAGTAGCTATTTTATTCCTTGACACCATGTAGATGTCGGACAATTAAAACAGGAAGTAGAAGCATATGAAGAACTGAGTAGACAGCTATTTTTAGAATCAGTAGATTTACACAATATGCAGGTAATAAATAAGATTATCATACGAAGAACTAAGTAGACAGCTATTTTTAGAAACAGTAGATTTAATACACAATATGCAGGTAATAAATAAATGAATAAGACTAGAAAACAATCACATGCAAACACAAACTAAAAAGAAAAACTATTCTGTAAACTATGCTTTTGTTTTTGAATAGAAGTTTTTGTTTAACAATTAAGATAATTTGTTATCATAGTTGCTGATCATTCATTATCCATGAAATTTAATTTTTAAGCAGTCAAGTTTTACATTGATAAAGAAGATTATTCTATAATATAAATGATTCTTGAACATATTTCATTATAATCAACTAAGTGAAAAAAGGATATTCACCTAAAAAATATCGGGAAAGGTGATGATGTCGTTACAGTATTTTTCTGTTTGGTTTATTTTTTTTAACACTTCAAATGCATATTTTTGTCAGATATTGGATAATAGAATAAAACAATTACTGTCTTTTGTTTCGATAAATGTGAGTGTTATTGACTTTAGAAAAAACTAAAGATATTCACCTCGCCCTTCGGGCTCAGTGAATATCTGTTTTTTCAAAAGTCAATAACTCTGCACATTTACCTCAACAAAAGACAGTAATTGTATAATATGTCAAAAAGACATAATGCCCCATCTTGCAATTTGGGATGGATGAAATGATGAACAGACCTGAACACTAGATGCCCACCTACTTTGGTAGATGGGGCATAAAAAGTACAATGTTTACAATCACATATTGATACATTTATGACTTTTTTTCAGGAGAGAATTGCTTATTCAGCTACATTTAAAGGAAAATATTTCAATTTTCTGGGATATTTCTTCTCAGGTTATTGTGTTTGGAAAATCTTTATCGTAAGTAATATAATTATTATGTTTTTAAGATGAGCATAAGCCTATCTATACATTTAAAACATTAAAATTTTTGAAATCAATTAATTGTTCTTTTACCTCAAACATATAATAGGGCGATTGCAACTTCTAAAACCAAGTCTGTGGTTAGATCCGCATTCAGGATGAAAGGAGTAGGGGCGATAAGGCCTGTTTTTGGGCTAAAATTTTAACGAAATCTCAACTTTTGAATACTGTTGTCAGATGCTGATAAAACATTTATTAGACTTCCAAAAATGAGAAACTGAATATATTTTTGAAGTTATAAATGATTGTTTTTGCGGGAAATACGAAATGAAACTGACTTTATTCAGAAAATCGCCAATTTACATGTACATTGATTTTCAGTATTTTCATGATACATTTTGGACTACTGTCTGTAAAGGGTAGTCTGGAGAACAGAAATTCTTAATTTTTTTCTTCATCTTGTTGCTAGAACCTTTGAAATGTTTGCCATTTTTATCTTTGCAAGAAAACGTTACTAAATTCACAGAAAAGAGTAAAGAAATGGCTTACCTCTAAGATAAATGAATCAAAATCACTTTGCCCCCTAGTTTTTCCATTGTAAATGGCAGCCATATTTGGGGATGCCAAATTGTCAATAATCACTTTTTTGTACAATTTTAGAATATCATTCAGATCACAGATATATTTTGTGATCAATTTGTTTTTGTTTACATCTGGGAGTGCACTTTGACGTCATATGACGTCACAATAGAAATTTGACAATTTTTCCCGCCATTTTTTATAATGGGAAATCCCCATAGGCTAGCAATTATCTAAATTTTTAGTAAATATATTGAACTTTCTGTTAAGATGTTATATTTATTAAAGCTAACTTATTTCAGAAAAAAATATTTTTGATTTTTCCATTCTCCAGACTACCCTTTACAGACAGTAGAAAAGTATCTCCGCACACAAGAAACAACAAAATATTTTTACAGTTTGTTAATATGGCTTATATAAACCTTTTCTAAAAGTATAAACTTGTTTCGTGATTGCGGAGGATGTTTTCTGGTCCAAAATATACATTAAAAACGACAAAATTTTCTCATTTTTTGTAATTTTTGCTAAAATCAATAGAATTATGGCGTCATTATGACGCTTCAATATTAGATTTTTAAATGTTTGGACATGTTTTCCTTTTTGGCAGAGTTAACACTATATTCTGGCCAGAAATGGACACTTTTGCATAACCTTCATATTTTTAGGCTAAATAAGGGCCTTATCACCCCTACTCCTTTCCTGTACCAATTATCCCACTCTTGATACCATTTTCAAGAATGGTCTCAAGGAATAATGCTAGTCATTTTCAAAAGAAATGTTAAATGATCATAGGACGTATGAAAAGCAAACCCCATGCAAAACAGATACCCCTGTGTAGAGTTTTATAAAGGAAGTTTAATTGGGTTAAATTAATTAGTTAAAGTAATTTTTGTGTTCACTTACTTTTGATAAATCTTTCTGGAAACATATGTTTTTAAATAATAATTTAAATCACCGATAGATTAATCTTGGGGTTGTTTTTTTCAGTCAACAGTGAACATAGTCTTTGACAGAGTTGGTAAAGTTGACCCCATCACAAGAGGAATAGATATAGTAGTTAATTACTTTGGAATACATTTTGATGTAAGTCTTTTAACAATAGGGAGGTTAAGCAAGTGTACGTGTATGGGTACGTGTACTTGAAGAAGTGTAATTCCCTATTTTTACAGTGTATTACGTCATCAGTTTTTGACTTCTAGTGAATTCTACATGTAGCTTAAACTTGTGACGTCGCAGCTTCATGTACTTGCTAACTTGTAGGGTTTATTTACCCAATACACTTAATTACACAACCAATACGTCATTTTCGAGTTCATTGCTTTTCCGGAAAAATCCCTCAATTACACAGAAATTATCACGTGACTTTACCAGTTTGTGAGTCAAACTGGTTTGCTGCCATGTAGACTTATTCAAAAGTGATTGTGAGATCATCAAAACAATAACATCTCTATGAAAGGTAAATACTTCAATTGAATGAAGAAATATTCTTACGTGCATAGAAATATTGTCAAAATTGAAGATTCTGTCTTTAATAAACAACAAGCAATATTTATTTTGATCTATTGCTCTTAATTGCACCGGAAGTCGTCATGCCTAGAAAAATATATAATAAAAGAACCTTCTCCGGATTCCCCAGCCATTCCGCAATAACCCGAAATTGACGTATTATGCATGTATGATAGATTCAAACTACAGATCAAAAATAATTATCACTGGCAGGCTTGACTGCCAAGAGATCTACTTACCCGTTCCAGTACACGTATAAAGCTTAAACTTATCCTTATGAAAAATTATGTGAACGTGTACGTCTATCTACAAGTACATGCACAGGTACACATAGGCCTGCTTAACCTCTCTAATAGTTAAAATTTCATGTTTTCTTCTTCCACATTAATATTCTTGCTTTGGCTTGTCTTTATTTTCCTCTTTGTATTTGGTATTGTACTTTATGATTGATATCACAATGTAAAATGTGGGTTACAAAATGGTTCATATCAGGTGAATTGGCATGGGAAAAAAATTGTAACAGTTTTCAGCAGCTGCGAAAGACAGTCTTGATTTTTAGTACTCGTATGCTGCATCAGCAGTATCGGGTCCCATGTCCAAATCTGTTGCTCACCTACAAAATAACAAGAGATTGTTAATTAATTTGTAAGATGTATTATGCTGTATAAAGCATGCAAAAATGTGAACAATTCTTATGTAAAGTCATTTGATTTATGTTTATCAATGAGTACAAATTTAGTTTTCAGAACTTTAAACAACTTCAACACATGTTTGCTCAAAACAATTTTAATGGGAACACAGCCAATGATTAGTATGAACAAAAATTTACTGTATAAGCATTTATATTTGTGGGGATAAAATTTCATGGTTAAGAGTATTTTCTTTAAAAAAAGAATCAATGTTAAAAATGTTGTACTTTTTATGTGATAAATTATAACTTATTTCTTTTTCAGGTAAAATTTTGGTCTCAACAGATATCCTTTATACTCATAGGAATTATAATAATAACTTCTATCAGAGGTTTACTGTTAACATTAACAAGGGTAAGTTGTTATTGCTAGGCCCCCCTTTTGGCGGAAAAATTTGGTTGAATGTTTACGAAATCATTGGAGTGTGACCAAAACGGGCCCCCTCTTTTCAGAATTTCTGGATCCGCCTCTGACAAGTGCAAACAAGAAAATTAAAAATCCATACAAATGTCTTTTTGGAGAAGCCAGGAAAATTTATACCCATGAAATAAGTGAGTGCATGTTATTACTTTTTAATTATACCCAAGGTCATGGGTTCTTATGATACTCCGGTGTCCTTCAGTAATAAAATTGGTTGCCCTGTTTTAACTTAAAAATAAACCCTAACAGTCACTTACTAACTTCAAAAACATGTACTGTAAAAAAAATTCTTGTTTGTTAGTTTTCAATTTAAAACTCAACTTAATTATTTTAAAGGGCGAACCTCAAAAATAGATCCATACAAAAGTATGGCTGTAAGTCAGAACCATTGCAATCTTCTATTGCTTCATTGTGTCTTTGCTTTTATTTGTCTAGTCTTCTTGGACATTGGAGATTTTTACATTTTTGGCATATTTTCTCAATTTAGTACATTTTTTTTTAGTTTTGTTACTATGGTTTCATTATTATAAGTTGTTTATCAATTTTAGTTGTTTTTGTGGGTGGCCTTGACTCACGAATTTGATACCCCATGAAAAGAACATTTAACATTGATCTGTCTGCTACAGCCTTCAGAACCACCAATTCAAGAATTAATGATCTGATACATGTACTTTTTCATCAAACCACGAAAATAAACGAATTATAAGTATTGCCATTGGAATCATAACTTTTTTTAAATACCCATATTTTTAGATAGAAGATAAGTATTAATTTTCTTCCTCTATTTTCAGTTTTTCTATGCTATAGCCAGCAGTAAATCATCAAATATTATAGTTTTATGTATAGCAGAGATAATGGTAAGACTGTGTTCACTGACTGACTGATGGGTATTTATAGTCGTGACTAGGGGAAAGCCCCTCTGCATCGACTAATACCTATACAGGTATAAACTCGCTATGTGCCATGGGTCGTCCAGCCCATGACACACCACCCCCAGTGTTAGCTGCTCCAGAGTATCCTTTGTTGTCGCTGGAACAGTGCCCGTCTTGCACCACGGGGAGGTACTGGTCGGAATTTGGACTGTGTTCAAGAAAAGACCAGACTTTTGTACTTAAAATTGCTATGGGCTATTCCATTAATAATAAGAAAGAGGGTTAGATACCCAGGGTTACTTATGTCAATTTCTACTACCCCGGTATTCCTTCTTATAAATTCTATATAAATTAGTGTGGGTGGTTTGGTCTGGAAAAAAATGCATTTATGGTATAGCCCTATTCGTATGGCATGATAATTATGACACATAGGAATTGCCCTGTCTGTCCAAACACCTCAAAGCCCAACTTCTAAACACCTTGTGTTTTATGAATTATATACTAAGGAAGTACATCTTGTGGAAATGCACATGATGAAATTTCATTGCTATCAGATATCATTCATAAGATAATTGGACTTGTTTTGTTTTTTCCATTATCAGATTTCAGAATGATGCGAGGGGGTATGTTGATGGTGGCCATATCCTTTGTGAGCTCACTTAGAGTATTCCTAGATTTTAACTTACACATGTCCCCTGCAATATTGTTGATTTTATTTTAATGACATGTCATTTTAAGCCTTCATGGTTGTGAAATAAGTTTATTTTGTAATACTATTTTAGCATCTACAAAAACAAATCTAATGAAATTTATTAAAGTAGTCAAGTCCCTACCCATTATAAGTTAAATGTTGTCTCTTTTAAATATATTTTTTTTCTTTTTTGTAGGGGATGTATTTTGTTTCATCTGTTTTGTTAATCAGAATGAATATGCCTATAGAGTACAGGTAAGACAGTTACTGTGGAATCATTTATTTTTGTGGTTTCTTCACAAAAAAGGCTGTTTTCTGTTGTGGATTTTTAAAATATTGTAAATAATGTAGGTTATGTTGTGTACTTTTTTTCCCCATCTCATTATCTTGTATTTTCATTGAATTTTTTATTTTGTGGTTTGCATATATTACTACAAGGAATCAATGTAGAAATAACACTTTGTTTAATTAAGTTCATGGTTGAAAGCACACACAAAAATTGGTGCACTATGAATATTCATGAAGCATCAATAAATCATTACTGAAATCTCTTTTATTGTGATTTTTGTGCCCCATCTACGAATGTCGGGATGGCATATAGTGTTCAGACCCATTTGTTCATCCATCCTCCTTCCGTCTATCCATCAGTCCGCTCTTTCCAAATGATGCAAGATGAGGCATTATGTCTTTTGGACTTATTGTTTAATTATATGTTTTTTTGAGGGAATTCCTCAAAAGAGACCCTTTATTGGATTTTAAATTTCATGGATTGCACATATTTTCAGAAGGTATCAATTAATTAATATTGCTTTGTTATGTTCAAACTTTCACTTCACACATTCTCCAGATTTCTCAGATACAACACAGCTGCAGACATTTGGTTAAGTTGGGACCCTTTGTTTCTCCTAAGATGTGGCCTGGTATGAACACTTTTTGGCCAGATTTCACGGAGTGGAAAATCCTTGGTTATAAAATGGTGAATGTCAAGCGAGCGGCAAGAAATTTTCTTTACAGTTTTCTCAGCAACAATAATCACAGCCACTTGATATTTGTTATACAGCATGAGGGGGAGGTCCCATAAGGTGGGCTTCAGTTTCAGGTCTGTCACTCACCTTCTTCTTGTTAAATGAAATCCGGCCATTTTTGACTTTGTCAGATTTTTAGTGTCTTTTTTCCTAAACAAGGGCCTTTGCTCTATATTACTGTATAGTGTAAAATAAAACTTATTTAAGTTTTTTATCTATTTCCTTGTCTGTGACTGAATATATGTCCTCCATGGAAGACGGCCATAATAGTTAATAATAAGAATAATTTTTGTCTATTTTAGAACAATTATAACAGAAGTGTTAGGAGATTTACAGTTTAACTTCTATCATCGATGGTTTGACGTGATATTTTTAGTCAGCGCCTTGTCCAGCATAGGATTTCTATATATAGCACATAAACAATCACCAACAGAGAAAACTATGATTTGAGATTATTTTAAGGATAAACTATGACTTCACTTGATAATATTTGAATAGTTGTACACAGAAAATTTACATTAATTTTAAGTTAGGGACCAACCATTTAACTTGAATGGGGTGGGGTGCCTTGGTTTTTTCCTAACAAAATATTCTGAAAATAGTTTTTGATGAAAAAAATATTTTGGCAGCAGAGGGTAAGAAAAAAAATATTCTGAAGAAGGATTTCTGCCATATAGAATAATGTTAATAATGAAAAAAAATATTCTGTTAGGAAGCTTGCGAAAAATAAATATTTTGTCTGTGCTCTGCACCCCCCTTCAAGTTAAATGGTCCCTCCCTTAAGGATGGTCACTGAACTTTTTGTATTAAATATTTTATGATTTGTGGTGGAAATGATAGATAATTGTCCATTTTATCAAATGACAAAAAGAAAACGATAGGGCCAGGTACTCGTTTCTCAGATATATGTTGTCTAAAATTTGGCGGAAAACCAGAGTTCTCCATATTTTATTAACTTTAACATTGTGAAGTTTTAGGCCTAAATAACCATAAAGTTTTTATCAAAAATTTGAAAAAAAAATATACAGTTGTGTTTCAAGGTCTATTTAATTAGAAAATGTCATAAAAAGTAGCGGTCAGATGGCAAAAAAACTCCTTGAGGTAAAGTCCAGAAGAGTTCCAAAATCTGAACCAAATTCTGACACATGAAGATTGACCGTCCTTAAAAATAGAAATTAATGTTAAATCAGTGTTAATCAAACTTCAATGTTATTTTATGTTAAATAAACATAAAAACTTTACATTTGATATCCAATTATTCAACATGAAAAGTAACGTTAAAAAATTAATTTTTGATACTAAGTTAATATTAAAAGTTCAAACATTAAAATTAACGTTGTATTAGTGCTGCATATAAAGCATTAAATTAATGTTATTTAACTTGGAAATAATGTTAAGACCAATTGCCTGTGTAGAAGTTTTGTTTAGAAATGTTGATGTTTTCTCAGATGGTTACTTGACTTTTAAAGCATATAAAACTGCTGTTTTGTGCAGTCCTGTTTATAAATATTGAGATTTCTTCTTGTGGTGTGGTGCTTTGGATAAATGTGGTCCAATTATCATGGAAAATTTTGAGGGTATAAGTTGTCTATTCAATGAACTTAGCGGTTTTATAGACACAATTTATCAAAACATCGCAATTATTCATGCCTCATTTATTGTATTATTATTTAATATTATATTTGTCATTTTATTAAAAAGATGTTATTTCAGTTTCATGTTTTGAATTTTTCGGAAAGTTTGGTAAATGTACTAATACATTGTAGTTACAATTTTTATGGAGAACATTATATGCTTTGATTTCAGGTGTGACTGCTCACATACTTTCTGTTTAACAAAATCTGACCATTTTGACTGACTTTTATTTGTAATCTTCAATAAATCCTGTCAACTAAATGTGACAACATTTTTGGGGTATCTTGCATCATTACATTGCTACACTGGGTCGAATTTGAAAAATTAAAAAAAAGTAAATATTAATTAAACTGTTTTTATTTGTGGTCTTAGTTTCAAAATTTTTTTTATTGGAATCCTTGTAAAAATCTCTACATGGGTGGTGACTAAAACAAGTAACCCGGGTCCGGGCCCGGGCCAACATCCGCTAACCCAAATATTTCAAAATGCTCTAAAATCTTTATTTCTGAATATTTTTCGATGAAATTTGAAGATAATGCGTAAAAGTATAATATCTTATTATTTATTTTCGATTTTCCCAATAGAAATTAAAGCATTTTAATTTCAAGACAATTTTCAATTTTTATGTGACTAAAATGTGTAACCCAATGAAAAGTGGAAAATTCATATTTTCTCCTATAGAAGACCTTTGGATCTAAAAAGAACTTATTAACGATGATATTATTTACATCGGTGACGGAAAAGTACATGTTTTAACTAACATTACGGTAAAATATTGCTCTAAAAGCGATTTTTCTATTTTTTATCGACCCGGGCCGCCGAATGTCGAAATGGTATGACACGGGTGTTGCTAAAATATGACCAGCCTAACCGATATATTTTATGTACTAACTATTGAAATATGAGTATATTTTTGTAATCAACGATTTGTTATTGAAGGAAACACTTTCAAAATGTTTTCTAGATATTTTAATTCAATGTAATAAATCCAAAGTTATGTCGGTACTGTATAACTTCTTTTAGCTCTACGCGGGCCATTGGTTGGTGGCCCGGGTCCGTAAAAATGTATGGAAATAGCTGTAAAACAAAAAATCGAATACATTTTAGACCAACCCATGGCCTATTATATCATTTTTATCCATATCAATTATCTCCACTTTTTCGTATTATAAGTGATTCGGATGTGCAAATCGAGTATTTCCACTTTTCATCGGGTTACACATTTTAGTCACCTAAAAATCAAAAATTGCCTCGAAATTAAAATTTACGAATTTTTATTTGGAAAATCGAAAATAAACAATAAGATACTATACTTTTACACATTATTTCCAATTTTCATTGACAAATATTCAGAAATAAAGATTTTAGAGCATTTTGAAATATTTGGGTTAGCGGATGTTGGCCCGGGCCCGGGCCCGGGTTACTCGTTTTAGTCACCACCCTCAACATGTGTTTTTCATTTAGATTTGCCATATATCTTACTGTTATCATGTAATCAGGGGTCAAGGGGCCAAAAATGCCATTGATCATAAGTGTTAATCTGAATAAATGGTTTATGCAAGACCTTATTTAGTTACTGTGAAAGTATTAATGTACTTTTGTAGGGTACCAATATTCGTGGTTATCGTTGGTGAGCCAAACCACAAAATTGAATTCCCATGAATTGAGAATAAATTAAACAATTTTTCGTTGAGACCATTTTTTAAAATTCTGAAACGCCTTTGTTTTTAGATAATGGATTCAGTAAGTGAAGGACGTAATTAGTTACGTTTGAAACTGTAAGTAGAATTTGCTAGATGTACAATAAGATTGCAACTTTTGACCACAAATATGTTTTTATACCCCCCACTTCAAAAGTGGGGGGTATATAGTGATAGGGGTGTCCGTCCTTCCGTCCGTCCTTCCGTCCTTCCGTTACACTTCAGGGTACCCATCTCTTATCCGCAACTCCTCCTAAACCCCTTGGTGGATTTTCATGAAACTTACACACAATCTTTGTGACATAATGTAGATGTGCACCTACTATTTTAAAATTTGATCAGAATGATTTTATGAGTTTCCCATAGCAAAACATGGACTTAGCCATTCGCCTACATGGGGGTACCCATCTCTTATCCGCAACTCCTCCTAAACCCCTTGATGGATTTTCATGAAACTTACACACAATTGTTGTGACATAATGAAGATGTGCACTTACTATTTTAAAATTTGATCAGAATGGTTTTTGGGGTTTCCCATAGCAAAACATGGACTTAGCCATTCGACTACATGGGGGTACCCATCTCTTATCCGCAACTCCTCCTAAACCTCTTGATGGATTTTCATGAAACTTACACACAATCTTTGTGACATAATGTAGATGTGCACCTACTATTTTAAAATTTGATCAGAATGATTTTTGGGGTTTCCCATAGCAAAACATGGACTTAGCCATTGACTACATGGGGGTACCCATCTCTTATCCGCAACTCCTCCTAAACCCCTTGATGGATTTTCATGAAACTTACACACAATTGTTGTGACAAAATGTAGATGTGCATCTACTATTTTAAAATTTGATCAGAATGATTTTTGGGGTTTCCCATAGCAAAACATGGACTTAGCCATTTGACTACATGGGGGTACCCATCTCTTATCCACAACTCATCCTAAACCCCTTGATGGATTGTCATGAAACTTTTACACAATCTTTGTAACATGATATAGATGTGCACCTACTATTTGAAAGTTTGATCAGAATTATTTTGGGGTTTCCCATAGCAATACATGGACTCAGCCATTCGACTACATGGGGGTGCCCATCTCTTATCTGCAACTCCTCCAAAACCCCTTGATGGATTTTCATGAAACCTACACACAATCTTTGTGACATAATGTAGATGTGCATCTCCTATTCTAAATTTTATCTGATTAATTTTTTTTTTTGGGGGGGGGGGGGTGGGGGGTATTTATTTGTGAGCTGCGGCTCACAGTTTTTCTAGTTTAGAAATCATATTTGTTTAAAAATTATGGATACAATGCATTCATAAAGTATGATATCTCATTGTATGCATTTTATTTGGTTACAATGTGTGTGCTTTAATTAAGAATAACATTTTTTTTATTTGGTCGATATCTAGGTCAAAATGGTGTTAGGAACCACCTTTATAGAGAATTTTCAATCCACAAATACGCAATTTACTCCCAATGGCAATGCACGAAAATTGATACCCACAAATTTTAGTATTTTCACTGTAAAGTGTGTGGTCTGGCGAATTGTTGTGTAGTTTAAATATGATATTACTTACCACTAATGAAAGCTTCCTCTTGCATTTGGGAATTGTTTCCCTTACTTTTCAGAGAAAGAGGGACCAATGGAATATAATAGATAGGTTAATCAATGTTGTCAGAAGACTCCTAATTGAACTTAGGACCATTTAAATGTCAAAAAAGTTGCTTTTGCCTTTTAGCCTTAAAATCATGTTTTATGACTATAAAAGGTGAGTAATTTTGGCACCTGGTAGCTTCTTGCCAAAGAAAAAAAACTGTAAAATGGTCAGTCCACCACATAACTAAGAAAAAAATTCTCTCTAGGATGATATATATATGTCTAATGTGGAAAAATATTTAAGTTAGCCAAGAGCTGGAGTACCGTAGTAAATGTATATGAGCTTAAACTGATAGGCGTTTTTTTTAGCTTACCTTGTGAAAGTGAGTGAGGGCTTATGGGATTCCCTAAGCGTTGGCGTCAGCGTCTGGTTCCTCTTACAGAAGAATGGTTAAAGTCCATACACAATTGCTGTCAAGTGCCACTTCAACCATATTGGTATGATAGATGCACCTAGTGATGATAAGCACAATGCATGCTTCGGATGGTTGCTTTGACCCACATTTTCTGCATGAAAGACCACTTACAGATGAATGGTTAAAGTCCATTCCGGATGACTTACAAGTGCAATATCAACCATATTGATGAGTGGTTAAAGTCCATTTCTGTCAACAGGCAAATACCACATCAACCAAATAAGTATGGTATGTGCATCTAGTGATGCTTAGCAAGATGCATGTTCAGATGCAGGCTTTTTTTGCATGGATTAGCAATTTAGCACTTAAAATTTTGAAAAGTTCAAGGCAATTCCTGCTTATTGACAATAATGCATAAGGTGAGCTTTGTAATGGAAAGATTACCTATGTTTATGCATATTATTGCCTGTGGGGCTTCATTTTGTAGAGGAATCCCAGTCTACAGTGTAAGTTATGGATGAATTTTTTTGTCAGTTGTATATTAGGAGTATGCTTTTCTTTGGATCCTTGCCTGTTAACATATGCAATAAAGATGGTTTAAAAGCAATGAATGGTTTTGTCTTTGAATTAAAGGTTACAAAAAACCCCACAGATTTCAAAGCACCAAAAACAGAAAAAGACAAAATGGGGCATAACACAATGATATCATAGAAAGTGAAAATCGTACTGATCCTTACTTCAAATAGACATTTTGAAAGAAATGGTGGGTTTAGTCAGATGTCACCAACCCTCCCTCTGGAAGCATATCATTAGTAAATTAGAGTGCTTAGTTAAACCTAGGTTATATGGCAATACACGTCTTATTTCTATATAAGTGCATATATTGTCAAGTAGAAGTTCAAGATTCAGAAAATTTGTAAGGCAACTAAAGACAGCATGTCAGTAAAACAAAATAATTCAAAACAACTGCAATCTTTGATTTAGAGAGATGAATAAAGCAAACATCAAACACATATGGCTTTAAATGACAAAAAAAAAAAATAAAGTCAGTCTTAATTAGTTTATTGTTTTGAAACTTTCTATGGTGTTAGTTGATCAAGAACCCAGAAAATGTGGACCAGCCATCAGCAAACATGTATTGGCCCCCATTATGAGAGGTTTTAATGACCACTTTGTCATCTTTCTTCATGTAGATTACAACACTCTGGCTAGCTGACATGTTAATTGTGTCCTGTCCACCATGGTTTCTTGCCATTGGTGTTCCATTAAATGCCAGCCAAGTCCAGAAATACTTGTTAGCCGCTGTTAAAACTGTCCATGAAAACGAATACAAGCCTTCTCCAGGTGCTGTAAATATTCCTGTTTTGGGGTCATAAGCATTTCCTTGATTGGTCTTTACCAAGTCAAAGATGACATCCTTATTTGTAGGAAGATTTTCTAAGGCCTTTGAATTCCATGCTAAAAACCCAATACGTTCTGAAAAAATGGAGATAAGTTTTTGAAATCTTAAAGATGGAACAGTAGATATCCCCCAACCCCCAAATCAAAGGGCGTGGAAATCCTATAGTATTGGCTTTGTTCATGATTAGCCTGTCCATCTGGATATTTTTTGTCAAATATTGTTTAAGGATTTGCATATGAACATAAATGTAAATATGTCAATGTTTTTTTTTAAAACAGACTTTTTGCAGAGTACCCTTTCTGGCTTTGTCAGAATTCTATTTAAATCTGTATTGATTCGTGCTAGATTAGTACGTAACAAAGGATTATGCCATTAAACTAGAGGCTCCCAGGAGCCTGAATCGCTCACCTTGTATTCGATGATACTTATAAGCTGGATATTTTAACAAAGGACTGCTACTCTGTGGAATAATCAATTTTAATATTCTAAGGGAAACAACTCCTATCAAAAAAGGTCTTACAACTTTGACCCCATTACATTATTTTTAGATCTTTATGTGCTTAACCGTATCCAATTTAAATTTTTCAAATATCTTGTATAGTTTTCAAGATATTAGTCTGTAAAAAGCAAAATTTGAAGAAAAAAAACAAGAAAAAGGACAATAACTCCTACAACCATTGTCAGATCTTCTTCAAAACTTCAGGGCAGGTATATCTTGATGTCCTGATCATTATTGTCCAAACAGAATTTTAAATATCTGTTACCATTTTTGAGCAATTTGCAAAAAACTGCAATTTACCCTTATGTCCTATTTTTAGCCATGGCGGCCATGTTTTTTGTCGAATCAAAATTTCTAACAATAATTTTGTAGACCACATATTACAAAACAACCCTACCAAGTTTCATTTCATTAGGCCAAGCAGTTTCAGAGAAAAAGATTTTTGAAAAGATGAACAAAAAGCTGTGAAAATGGTCAATTTTTACAATCCAAGGGGTATAACTCCTAAAGGAACGATCCTACAACTTTGACTCTGTTACAACTTTTGTAGATCTTGATGTGCTTAGTCATATGCAATTTAAATTTTTGAAATATCTTGTATAGTTTTCAAGATATAGGGCTAAATAATTTTTGAAAAAATCCAGAAAAAGGGCAATAACTCCTACATCAGTTGTTGGATCTTCTTGAAAATTTCTGGGCAGGTAGATCTTGAGGTGCTGATCACTTTTACCCATGCCAGAATTTTGATATCTGTTACGGTTTTTGAGTAATTTGCAAAAAACTGCATTTTACCCCTATGTTCTATTTTTAGCCATGGCAGCCATGTTTTTTGTCGAATCAAAAATTCGAACGATAATTTTGTAGAGGACATACTACAGAACAACCCTACCAAGTTTCATTACATTTGACTGAGCGGTTTCAGAGAAGAAGATTTTTGAAAAGTTGAACGACGGACGACAGACGACGGACGACGGACGACGGACGCCAAGTGATGGCAAAAGCTCACATTGCCTTCGGCAAGGTGAGCTAAAAAGGATAAATATATCAAAAATGTACATACATGTACAAAACATCTTTAAAAGAATGTTTGATATGGTACTTTAATCGGTGATAATTTTGACAAGTGGTTGAAATAGGTTGTATTTAGATTTAATGCATTTTCAGTGTAATCAACAAATTTAACATTGTTTTTATTCTAGATAAATTTTGGCCAGATTCTTTCAACACTGACAGAGATTCAAGAAAAACCTTTTAGAAATTTTTAGTTGGATTTGTACTATGAGCACTGAGGCAGAAGCGCTTTAACATGAAATTCACTCTTGGTGCACTCTGCCAAACACAGCTTTAATTTATCAATGAATTTTTAAGATTTCTTCGACATCTATATGTAATTTGTTTTAACAAAGTCTGAAAATAAACAAAACGGACGTTAAAGTGTTAATACCGAAAGAATCATTCAACGGAGGACTGCTCAAGCTCAAGCAAGGGCGCACATTATAAAAAAAAACCAATAAATTTTAATTATAGACGACCCACCTTATTAATAAACAATAATATGTCCAAAATGCGTAATGCCCCATCTCGCAATTTGGAACGGACGGACGCACGAATCGACGAATTGACCCGAATAATATATGCCCCTACTTTCGTAGATGGGCATAAATACAAGCACCCGTGGTTTATTGATAATTTCTCAAATGTTTCATCGCTCTTAAGTTTACCCTAAGTGGCTGAATAGGGTGGCCTGCGTCGGGTCTTTACTACGGAAACCCAGATCCGCTTACCATATTTGCCAAGCTTCATGAACGTAAAAGACCCCCTTAGTTCACAACATAGGCTTAATCTACCCACCTCATTCCCTTTTCATGTGGTCTTTTAAAATAACTGTTCCTTTTTTTCCAACCCCAACCCATAAATCTCATCATCACGGTAGCGAATCACGTGACTTAAAATGATCAGTCACACGGAAAAATGGCGTCAAAAGTTTCTAAAGAAGGAAATTTAAACGAAGAAATCGGGTAAGTCAGTGTATTTATAGTGGACGAATGTAATTAAAACTTATATCATCATTTGTAGAATTTTCCAAGGAACAAACGGAGACAATGTTGGTTTCGCCACGGCCTTTGAAACAAAAGAACATCGCCACAATATTTTGACAGTCGGGCAACTTTTTATAAAAAGTGATGATGATAGATTCCACGATATTATGATTCAAATCCTGGAATTGTGGTTTTGATCGATAAATGGCAATATTTGTACCATATTTAACGTTTAAAAGACTCGTACATCATAATCAACAAAAATAAAGTTTATTTTGGTTTAATTTCGAAGGAAATGGTGTCTATTTTTTATTTTTCAAGAAATGATCAGTAACCACGGCATTATTTTGTATGATCAGTTCCACGTACCTTTTTCATAATGATTCTTAGTTTTGTTCGAATATGAATTTCAGCCATCATGTCTTCCATGTTTTTGGAAAAATGTTTGTATTACATGTTTAAATTATAATGTTCAAAGTTTTAATCCGCAAATGATTGGTCTTGACTTGCACGTTCTTGTCTATTAGGTCCTGAAACATGAGGAAGAAAAGTAGACTAACTATACAGCTTCCGAAAAGAAGGAGAGCTGCATCTAAACGTTTGACAGGAGTGAAAACATCATCACCTGAACAAGAACAAACAGAAAAGACTTTTCAAAAACAAACTTCGTAAAAGACTCCATCACCATGGGCTCATCAGAAAATGACAAACCCCAAATTTTAAGGAAAGATCTTTTTCTTGGGGGAAGTTGACGATTGGAAAGTTGAAGTCATCTCGTTTGTCATAGAGCCTTGTTGAAAGTCTTCCTTGAGAGTCAATCTGGAGATGTAGATCTAAATATGAAGCAGACTTCCTAGAATCCGTTGTGTCCTTTATCTCAAGCTCCTGTGGATATATGAGATGGAGAAAGTCACCAAATCGAGAATTGTTTAGTGAAAGGACATCATCAATATAACGGAACGTGAGGTTGAAAGGGAGAGCTAGTCTACGGTCTTTTTTGTCTAGAAGAGATTGCAAGAAGTCTGCTTCATATGAATGAAGAAACAAATCAGCAAGCAAAGGTGCACAATTAGTGCCCATTGGAATCCCTATTGTTTGCTGAAAAACACGTCCACCAAACTGAACAAATATGTTGTCAATAAGAAAGTTGAGCATGTCGATTATTTGGTCTTCTGTAAATAAAGGTAATAACAAAACTACCGAACTTAAATGATCAATCTCACAGTCCAGAGAAAATGACAAAAACGAATCAGTCATACCGGAGAATTGGCGGATCGCAATGGTCCTGACTTGGTACAGGCATTTCAAACGAAATGGTGGGTTAAACCAGGTTTTATGGCGCCAAACCTCCCTCTTCCATTGCTTAGGATCCGGTAATGACCATAGAGCACAACATAGTTGTGAGACATAATAGGGATATTGAGGTGATCATCTCAGTACAGCAGACCAGTCAAACACTAATTAAAACAATTAACTATCATATGTTTTAAGTCAATTTTGAACTTTTCTACTAGTGGCTGATAACGAAGAAAGAATTTTTTTAGGGATCGTATGAGACGTATTTTCTTATAGCCCTGCTCCAAAAGTCGGTCACGAAGAAATCGGTGTCTGATAAAAAAATCTGTGAAATGTGTGCAAGCTCTGGCATATCGAATAAGTTGTGAAATATAAACACCGTATGCAGGGGAAGTAGGTATATTGCTCTGTAGATTAGGAAAATTAATAATTTGAAAATTAAAATCGTCTCGTTTATCGTAAATTTTTGTACTGAGATGACCACCAGGGTCAAATTCGAGGTGCAAATCCAAGAAAGACGTGAAGCAATTTGATTCGGTGGTCTCTTTAATCTCCAATTCTGGAGGATATATTGAAGGAATCCATCTACCAAATTTGTTCTTTTTCTTAGACTCATTGATGACAATGTAAGTCTTGGTATAATCGACTACAAGAAATGTGTACCTGCATTTTCCATTCTTTTTGAAAAAGCTGCGTTTAATCAGCTGTGCCAATCGCGATTTCAGTTGTTCATGTGGAATAGAAGTGTAAAGTGTGGAGAAATCGAATGTTTTGATGTTGTTACAAGATGAAACTGATTTAGAGTTAAGAATCTCCATCAGTTCTTTCGAATTCTTCAGGATCCACATTTGATTGACACCATTTCTAGAATAACAACAATCGTAATATTTCTGGAGGCCGGATTTTACTGCCGTAAGTATTGAAGTCAACAAAACTGAAAGAGGTTTAGTTGTACATTTGGATGACCCTGCAATGAAGCGCTGTTTGTATGGATTTTTATGTAATTTGGGAATCCAATACAGGGATGGAATGTCATCATTACTGCCACCAACAGACAGGCCGAAGGAGGAAATGACAGATTTGTGATTGTCAATGATTTCCTCTTTAGACAGTCACAGTGTTGTAGCCTTGTATGT
Organism: Arcuatula senhousia; assembly: GCA_963971305.1. NCBI lineage: Eukaryota > Metazoa > Mollusca > Bivalvia > Mytilida > Mytilidae > Arcuatula > Arcuatula senhousia. The sequence continues at coordinate 50,486,369 of OZ020306.1, forward strand.
GGTGCTGTTGCTGGTACAACCAACCCCCAATTCAGCTGTCAAACAGTCAATATAGTGTTTCTTGCACACAAAAATGATGTTATTTGGTGCTTTGTCTGCAGGTACAACAACATATTTGTCACGTAAGGTGGACAATGTTTTGGCAACATCAGCGTTGCTGAAAATGGATGTTGCCTTAGTGCTCATTGAGCCTTTCAAAGAATTGATTCTTTTCAAAACCAATGGCCTCACAGCTTTTACCCATTCTGACAAAACGTCACATTCTTTCTCCTGTTCTTTTTTGGCCCATTTTCTGGCATAGTCCTCAACTGAATCCATAATTGTTTTGAAATTATAGCTCCAGTTGATTCGTCTTGGCTCACGATATTTAGGTCCTTAAGCCAAAACATCGCGAAGTTAGTAATTTTCCACGATGTTGAGGTCACCAGTGATAACGTGGCCAAAGGGACCATATTTGAATGGGGACTTTTCACAGGTACAGTCTGGAGGTTTTGCTTTGAGGTCATTGATTTGGAAATCCCGCAACACTTGTTTATAGTTGAAAACCTTAGTTGCAATGGTGGAAGTGTAGGAATAAGAGATAATGGGAATGCTTTTATCTTTGAAGCAAGGAGGAATATGTTCCGTAACAGATTTGTGATGTAAAATATTTCCTTAATTAATAGCATCTAACCTCTTGTTTAAAAATGGAAGTGAAAGAAAGGAACGATTGTCTTTACTGTTTTCGTCTTTCGTGTGAAACTCCACCAGGTTTGAATAAGCGGTTGTAACCGATATCAAGAACGATAGCAGTGAGTCTATAGATGTTAGACTTAGGGTCAGTGACCGGATTTTCTAGACATTCCTTGTACAAAATATTGAGTTTAGAAAGGGAAATAGAATACAGTTTAGTTCGAATGTGATGAATCCCTAGTGGTTTTTGGACAAACGGAAGCAATCCACTAATTGATACAAAGCTTTGGTGCGTTGTATTTTCGATGTCCATGACTGCGTTTCCGTCTCTCCGTTTTTTTCAAAGAGATTCATCACATTAACATCACTGCATCTAGGGCTAGATAAATTTCCTACACTTCCAATGTTGTCGTTGCAGCCATAAGGTAGTGCGGTTCCCAGTCGTCGAATCCAGAATTCTTCTCTCTCTTTACGGAAAGGTGTACTTAAAGTGGGATTATGTGTAGGATGGTAATTTTTTTCCAAAATTCGGACTTTTAAAGACAAAATGGAATGATCAGGTTGGTTAAAATGCTGGTAAAAGTCTTTTCTGTTTGTTCTTGTTCAGGTTATGACGTTTTCACTCCTGTCAAACGTTTAGATGCAGCACTCCTTCTTTTCGGGAGCTGTTAAGTTAGCCTACTTTTCTTCCTCATTTTTCAGGACCTAATAGACAAGAACGTGCAAGTCAAGACCTATCATTTGCGGATTAAAATCTCGAACATTATAATTTAAACATGTAATACAAACATTTTTCCAAAAACATGGAAGACATGATGGCTGAAATTCATATTTGAACAAAACTAAGAATCATTATGAAAAAGGTACGTGGAACTGATCATACAAAATAATGCCGTGGTTACTGATCATTTCTTGAAAAATAAAAAATAGACACCATTTCCTTCGAAATTAAACCAAAATAAACTTTATTTTTGTTGATGATGATGTACGAGTCTTTTAAACGTTAAATTATGCTACAAATATTGCCATTTATCGATCAAAACCACAATTCCAGGATTTGAATCATAATATCGTGGAATCTATCATTATCACTTTTTATAAAAAGTTGCCCGACTGTCAAAATATTGTGGCGATGTTCTTTTGTTTCATAGGCCGTGGCGAAACCAACATTGTCTCAGTTTGTTCCTTGGAAAATTCTACAAATGATGATATAAGTTTTAATTACATTCGTCCACTATAAATACACTGACTTACCCGATTTCTTCGTTTAAATTTCCTTCTTTAGAAACTTTTGACGCCATTTTTCCGTGTGACTGATCATTTTAAGTCACGTGATTCGCTACCGTGATCATCATCATTATCATCATTTTGTCATTCTTTTCATGTTCATTGCCTTTATATAACCAATATAGCGTTGCAAGGGCGTAAAATGTGTTGGCTAACTTGAAATTGTGGAAATGAATAAATTGCAAATGTGTATGACTAAATGTTTATTTCAACCAGAGACATTAATAACATCCAGAGAAAAGTCAATCCAGAGAACATCTTGCATACATTCATACGTTATGATAACCGTTATGTTTGGTTAGGCTATTTGAGTCTGTTTTTGACAATAGTATTAAACTATTAGTTGCGAAAAATGTTCTAGAGTAAAGAGCAGTGAGTCTGAAGTCAGAAAAAGTATGGTTGCTAAGGACTTTTATGACGGTTGCTATGGACTAGGGGTTACTTCCGGTTGAAAAAAACTTACCAATCACTCAATGACTCTTGCCTTCGAAAGTAGATGAGCATAATTGTGTTCAGGTCCGTCCGTCCCAAATTGCGCGGTGGGGGCATTATGCCATTTAGACATTTTCTTGTTTTTTTAAAATAATATGGTATGATCAGGGGTATCATTCAGTTGTTTCATAGAGAGTTTATAGTTTTGTTAGCAATAATTTTTTACATGGAATAAAGTCTTGTTGCTTACTTTTGTTGGAGCCGCTATCACAATCACAGTTTCCGTTGTTTTCCTCTACCAGTTTGAGTTGATACTGGATGCTCTTCATCAGTCCAGAGTTCCTCCTACATGTATTATGACCACTAACAACCAAGAAGGCTCCAAATACTATCAGAAGTTTCATGTTTATGAAATTCAATCTAAAATAAGACAAAAATTGCATTGGTTAAAAAAGTGTAGCATTTGAAAAATGGTAAATATAATGGTAGAAAAAGTAAAAAATATTCTCATATTGTGAGGAGAAAATATGGCGTAATAATAAATTTTTCATAGTTTGATTAAGAATCATTTGTTCTTGAACTATAATCATTACCAGTTTCGGCCAAATTACAGGTTGCCACGTTTCTATGAAAACCATTCTTTTATGCAGGCCAATGCTATATTTTCAGCAAGGATATGTCCAAAAGACATAATGCCCCATCTCGAAACATTTGGGGCGGACGGGCGAACATTGTATGCCCCTTACTTTCGTAGATAGGACATAAAGACAAGCATAAACATAAAGCAGATACACATTAAAAGTTAACATACTTTTTGAGGCAAGTTTCAAAATCTCTTTAAAAAATATTAATAATCACCATTGTTTTGATTAGTTTCTGGCAGATTGTTCTACTGAGATGATCATCCCGATGTCCCTATTATGTCTCACAACCTTGTTATGTTTTATGTTACTTCATGATTCAAGGGAAGAGGGAGGTTTTGCGCCTTAAACCCTAGTTTAACCCACTATTGGCATTTATAAAAAAATATCAAATTAAAACCTACCAGTTCTGTATCTGCTAGGTCGAAGCAACTTTAGTCTCTTCAGCAAGATGAAACTTCTACTGTTGGTGCCAGTCTTTTATCTTACTGCAGCAGCTTGAATCATATTGATTTTCATACATGTACCAGTATCAAATTCAAAACCATTGCGTGAGACATGAAATTATCTTGTTTTATATTTCAAATTTTATATGGAATGGCTGAAACCTAAACCAACTTTGTTTACCGGTACTGTTTGAAAAAACCGTGTTTTTCTACTAAGAGACAAAGGCAGATCCAGTAATTTTGAAAGTTGGGGTCTGCTTATAGTATATATACTGAAGACTAAAGCCACAGAATCCTAATCAAAGCTTATGTTTGTATTTCGTCGAATTTATGTTAATTATTTATTCATGGTTTTTTTTTTTGGTCAAGAAGAGGGTCTTTCATTGCACTTTAGGATTGGGATTGAATTGTTTTCAATCAAGGGTCAATTAAAAGACAGCGAGCAGCGACCACTGGTCACATTGAAGGCTTTTGGCTGTTTTCTGTTATGGATTTTTTAAAATTGTCGTTTATATTGTAGGTTGTGTCGTGTACACTTATTCCACATCTCATTATCTTCTATAATTTAAGCATTTTTTTCTGAATATCTGTATGAAACTAACAAAATTTCCTACGAAAATGGGGTGCTTATTTACCAAAGAAATCCGTCTCTCGATCTGCCACTGCAGAAAAGAAAGTTTTTGAGGGTGTTATAATGGTATCGCCGTGTTTCTCTGTGTGTCCACAGATCTTAAAAGATTGGTGAATTTTTTATGAAACAGCTACATTTTATTATACCTCAGTAATGTTTTTCTTTAATAAATGCATATACAATAGTTTCACTATTTTTTTCGTTTGCTAGCTTTGAACTATTGACCGGTCAATAGTTTCCGAACTATTGCCCTCGCCACAACTATTTGCCCTCTGACGTCATTAGGCCCCGCCTTACGCCAATCGTTGTCATTGTTTTATTTTGATTGATATATTTTACTCATGTTACGTCACACTACAGATAGTTAATTGCACGAGTTTCCCATGCAAAACTTTTTAAAGTACTTTATATGCAACTTTAAGTACGCTTGGAGTTGAATGAATATTTTTATTTTTCAAATAATCTAAAATTATAAACGTTTTTGTCTACTGTTTCTTTCGGTATAATAAAACACTTCCCAGGTAGCCCATAACATTTTATGACATTATTCAAACATTTGCATTATGTCATATATAGGGTTTAGCAAAATGTTTGAATAAAAATGTTATTTTGATATTAGAATAACATCATACTGTATGTTTTTCTAAATGTTTTTCAAAACATTTTGACAAAACATTTATATAACATTTAACAAATATCAATTAATAATGTTTGAGATATATTTTTAATAAATGTCTGCTACAAATATTTTAAAAAACATTTTACTTATCTTCGTGAAAACATTTTCTTAATGTTTGAATTTAACATTATTATAAAAACATCAAAGAAACATTTTCCCTTAATATGTTGCATCAAATGTTATAAAAACATATGTGGTTTACGTTTTTAAAACATTCTATTAAAATGTTTCCAATCAACATATTTCAAATGTTTTGCATTTACATTAAACAAACGTTATATAAACATACTTTTTCTTTACATTTAAATAACATATTCTTAAAACATCAAACACACGTTATAACAAAAACATCGAACACAAACATTTTGAAAATGTTTGATAGCTATATCAGATAAACATAACTATAAACATCTTTTAAATATAATGATCAGGACATTTGTAAAAAGCATTGGAAACACAGCACCAATGATATCTTTTATAAAATGTTATAAAAACATCTGGGTTTGATATTATAAAAACATTTTATAAAAATAATTCTCACAAATGTTATAAAGACGTTATATGTATATATTATACTAACGTTTTAGAAACACATTTTATTGTCACGTTTGAATAACATTTATCTATAACATCAAACGAACATTGGACTAAAAAATGCCAGAAAAAATGACGAAAACAAACGGTATGTCAACAATGCTGACATCATTAATGCCTGAGCATTTTAAATGTTATCCCTGTCAGATACTGGCGGTAATCATGACATCATTATTTTTAGAAACTTTAATATATAAATCCCAGATAGCAAGGTACTAATGGCCCACTGCTGGTTTACTGATGGCACTGTTGGCAAACTGGTGGCTATGGCGTGTTAGTGCTGGGCCACATGTGGCCCAGTTATTGGTCGCCAACAGTTGGATTGTTCCTAATGGGCCATCATTGGGTCACATCTTAGATACCAACATACGTTTATGAACAATTGATGGCCCATATTATGCTAAAAAATTAACTTGCATTATTTGCTAAATTATGTTAATTGGTTTAAAATTAAAAAAAATATAACTTGTTTTCTGTATCTAGTAATAATTTTAAATTAAATGACCAGCATTGAAAAAGTTAAATGTTAAAAACCACAAAAGTTGTTTAATAAAACACAAAAGTTTTTTTTTTAATTAATAACATGACTATCAATTTTAATCCATTAGACATTATTTTAAATATAATTTAAATAATTATACACATAATATACAAAACATTTCATAAAGTACAATCCCATTTTGACTAAATGACTAAATGACAAAATATTTTGTTTTGATATCTTAATCTTTATTTCTTACTTAATCTTCTCTGAAAATTACACCATCTGCAATTAATCAATGTCAGAGTTCATCCCATGGTCATGGTTGTATTACCACCACACAAGACTTCCAGCTGAGTTTCACATTAACAAGATACTTGAACTTTGGTCATTTCCTTATTGCATTTACACACAGGCGCTTTTTACATGAAGTCTTTTTGGAATTCTTTGAGAATTAACATGTAAGTATGATTTATTTTTCCTTTTAATTGAACGTTGATTATATGATTAAAGTCTGTATTTGTTATACATGTTATATTGATAATTTTGTAATTTTCAACTTTCGAGTCTTAATGTACCATGAACACTGATGAATACAGTTCTATAATTTTCAAATGTTGTAACACATTTATTTTGATCAAGTCTACGTTCACTTCGGAAGAAAATTAAAGGGGTTATCAAATTAATTTTGTTTTACAGTGAGATTTGTAAGAAGGTGAAACTATCCAAGACTGTGTATATTAAGAAGGAGCAGATGTAGGATCATAAAGAAAAAACTTTTCAAAGACTGCTTTTTATGATGCTGTTATCAAATGTAAGTTATACTAATATTTTTTTAAATTATCTTTTATAAATAGATGACGCACAGTACACACACATATTCTATTAATAAAAAATTAAAAGCATTCTTGTATGCATGAAACAAGTTTTCGTCTGAATTTCTATATCAAATATTGCATGACAATTATAATATATAATTGACCACTATGTTGCGTTGAAAGAAAGAAAATTAGTTTGCCGATTGTTGATTTCTTCTTTATGTTTTACAGAAGGTGGAAAAGGAAAAAGATAGACGAGACTGAAGACTGATGATTCCGGGATGATGAACTTACAAGAAATGAACATAATGAACGAAATACATAGTGAACTTACATGTACATGCTTTTGGACCTGACCGTTTCGTTTTGTGTGATTTTTTTTTAACTATTATGGAATTACAAGTTAAAAACAGTTGTATCTAGTTTATTTTATTGTATCAAATTCTATAGAAAATGGATTTTTAGAGTAATCGATCTAAACACAATTCATACCAACACATGTTTTGATTATTAAGGATTCGCAATAGAGTATCTAGCCAAAAGGTTAATAGACCCAAAGTAAAAAAAGGGAATACACAGAAAATAGAATGATCAACAAGAAGGCATTCTTATTACAGCTAAGAATATTAATAATGGCGTATTAAAGGCAAACGACGGATATATACAACCTGAAAAAAAAAGAAAATGTCAGCTGGATGCTTTTAAAACATGTTTTAGCTCAATGTTAAACAAATGTTTAACAAAAAACATCAATTACACATATGAAAAAATGTCATGAAAACATTTTCATTTCATCATCCACAAAATATTTTATCGTTATGTTGATATAATGTTTCCATAAAACATTTTCTTACTATAAGTTGAAACATTTGAAAAATGTTTTCTAAAAAACATTCTAACATATCATCAATATAACATCAGAGAAAATGTCATGAAAATGTTTTTAAAAAAACATTGTATCATAACATCAATCTAACATCAGAGAAAATATCATGAAAATGTTTATAAGAATATCTCAGAATGGTTTCTTCAAATGTTAGAAAGTTATATTTTGTTGACATAAACAAAACAATATATTAAACATCAGATAAACATTTAAAAAAAACATAATAATTTTTGCATCCAAACAATATCAGAAAAAACGTCCAAAAAATGTTTTCTGAAAATGTCATAAAAATGTTTTTTGAAAAGTTTGAAACAAACATTATACTGATATAATCCCAACCATACACTTGAACGTCATAAAAATGTTTTTTCTAACATCATTCTGACAAAAGTGAAAATATTTATTTGATATTATAATAACATTTTTGTGCTAACTGGGTTACTGACTGGGTATTCGGGAAATAGATAGATTATTTTCCCTCGGAGACAACTATTGACTTCGGCTACGCCTCAGGCAATAGTTGCACCTCGGGGAAAATAATCTACCTATTTCCCTTATACCCAGTCAATAAGTATAAACTAGTACATGAGTATATTCTACGTTTGTTACATTTTAAAATCTACATTGTTTAACTTCTAAAAGTATGGAATTTGATAGAAGATATATTGTATAGGCACTTAAAACTCATTTTCATCGTTCTTTACATGGGGTGACAAATGATTTGATTTGAATAAAAGAAAACTGGTAAAAATCTCAAAACTCCATTATCTCCATTTGGGACTCAAGCTACTCGATGACATGGCCCTTTAAAATTCAGCAATAGTGTTTTTTTTTTTTTAAGTTTTTGCTTATAGAAGAGCAGCAGGAGAAAAGCTGTTGCTTGTATAAACCTTCAGTCCACCAAGCTCGTATAAATTGGTTCAAAGCTGTCAGATGACTCCTAAATGGACTCTTTTAAGGTAGAAATTTTGTTTTTCATATTTTATCCCTAAAGATAGAGAACAAAACAGTTTGTTGATTAAACCATCAGCTAACTTACTTATTAAGCTCTGCAAAAGTGTCAGATCACCCGTAATAGAGAATAAAGCTCATAGTGCCGAAGGACCAGAGAGCAATTCAGGTTGCTCCTGGGATCCTATTTTTAAGGTATGCGTCAAAGGTAAAAATTCAAGGTACCAAGCACAGATTAAATAGAAATACAGTATTTATTTGAAATTACTTGTAGATATGATGAAATACAAGAAGTTCCGAAGTCGAGACAAGGTACATGTATAAGAATCCTCCGGTGGCGGCGGTGGCGGCATAAAGTTTTTTGTTTAAAATTTGTGGAATTTTTTTTTTATAATCATACCGAGCCAATTTTGTTTGCAGTTATGTTATTGTCTACGCAACTTCTAGGCAGCTCTGGCATTTATCGTATAGATATATAGGGTTAAGCTCTATTTGTCCTTCGATTGCCACTTCATGACCTTGACCTTATTTAACACTCTAATGACTGAACATATGGGTTGATTTCTATAAGATTTTTTAAATTTTAGTCTTTTATATAGAACCACTATAGTTTGTCTACAGGTTATTTTCTTGGTTATCAAATGTCATTCTGTCACTTGCCACATGACCTTGACCTAAATAACATTAATTTCTTCTTATCCCAAGAACTTAGGCACGGACCATTTGATTTTCTGGGGGGGGGCTGGGATTTTTTGGAAAAAAATTTCCTGGCCCTGATTTTTGGAAAAAAAAATAATCTGGCCAGCACCTAAGTTGAAAAAAATAATCTGGTTTCAATCTTGCCAATTGAAAAAAAAATAATCTTGCCAACAAAATTTCCTTGCTTAGTATGTGTGTGAAAAAAATAATCTGGCCCGCAAAGCGGGCGAAAAAAATTTCCCGGCTCAAGGTAAAATCCCAGCCCCCCCCCGAAAATCAAATGGTCCGTGCCCTAAAGCCTTTGAATCTGGGTTGTTTCGGACAAGTGAGATACACTTGTTAAAGTTAAGGGCTAGGGGGAAATAATGCAGGGGCGTAGCTAGGCAGAAATGAAGTATACGCAAACCTACGGCGAGGGGTCTGGGGGCCGCTCAAGGCCCCCAGTGGGTCCAGGGCAAAGCCCTGGTAGGGGGTCCAGGGGGGCGAAGCCCCCCGGAAGCTCCTTGGATTTAGCAAAAACGAAGGCAAAAATCGTTGTTTTCCGTGATAAGGAACCGACCATTTAACTTGAAAGGTGGGCCTTGGTTATTCCTAAAAAATATTTTGAGTACAAAAAATATTCTGTCAGCTGAAGTTTTTAGGGAAAAAACTTTGCAAAAGGTTTGCTGATATAAACTAATGCTTTTTATGAAAAAAAATTGTCATGCCAATATTGAAGGCGGTTGGTTGTTTTAAATTGCCGCTTACTAAATATGCAGGTTATGTCGTATACACTTACTCAAAATCTCATCTTCTTTTCGAAAATAAACAAATAGTTTTTCCTTGCGCGAGAACGAAATCTGATTAGAAAAAAAAACAACGCCTCCTTCCTACAAGTTGCATGGTCCCTAAATGCAGACTTAGATAAAATCGATATTTTTGTATAGTTGTTTAATTTTATAAGACATTAGAACTCTGTGTAGTCATGGTGTTAAGTTTCCTATCCTATAGAGATTCTTGACCTTTGAATGTTTGTGTTCAAGACGGTATTTTTTTCTGTTTCATTTAAAATGCCAAACGTAAATGCAGCACAACGATTTTATTTATAATTAAACAAGTCAACAAATTTATTTTTGAATTTATATTTTCAAGTTAAAGCAATGCATACAATTTTTATGTAGATCCCAAGGTTCGTGGTTCGATCCTCGTCCAGGGTGAAAATTTCATGAACCAATTTTCTGACTCTCTCGTGACACCATTTGCAAGGATGGTCTCAATGAACCATGCTAGTCCTTCGGAAAGGGACGAAAAAAGGTTGTCCCGTGTTCGTTGAGAGCAATACCCCATGCACGTTAAAGACCCCTTTGTAGAGTTTGATAAGAGTAGGCTCAATGGGGGCCGCTGCAAAGGCCACACTCGCAAACTGCTAGCTGGAGAGGTATTTACATAAGCATAGAGCTTGTTTCCCAATCCAGGATACCAATAATATGTTTAAAAAAGAAAAACGATATGGAAAGGTAGGAGTCACTGAAATCACAATGTAAATGTTATTCAGTCTTACTCCTAGCTGTAGCTGTGTTCTGTCCTTACGGAATTCTTTGATCTGTTATGGGCACTTTGATCATGGAATATTTATAGGAAACATCATGTGATCCTATACTGAAAATACGGGATTTCGATCCCCTGGCCATGGCTTCGTCTTGGTGTTATGGATTTTGAAATTTTTATGCCCCTTTAATACTTACTAAAAATGGAAAACTGCACACACAAAAACATGTAAGAACCACTCGCACCCCAAAGATAAAGCAGACAAACTTTCAACATGGGATGTGCACAGCTACATTAAGTTACAAAGATTGTGTAAACTGGGTTTCACGAAAATCCATGTGTATGAGTTGAGGATTAGGAAACAGTATACCCCGAGATATTGGGCGGAATGCTCACTGGCGTGCGTACAATAATTCACCCTATCAAAAGTAGTTATATATACACTTTCAAGCGGAGGTACATGTATAAAAAGATTGTCAATAGCAAAATTGAAAAGCCTCCAAACGACATATGGAGGGGTAAGCTCTAGTTTAAGTCTTTTTTTATTTTGGAAACGAAAAGTGTGCCCTTTGACAGTTGCTATTACTTACATGACATAGGTGGGTAAAAAATGTAATATTTTTTATCAACAATTCTGTAGGGGGTGATAGTGGCCAGTGGAGAAAGGGTGAACAGCAACGATGTCTTGCTAAATTTGATTTAAAAACAGTATTTTTTATTTTTGCTGATTTGACCATGTGTACGCAACTGCGTTTTTGCGTACGGGTTGCTACGCGCCTGTAATGTTTTAAAAGGGCATGGTTATCAAGGGGAATAGGCCATTCATTCTTTTCATTATGAACAGTATTGTACAACATCGTGTTAAGGTTCATCTTTACACTTGAAAAAATGACCGATATTTCACGTCTTTTTTTCATAACCCGAAATCCAGCTGCAGATCTAGAGAGTGTGTTCAAAACATACGTCTCATACGGTCCCTGCAAAAATTCTTCATTCGTTATCAGGCACTGGTGGAAAATAGTATAGGGGTTATAATTGTCTTCGGGTTCGCATTACATGTTTTGTAAATAATAATGCGCGTAAAAATATATTCCTGCATAAGACATTGCAAAACGTTAATTAATGAACAGATGAAAATATTCTGGAAATTGATTTTCATATAATTATTAATTTATTCGAATATGAGTTTGTATTACATTAAATATCAAACATGTATATGCATTGAAGCTACGAATGTAATAATATGTAAAAGTAGTCCACGAAGCTTCACTCTAACGTCGCCATTTTTAAGAGATAATTTTTTGCATTGTTCATTAACCTCTTCAACATGTAGTTTAAGATTTTACTTTTCAATTGTTAATTTTTTGAAATTATCTGTTCAAAATGTAGAACTCCAAAGTGATTATGAACTTTGAACAACTTAAATTGACTATAAAAACATAGCAGCTGTGATTAGATGTATCGATCTACTTCCTTGTTTATATATAAATCCCGGATATAAATATAGCACAGGCGTTTGGGTCCAGGATTTCATTTTACTATAAATAACGTGTATATAAAAATTTTCATCTCGTCTATATACGGAAATAGTATATAGACGAGATGAAAATTTTTATATACACGTTATTTATAATAACATAAAATCCTGGACCCAAACGCCTGTGGAAATAGTATATAGACGAGATGAAAATTTTTATATACACTTTATTTATAATAACATAAAATCCTGGACCCAAACGCCTGTGAAATATAGTAAAGCGATGGTTCGTCACGTGTGGTTTTCCCTATCTGGAAGCTCACGTGTTTTATTTATGCAATATTTGAATACTTGGATTTATATCTAAAATAAAGGGGGGAGTCGTGGTTTTATGAGGGTCGGGAAGACCTTTTCCGGGACGCCGGGATTGGCCATTTTATTTAACGGGAATTCGGGAAAAGCGACTATCGGGACACGGGAACCTGCATTTTATTTTTTCGGATGCGGGATCGGTAGTTTTTATCATCCGGGAAAATGGGATTATAAAAATATTTTGACGGGAATTCGGGACGGGACCCCCTCTTCCCCTCCCCCTTTTATTCCTAACAAAAGTACCGTTTTATAGCATAATGTTTACAATGGGAATGGTGAAATTATTTTTAAGCATGATGAGCATCTTAGTTCAACCATAGATGTATATATATATACATCTATCATGTCTATGGTTCAACACTTTTGGGGCAAATTTTATATTGTCAGACACAATAAATTTCTTTTAATGAACCATTGAGATGTACGGCATGTACACAATTTGTTCATAACTGTTATCTAAATTTATATGAAATCTCAAAATCTCTCCATCGTAGTTTTGCCATTAGCTATATTAATTTGGATTTCGTTTGGTTTTATCCTTTTAAACATCTTTTGGAATTGTGGTTTTCCTATGTTTGCATGCTTCTAGTGCTGCTGATGAGGAATAACATTCCGAAAATTGCCATATAGCTCATAAAAATTAATTGCAGTTGGAGTCGACAATATATAACTGACATATGTGTTATAGTCTCATGTTTATTTACTCCGTATCCTTTCATCAATTATATCATAACAAAGGAACCTGTTACTAAAACAAATACTTATAACTAAAAAATGACAAGTATAATATTTAAAAACAGGTCTACATATGAAACAGAAATAGACATAATTAGGAAATTCTTCGCGGTCTTGATCGGGTTATCACTGGATATGGTGACAACCATATCCTCTCTTGTTCAGTCTATGTGGAGCCTTAACTGCACATTCAATTGCTTAATAAGGCGTAGCAGCGTCTAGATAAATATTTTTTGCATAAACTTTTAGTATTTTGCACGTGTACACTTGATCCGTTTTGCCGGGGCATTTTCTTTGCGTTTTTCAGTTCACCCAAATATAGCCAAATATTAACAATGCCCTGTCATTTGGCCTCCACGTGCAAGGTAATTTCATTATTTGTGTTATTAAATCTACTCACAATCGGTTTTATGGAAGGTTACTTAGGGGTATATCATGCTTTATTTATGGGACAATTTGAACGGAAAGAAAATGAATAGAGAAAACAACAAAAATAATCTTGTAAACTGGAAAGGAAAATGATCGGCGATTTTTATATCTAGGCGCTGCTACACTTTGTTTTCTGTTTCTCTGTGTCGTTTAAGTCGTACATAGACTATAAAAATAGGTCAAATATCTACCATTTTATTCGAAGTATAACCATGAACCTTAACCAACAAGGCACATTATGAATAATGGTGATGTGGTTAATTAATATGTCAAGATTTCTGTTAAAGTTTTAAAGACACACTACTTTCATTTTGCTGTAATAACCAAAAGACCACATTCTGGGAATCGCACCTATGTCACCTCCTTCACTCGGCTAACTGAGAACTCGGTCAGTTGGTTTTATTTAACATGGAGGCTATATGGGAAATGGGTCTGTTGAAGAGTCGGCTAAAGTCTGTTGGTCAAATACTATCGAGAAAAACATAGCAAGGTCAATATATTTTACTAAATATTTCTTTTTTACTTACTTTAATAAAAAAAAAAAATTATGTTGGGCAAAACAATATTGAATACTGAACGTATTCATATATTGTTTTTCTCTGTAGCTTACATTGGTAAGCTACAAAATGGAAAGGCGTGTTACTCATCGAGATATTTCTATCAATTTTGTCATTCAAAAATGTAAACATAACAGCGTTTTGCTAAAATTAAGTCGAAAGCATTACGAAAAACGCAACTTAAATTGTACATCATGTATGTTTGACATATAACTGTACGTATAAGAAAGAAAAACCGACAGACATGCGTTTTTGTGGCATTTATTGTGTTTTTGCCTTAAATTGGGTCTGTTGGTGAGTCGGCTATAATGAACTCAGTCTGTTGGTCAGTCTGTTGAGAGTAAATTATTCAACTGATATCATACTATATTTGTGCCATAACACGCATTTTTTACAAATAGAAATATCTTACAAAGTGACAAAAAGCGTATATATTCGTAGTGATGATTGTTTAGTCATAGATTAGACGTAAAATTAATATAAATCGCGTTATAACAAGCACATCAGTCTGTTTGATCAAGCTTACCATTAATTTTTCAGTATGAAAAGAAAAAGAATGAATTTTTCCAACAGAAAGCATGGAAAGAAAAAAAATAAAGAATTAAAAAATCAAAGATGAAGACGTTTAACAAGAGACGCTTATCCCTAAAATACTAATAAAAAATTGTAACACTAGTCTTAGAAAGAGAGTGAAGAAGATTACAACTAATTGTAAACTATGCCAACTGATTTTGTATTGCAAACATGGCCAAAAACCAGTATAACCTCCAAAGTATAATGTATTATATATATATGGCAATCGTTTTAAAGCATACATGATACGTGCATTAAAACAAGAGTTAACACTAAAGTATGTCTCGCCTGCCGGCACCATCAGAAACAATTATTCTTTCTTACTTCCACTATATTTTGAATTTACATGGATTTTCAGTTTCTGAGATCAAAAGATGTTTATAGAACTTAAACATTGCAAATATATGCAATAAAAATAATCAAAGTCACTCAACCGGAAAATCAAGGCCAAGGTCAAAAGATGGGGATGCAACTGTGCTAAGCTACTACTGGGGAATATGCATACCAAGTTTCATCAACCTAGGACCTATAGTGTTTGAGATATGGAGGTGCTCGCAAAACTTTTCCATTGCTATTATATGTATTGAAAATTGTCAAAGTCACTCAACCGAAAAATCAAGGTCAAGGTCAAAAGATGGGGATGCAACTGTGCTAAGCTACTACTGAGGCATATGCATACCAAGTTTCATCAACCTAGGACCTATAGTTCTTGAGATATGGAGGTGCTCGCAAAACTTTTTCATTGCTATTATATGTATTGAAAATTGTCAAAGTCACTCAACCGGAAAATCAAGGTCAAGGTCAAAAGATGGGGATGCAACTGTGCTAAGCTACTACTGGGGCATATGCATACCAAGTTTCATCAACCCAGGACCTATAGTTCTTGAGATATGGAGGTGCTCGCAAAACTTTTTCATTGCTATTATATGTATTGAAAATTGTCAAAGTCACTCAACCGGAAAATCAAGGTCAAGGTCAAAAGATGGGGATGCAACTGTGCTAAGCTACTACTGGGGCATATGCATACCAAGTTTCATCAACCCAGGACCAATAGTTCTTGAGATATGGAGGTGCTCATAAAACTTTTTCAAAAAGTTAACGCCGCCGTCGTCGCCGCCGCCGTCGCCGCCGCCGCCGCCGCCGCCGGTAAAGTAACACCTATGTCCCGCTCTGCTTCGCAGGCGAGACAAAAATCGAGAATTTAAACAGTCTGTTACTACCCGGGTTGGTTGGGGGATGGGATGTTCGTTCGGTCTGTTTATTTCCATATGATAATCGGTGATTGAATCCATAAATCAGATCGGTTCTAATTTATGCATTTTGAAGCCCTTATAAATGTGTACAAGTAAAAAGTACTAATTTAAAATCAACAATTTTAAAGCCATATTATTATCCCCGCGCTAGCGAAAGCGCGGGGAAAATGTTTTGCTGTTCGATGTACGTACGTAAGTATGGCGTTAATGTCCAGGATAATCTCTGTAACCACTGGGAGTATAAAGATGAAACTTGGGTTATTAATTGCATTGTGGGTGGGGTCTGTGCCGAAGGTTTTGGAATTTTGATAATTCCCCTAGGGGCTGGGCTGCATAGGTAGCCTAAGTGCACATTATTCCTTTGTCACGCAACTCCTCCTAAGTTATTTGGATTATGGAACTGAAACTTGGCTCAGTAGTTGCACTATGGAAGTAGATTCTGCGAAAGTTTTGGAATTTTGATAATGCCCCTAGGGGCTGGGCTGCATAGGTAGCCTAAGTGCACATTATTCATTTGTCACGCAACTCCTCCTAAGTTATTTAGATTATGGAACTGAAACTTGGCTCAGTAGTTGCACTACGGATGTAGATTCTGTCATAGGTTTCGGAATTTTGATAATGCCCCTAGGGGCTGGGCTGCATAGATAGCCTAAGGGCACATTATTCTTTCGTCACGCAACTCCTCCTAGGTTACTTGGAATATGGAACTGAAACTTGGCTTGTTAGTTGCACTATGGAGTATGGATGTAGATTCTGCCAAAGGTTTCGGAATTTTGATAATGCCCCTAGGGGCTGGGCTGCATAGATTGCCTAAGGGCACATTATTCCTTCGTCATGCATAATTCATTACATGACTATCACTCCCACTACCAGCGTGACCAGGGAAAAGTCTCATATTAATACATACACATTTGATAGTACTAGTAATGCTTATTATAGTCATAGTTTGTTTCTTTTAATTATTTGCCCTAATACTATCAAACACCAGAGTAGCGCGGGGGTATGCAGCGTGGCTGCTTCGACTAGTTAAATACTTATAATTATACCCTCGCTTTTAAGAAGAGGGGTATACTGTTTAACCCTTATCCATATGTCCGTCCGTTCGTTCGTACGTGACATAATTTCCGTCGCAGTTATTCAAGCAACTACATAAGGTAAAGGTCTGGTATTTTGCTTTGTCTTAAAGTGTCATATGGTGTATTTCGATTTTACGCCCCTAGGTCATCTACCTCTTGTTAACCGAAAACTTAGGTTTTTAGATGTATTGTACATACATGCAAAATTTTCCTCACTGTTTTCTCGACACTTCATGACATAGAAGTTGGGGTATAATACCTTGTATACAGCCTTATCCTATAGTATCATATAGTGTGTACTGATTTCGTGCTTTAAGTTTTTTTTTCCTGTACATACACGCAAAATTAGAGATAATTTCACTCTTGATTTAATACAATATAAAATGTTAATCCTAAAAGTTTTTAAAAAATCAAAATATACCTCGCTTGCAATCATTCTGTCTCGGCTAATTAACTCTCAACAGACTTTAATTTAATTTGCCGACTCACCAACAGACTTTAGCCGGCACTTTTTTTAAGAAAAACTCATTTTTTATAACATTTTAACATTAAATCACTTTTTGTTGTTTGAATATTTTATTTCTAAACTGAAGATTACTTTCCGAATCGCTAATTATATTTCAAAAGTATAAAAATTTTGTTTATTTGTAAAAAAAATCATTCATAGTTGCCAAATTTGAGAATACCGCTGTCTCGCCTTTTCGTTTTATCGATCACTGGTATAACTAATTGACTCTGTTGCAAGTTGAAAATGTGCTCAAATGAATATCATTTTGGTTGAAAGATTTTGTATTTTGACAATTAATTGTCATTTTGCCAAAATAACATCTTGTTTACAAAATTTCATGACCATCCATTGGATTTTACTCTCAACAGACCTATAGCCGACTCTTCAACAGACCCATTTCCCATATAGCCTCCATGTTAAATAAAACCAACTGACCGAGTTCTCAGTTAGCCGAGTGAAGGAGGTGTATGTAGGATTTATCTCATCAGTACTATCGCTGCGAAGGGATGACCGAAATCATTGAAGCATCAGAGTGACCCACCCCCATTTTGAAAATTTCTAAATCCGAAATTGCGCTGCATGTCGATTGTATCACTGAAAAATTTCTAGTTGCAGTCCAGAACTCATACACCCACATAAGAGGTGTGACAAATGACTTTCTATTTTCTTTTAGTGATTTTATTTCGCTTATACTTAATTGGGGGGGCATACTTCCTTGTTTCATGCAAATATATCATAATATTAATTATCATCATACGTTATCGTCAAGCTAATGTTCTGGACAAAAAAAGATTGTAAATCAATTACAATGCGTGCAGATTCCAAAGATACTTATCTAACTTAATCAATTAACAAAAGTACATTTCTCGAGGTGAGAAAACGCAGACGACAGAAGAAAACACTCGGATTAGAAAGGTAAGTGACTTTCCTTATCAATTTAACATCTTGTATGATAGATATTAACAATAACGCGACAAAAAGATATATACAACAACCCTAGGACAACAACACGGAAGATATTAACCCTTAATATATTGCATACATGACCGAATTAAGTTCGACGACCGCCTGTGACCTAATTCAGCTTTGCAATGACCGAATTAAACAATCAATATTGCCATTAATCCAGAAAAAAACATGTGTTTTTCCATTTACTTTGATACTTCGATCGCCACGTTGCAATGAAAATGATGCGGTACAGCCACTATGTCTTTGTTTTTTAAACATTGGTCTTAAATCTAGGTCAAGAAATCATTCATAGATTAACAAATAATGTCGCCTTTTAACAATACAAACAAGGGCTAGCTAGCGCTTTAAACCAGTAGTTCAAGTTTCATGATTTGGCATTGAATTTTTGTATACAAACACTTACTCGCTTGTTTGAAGTAACATATGTGTACAATAAACTTGAATATGTCAACATGATCGTATTTTAACATTTGTTTTCTCTCTATATTGATAGAAGGACGTGTTTTTGTTGGAAGATGGAAAATAACTGCTTATTATAAGCTACTAAGGTAAGTGTTGCATGCAACTTTAGGATTCTATTCCCTAATTGATTTCCCCACGTGGATTTTCCTCTTATTGAGTCCAGTTCTATTAGTTTTTATGTGCGTCCTTCTGTCTGTTTGTCTAATTTTGCGTTTTTAATGCCAATTTTGGGAATGGCTCGATTTTAATGGAACTTTACACCTCGAGAACAATACTGATGATTGATGGCATAAACGAAACAGTTGAGTTTCTGTTTTAAGGCTGGGCCTTTAATATTCATTCTGTACAACCGATATTTACGACTGACCCAAAGCAACAAGAATCAACCATAAACAACGGCACCATTAGAAACAATAATTCTTTTTTACTTACACTATATTTTGAATTTATAAGGATTTTCAGTCTCTGAGATTAAAAGGTGTATATAGAACCTAAACATTGCTAATGTATGAAAAAAATAATCAATAGTCACTCAACCAGAAAATCAAGGACAAGGTCAAAAGATGTGGATGCATCTGTGCTAAGGTATTACTATGGCATATGCATACCAAGTTTCATCGACCTCGGACCAATAGTACTTGAGATATGGAGGTGCTCACAAAACCTTACCATTGCTATTATATGTATTGAAAATTGTCAAAGTCACTCAACTAAGTCAACCTGAAAATAAAGGTCAAGGTTAAAAAAATGGGGATGCAACTTTGCTAAGCTACTACTGGGTCATATGCATACCAAGTTTCATCAACCTGGGACTTATAGTTCTTATGATTTAATGGAGGTACTTGCAAAACCTTACCACTGCTATTATATATGTATTGAAATTATCAAAGTCACTTAACCGGAAAATGAAAGTCAAGGTCGAAAGATGGGGATGCAACTGTGTAAGCTATTACTGGGGCATATGCATACCAAGTTTCATCAACCTAAGACTTATAGTTTTTGAGATATGGAGGTGCTCATAAAACCTTACCCAAAAAGTTAACGTCGCCGCTGTAAAGTAACACTTATGTCCTGCTCTGCTACCATGGCTACGCAGGCGAGACAATACCAAAGCTGTCGTGACCAACAAGTGCCAACCTCGGAGGCCGGGGACACGGCCAAAAAAAAATGAATATAGAGGAGATTGCATGAAGTGTGCGAGGTCTACCAGGTCACTTTCGGGCAATCAATATCTATACCCCCCCTTTTTAGCAAATTTTATTGATCCACTGATGCGCGTAATTCACGACAAAAGACAAGCGTCAAACATTGCTAAAACAAGAAATTAGTAATCTTTTTTTTGTCTTCTTTTTTTCCGGGTTAGTATAAAAGGAACTCTATTATGAAACAGTTTTAAGACATGCACATTTTCAAGATGTTTTCTCCAACATCAAGGACACAAAAATTAATTTCTCTTGTGTCATTAGTGGGTTTTATCCTGAATGGCTACATAACATATGTCATAAATAACATACTACAAATCTTTATGTTAAATTTAAACTGGATTTAGTATAACTAAACATGATGGTGAATTAAAATCCTTGTTTGTATAACATTTAAAAGTGCAAACCACACATGGATAGGTATATTCATATGCTTTAAATGTCACATTTTATAACTTAACCAAGGTAAGCTAAAAATGCATGTTACTATTGATAGTCAGTTCCTTATTGTACAGCTGCATATTATCCTATTATACTCATGCTGCTTATCAATGGTTCTATTTTTTACCACATATATAGCGTTTTCGAATTTATGTACATGCATATCTTCAGGTTAATAGTACAGTATATCGTACCCGTCTTTGGAAACTTGTTGTTAACCTTCCGTTTAAATATTAGCACGAATTCCAAAAATACAATTCTCAAATTTCATGCATCTCTAACACCCAACGACACTCAGTTCAAATACAATAATTTTTATTAAGATACGAAATTTTAATATCATTTCAGATCTACACACGATATGGAGGATGAAAATCACCTTTACATGAAAGAATTCTATGTGCTTTGGTGCAGTGGTATTAAAGATAATCCGACTGAGGACACGGTTCTAATATGTTCTGCTACGGTTGATGAAGGCAGTACAACAATCATTCGAATTTTCCATTCCACGCCTGAGGACGCCTTACAAGCAGACGACAAATTCCTCGAGTGGATTTCAGGCGATCCGTACATTTCCGAATCTTCTACTTTACAATTGGAACTGATAGCAAACGTTTCGCCCCAGTTTCCATTTGCAAATGCATTCTGTGATATCTTTAACTCGTTTAAGGAAACTGGTAAAAATGTTGAAGTGGAACTAAAAATGGTGAGATTATATAACATTGAAGAAGGTGACGACGATTATATGGACAACCAAGATGGCCTCCGTTTTTTACATAAAACTGGAATAAGGTTGACCCAAGTGGGTGGGAAGGATTGGGGCTATCTCAGACAAATTCTTCGAGATAAAAAAGGAAATAAATTACAAGATCTCAATAGTGCTAAAGTAAGAAGACGATTGGCAATATTGTTCAAAAATCCTCAAGATGCTTCAACATCTGCTAATGTTGATGTTGCGGATGCGGAAATGGCTACAGACAAACCGGAAGTTGCAGACATTGAGACAATGACTGAAGCAGAAGAACAAACCACAGAGGAACCACCAGCAGAAGAAAGTAGTAGTTCTAGCTCTGATGAAGAATAGATGATATAAAAACTTTCTGCTTATAATTCTGAAGAAAATGATTTGTTTCTAAAACAATTTCCTGTTGTATATGGCGAAATTTCTTTCTTCTATGTAATTCTTATACATGTTTTTTTTCTCAGCAACTACGAAGATTTATAACTTGTCAGGTGGAATTTTGATAAATCTCTACTTTATTCTAATGTTATGCGGCTTATTTATGATTAATATTTTATAATATGATTAAATAATTTTATTGTAAAGCATTTTCTATGGCAACCAATTCTTTCGTTTTGAATTGATTGATTCTAAAACTTTGTGGTCACCCGAAAGAAGCAGAGAAGTACCAGCGGGACTTTCGAATGACAAAAGTCCAAGAGGGTAAACACAAAACTAGTAAACACAAATGAGACAGCATAAAACTCTGGTGCTCCGGAAGTTTAAGCAGTTCCAGTTCAGTTGGTTGCAACCAAAACCGACAACCCATGGACACAAAACAGCCTAAATATAATACATACATGTAGTTTATAAAAAAAAATAACCTTCAAGGTAACAGAGCTACTTTTAATATTGTAGCTCCTGTTACAGTCTATTATTGTAACTTATAAAGAGCAGCAAAACCATGAAATGACAAACGGAATTAAAAGAATAAATGAAAGCAACAACTCAATTGTTTACTAGTCAAAAATATTTATTCAACAAGTAATAAGTTTAAAATTACATATTATAATAGTATACACATGAAATAGAAGAGTGAAGTGAGTAGATCAGATAATTGGAGGCACTTTAACTAGTGGTAAATATTTTTCATCGAACCTATGTGTCTCTATCAGGGGTGCACCTCCATCGAAAGCTAAAATAGTTCAAGAAAAACAATTACTAGTACATTTAGTTTTTTTTTCGGAAATTCAATGTTTATATACAATTTGAATTTGAATTTTTCTTGTCGTTCTTGACAGTTTTGGCTAACACTATATTGATCGTTTGCAACATGACTGGTGTGTTATAATAACCGGGAACTGCATACCCTTCCTGGCCCCAGTTTCATAAAACATCACAAATTTGAGATTTCCTCAAATCTTTCCTCAACTCAAATATTGACCAATGAAATTGCAATAAATCTCAGTTGAGGAAGGTTTTGAGGAAATCTCAAATTTGAGTATTTTATGAAAATGGGGCCAGAGCACATAAGTTTACTCTCCTTTTGACCTTAGGTTGCCTTGCTAATTGTAGTTGAGTTTTTGTATACGTTTTATTTGTTGTGCGGTTTTCTGCGTTGTTTTTATGTCTGCTGATTTTGTATTGCATACCCACTCCTAAAATCGTCACGGGCATAAAAATAGACAGGCTACTGTAACCCTGTTTTGATTTGTGGTAATTTGGTGTATGTAAATGCATGACTATAGCGTCCCTGGTGAGTCTTTTACAAAAATACAATGTATCGGATGCTTCACATTGTTCTGTTGCCAGTCTCAGGCAAGTCTACATGCGAATTCATTTCAAATTGACTAGTTATAAGCTAATTTTTCACTTACCCCCAGGCACAAAGTTCCCTCGTGGCTGAGGAATGTACTTCCTTCTTGTGAACTCTTGCCCACACAATGTAGATATGCTTATCTTTTCACATTGTGTGACCGGTCTCTCCGGCATTGGATCGGGTGATGGGCTATCCGGGTAGAACACACCCATGGCTACAAAACAGATGTGATTTATTTACCAACTTCATTTCTTGAAGATGCATAAATAAAAAAAATAACCAAATTATAATCTAACCATTGAAATTTATAAATTTTTAAAAGTGTAGAAATCCTAGTACTTGTATTTTCAGTTACACTAGAGGTATCAGTCATAGTCGGTTAGGAATAACACTGCCCGTCCGTCTGTCCATATACTTCTGCATGAATCGCTAAATGTAAATTTATTTACGGTGCAATATGTTCATGTGTTTGTGAATGTCATCGCCTCGGATATATATGTTTCAGGGAAGTAGTTCGATTTCCTTCAATATGAAGCGAGAGATGCTTGTTACACTAAATTGTGCGCTTCCTTTCAATCCTTAAGCTAGAGCATCCCTGATGAGTCTCCAGGAGAAGAAACTTGTTTCCAAGCTGCATTAAGAATTCCATTGCATGCCTCTTTGATTTATTTTATTTACAAACATTTAAATATGCGTTACCATGCAATCATCAGAAAGACTTTATATTAATTGTGTTAGGCCAAATATAGAGTGTTTATAATATACTTGAAATATTAGTTATTAATTACAAAATCGACCGCTTTAGAATTACAACTGTTGCGGATAATTTGGTTGTCTTGGAATATGTAAACAATAGAAGCTCAGCTAATAGCAACTATATATATGTATATACACAAGCGTTTTCACAAATTAGTTGAAGTTTCAGAGGAGACAACGAGACAGAAACCTCTTTTTGTTGGTATGTTGCACAATAACGAAAAAAAATATAACCTACACCCCCTCCACTTTTCACAATTTTTCTTATATTGTTGGACCCTTCTCTGTAAAGTATTAGTCTTTTGTAAGTAGTGGAAGCTTACGGTATCTGAAGGTTTTGTAAGAACACAAATGTCGTAGGAACTAGAACTTTTCAGTTTCTAAATCCCCACTTGAAATGTGAGGTTAAATTGTACATGCATATAGTGATATCTGTGTCCGTCTTTCCTTTCGTGTCATTTTTAGCTCACCTGGACCGAAGGTGAGCTATTGCCATCACTTGGCGTCCGTCGTCGTCCGTCGTCGTCGTCGTTAACTTTTCTTTGAAAATCTTCTCCTCCGAACCGACTGAAGGGATTGCTTTGAAACTTTGCACACTTCATCTATGGGATGTCCTCTACCAAGATTGCACAAATGGTGACCGCCGTCCAAAAAACATGGCCGCCGTTACTAGAAATAGACCAGGGGGGTCAGACTACTGTTTTTGGCTTGTAAATCAAAAAGTATAAGAGATAGATGAAATCTGATGCCACGCTACTGCTTCAGCATCAAAAGCTCTACAAAAGTCTTCATTGGTTCGAAGTTGTCAGATGACCCCTTATAGGAGTTACATGTACGGCCCCTTAAAAGTGAAAAATAGCATTTTTTTTTCATGTTTTTGGCCTATAGAATGAAAACTATTACAGATAGAGAAAAGTTGTTGCTTGATTAAATGTTCAGCTCATTTAGCTCTACAAAAGTCTCCATAGGGTCGAAGTTGTCAGATGACTCCTTATAGGGGTTACAGCCCTTAAAATAACGTTTTTACATATTTTTGGCCTATGGAATGAAAACTATAGCAGATAGAGAGAGGCTGTTGCTTGCTTAAATGAACAGCTCATTAAGCTCTACAAAAGTCTCCATATGGTCAAAGTTGTCAGATTACCCCTTATAGGGGTTACGGCCCCTAAAATAACGTTTTTTCATGTTTTTGACTTAGTGAATGAAAACTATAGCAGGTAGAGAGAAGCTGTTGCTTGCTTAAATGTTCAGCTCATAAAGCTCTACAAAAGTTTCCATAGGATTGAAGTTGTCAGATGACCCCTTGTAGGGGTAACGGCCCCTAAAATAACGCTTTTTCATGTTTTTGGCCTATAGAATGAAAACTATAGCAGACAGAGAAAAGCTGTTACTTGCTTAAATGTTCAGTTCATTTGGCTCTTCAAAAGTCTTCATAGGATTGAAGTTGTCAGATGACCCCTTATAGGGGTAACGGCCCCTAAAATAACGCTTTTTCATGTTTTTGGCCTATAGAATGAAAACTATAGCAGATAGAGAAAAGCTGTTGCTTGCTTAAATGTTCAGTTCATTTGGCTCTTCAAAAGTCTTCATAGGATTGAAGTTGTCAGATGACCCCTTACAGGGGTAACGGCCCCTAAAATAACGCTTTTTCATGTTTTTGGCCTATAGAATGAAAACTATAGCAGATAGAGAAAAGATGATGCTTGCTTAAATGTTCAGTTCATTTGGCTCTTCGAAAGTCTTCATAGGATTGAAGTTGTCAGATGACCCCTTATAGGGGTAACAGCCCCTAAAATAACGCTTTTTCATGTTTTTGGCCCATAGAATGAAAACTATAGCAGATAGAGAAAAGATGTTGCTTGCTTAAATGTTCAGTTCATTTAGCTCTACAAAAGTTTTCATAGGGTCAAAGTTGTCAGATAACCCCTTATAGGGGTGATGGCCTCTAAAATAACGTTTTTTTCATGATTTCGGCCTATGGCTACAAAATGAAACTATAGTAGATAGAGAAAAGCTGTTACTTGCTTAAATGTTCAGCTCATTTAGCTCTAGAAAAGTCTTTACATGCATATGGTTGACTCGAGACCAGGTGAGCGATTCAGGCTCCTGGGAGCCTCTTGTTATCCGTATCTTATCCTGAACTACTAAATGGATCTTCATGAAGTTTTCCCTCAATCTATGTCAAACTGGGAACAATTTATTAAAAAAAATAATTTGATCGATATTTGGATTTCCCAAAGGAAAAAAATGACTTGGCCATTATGATTTTGGGGGATACTGGGGTATTCCTAATATGCTAGCTTGTGGTTCACCGTTTTTCTAGTCTATGCGGGTATCAGTGGTCCGGGTAGAAAACTTATGTTTGAAAGAAAGGAATTCGAAACTTCTTTGCTTTCTTAGTAGGTCTTCTGTTTGGGATCGGGGAAAGTGGTGTAATACTAACGTTGGTGGGGAGCAGGAACTTTCCGTTTTCTAAGTAAATATCTGTGAGGGTTAGGTGCTGACGGAATTCTTATCTAGAAAAAATATACAAAATAAAGCAATTAATTTTTTATGAAACATTGTAATTTAGAAGCTTTTAATGTAAACTTTGGCAGCTAGCAGCCCCTCTATAGCAACCTTTAGCTTAGGATTGATCATAGTTTGTAAATGAAACTGAGAATTTATATTACATAACACAAGAATAATTACGTAATTTAGAAAATGAGAATATAACGCAATTAATCAAATACGAACCGTTTCGCAAACAGGCAGAAACATTTCTTCCCGAACGTTGCATTTATCTTCTGGTTGATTAAAGGGAACTGAAAAAGATCAATATCGTTTTAATGAAGAAAATGATATTTTAATATACAAAGTATAAAGGTTAATTTGAAGCTCTTTACATATATCTGTTTTCAAAATTGCAATATATTTACATTTGAATTTTTACAAGATTTACAAGATTTCAAGATTTTATCAATACACCCAGGCAGCTTAATTACGCTGCAACAAGATGACAATATATAGGTGACATATATAGAACATGGTAATGAAAGAGATTATTCAATCTTCTCCCAGCCATAGTGTAGTCCTAGTTTTAAATCAATATTACAAATACCAAAACGCGGGTAAAAACGGTTAATTTGGATATGCTATATATCGATATTTCAAGGAGTTACCTCTCATCAGTAGCATTTAAATCAAAACATTGGAAGGTCAAATTCTAAAACTGTTGAAAACAAAAAGTACTCGAAACCAAAACATTCGAAAAAGGAAGCCAAATCCAATACTTTTAATTATTCGTAATCTAATTTATATATGTATTAGAACTTTTGGCTGAAGCATCTCTAATGAGTCTTGTAAAGACAAGGCACCAGGCACAGCTTAAAATTTGTTGCCTGGATCTTGTTTTACGATATGAAGATGCAACTTTGGACTTCTGATCAAACAAATATTTTCAAATCAACCCAACTACTCTAGAACATCAATAACTGCTTCAACAAAGCATCACAAAAGAAATAGATAAAAAAACACCTTTTAGTAAAGCTGTGCTTGTGAACAAAGGCATATGAAATGGAACAGCTTCATTCAAATCATGTCAATCACCAATTTATAGCTATTATGAAAATTAAATAAAAGCCTTTTAATGTAATTTTCGATTCTTCTTATTGATTAATAGGGTTTCTAAAATATTATGCAATCGTTTTTTGCATAAAAAATATTTGTACAAGTTAATTTGTCAAGTTTTTTCCTACTGAGAGATATTTCATGTCGATCTGTATATTCGCAATTGGTTCGTGTAACATTTGTACCTCGATATTTCTTTATACGCGTTAAAAACTTATTTGAGAGCTCTGTCTGATATTGCTCGCCATAATTAGTTGTCTAATTCAAGAGTATTCAAACTGACAACCCATTTCCAGATTTGAAATTGAGTATAACGGTTATGGGGCGATTCTTAAATGAAGGAAAAGCACCAAAAAATTGACGATGACCTGATTTTGGCTGCAAAACTGCCGACAGAACAGAAAACAAACAAAAATCAATCAAACTAAAGAAATGCCGATTATGTCACTGCAATATTGCTGACACGGTGGTTTAACGTGTAGGGTAAAATGCCATGTTTCTCGTATGAGTATTGAGTATGAACAATATGATCCCTTAGAGGAGGCCTAGGCTTAATGGACCGACCTTATCCAGCCTTTGAAGAGGCTTAAAGGACCGACCATTTCCAGCCTTTGAGAAGGCTGAATGGACCGACCTTATTAAGCCTTGGAGAAGGCTTAATGGATAGACCTAATCCAGCCTGAGAAAAGACTTAATGGACCGACATTATCCAGCCTAATGGAAGGCTTAATAGACCGACCTTACCCAGACTTAGAGAAGGCTAAATGGACCAACCTTATCCAGCCTAAGAGAAGGCTTAATAGACCGACCTTACCCAGCCTTAGAGAAGGCTTTAATGGATCGACCTTATTCAATAACACGTGAACGGCAATGCCCTCGTTCTTCCAAGACACATCTCACTCCATCACCACTTCATGTTATTTTATCAGCCCTATTAATGCTCATCTTCAATATCTGGTTTTGCCCAGAAAAAGCTTAATGGACCGACCTTATCCAGCCTTATAGAAGGATTAATGGACCGACCTTATCCAGCCTTAGAGAAGGTTTAATGGACCGACCCAATCCAGCCTTAGAGAAGGCTTAATGGACCGACCTTATCCAGCCTTATAGAAGGATTAATGGACCGACCTTATCCAGTCTTAGAGAAGGCTTAAATGACCGACCTTATCCAGCATTAGAGAAGGCTTAATGGACTGACTTTGTCCAGCCTTAGAGAAGAATTAATGGACCGACCTTATCTAGCCTTAGAGAAGGCTTAATGGACGGACCTTATCCAGCCTTAGAGAAGGATTAATGGACGGACCTTATCCAGCCTTAAAAAAGGATTAATGGACGGACCTTATCCAGCCTTAGAGAAGGATTAATGGACGGACCTTATCTAGCCTTAGAGAATGCTTAATGGACCGACCTTATCCAGCCTTAGAGAAGTCTTAATTGACTGACTTTATCCAGCCTTAGAGAAGGGTTAATGGACCGACCTTATCCAGCCTTAGAGAAGGCTTAATGGACCGACCTTATCCAGCCTTATAGAAGGATTAATGGACCGACCTTATCCAGCCTTAGAGAAGGATTAATGGACCGACCCAATCCAGCCTTAGAGAAGGCTAAATGGACCGACCTTATCCAGCCTTAGAGAAGGGTTAATGGACCGACCTTATCCAGCCTTAGAGAAGGCTTAATGGACCGACCTTATCCAGCCTTAGAGAAGGATTAATGGACCGACCTTATCTAGCCTTAGAGAAGGATTAATGGACCGACCTTATCCAGCCTTAGAGAAGAATTAATGGACCGACCCAATCCAGCCTTAGAGAAGGATTAATGGACCGACCTTATCCAGCCTTAGAGAAGGATTAATGGACCGACCTTATCCAGCCTTAGAGAAGGATTAATGGACGGACCTTATCCAGCCTTAGAGAAGGATTAATGGACCGACCTTATCCAGCCTTAGAGAAGGATTAATGGACCGACCTTATCCAGCCTTAGAGAAGGATTAATGGACCGACCCAATCCAGCCTTAGAGAAGGATTAATGGACCGACCTTATCCAGCCTTAGAGAAGGATTAATGGACCGACCTTATCCAGCCTTAGAGAAGAATTGATGGACGGACCTTATCCAGCCTTAGAGAAGTATTAATGGACCAACCTTATCCAGCCTTAGAGAAGGCTTAATGGACTGACTTTATCCAGCCTTAGAGAAGGATTAATGGACCGAATGTATCCAGCCTTAGAGAAGGATTAATGGACCGACCTTATCCAGCCTTAGAGAAGGATTAATGGACGGACCTTATCCAGCCTTAGAGAAGGATTAATGGACGGACCTTATCCAGCCTTAGAGAAGGTTTAATGGACCGACCTTATCCAGCCTTAGAGAAGGATTAATGGACCGACCTTATCCAGCCTTAGAGAAGGATTAATGGACCGACCTTATCCAGCCTTAGAGAAGGATTAATGGACGGACCTTATCCAGCCTTAGAGAAGGATTAATGGACGGACCTTATCTAGCCTTAGAGAATGTTTAATGGACCGACTTTATCCAGCCTTAGAGAAGGATTAATGGACCGACCTTATCCAGCCTTAGAGAAGGATTAATGGACGGACTTTATCCAGCCTTAGAGAAGGATTAATGGACCGACCTTATCCAGCCTTAGAGAAGGATTAATGGACGGACCTTATCCAGCCTTAGAGAAGGTTTAATGGACGGACCTTATCCAGCCTTAGAGAAGGTTTAATGGACCGACCCAATCCAGCCTTAGGGAAGGCTTAATGGACCATCCTTATCCAGCCTTAGAGAAGACTTTAATGGATCGACCCTATTCAATAACACGTGAACGGCAATGCCCTCGTTCTTCCAAGACACTTCTCACGCCATCACCACGTCATGTTATTTTATCAGCCCTATTAATGCTCATCTTCCATATCTGATTTAGCCCACCATTTCATTTGAAATGCCTGTACCAAGTCAGGACCATTGTGATCTATTTTTTTTTCCGTAATGTCTTCCATGAGCTGTCTTTCCCTTTGGACATAGAGGTTGATCCTTCAAGTTTGGTAATTTTGTTATTACCTTTATTTTATTAACATATAGCCAAATTCGCCCTGCTTGAGGGTTTGTCTCCTCCAAACACAGAACAAAGATATTTTTGGGGTTATGCAAACAATAACTTCGTCTTTGTCACAGATTTTGGCTTACCTATCCCCTCGGCAGGAAAATGTTCACTTTTAACCAAAATTCTTTGCTCTGGGCTTTTTGGTTGTTCAAATGATGAAGTATATATCGTTTTATTCAATGTTTGCATATCTTCTTTTTCTGGATAATTCTTCCACGTGTGTACACTGCAAACCGGCTGAAAAGAACAATTTCTTTTTTAAAGCATGTATAGAATAAACTAAAAACAGCTGAACGAATAAAGTACCACGCCAATCGCGCGAGTACACTGCGAACGGTATGCAAAAACAGCTGACGGAATAAAGTACCACGTCAATCACGTGAGTACACGGTGAACCGGCTGAAAACACAGGCGTTTTGGGTCCAGGATTTTATTTTATTATAAATAACGTGTATATAAAAATTTTCATTTCGTCTATATATCCAGGATTTTATTTTATATACACAGACGTTTGGGTCCTGGACCCAAACGCCTGTGGCTGAAAGGCATGAAAATAACAGCTGACCAAATAAAATACCACGTTTATCACGTGTGATTATGTTTATACAAAGCGTGAAAAAAGACTAAAAATTGCTGACCAAATAAAGTACCACGTCAGTCACGACGTGTGAACGGCACTCCAAACCGACTGAAAAAAACCAACATATTTTTATTATAAAAGCATGTAAAATTTACTAAAAATAGATGACCAAATTAAGTACCACACCAATCACGTGTGTACTGCACTGCAAACCGACTGAAAAGAGTAACAAAATAAATTAACATATAAAATAGACTTTAAGTGGCAAGCAAATCTCAGGGAGATATATAATATGCAGGAAAGACATAGCAAACAAGTACTAAAGGGACATTCAAATGTCGTAAAAAGGCAAAATCAAAATCAGTGTACTTGAAAAAAAGTTTACATGAAAAAAAAAAACAACCGCAAAACATAACAATCATACACAGTGAGACATTGGTGCAAATTTTAGACCAATATGATTCGGATCAGGGTCGAGTTTTTTTTAGCTGTGACAAATTCGTAGAAGAGATGATTTTACCGAAATCGTCAACTGCGAGTTCCGACGGAGGCAAGACGAAGGATAGTTTCAAGAGTGACTTCTATATGGCCCTTATCAACAAGTTAATGGCGACATAAAAATGACATTAAAAAGATTTGGTTTGACATATTTTCTAAGCATACAATTACAACGACTTTAGTAAAAAATAAATTTGCAAAATTTCAATTTTCTTTAAGAAAATAAGAACACTTACCGGTCAAAATATTTCAACTATTAAATCATTTCTTGACAGATTTAAAAATAGACAAATAATATATACTAATGGCTTATGATATTTAATTTTTCAAATGACAAATTGATTAAAGATACTTTGGGTCCTAGGAAAATATATATTTATTTAATTCAAACAAATAAGTTTTAACCTTTTTATCAAATTTCAATAGTTTTGTCACCATCTGAATTAAAAGTACAATGTGAATTTCAGATTTATAAGAAATTTTGTTCACATTGTAAAGCATTTTTTGTCTCCCCCTTTACAATGGTCCCCAAATTCTAAAGTCTCTCGTACGATAAAAATGTCAATTTATCTAAAAAGGCTTTGATTACAAAACTTAAACTTTTGAATAGTAGAAAATCAATTCCAATGACTAACTTTTCAAAATGAAATTTTTACATTCATATCTTAGTTGTACTCGAATGTTACGTAATACCTATAGTTTGTAAGACAAAAGAAGAGGGTGTAGATGGGTGGTCTTCAAATCTGTATGCTTTTTTTGTCTCATCTTTCGATTGTTTGTCACTTTTTTCATTATACTTTATATTTTAAGGTTCGTTATTCTTTTTTCTTCATTGTCTAAGCATTGTTTTATATCTGTTGATTTTTGGTCATTATTTTCTATTCATTAAATCCCATCCACACCCTCATAGAATAGTTGAATATACAAAAGAAGGTATAGGTGTAAAAGAAAGATTTTATAAGATCGTTCGGATCAATTAAAACTTTACATTCATGCATTGCGGTAGCAAAAATGGAAAAATGATTTTAAATTTTACAGCAGACGTAATTGTTAGTTAAAATTCGTGCAGGGCATACCAGGAGCCCAAACCAGGAGTAAACGTTAATTATTCGACCTGCTTATAAATTCTTGTTTCTGCGTTTCTTATCCTTATAAATTATTTGTTTTGGAACAAAACAAATCATTATGTAATTCGTTCATGAGTGCTTAATAGCTCAATTTATCATCTCTTACATGCAAAGTTACATTTCAATAGTATGTGGTAATGCTAGATGAAATTCTAGTGACTGTTTCTTTTGTAGTCAAACTCTGAACTGACCATGCAGCAATACGGAAATGTGTGTTAAAGCAAGGATGTAATTGTTATCTTCAGTAGCGGATCCGGGGGTTGGGGTGTGGTTTGATCTTGGGATAAGAAACCCTCCTTTTTCTTCGAAAATTTTGCCAAATGGATAAGATACTTATAATTGTGCTTTTGTGTGCTTTAAAATTCATGAGGTTGTGTACATGGTTGCAACATTGCATCCTTTGCTTTGTTCAAGTTCTTTATCAGCAAACACAACAGCCTCTGAACAATCTCAATATCAAGTTGTGATTATAGAATATCAAGTTGTGATTATAGAATATCAAGTTGTGATTATAGATTATTTCTTGCAATAACTGTTTATACCACCACTCGTCAGAAAGACTGGGGTGCCATATTGCAATCACCGTCCCGTTCCGTCTGTCCGTCCTTCAAACTTACGTAACCAATTATATTTATCGATTATATTTATCGGCTTCTAATGAAGGGATTAGCTTCAAATTTGGTACGCAGCTTTGATAATTATCCAGATGAGTTGTACCGTGATACTTTCCTTTCCGGATAAGTTTTTTCTTTTTGTTTCAGATGATGTTTTGTGTCGGTATGTCTGGTACGACTTAATGCAACCCCTTGTTTTTAGGTTTTTGTAAGTTTTTGTTAATTCGTATAGAAATAACGCATTGGAAAGCAAGTCTAAACCTAGTTTCGAAACTATTGTGGTCATATGGATTTCTTTTGCTCATGGAAACGTGATTCACAAACGCGTATCAAGGTTTTAATAGAAACAATGTTTATCATAATATTGAAATATCATAAAGATTCTTGCTCGTAACAAAAGAATTTTCATTTCCTTCATATTGATTTAGAAAGTATATTCATGGAATAACAATAGAAAAACGCCCATGATAATGAAAGTCTTTTATTTCGTTTATGATTGATTTTAAGACATACCGTATATCAAAAATGTTTGATTAAAACTCCATGTTATAGGCATAACAATGGAGGGAGTGTGCTGCCTCTTTTAAAAGAACAATACCAAATTTCGTTACAGTTTGCTCAACTTTAAACTTTGAATATGTTTTGACAACAAATGTCTAGATCAATTAAACTCTTTTAATGATCACGTTTTGTCCGTCTCTGCTTTAAAGATTTCGCTATTACTGAGGTTAAGACAACAAATTTAATTGGGCAAATATATGAGTTTGTGACATTTTAAACTTAAGAACATTCTGTTACATTTTAAACTTAAGAACATTCTGTTAGTCTATAATTAAATTTTATAATATGGTGTAATTGAAAAAAAATCATTAGTCTTCCATCTTTTTGTTTGAGTAACGGCTCAAATTTGTCTACAAAAGTTAACAGTGAGCTGGGAAAAAATAAAAATACAAAAAGGTATTATTCTTGAAGCCTTATACGCAAATGTATTTCGAAATTTCAACTGTTCTTAATTGGAAAATTCTTATTTGAGACTCTTTTTTCTTCTTCACTTTTGCCTGGTTTATTTCACGACGTATGGTGGGTATCTTGTTCAATCTTGCATTTAAACCTCAAGGCATTAAAGAGATACAATACTTGATTTTTACCAATGAAAAGGAAAATAGAATAAAATGCTAATGCTATTGTCAAGCATTTTCTTTCATTGCCCTTTTTGTTGAAAATCATACATCGTATTTTTTTTTGGGGGGGGGGGGACTTTCTTCAGATTTCCATGGCAGCGTTAACCAAAAATCGGTACTACTCCTCCGTGTGAAGCGACTCGAAAAGCATATTCAAACTGGAAACCTTATAACCAAATGTGTCTCAAATATTTAGGGATATCTTATTTGAAACATCCTTTTCCCCCTATTTGTACACACTGTTGAGTTATAATGTATAAGTATACAAAATTTCATGAAGACTTAATTGCTTTAATCCTCTGTTGGTTGTATGAATGTGGAGTTGGTTTTATCCTAAGTGAAGCTTGGTTGCACTGAGTCAAACATTTACCTAATAAAATTGTTTAGAAAGATATTGTCAGAGGTGAATTTAACGAAAAAAGTTTTCCAGTGGAACATTTCTGAAAATTTCTGGATCCGCCTTTGAGGTGTCAATGTAACTAGAACTTCATGCATGTTTTGTCTATTGTTCATCAGAGAATCTCTAACCAAAATAATGTATTTACCTTATCATTTATTCTTCTAATATGGAAGATTTGCTTTGATTGCGGGTTGTGGTATCTTTCATCCAATCTGGTCACCAGGAACGGGGCTCTGTTTTGTGGTGTCCGACTGAAATCGATCACTTTGTAGCGGACCTGTTTTTCTGTCTGCCATTTTGAACTTGGATATTTATTCCTATAAATAGAATACGAAGATTAGTTAGATTGGCAATGGATACAGCAGAAGCAAAATTCTGTCTTTTTCCAACTTTAGCAGATATTGCTCTTGTGTATCATATTATATAGATATTACTCAAGACATTGTCATCGTCAACAGACAGACAGACAGACACACGGTAGCAAGTCATGTATTCATGCAAATGATGTTTAAGGTAGTATAAGTTTATGGATCTCTTTCTTATAGAAAAATTTATATTCCTAGGTAAACTAGAAGTTCCATGACGGCTCATATCCGTCCAGCAACATCAGTTGTACCGGAGCATGAAAATAAAATTACATCTAATGTCAATGTATTTGAAATAGTTATAGCATACCTATAGGTTGTACTTTATAAGGTAACAAAAATGTGGATGATGAGTGAGTGTACATGATACAAAATCCATAAAACAGCTCGAAGGAAAAAAGGCCAGCAACCACCAAGGCATGGACAGGCATAGACCAGTGGTTTCTACTGGTCGTGTTTCGACTGACTCTTCAATACATATCAATAAGACAAACTAAGCTTCGAAAAGGGTTACTGGATAAGAAAGGGCAGTTATTTTACGTATATATATACTCGAGTATATAAAAGAGTTAATCCATACTTGAAAATTTATATCCTGATATGCATATTACATAACAAAAGTGCTAAACAACTCTGTATCAAGAGTCTTTGACCCCCCAAAAATCTTTTTTTTAAACCCAGAAAAAAAAAGAAAAAACAAAAAAGAGCACCTTACCAGTCTTGACCAAGAGTAGTTAAACTCCGTCTGAAAACAGGAATGGCATCTATTTTCGTGCTCCTAGACGGAGCATTTGCATTCGCCATTCCTCCACATTTAACTTATTATATCCCTGCCATGTTGCTCAAGTTTCGAATCCGATCTGACACACTCGCAGACTATTTGTTTTCGATATCTTAATTTTATCAATATCAAAAGAGAGCCTGGTTGTTATGAATTGAAATTAAACTGAAATTTTTATCAACTAATTTATTGATTTAACTTATTGAACCGCGGAATTTTAATAATTTGCGTGTGAAATAAAAATATTGTTAAAGTACAAAGGGTTGTTATATTAAATATTTTTGCAGGTTCGATTTCATTTATTGGTTCCGCACAAAGAAATCCTTTTTCCTGTCTTTTCATTTTCTTGTATGTAAATTACTAGATTTGAGATTTAAGTGGAAAAAGAAATTATCACTTAAGTTTACTAAACAAACACGGTTAATGGTATATCTTTATCAGGAAAGTAGAGCAACCTTACAAACTTCGCGTCAAAGAGTTTTATACTTCTAAAAAGTTAAAATTAAAAACCCCTTTTTAACGGGATTAAAACAGCTTTCCTTTTGTTCCTTTCGTCAAAATCGTTTTAACCTCGTTAATTTCAATTAATCGTGTAAGAGGCTTAGAAGTGCTCAATTTGTAGAAGAGAAGAAATAGGTTAATATCACCTCTCTTTTGTTTTATTTCAAAATGTAAACTAATTTCAATTACCTTAAATTTTACTGTGTTTTATTTATTTTTTGTTTCTTTTGTTTCTGGCTTCTGTTTTATACACGCCACTTTGAAAGACCTGAGTTCAATAAGTGCATAATTAGACAAGAAACACTTTTTGGGAATATTCATATTTATATTTCATGCAAATCCGTCGAATATCTTTTTTGGTAAAACGCATATTTTTTTTCCGTCGGAACTCTTCCTAACTTTGTTAGTAATATTAATTGTTTCCATGAAGACAAGGCCCTCCATCTTCGTTATATAGCTTCATTTCCTATTCCATTGAAGACAACAACTCCCGACCCCCCCCCCCCCCCCCTTCCCGAGACAACATTTACATGTAAATTAACTTTTGAAACATTTGTAGTTTATTTTCAATCTAGGGCCAATTGCAAAACAGCGAGCAGCGACCGCTGGTCACTTAAAAGGCTGCTGGCTGTTTTCCGTTGTGGATTTTTTTAAAATTGTTGTTTATATTGTAGGTTATGTCGCGTACACTTATTCCACATCCCATTATCTTCTATTTTGAAAAAAAGTAAGGGGTGTTTTTTTAGAAATGTACCATTCTCTTTAACCCCATTCCCATTCAGCATTTTTCTGAGTTTTTGATATATCCTCACGGTTTTCAAAAGGATTTTCTTGAAATTCTGACATGATAATCAATTTGAATTGTCTAAAATGTCATTGACAAAAATGTCCAATACTTACTCTTCGACGTGTTCTGCGAATATAAAAGGAAGCCTTTGTTTCTCCTTTTCTCCTCTGTGTTCTTTGTTGTAAGTTGAAGCTTTACGTTTGGCTTGCGCTCTGGCTATCAGTTCGTTCACCCTTAAAAAAAAAGACAGCAAAAAGTCTTATATGTAGAGCTAAAAAAAGATAGGTGCATTCTTTTTAAAGTATACCTGTTTTAACGTAAACTGGTAACCCTATAATAGGGAAGTGGTTGCCTTGTTTCAAATATCAATTCGACTAGGAGAACAAAATCTTAATGTGTTTCTGAAAAAAAACCCACCACCAATTAAAATATTTTTAAAAATTGCAAAGAAACAACAAAATGAGAACAGTTATATAAAAACATACCATGCATGTTTAGCATAGGGAAAGACATTCGGCCTCTGCAGTTTCTTGTAATGATCTCTTTCTAATCCCATTGTGTTTTTACAAGTTGCATATTTTACATTACAATTAGTTCCAAATCTTCCGGACTGCCCTGCGACCAATGGATGTCACAGTTACCACAGGCGAAGGCAACGACGTCACAATGAAGATATCTCCTTTTAGACGTTGTCTTTTTCATTTATTTCTTTAATCCATAGTAAATCCGGCCGTGATTCGAATAAAGCGCGTGTTCATTTGTATTATTTTAGATTTAATGTTATCAAGCCGATTGAAGTGTATTATTTGCTGTAAAATAAATTCTCTGGGAATTTTTCCGATTTTTAAAGGTCTCTTCCATATGGCGAGTCAATTTCTGTGGCTTCAAACAGTTAACTTTTATTGAATTTCTCAAAGATATTCAATGTTATCAGTTTGTTTTAATGATATTGTTCAATTTCTAGTATTTGCGAAGCTCTGCTTATTTACTCTTTATAATCATGATAATGTTTGTCTTTATTTGTTAATTTACTTAGTCGTTATTGTACTTGTATAAATGCTTTGGACGTTTGTTTTATTGTTGAAGTCACAGTGCAAGCTCACATTTTCCCAGTTTACCATTGCGTTGCAAACCATGCGCTATCTTGTTACAACTCGGTCGTGACACGGAAAGCAATTTTAAAGAAGAAAGTGTCTGCCCTCAAAATGTATATAGTTTCTATCAAAGATGATTCTTTTCCGCTTTTTGGTCTTGACTCGTGATGTTCAAGGATTTTTTTCTCAGTCTGAAATGTAATGGGAGCATACCGGTATTTAGCATTGGTGTGCGAAAAAAATGCAGCAACAAACCCGTCAATTCCCATCTACACATGGTGTAGTTCAGTTATTACAAAATGATAATTTATACCAAGGCGGCGCATGGAGACAAAATAAAATTTTAGTAAATAAATTAAGAGAGTACGAGCCTGAGATTTTTTGTAATTAAAAGTTATTTAAAATAGAAAATTTGGAAAGAATAGCTCAAAATAGCTAGACTTTATGAAAAAAGTTTTCAAAACCATGAGGCCGTTTTTAAGATATAAGCACCGAAAAATATGGCGGGAAAAAATCTTCTCTGGGTTTTTCATAGGAAATACATTGAAAATTCTTTTTCTGTTTTAACATAGAAATAATAATTAGAATTGGTAGAAAATTTCAAAAGGAGTTTATTAGGACCTTCTCTAATAAGTAATGAACAAATATTAGGAAATCATGTTGGAAAAATTTTAATGCATTTGAATGGATAAAAGCCGAGAATCCCGAAAATCTTCAATTTCTGAGGCTCGTACTCCCTTAAACTATATATATAGATTTATTTAAAAGAAAACCATATGAATGTGACCAGTGGTCGCTGCTCGCTGTACTCATTTATCATTATAGATCTAGATCTTTAATTATACATATAACTTTTATAAAGTAAACATATAAATGTCTTTGATATACGCCGGTCTGTAGTTAAATACTAAAATCATTAAAAATGTGATCAAACCATGAATAAATGAAATTGAATAAAGTAAATTATTGGAAAAAGAAGACTAAAATCGATATGTTTTGATTTTTTTTTACATCAGTAGATTGATGATTCTCAGCTAGCTGTCAGTAACAGCTAGTGTTATATAGAAAGTTCCATTACCGTCCCTTCGTTTGTTCTTGTTGTCTTTTGTCTAAGGCTCTCTCTAGTGGAATTAAACTTTGACTCGATTTGATTTTATTGTGTGTTTAGTTTTTGTATACTTTGTCTACGAATATTGATAGGGGGCCCTATTTTATGTGCCTGTCCTAAGCCAGAAATCTTTGACAAAGCTTTTGTTTGTACTTGTCTTTTTGATGTTTTCTGTCCTTGTTTAAGAACAGGGTCAATCTGTGACTATTTCAGGACTGGATTTGAATTATATGCATTTTATTTAGACCATGGGCCAATTGCAGAACCGCGAGCAGCGCCTACCGGCCTCTTTGAAGGTTGCTGGCGGTTGTCCATTGTGGTTGTTCTAGATTGCCGCTTGTCACGCGGGCCGCGTCGCGCACACTTATTCCACATCTCATTATTTTCCAATACCGGTTACTAATTTAAACTTTCATGAAAAAAAGAGCCAAAATTCACAATCCTCGCTCCCTAAAAGACAAGTTTTAGCACCCAAAATAAATAATCTATCGCCGGAAACCCGAGATTGATTACGCCTCGTCCCCCCAAAACTAAATCTAAAATGATATGAGGCAGGTATTAACCTGTGACGCCCCCGAAGTTATTTAACGTATATAAATAATTTTATAAGCATACTGAATACTTGTTATAATGCGATATCTTTTCTAAAAAATATATTCAAAAATAAAAACAAACTAGCTTTTCTCGTGGGTCACATATGCGCTTGATGACGTTCGAAATTTTCAAAAGCAAAAAGCGTTAAATAAAAAAGACAACAATGTTCCAGACAATAAATTTTGCTACGCCTGACGCGCGTTTCGTCTATTCAAGACTCATCAGAGGCGCTCTACCAAAAATATTGAAAATGCCAAACACTATATGATTATGAAGAGCATAGAACAATAAAACCAAAATTACCAAAATGGGGAACCAAATTATTACTAAGATGATCAACCTATGTCTTGGCCAGGAAGAACCTTAGGGTTAGACAATTTTGAAATTTATACGGATATTTTTAAAGCTTTGATGTGTTCTCCAACACAAAGGTGTTGGTGCCGGGCGGGCTAACCTCGGGGAATTAAAACTTTACCAGCAGTGCTAACCTTCACGTGTGTTCGAAATAAAAAAGGACAACAAAGTTCCAGACAATAAATTTTGCTACGCCTGACGCGCGTTTCGTCTATTCAAGACTCATCAGAGGCGCTCTACCAAAAATATTGAAAATGCCAAACACTATATGATTATGAAGAGCATAGAACATTAAAACCAAAATTACCAAAAAAGGGAACCAAATTATTAGTAAGATGATCAACCTATGTCTGGGGTAGGAAGAACCTTAGGGTTAGACAATTTTGAAATTTATACGGATAATTTAAAGCTTTGATGTGTTCTCCAACACAAAAGTGTTGGTGCCGGAGCGGGCTAACCTCGGGAAATTAAAACTCCACCAGCAGTACTAACCTTCACGTGTGTTCGAAATAAAAAAGACAACAAAGTTCCAGACAATAAATTTTGCTACGCCTGATGCGCGTTTCGTCTATTCAAGACTCATCAGAGGCGCTCTACCAAAAATATTGAAAATGCCAAACACTATATGATTATGAAGAGCATAGAACAATAAAACCAAAATTACCAAAATGGAGAACCAAATTATTACTAAGATGAACAACCTATGTCTGGCGTAGGAAGAACCTTAGGGTTAGACAATTTTGAAATTTACAATTGAATTTATTTGTAAATTGTTTTTTAGCTCGCAGGTTTGAATTTACCGCTTACTTGGGGAGCAACCCCGCAGCCTCTTTTTCACTTGCCATGCTTCTTCCTATTATAGTTTTTGCTTTCAATGGCGCAGCATTAAATGTTACAGGCTTGCTTTTTGAAAATGGCATCAGACGACTCGGGAGAAAAATTGCATGACATAATCGAAGGCTTAAGAAGTGGGCGGAGGCAAAGGAATGAAACAGACGTCTCTGGCCAAGAGGAAGTTTTCCATGATCCCTTACAGCCTTCGGATGAAGATGATCCCCGTGGGACAGAAAATTGCAACGCAGAAATCGAGGACCTTCAACAGCAGTTAACGAACATTAAGTTAGAAAAGAAAAAGGCCCTTTTACGTCAGGCAATAGAGAAGGAAAGGCATGAACTGCGAAACGTCCAGGAATCTGCCTTAAGTTCTGATTCGCACACATTTTTGAAACCATTTGAGGCGTACCAGTCTAGACAAATGAACGCAACTGCCACAGGTGAGACATTTATATGTACATCTAATAAGGATAACACTGAACACAAGGCTCTTGACATTCTTTCATTTATTTGGGCAGATTCGGTTGAACAATATCAAACGTTTACACTGGGTGACGATGTCGAATTCCGCGTCGGAAAAAAGAGAAC
The DNA here is from genome assembly GCA_963971305.1 of Arcuatula senhousia. NCBI lineage: Eukaryota > Metazoa > Mollusca > Bivalvia > Mytilida > Mytilidae > Arcuatula > Arcuatula senhousia. The sequence continues at coordinate 50,528,585 of OZ020306.1, forward strand.
ACTCGACAAGGTTACGATCGAGGAATGGGGATATGCGAATACTAGAATTATGCAGGAACTGATCAAACAAAATCGCTTGAACAATGTCAATAGCTACCTTAACTACACCGCTGACATATATCGATTGTCCTCGAGAAATCTATGGGTCTCCATACTTCTGTACGACAAGGAATACCGCGAGAAACAGGCAACAGAAAAGTTCGAGTGGGGAACATATCGGCAAGACTTACGAGAATTTCAGCTTATACCTAAAAGAGAGAATCCGACTACTCGTGCTATTCTCGACGGCTCCCCGCAGATCAAAAGCAAAGGAAAGCGTTCCAATGAGGATCGACGCAAGGGACCGTTTTTACCCGACGGACGGGAGATTTGTCGCGCTTTTAACTATGCTTCTTGTTTTAGATCGGATTGTAAAATGATGCATAATTGTGCTATATGCTATTCCAGTCAACACGCGGCGGTCAACGGACATAGTCTACCTCAAAGCGGAATGCAGGCAAAAAAACTGCGAATCGCCTCAAAACCTACACTAACCGCAGATAATAAGGAGACTCCAGCAATAAACACTTAAAACCTTGAAGCATGGAGTCGTCTTCTTCCGGACTTTTACAACGACCGTGAGTTTATTTTAGACGGTGTAAAGAATGGTTTTTTATTGAGTACCAAATTTGGACCGCATGTTCCTGTTTGTCGTGATAATTATTCGTCTGCTTTTAATAACCGCATCAAAGTTGAAAACCAAATCAGAACCGAAATAGCACTTGGAAATTATATTGTGACCGACCGTATTCCTACAATTGTGAGCTCATTAGGTGCAGTTAAAAAGCCGAATGGTGATATTCGTCTTATTCACGACGCTAGCCAGCCTTGTGGTATTTCTTTAAACTCTTATACCTGTGATACTAGTTGTTCATACATGGATATGCGTGACGCTATAAAGCTTATAAAACCAAATAGTTTTCTTGCAAAGGTCGACCTCAAAAGTGCGTATAGGTCGGTGCGTTGCCATAGTTTTGATCACCCCCTTACAGGCCTCCAATGGACCTTTTCAGGTGATAAGCAACCGACATACATGAACGATTCCAAGTTGCCATTTGGTCACTCACGTAGCCCTATGATTTTTCAGAAATTGAGTAAAGCGGTGTGTTTTATTATGAAATGTACTTATAATGTTATTTGTATAGCTTATCTTGATGATTTTTTGATAATTGCAGACTCTAAGTTTGACTGTAGTAAGGGTTTATTGTCGTTGATACGTACTTTAAGAGAATTAGGTTTTAATATAAATTGGTCAAAAGTAGAAGGCCCGGCACAGCAATTAACTTTTTTAGGTATTGTTATTAACACATGTGAATTGTCGTTGTCTATGACAAATGAAAAGCAAACTGAGTTTTATAATTATTTGTTAACTTTTAAGAACCGTAAACGAGCTAGTGTTAAGCAAATACAGTCTCTTTGCGGCAAATTGAACTGGGCTTGCCAGATGATCAAAGGCGGAAGAACTTTCTTAAGACGTTTGATTGATTCAATTTCTGGATTAAAGAACCGTAGTGACAAAGTTTTACTTTCTTCAGACTTCCACGCCGATATATTGTGGTGGATTCGGTTTATGCAAGTGTTTACGGGACTGTAAAATTTCTAGATTGTCGTGAAATTACTTCTTTGTTTGGCGGTGGCGGCTATTACAACGGTGACTATTTTTATGTAAACTGGTCGATAGACTACCCTGACATTCAACAGGAACACATTAATGTTAAAGAGACAGCAGCTGTTATTTTGTCCGCTTTTCGCTGGGCACACTTGTGGTCGAATAAAAGTGTTATAGTAAGAACAGACAATATGACTACCAAATGCGTTATAAACAAGGGTTCTTCAAAAAACAAGTCGCTTATGAAACTTTTGAGACAGCTTTTTTGGCTATCTGCTTCTTATAACTTTGATATTTGGGCGAAATTTATCAAAGGTTGTGCTAATTCCATCGCAGATGCCGCCTCTAGACTCAACGAAGAAGGACAGCTTTCTAGACTTTATGATACTTTGTCAAGTTACAGTTTAGTCCCCTTTACTGTGAATGAATTGCTACAACATGTGACTCTTAACTTTTTCAATTACAGATGGAACCGGTGGTATCCTGGATTTAGAGGTTACCGTAGCACGTTTGAAAAGCAAGGGATGGGCTAAATAATACGTTTGTTAGACCTGTCAAATCATAACAATATTGTGTTTTGGTCAGCTTGTTAGACTGTTTTTTTTTTTTTTGTTATTTAAGACCTAACAGTTTTTGTCAACGGAAATTTTTTATCTGGCCGTTAATTTGCCTCGCCATGCAACTGGGGGTCTTATTGCGTCTTTTGACTTCCCTTCTACCCCTTTAACTCCCCTTTTTAGCTCACCTGGACCGAAGGTCCATGTGAGCTATTGCCATCACTTGGCGTCCGTCGTCGTCCGTCGTCGTCCATCGTCCGTCGTCGTCCGTCGTCCGTCGTCGTTAACATTTTTCAAACGTTAACTCCTCTAACACCATAAGTCCAATGGCTTTTAAATTTGGCACAGTTGTTAATTAGCATAGGTAGTATAAAACTAGCGTGGGGATTTTTGATTCGTTGAAAAACATGGCCGCCATGGCTAAAAATAGAACATAGGGGTAAATTGCAGTTTTTTGCAAATAACTCAAAAACGGTTACAGATATCAAAATTCTGGCATAAAGTAAAAGTGATCAGCACCTAAAGATCTACCTGCCCTGAAATTTTCAAGAAGATCCAACAACCGATGTAGGAGTTATTGCCCTTTTTTGGATTTTTTCAAAATTTTGCACTTATTTAGCCCTATATCTTGAAAACTATACAAGATATTTTTAAAATTCAACTTGCATATGATTAAGCACATCAAGATCTACATTTCATGTAATTAGGTCAAAGCTGTAGAACCATTTCTTTTAGGAGTTATGGCCCTTAAAGCGTCAAAATTTACCATTTTTCATTACTTTTACCCTGAATTTCAAAGATTAACTTGTCTGACACCATACATCCAACTTCAACCAAACTTGGCACAGTTGTTTGATAGCATTAATGCTACAATTCTTTTGTTCAGATTTTTGATTCGTCAAAAAATATGGCCTCCGTGGCTTAAAAAAGAACATAGGGGTCAAATTACAGTTTTTTGCAAATAACTCAAAAACGGTAACAGATATCAAAATTCTGATTGGAGACAAAAGTGATCAGCACCTAAAGATCTACCTGCCCTGAAATTTTCAAGAAGATCCAACAACCGATGTAGGAGTTATTGCCCTTTTTTGGATTTTTTCAAAATTTTGCACTTATTTAGCCCTATATCTTGAAAACTATACAAGATATTTTTTAAAATTCAACTTGCATATGATTAAGCACATCAAGATCTACATTTCATGTAATTAGGTCGAAGCTGTAGAACCATTTCTTTTAGGAGTTATGGTCCTTAAAGCGTCAAAATTTACCATTTTTCATTACTTTTACCCTGAATTTCAAAGATTAACTTGTCTGACACCATACATCCAACTTCAACCAAACTTGGCACAGTTGTTTGATAGCATTAATGCTACAATTCTTTTGTTCAGATTTTTGATTCGTCAAAAAATATGGCCTCCGTGGCTTAAAAAAGAACATAGGGTCAAATTACAGTTTTTTGCAAATAACTCAAAAACGGTAACAGATATCAAAATTCTGATGGGAGACAAAAGTGATCAACACCTAAAGATCTACCTGCCCTGAAATTTTCAAGAAGATCCAACAACCGATGTAGGAGTTATTGCCCCTTTTTTTGATTTTTCAAAATTTTGCACTTATTTAGCCCTATATCTTGAAAACTATACAAGATATTTTTTAAAATTCAACTTGCATATGATTAAGCACATCAAGATCTACATTTCATGTAATTAGGTCGAAGCTGTAGAACCATTTCTTTTAGGAGTTATGGCCCTTAAAGCGTCAAAATTTACCATTTTTCATTACTTTTACCCTGAATTTCAAAGATTAACTTGTCTGACACCATACATCCAACTTCAACCAAACTTGGCACAGTTGTTTGATAGCATTAATGCTACAATTCTTTTGTTCAGATATTTGATTCGTCAAAAAATATGGCCTCCGTGGCTTAAAAAAGAACATAGGGGTCAAATTACAGTTTTTTGCAAATAACTCAAAAACGGTAACAGATATCAAAATTCTGATGGGGGACAAAAGTGATTAGCATCTCAAGATCTACCTGCTCTAAAATTTTCAAGAAGATCCAACAAACGACAGAGGAGTTATTGCCCTTTTTATGGATTTTTTAATTTTTTTTCACTTATTTAGCCATATATCTTGAAAACTATACAAGATATTTCAAAAATTCAAATTGCATATGATTAAGCACATCAAGATCTACAATTCATGTAATTAGGTCAAAGCTGTAGAACCATTTCTTTTAGGAGTTATGGCCCTTAAAGCGTCAATATTTACCATTGTTCATTACTTTTCCCCTGACTTGTCTGAAACGGTAAGACCAACTGCATCTTAACATGGCACACTGTTTGATAGCTGATATGCTACAACTACATCGTTCAGATTTTTGATTCGTAAAAAAACATGGCCACCATGGCTAAAAATAGAACAAAGGGGCAAATTTCATTTTTTTGCTAATAACTCAAAACTGGTTTCAGATATCAAAATTGTGCAAGAATCAAAAGTGATCAACATATTAAGATCTACCTGTCTTGAAATTTCCGAAAAGATCTGACTGCTGATTTGGGAGTTATTGTTCTTTTTCCTAATTTTTGCCAAATTTGCACTTAAGCCCAATATCTTGAAAACTAACCAAGATATTTCATAAATTTAAATCGCATATGGTTAAGCACAATAATACCTACAAATATATGTATCTGTGTAGTTCAGGTGAGCGATTCAGGCTCTTGGGAGCCTCTTGTTTGTATTGGGTTTGGGATTTTAAGTATATATATTCTTTGTATAACTGTATGTTGGGGTTAATGTTTGTCAGGGGGGAATTGTAGTTTGATGTTTTTTCAAGCATTATTAAATTTGCCATACTTTATAGTTTGTATTATTCATACCAAGAAAGGTAAAATTGAATTTATTTGTAAATTGTTTTTTAGCTCGCAGGTTTGAATTTACCGCTCACTTGGGGAGCAACCCTGCAGCCTCTTTTTCACTTGCCATGCTTCTTCCTATTATAGTTTTTGCTTTCAATGGCGCAGCATTAAATGTTACAGGCTTGCTTTTCCCACCCACCCTCCCAGTAGCATTACTATGGGTGTTGGTCATGCTGAGCTTTTCTACTTCTAATGTATGCATTTTAAGTATATATATTCTTTATATAACTGTATGTTGGGGTTAATGTTTGTCAGGGGGGAATTGTAGTTTGATGTTTTTTCAAGCATTATTAAATTTGCCATACTTTATAGTTTGTATTATTCATACCAAGAAAGGTAAACGGATAATTTAAAGCTTTGATGTGTTCTCCAACACAAAAGTGTTGGTGCCGGAGCGGGCTAACCTCGGGGAATTAAAACTCCACCAGCAGTGCTAACCTTCACGTGTGTTCGAAATAAAAAAGACAACAAAGTTCCTGACAATAAATTTTGCTACGCTGATGCGCGTTTCGTCTATTCAAGACTCATCAGAGGCGCTCTTCCAAAAATATTGAAAATGCCAAACACTATATGATTATGAAGAGCATAGAACAATAAAACCAAAATTACCAAAATGGAGAACCAAATTATTACTAAGATGAACAACCTATGTCTGGCGTAGGAAGAACCTTAGGGTTAGACAATTTTGAAATTTATACGGATAATTTAAAGCTTTGATGTGTTCTCCAACACAAAAGTGTTGGTGCCGGAGCGGGCTAACCTCGGGGAATTAAAACTCCACCAGCAGTGCTAACCTTCACGTGTGTTCGAAATAAAAAAGACAACAAAGTTCCTGACAATAAATTTTGCTACGCCTGACGCGCGTTTCGTCTATTCAAGACTCATCAGAGGCGCTCTACCAAAAATATTGAAAATGCCAAACACTATATAATTATGAAGAGCATAGAACAATAAAACCAAAATTACCAAAATGGGGAACCAAATTATTACTAAGATGATCAACCTTTGTCTGGGGTAGGAAGATCCTTAGGGTTAGACAATTTTGAAATTTATACGGATAATTTAAAGCTTTGATGTGTTCTCCAACACAAAAGTGTTGGTGCCGGAGCGGGCTAATCTCGGGGAATTAAAACTCCACCAGCAGTGCTAACCTTCACGTGTGTTCGAAATAAAAAGACAACAAAGTTCCTGACAATAAATTTTGCTACGCCTGACGCGCGTTTCGTCTATTCAAGACTCATCAGAGGCGCTCTACCAAAAATATTGAAAATGCCAAACACTATATGATTATGAAGAGCATAGAACAATAAAACCAAAATTACCAAAATGGGGACCCAAATTATGACTAACATGATCAACTTATGTCTGGATGACGCTGAAAGTTCGGGAAAACATGCGTGATTTACCGGACGTTGAAGGAAAATTCAGCCCATAGTACAACTAAATTATTGACATTTCTACCATTATCGAAGGGAGCTTATAAATCCGTGAATAGATGAGAGACGGGGTACTCAACCCAACTTTTCCGACCATCCAAATTGATAGAAAAACTAAAATCTAAAAGAAAAGAAAACAAACAAAAAACTCCAATAACCTTAAACCGGTATAGAAAAACAAAACAAAATAATACTAAACAAAATCAGAAACAATAAAACTTAAAAACCAAACATATGTAAATGAGCAAAAACTACACAAAAACCGACAAAAAACCCCAAACAAACAAGTGTTCAGAACAAAAAACTTAATCCCGTCCGGGCCTTAAAAACCTACGACCAAACTAATACATGTATAGACAAACAAAAACCAATACAGAACAGAAACAAAAAAGACCAAAACAGAAGACAATATATGTATTTTTGTACATATGTTATGACTGCCTTGGAAAGTTCAAGATAGATTTTACATCATCCTTGAAAAAAAAGAGTTCCCTTTTAACAGTCTGACAAAAAAAGAGAAAATTAAGAGTAAGAAGAAATATGTTTAAGTTCTAACAGAGACCCTATATACTATATATTGGGTCTCTGTTTCGAATTATACTAAGACTGAAATAAATATGCATTCTATCTTAATTGGTCGTTTTCAGGGGCATTTTAGAAAGACCTTAAAATTTCCCGGAAGTCATTGGTGACCTCCCCTGTCAAGCCTCTTTTTCGATACCACAAAAATTTGGTGAGCACGTTGTTCACTTTTCGGCATAAAATCCACTTGTTATACAATAAAAAGTTAGAACTACACTCAAACAAAGACCATCATCACTCTACAGAAATGTCCTTACATTTATTTATCTTATTTATTGTTTTGCTGAACGATTAATTTAAAATTTCACACCTCATGCGTCATGGTAGACTCCCCTGTTAAGTTTTCTTGCACGTGAAAGTGGTAAAAAAACGGGGATTCATGATAAATAAAATTTTATACATAAATATATATATTGTTTTACTGTAAAGTGATTGGTTTATATTGAACAATAAAGTGGCAATTGGTTTCGAACAAAGTAATGACACTGACGTTGGTGAGGAGTATCCACCACTTTTACAGTAGCCTATGTTCCGAAGGGTGGACACAATTTCATAGGACATTATTTTGCTTTACACTTGCTTCCCCTAACTAAAAATTATTTAGAGTCAATGTGCTCTAAAAGCAATGTAAACATAACCTTCATTACCACCATTTTGTTCATTTTTTCTTTTATTTAATCATTTCATGTACTTCTAGTTCCATAGAGTACATCAGTCCATCAATTTCTGATGACTAAATGCTAAGCTTACCTTCCTCTTCCAGTAAGGAGTTGGACTCAGGATTGAGTGTTCGCAAACTTGGCTCAGTCAAAGCAGAAGGCTTATGACAAAAAATCCGAACAGAGAAGAATTTATTTTTTAGGACAGGATTTTGGGACTTGTCCAATATTTGTCAGACTCTGTACATTATTCCTTACAAAACACTCAAATCTATCTTCATTCATTGCATTTCAGCCTGAAAATCGGGCTTTATTCAGACAATTTTGTTAAATTGGACCATTGCATTGATATACATTTAATGATAAAGAAGGGCTACATGTATATGTAGACATTTTCAGGGCCTTACCTATTTTACGTTTGGATAACAGGCAAAGCCTATAATGATTCTCTCCTAGGCTATAATTAGATGGTGATAAATAAATGTTATGTAGAACAAACATACAATCATCATAAAATTAATTTGGGTTTTCCCTCGAGTTTCGAGACGATACCTTTAGGTAATGCCTTTCTTATCCACTGATGTACAATTTTACAATATTTAAATAGAGCCAGATTTTTTGGCCCAGATGCAATGAACGAAGATAAATTTGAGTGTTTTGAAAAGAAAAATCATCCATTAAGTGAATTATGAAGGTAAAGCTAAGAGATAAATGATTCAAAAAAAGAAACAAGAATTGAAAAAAGGGTGGTGGTAAAAGTAGTGTTTCCCTTGTATTTTTTTATTTTTAATTGTTTGGCACATTGACTCTCAAAATATTGATAGAGGGAAGCAAGTCCCTGTGGTTCCAGCATAATTTTTGTTACAACAGTTAGACTATTATAGGCTGTAGATGATGATTGTCAAAAATTTCACGTACAAGTACATGTATTGGCTTCTCCGGCCCATGTGCGTCGATAAAGGGTGTTAACTGTTAACACCAACACACGCACACAAACATGTTGGCTTCTTCCATTATATTGATATCAAATTGGTTTCCATGTGATAATTGCATCAAAAATTGACCTCGTGGCTAAATTTATAGTATGATTGTAAAATATGTATGTCTTTTCAGCAATGGGTATCTCAGTCAAGGATGTGTGTCCTCATGATTACACAAAGGCCTTTGCCGCCTTCTTGAAAAAGTAAGTTTAATTTAATGAATGCTAGTACAAATGTATACATTTCAAATAATAATTCACCAATTACATTTAAGCAATTCAAATGAGAGCCATGATTTTTACTAGCTGTATTTCAAGGTTTTAACTTAAGAATTCTGGCTATCAATTGGTGCATCAACATGAAGCCAACAAATTTAATAAGCCCACTGACATGGTTGTATTCAAAAAGGGTAAAAATTGAAGTAGACCGCAGCAATTTTAAGGGGACATTGGCACATGGGTGAGTGCTAATTTCAAACCCCTGTATTAATTTATAAAAGAAACAAACAGGACATGCAAAATATTCAAAAGGGGCAGTTGAATCTTGGAATTTCACAAAGCAAAGACAACAGTGAACATTAGTACATGAAGCACAGAAGACAACAACACAACAAAGAAACACAAACACAATCAGTAATGCATAATTGTGTACTCTTATCAAAAGAAAATTGATCTCAAGATCTGTGAAAGGGTTAAATGTAGCATTTCAAATTTGTCGCAACACATCCATTAAAATGTTTGGAACATGTTTACAATAATCTTATATAAAAACACTGAGAAATCAGCTTTTGATGTAGGTTAATGTTAAGAACTGTTTTGAATATCCTGAACAATGCTACACTTGCTAGTGCTGGTAAGTAAAAAAAAATCAACATTCTTCATACCCATCTATGAAACTGATATTTTTAATAATTTACTCATTTATTCAGCCCAATTAAAACAAGCATTTGTTTTTTTCTCATATTTGTGATATTTATTCTAAGTCTTTTAAAATTGATTATTAATAGGTCTGGAAAGATGAAGGTACCTGAATGGTCAATCATTGTGAAACTCAGTCGCTTCAATGAATTGGCTCCTTATGATGAGGATTGGTATTATATTCGCGCAGGTACGATATATCTAATCGAACAGACTTTAATAAAAAGGGGGAGAATAAAACCTCATTATCACATGTTTCAAAACAGCTTTGAATGTTCATTTTTTTATAGAAATTATGCTACATGTATAGTGTTTTACAAATTTTTGTATTAATTTGTATTTGCTCATTGTATTTGTCAAAAAACATTTATAGGAACGTCATTCTAGTAACTATTAAATAGCTACTATAAACCTGACGTGAATAACTATAAATGATGCCTTGCTCTGTCATTTCAGCTTCCATCTGCAGACATTTATACATCAGGTCACCTGTTGGAGTCAGCAATTTCACAAAGATTTATGGAGGTAAAAATTCATATTGTACTGCTATAATTACCTGCCTCACAATCCATGAAAGTAGGCAAATAATGACCTCTGTTATTTTGTCTATTATAGTATCAGCTAAGTTTATGTAAACTTTTCATTTTTGTACAAAGATTAAGTACCTACACATGTATTGAAGATGTACACTCTTTTTTCTGAAAGAATAAAAACATTTTTCATGTACTAAAAAGTTTGGCAGGTTGACCTTAACCATTACAATTGAAAACGATTAAGCTGGTTCAGATGATGTTGTGAATATGGAAAAGAAAGTCAGCAAGATTTCCAAATTGTTACTTACAGGGATACCATATAACCGTCAAGGGACATCACAGAATAAATCCTGCCAAAATATCCCATCTAATAGAAATCATATACAAGCACAAACAGTGAAAATGAAACCCGCAATTTTTTTTTCACATACCTTATGACACAAAATTGCTAAAATATACCCCCTCAAAAATAACCCGGTAAACCGTAATCAGTCTTGGAATAAGAATTCACAAATTACAGAGAAGGAAAGGAACCTAGGGGGCATTTGAATGTCAGAAGTAAAAAATCAAAGCACAGACATAATCAGTTGACAAAAAAGATAACAAAACAACAAATCTCAATAAACCAATACAAAAAAACCCCAACTCAATGCAATCAGGAAGGGCTATCCCATTAATAATTAGATGGGTGGGTTGGAAGGAACTTTATATACTTTTAGATGCACACTAGGTAAACGCTGTCCGCGAGAGAAATGATATTTCGCGTTTTTTCTGTACTGATATTTCATGTTGTCTTGTGTACTGGCATGGATGGCTCATTAAACATGTTATTTCCGTGAGTTTTTACCTTTTTAATACTGCTTGTTGTAAGAATTTAAATCATTGAATATGTATCTTGGACAAATTTGGTTAATCTTTAAAAACATCCGCATAAACCAAAAGAAAAATAACCAATAAAGCATAATAACTAGAAAATACAGTGGAAACACAGCTAAAACATATGAAAAATATACGGTTTGAAAGAAAAGCTAGTGCAAATGCTTTTTGATAAAATCTTAGTCAGTATAATTCATAAAATTAGTAATTTAATAGATTATTAACTGAAATTCAGCAATCTTAAAAATATTGATTGTACTGTTATTCTGTGTTCATGAAATCATTCTGTACTGTTACTTCGTGTATTAATCTATCAACACTGTACTGTTATTTCGGGTATAAAAATATTTTTAGAAGTAGAATACAGATCCCTCTTAGAAAATCAAGAGTTATGTTATGTTATATTGCCTTTGCATTAAAATAGTGTACCTGAAAATGTTAGGAAGTCAGCCACAAATAAAGCCATAATTATTGTTTAACTATGTAATAAGTAATAGTTATTTCATGAGGACGCGGTGTGTCAGTAAAAGATCACCGCAACGGCCGGAGGCCGGAGGGGGTGATCTTACTGACACACCATCAGTTTCCTGGTCTGGTAGATATGAAGGTAGACTTGGAATAGTGAGATCCGTCGTTTAAACTCCGGTGGAAACTAGTCTATGTTATTTTTCAATCTTCAAAAAACTTTGTTGTTGATTTTATAATTTTCTTATGTTCAATTTAGTGAACATTTCTCAAAAACGTGCTTTGAAAAACAAAAGAAAAGGAACAATAGAGTTGAAAAAGTAGAACAAGGTATCCGGCTCAGATCACCCCTGTTAGAACAAAGGAGCTGGGATGTAAATAGTATAACTAACTTAAGATATATTCAACTTGTGACCGAACAACCTTTACAATTCACTCATGCACTAAGCGCACTCGTGAGTTATTGGAATGTTTGGTCACTCGTTCAATATTACCTCATTTTAGGAATCATTAGTTAGTTACACCATGTAGATATGATATAGCATATATATCATATCTCCACGGTTATACTTTAAATACAGGTTTCACAACTACAAGTGATGAGATACAGATTTCTATTACATTGAGTTAGATATTTGTCAAGTTAGGAAACGAGCATTTGCGAGTTTCCTTTGACAAATATCTAACGAGTGTGATAAAAATTCGTATCTCATCACTTGTAGTTGTGAAACCTTTTTTCTCTAACTGTCTAACGTGAAAGTATAGGCCCAAAATTACTTATTTAATTAAAATTCATAGAAAAATAAACCTATATGTATATCGTTTAGCAAACATGTGAAAAAAGTAGTCAAATAAAAAAGTACCACCTTTTTATAATCAATTTTAATTAAAAGTTGACATTTCATTATCGTCTTTTTATAATAAAACAAACGTTTTAGTGCATTTTGGAAATATTTTGTTTGTCCTTTTCTATCCAGCGAGATCAACAGGTGTTCAAATAAAAGTAAGCACGCTTTTCACGAGATGCGTATCTAACTGTGGTGTCTTGCGCGGACAGCCAATCAAATGACTTGAAATTGAATATCACATCGTGCAGAGTGTGATACGCAAAATAGTGTCATCTCGCGAGAACCAGATAATATTGCACAACAGTTAGATAAATAAAAAGTAACGACGCACAGAATGATACAACCGTATTTATCCCTGTACGGAAACAAATGTCTACAGACAAAACATCGCCACAACATTATACGACCACTATTTTTAAGGTCGTATAAGAAGTATACAATTTGTCTAAAAATTGATAAAAATGGAAAGTTCAGATTTGTGAGCACAAATTGAAAAAGTATCCTGTAAATATTCACTTTTGGTTAAAAGCTTAATAGTAATGTGTTTTGGAGACCAGGCGGTATTATGTATTATCTTTTAAATATGTATTTTCACTAAAGGCATATGTGCTAGGGACCTATGTGCTACATCTTGAGTTGAACTCTCGCATTTGCATATGCAGATTTCATACGTGCAACATTAAATTCCCCATAGAACAATGGTGAAGTACATGTAGGTAGATCAAGAAATATTCATTCTCAGGGGGACAACAATTTGTAACTTATGAATGAATGGGGTTTGACATGAATTTCATTTTGTTTGTTTATGTACGTGAATGTAGTATTATGCATGGAATGGGGTTGAGAGGTAAATTACATAGAATAACAAAATATTTTGTCGATTTTCCACGTATTTTTTTTTTTTTTTGGGGGGGGGTATAAATAAGATTGCAATGTTGTTTAATTGAAAAAAGTATCTATTTAAAAAAAATTAACTGTTAGAATACATTGGAATAGTTACTTGCTTATCTGGCTGTTATATGATTGTATTGTGTAACAAGGTGCTGCACCAAGTCGTGCTATGGATACTCCAACTCGACCATTCGGATAACAGGAGGTAGTATATATTACAAGTTCCAATGCCCTGCATGTGTATATGACAGTAAGTCAATCTTGCAAATTGAAGTCTGTTTTTTTATGTACGAATGAAATTTTCAAGAACACAGAATATCAGTACAGTTTAACAGAAATAACAGTACAGTAAGATTTTGACAGCCAAATCGGAACAGGAAATAACAGTACAGAAGGTTCTCTGTTACGAGCATTTTCTGCGATTTATAATAAGGAAGAAGGGGGTGAAATCATTTTGGGTAAATAGTAATCTTGTTTTGAAGTGTTTTGAATCACCGTTCATTTACAATATTAGAAAAATAGGTAAATTATCGTATTTTTTTAAAAAACCATACATCTGCTAAAAAAATACAAATATTGTTGATAAAGTACCAAATAATTTCATTAAAACTGAAAGGAGATTGGAAATGTATATTTTAGAAAGACATTGGGTCGGCATATACAATTCCATGCTTCAAATAGTAAAAATAAACACTGATTTTAATCCTGGTGTCCAATGTCAACAACAACCCGAAATATCCGTACAGTGAAAACGCGAAATATCTTTGCTCTCGCGGACAGCGTTTACCTAGTGTGAGATGGGTCGTGGGGTAAATTATGTGGACTTTTATTCCTTTTTAGAAATTTTATATAAATTTGTGTGAGTAATGGGGTCTGGAAAAAGTGCCTTCTAACCCCCCCCCCCCCTTTATGTAATAATTCATGGAATAGCCCTTATACAATTATAAACTCCATTCTTAACCTATTTGCTAAGATGATAGATGTACAGGGAATTTCCATTCTCCTAGAAAATGTCCGCCAATTTTTTTTTCCAAGTTTCTTGAACAAGTACATTTGTTATTTTCCATTTGTAATATTCTTTTCTTGTAAATTGCTTGCAGGACGTAAACGTAATGGAACCGCACCTAGCCATTTCTGCAGAGGGTCAACTAGTGTTGCCAGAAAAGTTCTCCAGTCTTTGGAAGGCCTTAAGCTGGTGGAGAAAGACCCCAACAATGGTGGCCGAAGGCTGACAGCCCAAGGCAGAAAGGATATGGACAGAATTGCTGCCCAAGTCAAGGAAAAATCCTCAAAAATTCCCAAACTGTTGTAAATACAGTAAATAAAGACTGAAAAGAAAATGTGATTTGTTAAGATGATTTCAAGTGAGGTTCAGATAAATCATGATTGCTGCTTTTATTCTTCTCAGAGCAAAAGACTGAGGATTTTAATATGTGCAAGGCCTTCACATGTAGTTGGGTGACTTGATCATTTAGGTCATCTTCTATTGTTATTTTCATCCATCACCCTTTTCCTTTATCCTCTATGAGTCCTGCATTACTTGATGGATTTTCATGAAACTTTCACTGGACCTTGAATAACATTGCTAGTGGCCATGGGGATGCCCTATAGTTCATGTAAACACAAAAACAATTGGCGGTACAGTTCTGAAATTTTGTACAGATGCTTTGAAGCATGTCAACTTTGTCATCTAAATCAGTTAATTGGTATAAGATAAAGGGCCTTCACATAAATTGCTTCTTACTTTGATGGTCAAGTAGTTACATTTGTAGATTTAGTACATGGGCCTATAAGACTAAATCAAGTTGCTTGAAAATCAAGAAAAGAGGCAGATATAAATACCAGTTGACAGACTTAAATGACAATATATTGGTCATATTCAAAATTGAATTAGCTCTTGCTTCAGTCAATTAACCAAGGTCATAATAAATGGACAATAAAACGAACACATAGCATACAATATGGCAGTAGTAAAATAGTAATAAATGGTATTGCATTTACACATAAAAAGGTCAGGTTACATATTTAGAAGTGATTGTCTTTTTGAACTTTGAATTTTCCAGACAACTTGCATAACTCTTTATATCTTCTTATGCCTTACATTGATGCAGTGTTTTTATACGACCGCAAATTTTTTGCGGTCGTATTATGTTATGGCGATGTCGTCGTCGTTGGCGTTGTCGTTGTCGTCGTCTGTAGACACTTTGGTTTCCTTGCGATAACTTTAGTTGTAGTCAACCAATTGTTATAAAATTTTGATATGATGTTTATAACCACTAAAGGAAGGTTGGTATTGCATTTGGGGTTTCTGGCCCCTACCGTTTTAGAAAAAAGGGCCAAAAGGGGCTAAAACGGGTGTATTGACAAAACGTCTGTAGAATGTTGAATTTTCATCCGATTTTGATCATTCTTTTTTAATTGTATTCCTCAATAAATTCTGTCAACAAAATGTAACAACACCTTTGATGTATCTTGTACCGTTACATTGCTATAAGGGGTCAAAAAGGGGCCACACCCAAAAAATTGACTTTTTTATTTATGGTCCGATTTTCAAAATCTTTTTTTATGCCCCGCCAACTTTGTTGGGGGCATATAGTTTTTCGGTCCGTTCGTCCGTCCGTCCTTCCGTCCGTCCGTCCGTCCGTCACACTTTTGTTTTCCGCACTTTTTTTCGACATCCTTGCATATATTCAAAAGATTTTTGGTATGTGAGTCTACCATGATGAGTTACAGGTCAAGTTCAAGTTTCGTTCCAGTCCACTGATTTTGACCTAAATTACGGCACTTGAACTTAGCAAATTTTGTAAAAATAAGTTTTCCGCACTTTTTTTCCACATCCTTGCATATATTCAAAAGATTTTTGGTATGTGAGTCTACCATGATGAGTTACAGGTCAAGTTCGAGTTTCGTTCCGGTCCACTGATTTTGACCTAAATTACGGCCCTTGAACTTAGCAAATTTTGTAAAAAAAAAATTTCCGCACTTTTTTCCACATCCTTGCATATATTCAAAAGATTTTTGGTATGTGAGTCTACCATGATGAGTTACAGGTCAAGTTCGAGTTTCGTTCCGGTCCACTGATTTTGACCCAAATTAGGGCCCTTGGACTTAGCAAATTTGGTAAAAATAACAGTTTTATTTTATTTGCCAGCGGGGCATCAGTGTCATCTTGACACATTTCCTTGTTCATTGGAATCCTTGTAAAAATCCCTGCCTGCGTTTTTCAATCAGATTTGCAATATCTCATACCGTTTTCGACAAATAAGGGGTCAAAGGGGCCAAAAACGCTATTTATAAAAGTTTGTCCGACAAATAGTTTTTTACTAATATTAAGTTGTATTGGGCCAGCCAAATGTTATGAAGTTTAAATATGATGATTATATCCACAAAAGGAATGTTGGTTTTGTATTTGGGGTTTTTGGCCCCTACTGTTTTAGAAAAAAGGGCCAAAGGGGCTAAAACGGGTGTATTGACAAAACTGTTGTAGAATGTTCATTATTCATTCAATTTTGAAAATTCTTTTTTTGTCGAAGTGCTCATAAAATTCTGTCTGCTAAATGTGTCAATGATTTTGATATGTATTTCACCATTACATTGCTACAGGGAGCTAAAGACAGACCACGCCCATAAAATCAACTTTTTTATTTTTGGTCCGATTTTCAAAATCTTTTTTTCATTGGAATCCTTGTGAAAATCCCTGGCTGCGATTTTTAATCAGATTTGCGACATCTCTTACCGTTTTTGAGAAATTAGGGGTCAAAGGGGCAAAAAACACCAATTTTAAAAGTTGTCAAGGCAAATAGTTTTATACTTTAAAATTAAGTACTATTCCACATAAGGATCAGGCAGGGGGTGGCACATCGATAATTTCCAATTTCAGATTTTTTGGTATAGATGCATTCATTTTATCATGAAAACAATCCCAATGCAGTTTTTACATCTTAATATGTATTTGGTGCCTTGATATTTTTTGACTGGTTATATAGGAAAAAAATATGGCGGGAAATTTTCCCGTACTTTTCACTATACAATGTAACTAAATTTTGACTGGTAATATCTCCTAAACCCAAGATAGACTGAAAAAATTAGTGGTCAAAACAAAGTTTACTGGGGTTGCTTTACCTAATTCTGTTGAAATTTTTTTGTGTATTTATTATCGATGTGCCACCCTATTAATGGTATCTGCCTGATTCTTAGAAAAAGTAGTACTTAAGTTGTAGTTATTACATGTATATAGATAAGGCTTTTTTTATTAGATGTTGATGTAAATATATATGTGTGAAAAATGCATTTTTAAGTCCACCTCAGGATGCATGTGTCAAAAAGTTTTGTAAGTCCACCATGGGCTCATGTGACCAAAGCAATGGACTATCCATATTAGGCCTCCAATGTACAGAGTTAAACTTGTTGCGGTCGTATCATGCTGCGCTCGGCGTAGCTTTTTATTGTTTGCTTGATTTTACCTCCGAATACAGGCTGTTTCCCCTAGTAAATTCTTTCAAAATCATGCAAAATTCCCCCAATTTTTGGTTCCCAAATACCTATTTTTATGGCCCGACCACATATGTAAACCATCCGTAACACTTTGGTTGGTCCATATCTCAGATACTACATGCTGATGGTCAATGGTATTTCACCACTAGATGTGGCTTGGATAACATGACACCACCCAATAAAAATTAGGTCACTGTGATCTATATTTTATGCATGAACAACTTCGGTTAAGTTCTTGGTTAAGGTCCATAACTTGGATACTACATGTAGATGTTGGGGGTCAATGATATTTCACCACTAGATGTGTCTTGGGTAAGGTGACACCATCCATTAGAAATGAGGTCACTGTGACATATATTTTACGCATGAAAGACTTTGGTTAAGGTCCATATCGTGAATACTACATGTTAGGGGTAAATAATATTTCACTACTGGATGAGTCTAGGTAACATGGCACCACCCACCAGAAATAAGGTCACAGTGACCTATATTTCACACGTGAACACTGGATCGATTTCTTGGTAAAGGTCCATATCCCAGGTAATACACATTGAGGGTCAATGATATTTCAAGAACGGGTGGGCCATCCTGTGGCTCATTGACACATTTTCTAATTTGTAATTTTTCTTCTTAAAATATGCAGGAGGGGGCTGCTTTGAAAAAGGGCAACAAAAACACTATGATATAAATATATTATATTTGAAATGTAAGATATTCAAAGAAAGTCTTGTGTCAAAAAGCTTTATGGGTCCACTTTAGGCTACAAGTTTCCTGAGTGTTAGACACCAGTACATAGTAAGTACGAGGGAAGATTCCTGTGAATTTGTCGATCTCCGCATTTTTATGCCCCATCTATGAAAGTAGATGGTCATATAGTGTTTGGGTGCGTTGGTCCATCTGTCTGTTTGTCTGTGCCAAATCCCCATATTTTCAAATTCTCACTTACTTGCAAATGCCAAATCAATCATATTGGTATGGTAGGTGCACCTAGTGATGTTAAGCACAATGCATGCTTCAGATGCTAGATGTTACCTATATTTTCTGCATGAATGACCACTTTCAGAAGAATGGTTAAAGTCTATTCCCCCTATGAGAAGTGCCACATCAACCATATTTGTATGGTAGGTGCACCCAGTGATGCTTAGCACAATGCATGCTTTTGATGCTGGATTTCACATATATTTTCTGCATGGATGACCTCTTGCAGAAGAATGGTTTAAGTCCATTCCCACTTAGTTACTGACATGTGCATCATAAACTATATCGGTATGGTAGGTGCACCTAGTAATGCTAAGCAGAATGTATGCTTCAGATGCTGGCTGTGACCTATATTTTCCACATGAATGACCACATATAGAAGAATGGTAAAAGTCAATAAAATAATACTCTTGGAACAACTTCATGGTTTAGTGATTGCGGAAAAAAATAAATGTTGCGAGATGGGGCATTATGTCTGTTGGACATATTCTTGTTCTTTTTGTACTATTTCCAATCTTCTCTCATAACACAGGCTGGTGCTATCTGTCATTTTACACACGGGTCAGT
Organism: Arcuatula senhousia; assembly: GCA_963971305.1. NCBI lineage: Eukaryota > Metazoa > Mollusca > Bivalvia > Mytilida > Mytilidae > Arcuatula > Arcuatula senhousia. Next base: position 50,547,934 of record OZ020306.1, read on the forward strand.
ACATAACAAGGGCCAGGGAGATTTCCGTAAATTTGTCGATGTCCGCATATTTCTCCTGTCTTATGTATTTCTCTGCGGGCGCCTTCTTGTTTCCATGAAGTTTTCCTGTCTGTCATTTTACACAACAGCACATAGCAAGTAAAACGGAAGATTCCCCTGAATTTGCTGATGTCCGAATATTTATCCGGTCTTCTGAATTTCACTGCCATATAACGGTTTCCATGAAGTTTACCGGTCCTCTCTCCTAGCACAGGCTAGTGCTAGTTGCCATTTTACTCACCAGCACATAGCGAGTACCAGGGAAGATTCCCATGAATTTGTCGATATCCGCATAATTCTCATGTCTTCTGTATTTCTCTGCCACTACTGTTTCCATGAAGTTTTCCGGTCCTCTCTCCTAGCACAGACTAGTGCTAGTTGTCATTTTACACACCTGCACGTAGCAAGTACCAGGGAAGAGTCTCGTTAACTCTGTGATCTCTGGGTGTATCCTCTTCTACATCCTCCAATGTATGGTGTCCAAATCTTGACTCCTAGCTGTGATGGAATGAATTGATGATTTCTGTGTCTCCGATTTTATATTTATAAGACCAGAAATTAACGAGTGGCATCGTAGTGAGAAGAGTTGAGTTTGATATTGGCGTCCGTTCAAACAACTAATCGTCAAGTATTGATTGACGGGTAGGCATCCCAAGCGCTAATATGTTGTTCTGTCACAATCATGGGGAGATAATTTGATGACTGTAATCAAAAGATGCGTTTAATCACTTCCATGTCAATTGGTCCTTCCATAGTACCAAAAAGGTACGTGCGTGAAGTAATCGCCTGTGAAGGGAAGATGCAATACAGAAGATAATACAGCGCTTTCTACGTATGGTTGTAAATAAAATATCATTTTTGGTAGAAATGTTGCCAAATGAAAAACGTTTTTATTTCATATACGAAACATGAGACAAAAATGTTTGTTTAAATTCTTTTTTTTTTCGGGAAATTAATAAAGGAAAAAGTGAGAATTTTGAGTTACCTTCTAAAACCTAGACTTTGTCCCGGAAAAGCCATGGGACCATATAGTTTCGCACCTGGAAATATTATCCATACACATTCTAGTTACCTATGATTTAAAATTTAACTTGAAATTTTAGGGTTAAGACATAGAAAAAAATATGAATTTACATAAATTAGCATTATTTTTAAAGGGACATTTTTTGGTACACTGCACTATATAATTTCTTTAAAAAAATGTAAATTTGAAAAATACGCATGATATATAAATGATTTGAATATTTTTTGGAAGATTTGTTTTACTGCGATGATAGGAAATAAGGTGTGTGCAATGAATATCATACGGAAATTTATGCTGTCTGGTAGTGTTTTTGTTTTTGTTTCTATTTGTAAGGGGGGAGACTTGTCATAACATTTGGAAAAGGTGGGGTTGAAAATGATTTCAAGCATGGAAAATCCGGTTCTTAATGTACTTTTATTTGACGATTCAGCACGTGCTTTTCGTGGAGAAGATGAAAAGTCACAATGGTAATGTTAGATCATCGGGCAAGGGGTTTTACAAAGATTATTGAAGATGTCAAATATTAGAGGTAAGAATTTATAATTTTTGTTCCATTTTTTTTAATATTGAATTGATGGTGCCGGTATGACTTACATAATTTTAAAGTTTGTTTTAAAAAAAAAAAGTTTCACGGAACTTTGGTAAGCACATTATGCACTTTTATCATAAAAGACTTACATCGTACATTGGTTGCATTTCCGTGGAAATGTCTCCTGTTTCGCTGTACTAAAGTTGTCATGTTTTAGTCCAGTTTTCTCTCCTAGCACATGCTAGTGCTAATTGTCATTTAAAATACTAGCGCATAGCAAGTACCAAGGGAGAGCTCGTAAAATTGTCGATCTCTGCATATTTCTACTATCTTCAATATTTATTCGTATTACCTTTTTTTCCGTGTTGTAGTCCGGTCCTCTCTCCTAGCACAGGCTAGTGCTAATAATCATTTAAAACACTAGCGCATAGCAAGTACCTGGGAAGAGCTCGTAAAATTGTCGATCTCTGCATATTTCTTCTGTCTTCAGTGCTTCTTCTTATTACTTTTCCGCGTTGTAGTCCAGTTTTCTCTCCTAGCACAGGCTTGTACTAATTGATATCTAAAACACCATCACATAACAAGAAATAGGGAAGATTCCCGTCCATTTATCGATCTCAGCATGTTTCTTTTGCCATCGGCTATTCTCTTTTTTACTGTTTCCGTGTTGTTTTCCGGTCATCTCTCCTAGCACAGGCTAGTGCTAGTTGCCATTTTACACACGAGCACGTAGCAAGTACCAGGGAAGATTCCCCTGAATTAGTCGGTGTTCGCATACTTCTCCAGTCTTCTGTATTTTATTGCCATCACTGTTTCCATGAAGTTTACCGGTCCTCTCTCCTAGCACAGGCTAGTGCTAGTTGCCATTTTACACATCAGCACATAGCAAGTACCAGGGAAGATTCCCCTGAATTTGTCGGTGTTCGCATACTTCTCCAGTCTTCTGTATTTTATTGCCATCACTGTTTCCATGAAGTTTACCGGTCCTCTCTCCTAGCACAGGCTAGTGCTAGTTGCCATTTTACTCACCAGCACATAGCGAGTACCAGGGAAGATTCCCATGAATTTGTCGATATCCGCATAATTCTCATGTCTTCTGTATTTCTCTGCCACTACTGTTTCCATGAAGTTTTCCGGTCCTCTCTCCTAGCACAGACTAGTGCTAGTTGTCATTTTACACACCTGCACGTAGCAAGTACCAGGGAAGAGTCTCGTTAACTCTGTGATCTCTGGGTGTATCCTCTTCTACATCCTCCAATGTATGGTGTCCAAATCTTGACTCCTAGCTGTGATGGAATGAATTGATGATTTCTGTGTCTCCGATTTTATATTTATAAGACCAGAAATTAACGAGTGGCATCGTATTGAGAAGAGTTGAGTTTGATATTGGCGTCCGTTCAAACAACTAATCGTCAAGTATTGATTGACGGGTAGGCATCCCAAGCGCTAATATGTTGTTCTGTCACAATCATGGGGAGATAATTTGATGACTGTAATCAAAAGATGCGTTTAATCACTTCCATGTCAATTGGTCCTTCCATAGTACCAAAAAGGTACGTGCGTGAAGTAATCGCCTGTGAAGGGAAGATGCAATACAGAAGATAATACAGCGCTTTCTACGTATGGTTGTAAATAAAATATCATTTTTGGTAGAAATGTTGCCAAATGAAAAACGTTTTTATTTCATATACGAAACATGAGACAAAAATGTTTGTTTAAATTCTTTTTTTTTTCGGGAAATTAATAAAGGAAAAAGTGAGAATTTTGAGTTACCTTCTAAAACCTAGACTTTGTCCCGGAAAAGCCATGGGACCATATAGTTTCGCACCTGGAAATATTATCCATACACATTCTAGTTACCTATGATTTAAAATTTAACTTGAAATTTTAGGGTTAAGACATAGAAAAAAATATGAATTTACATAAATTAGCATTATTTTTAAAGGGACATTTTTTGGTACACTGCACTATATAATTTCTTTAAAAAAATGTAAATTTGAAAAATACGCATGATATATAAATGATTTGAATATTTTTTGGAAGATTTGTTTTACTGCGATGATAGGAAATAAGGTGTGTGCAATGAATATCATACGGAAATTTATGCTGTCTGGTAGTGTTTTTGTTTTTGTTTCTATTTGTAAGGGGGGAGACTTGTCATAACATTTGGAAAAGGTGGGGTTGAAAATGATTTCAAGCATGGAAAATCCGGTTCTTAATGTACTTTTATTTGACGATTCAGCACGTGCTTTTCGTGGAGAAGATGAAAAGTCACAATGGTAATGTTAGATCATCGGGCAAGGGGTTTTACAAAGATTATTGAAGATGTCAAATATTAGAGGTAAGAATTTATAATTTTTGTTCCATTTTTTTTAATATTGAATTGATGGTGCCGGTATGACTTACATAATTTTAAAGTTTGTTTTAAAAAAAAAAAGTTTCACGGAACTTTGGTAAGCACATTATGCACTTTTATCATAAAAGACTTACATCGTACATTGGTTGCATTTCCGTGGAAATGTCTCCTGTTTCGCTGTACTAAAGTTGTCATGTTTTAGTCCAGTTTTCTCTCCTAGCACATGCTAGTGCTAATTGTCATTTAAAATACTAGCGCATAGCAAGTACCAAGGGAGAGCTCGTAAAATTGTCGATCTCTGCATATTTCTACTATCTTCAATATTTATTCGTATTACCTTTTTTTCCGTGTTGTAGTCCGGTCCTCTCTCCTAGCACAGGCTAGTGCTAATAATCATTTAAAACACTAGCGCATAGCAAGTACCTGGGAAGAGCTCGTAAAATTGTCGATCTCTGCATATTTCTTCTGTCTTCAGTGCTTCTTCTTATTACTTTTCCGCGTTGTAGTCCAGTTTTCTCTCCTAGCACAGGCTTGTACTAATTGATATCTAAAACACCATCACATAACAAGAAATAGGGAAGATTCCCGTCCATTTATCGATCTCAGCATGTTTCTTTTGCCATCGGCTATTCTCTTTTTTACTGTTTCCGTGTTGTTTTCCGGTCATCTCTCCTAGCACAGGCTAGTGCTAGTTGCCATTTTACACACGAGCACGTAGCAAGTACCAGGGAAGATTCCCCTGAATTAGTCGGTGTTCGCATACTTCTCCAGTCTTCTGTATTTTATTGCCATCACTGTTTCCATGAAGTTTACCGGTCCTCTCTCCTAGCACAGGCTAGTGCTAGTTGCCATTTTACACATCAGCACATAGCAAGTACCAGGGAAGATTCCCCTGAATTTGTCGGTGTTCGCATACTTCTCCAGTCTTCTGTATTTTATTGCCATCACTGTTTCCATGAAGTTTACCGGTCCTCTCTCCTAGCACAGGCTAGTGCTAGTTGCCATTTTACTCACCAGCACATAGCGAGTACCAGGGAAGATTCCCATGAATTTGTCGATATCCGCATAATTCTCATGTCTTCTGTATTTCTCTGCCACTACTGTTTCCATGAAGTTTTCCGGTCCTCTCTCCTAGCACAGACTAGTGCTAGTTGTCATTTTACACACCTGCACGTAGCAAGTACCAGGGAAGAGTCTCGTTAACTCTGTGATCTCTGGGTGTATCCTCTTCTACATCCTCCAATGTATGGTGTCCAAATCTTGACTCCTAGCTGTGATGGAATGAATTGATGATTTCTGTGTCTCCGATTTTATATTTATAAGACCAGAAATTAACGAGTGGCATCGTATTGAGAAGAGTTGAGTTTGATATTGGCGTCCGTTCAAACAACTAATCGTCAAGTATTGATTGACGGGTAGGCATCCCAAGCGCTAATATGTTGTTCTGTCACAATCATGGGGAGATAATTTGATGACTGTAATCAAAAGATGCGTTTAATCACTTCCATGTCAATTGGTCCTTCCATAGTACCAAAAAGGTACGTGCGTGAAGTAATCGCCTGTGAAGGGAAGATGCAATACAGAAGATAATACAGCGCTTTCTACGTATGGTTGTAAATAAAATATCATTTTTGGTAGAAATGTTGCCAAATGAAAAACGTTTTTATTTCATATACGAAACATGAGACAAAAATGTTTGTTTAAATTCTTTTTTTTTTCGGGAAATTAATAAAGGAAAAAGTGAGAATTTTGAGTTACCTTCTAAAACCTAGACTTTGTCCCGGAAAAGCCATGGGACCATATAGTTTCGCACCTGGAAATATTATCCATACACATTCTAGTTACCTATGATTTAAAATTTAACTTGAAATTTTAGGGTTAAGACATAGAAAAAAATATGAATTTACATAAATTAGCATTATTTTTAAAGGGACATTTTTTGGTACACTGCACTATATAATTTCTTTAAAAAAATGTAAATTTGAAAAATACGCATGATATATAAATGATTTGAATATTTTTTGGAAGATTTGTTTTACTGCGATGATAGGAAATAAGGTGTGTGCAATGAATATCATACGGAAATTTATGCTGTCTGGTAGTGTTTTTGTTTTTGTTTCTATTTGTAAGGGGGGAGACTTGTCATAACATTTGGAAAAGGTGGGGTTGAAAATGATTTCAAGCATGGAAAATCCGGTTCTTAATGTACTTTTATTTGACGATTCAGCACGTGCTTTTCGTGGAGAAGATGAAAAGTCACAATGGTAATGTTAGATCATCGGGCAAGGGGTTTTACAAAGATTATTGAAGATGTCAAATATTAGAGGTAAGAATTTATAATTTTTGTTCCATTTTTTTTAATATTGAATTGATGGTGCCGGTATGACTTACATAATTTTAAAGTTTGTTTTAAAAAAAAAAAGTTTCACGGAACTTTGGTAAGCACATTATGCACTTTTATCATAAAAGACTTACATCGTACATTGGTTGCATTTCCGTGGAAATGTCTCCTGTTTCGCTGTACTAAAGTTGTCATGTTTTAGTCCAGTTTTCTCTCCTAGCACATGCTAGTGCTAATTGTCATTTAAAATACTAGCGCATAGCAAGTACCAAGGGAGAGCTCGTAAAATTGTCGATCTCTGCATATTTCTACTATCTTCAATATTTATTCGTATTACCTTTTTTTCCGTGTTGTAGTCCGGTCCTCTCTCCTAGCACAGGCTAGTGCTAATAATCATTTAAAACACTAGCGCATAGCAAGTACCTGGGAAGAGCTCGTAAAATTGTCGATCTCTGCATATTTCTTCTGTCTTCAGTGCTTCTTCTTATTACTTTTCCGCGTTGTAGTCCAGTTTTCTCTCCTAGCACAGGCTTGTACTAATTGATATCTAAAACACCATCACATAACAAGAAATAGGGAAGATTCCCGTCCATTTATCGATCTCAGCATGTTTCTTTTGCCATCGGCTATTCTCTTTTTTACTGTTTCCGTGTTGTTTTCCGGTCATCTCTCCTAGCACAGGCTAGTGCTAGTTGCCATTTTACACACGAGCACGTAGCAAGTACCAGGGAAGATTCCCCTGAATTAGTCGGTGTTCGCATACTTCTCCAGTCTTCTGTATTTTATTGCCATCACTGTTTCCATGAAGTTTACCGGTCCTCTCTCCTAGCACAGGCTAGTGCTAGTTGCCATTTTACACATCAGCACATAGCAAGTACCAGGGAAGATTCCCCTGAATTTGTCGGTGTTCGCATACTTCTCCAGTCTTCTGTATTTTATTGCCATCACTGTTTCCATGAAGTTTACCGGTCCTCTCTCCTAGCACAGGCTAGTGCTAGTTGCCATTTTACTCACCAGCACATAGCGAGTACCAGGGAAGATTCCCATGAATTTGTCGATATCCGCATAATTCTCATGTCTTCTGTATTTCTCTGCCACTACTGTTTCCATGAAGTTTTCCGGTCCTCTCTCCTAGCACAGACTAGTGCTAGTTGTCATTTTACACACCTGCACGTAGCAAGTACCAGGGAAGAGTCTCGTTAACTCTGTGATCTCTGGGTGTATCCTCTTCTACATCCTCCAATGTATGGTGTCCAAATCTTGACTCCTAGCTGTGATGGAATGAATTGATGATTTCTGTGTCTCCGATTTTATATTTATAAGACCAGAAATTAACGAGTGGCATCGTATTGAGAAGAGTTGAGTTTGATATTGGCGTCCGTTCAAACAACTAATCGTCAAGTATTGATTGACGGGTAGGCATCCCAAGCGCTAATATGTTGTTCTGTCACAATCATGGGGAGATAATTTGATGACTGTAATCAAAAGATGCGTTTAATCACTTCCATGTCAATTGGTCCTTCCATAGTACCAAAAAGGTACGTGCGTGAAGTAATCGCCTGTGAAGGGAAGATGCAATACAGAAGATAATACAGCGCTTTCTACGTATGGTTGTAAATAAAATATCATTTTTGGTAGAAATGTTGCCAAATGAAAAACGTTTTTATTTCATATACGAAACATGAGACAAAAATGTTTGTTTAAATTCTTTTTTTTTTCGGGAAATTAATAAAGGAAAAAGTGAGAATTTTGAGTTACCTTCTAAAACCTAGACTTTGTCCCGGAAAAGCCATGGGACCATATAGTTTCGCACCTGGAAATATTATCCATACACATTCTAGTTACCTATGATTTAAAATTTAACTTGAAATTTTAGGGTTAAGACATAGAAAAAAATATGAATTTACATAAATTAGCATTATTTTTAAAGGGACATTTTTTGGTACACTGCACTATATAATTTCTTTAAAAAAATGTAAATTTGAAAAATACGCATGATATATAAATGATTTGAATATTTTTTGGAAGATTTGTTTTACTGCGATGATAGGAAATAAGGTGTGTGCAATGAATATCATACGGAAATTTATGCTGTCTGGTAGTGTTTTTGTTTTTGTTTCTATTTGTAAGGGGGGAGACTTGTCATAACATTTGGAAAAGGTGGGGTTGAAAATGATTTCAAGCATGGAAAATCCGGTTCTTAATGTACTTTTATTTGACGATTCAGCACGTGCTTTTCGTGGAGAAGATGAAAAGTCACAATGGTAATGTTAGATCATCGGGCAAGGGGTTTTACAAAGATTATTGAAGATGTCAAATATTAGAGGTAAGAATTTATAATTTTTGTTCCATTTTTTTTAATATTGAATTGATGGTGCCGGTATGACTTACATAATTTTAAAGTTTGTTTTAAAAAAAAAAAGTTTCACGGAACTTTGGTAAGCACATTATGCACTTTTATCATAAAAGACTTACATCGTACATTGGTTGCATTTCCGTGGAAATGTCTCCTGTTTCGCTGTACTAAAGTTGTCATGTTTTAGTCCAGTTTTCTCTCCTAGCACATGCTAGTGCTAATTGTCATTTAAAATACTAGCGCATAGCAAGTACCAAGGGAGAGCTCGTAAAATTGTCGATCTCTGCATATTTCTACTATCTTCAATATTTATTCGTATTACCTTTTTTTCCGTGTTGTAGTCCGGTCCTCTCTCCTAGCACAGGCTAGTGCTAATAATCATTTAAAACACTAGCGCATAGCAAGTACCTGGGAAGAGCTCGTAAAATTGTCGATCTCTGCATATTTCTTCTGTCTTCAGTGCTTCTTCTTATTACTTTTCCGCGTTGTAGTCCAGTTTTCTCTCCTAGCACAGGCTTGTACTAATTGATATCTAAAACACCATCACATAACAAGAAATAGGGAAGATTCCCGTCCATTTATCGATCTCAGCATGTTTCTTTTGCCATCGGCTATTCTCTTTTTTACTGTTTCCGTGTTGTTTTCCGGTCATCTCTCCTAGCACAGGCTAGTGCTAGTTGCCATTTTACACACGAGCACGTAGCAAGTACCAGGGAAGATTCCCCTGAATTAGTCGGTGTTCGCATACTTCTCCAGTCTTCTGTATTTTATTGCCATCACTGTTTCCATGAAGTTTACCGGTCCTCTCTCCTAGCACAGGCTAGTGCTAGTTGCCATTTTACACATCAGCACATAGCAAGTACCAGGGAAGATTCCCCTGAATTTGTCGGTGTTCGCATACTTCTCCAGTCTTCTGTATTTTATTGCCATCACTGTTTCCATGAAGTTTACCGGTCCTCTCTCCTAGCACAGGCTAGTGCTAGTTGCCATTTTACTCACCAGCACATAGCGAGTACCAGGGAAGATTCCCATGAATTTGTCGATATCCGCATAATTCTCATGTCTTCTGTATTTCTCTGCCACTACTGTTTCCATGAAGTTTTCCGGTCCTCTCTCCTAGCACAGACTAGTGCTAGTTGTCATTTTACACACCTGCACGTAGCAAGTACCAGGGAAGAGTCTCGTTAACTCTGTGATCTCTGGGTGTATCCTCTTCTACATCCTCCAATGTATGGTGTCCAAATCTTGACTCCTAGCTGTGATGGAATGAATTGATGATTTCTGTGTCTCCGATTTTATATTTATAAGACCAGAAATTAACGAGTGGCATCGTATTGAGAAGAGTTGAGTTTGATATTGGCGTCCGTTCAAACAACTAATCGTCAAGTATTGATTGACGGGTAGGCATCCCAAGCGCTAATATGTTGTTCTGTCACAATCATGGGGAGATAATTTGATGACTGTAATCAAAAGATGCGTTTAATCACTTCCATGTCAATTGGTCCTTCCATAGTACCAAAAAGGTACGTGCGTGAAGTAATCGCCTGTGAAGGGAAGATGCAATACAGAAGATAATACAGCGCTTTCTACGTATGGTTGTAAATAAAATATCATTTTTGGTAGAAATGTTGCCAAATGAAAAACGTTTTTATTTCATATACGAAACATGAGACAAAAATGTTTGTTTAAATTCTTTTTTTTTTTCGGGAAATTAATAAAGGAAAAAGTGAGAATTTTGAGTTACCTTCTAAAACCTAGACTTTGTCCCGGAAAAGCCATGGGACCATATAGTTTCGCACCTGGAAATATTATCCATACACATTCTAGTTACCTATGATTTAAAATTTAACTTGAAATTTTAGGGTTAAGACATAGAAAAAAATATGAATTTACATAAATTAGCATTATTTTTAAAGGGACATTTTTTGGTACACTGCACTATATAATTTCTTTAAAAAAATGTAAATTTGAAAAATACGCATGATATATAAATGATTTGAATATTTTTTGGAAGATTTGTTTTACTGCGATGATAGGAAATAAGGTGTGTGCAATGAATATCATACGGAAATTTATGCTGTCTGGTAGTGTTTTTGTTTTTGTTTCTATTTGTAAGGGGGGAGACTTGTCATAACATTTGGAAAAGGTGGGGTTGAAAATGATTTCAAGCATGGAAAATCCGGTTCTTAATGTACTTTTATTTGACGATTCAGCACGTGCTTTTCGTGGAGAAGATGAAAAGTCACAATGGTAATGTTAGATCATCGGGCAAGGGGTTTTACAAAGATTATTGAAGATGTCAAATATTAGAGGTAAGAATTTATAATTTTTGTTCCATTTTTTTTAATATTGAATTGATGGTGCCGGTATGACTTACATAATTTTAAAGTTTGTTTTAAAAAAAAAAAGTTTCACGGAACTTTGGTAAGCACATTATGCACTTTTATCATAAAAGACTTACATCGTACATTGGTTGCATTTCCGTGGAAATGTCTCCTGTTTCGCTGTACTAAAGTTGTCATGTTTTAGTCCAGTTTTCTCTCCTAGCACATGCTAGTGCTAATTGTCATTTAAAATACTAGCGCATAGCAAGTACCAAGGGAGAGCTCGTAAAATTGTCGATCTCTGCATATTTCTACTATCTTCAATATTTATTCGTATTACCTTTTTTTCCGTGTTGTAGTCCGGTCCTCTCTCCTAGCACAGGCTAGTGCTAATAATCATTTAAAACACTAGCGCATAGCAAGTACCTGGGAAGAGCTCGTAAAATTGTCGATCTCTGCATATTTCTTCTGTCTTCAGTGCTTCTTCTTATTACTTTTCCGCGTTGTAGTCCAGTTTTCTCTCCTAGCACAGGCTTGTACTAATTGATATCTAAAACACCATCACATAACAAGAAATAGGGAAGATTCCCGTCCATTTATCGATCTCAGCATGTTTCTTTTGCCATCGGCTATTCTCTTTTTTACTGTTTCCGTGTTGTTTTCCGGTCCTCTCTCCTAGCACAGGCTAGTGCTAATAATCATTTAAAACACTAGCGCATAGCAAGTACCTGGGAAGAGCTCGTAAAATTGTCGATCTCTGCATATTTCTTCTGTCTTCAGTGCTTCTTCTTATTACTTTTCCGCGTTGTAGTCCAGTTTTCTCTCCTAGCACAGGCTTGTACTAATTGATATCTAAAACACCATCACATAACAAGAAATAGGGAAGATTCCCGTCCATTTATCGATCTCAGCATGTTTCTTTTGCCATCGGCTATTCTCTTTTTTACTGTTTCCGTGTTGTTTTCCGGTCATCTCTCCTAGCACAGGCTAGTGCTAGTTGCCATTTTACACACGAGCACGTAGCAAGTACCAGGGAAGATTCCCCTGAATTAGTCGGTGTTCGCATACTTCTCCAGTCTTCTGTATTTTATTGCCATCACTGTTTCCATGAAGTTTACCGGTCCTCTCTCCTAGCACAGGCTAGTGCTAGTTGCCATTTTACACATCAGCACATAGCAAGTACCAGGGAAGATTCCCCTGAATTTGTCGGTGTTCGCATACTTCTCCAGTCTTCTGTATTTTATTGCCATCACTGTTTCCATGAAGTTTACCGGTCCTCTCTCCTAGCACAGGCTAGTGCTAGTTGCCATTTTACACATCAGCACATAGCAAGTACCAGGGAAGATTCCCCTGAATTTGTCGGTGTTCGCATACTTCTCCAGTCTTCTGTATTTTATTGCCATCACTGTTTCCATGAAGTTTACCGGTCCTCTCTCCTAGCACAGGCTAGTGCTAGTTGCCATTTTACTCACCAGCACATAGCGAGTACCAGGGAAGATTCCCATGAATTTGTCGATATCCGCATAATTCTCATGTCTTCTGTATTTCTCTGCCACTACTGTTTCCATGAAGTTTTCCGGTCCTCTCTCCTAGCACAGACTAGTGCTAGTTGTCATTTTACACACCAGCACGTAGCAAGTACCAGGGAAGAGTCTCGTTAACTCTGTGATCTCTGGGTGTATCCTCTTCTACATCCTCCAATGTATGGTGTCCAAATCTTGACTCCTAGCTGTGATGGAATGAATTGATGATTTCTGTGTCTCCGATTTTATATTTATAAGACCAGAAATTAACGAGTGGCATCGTATTGAGAAGAGTTGAGTTTGATATTGGCGTCCGTTCAAACAACTAATCGTCAAGTATTGATTGACGGGTAGGCATCCCAAGCGCTAATATGTTGTTCTGTCACAATCATGGGGAGATAATTTGATGACTGTAATCAAAAGATGCGTTTAATCACTTCCATGTCAATTGGTCCTTCCATAGTACCAAAAAGGTACGTGCGTGAAGTAATCGCCTGTGAAGGGAAGATGCAATACAGAAGATAATACAGCGCTTTCTACGTATGGTTGTAAATAAAATATCATTTTTGGTAGAAATGTTGCCAAATGAAAAACGTTTTTATTTCATATACGAAACATGAGACAAAAATGTTTGTTTAAATTCTTTTTTTTTTCGGGAAATTAATAAAGGAAAAAGTGAGAATTTTGAGTTACCTTCTAAAACCTAGACTTTGTCCCGGAAAAGCCATGGGACCATATAGTTTCGCACCTGGAAATATTATCCATACACATTCTAGTTACCTATGATTTAAAATTTAACTTGAAATTTTAGGGTTAAGACATAGAAAAAAATATGAATTTACATAAATTAGCATTATTTTTAAAGGGACATTTTTTGGTACACTGCACTATATAATTTCTTTAAAAAAATGTAAATTTGAAAAATACGCATGATATATAAATGATTTGAATATTTTTTGGAAGATTTGTTTTACTGCGATGATAGGAAATAAGGTGTGTGCAATGAATATCATACGGAAATTTATGCTGTCTGGTAGTGTTTTTGTTTTTGTTTCTATTTGTAAGGGGGGAGACTTGTCATAACATTTGGAAAAGGTGGGGTTGAAAATGATTTCAAGCATGGAAAATCCGGTTCTTAATGTACTTTTATTTGACGATTCAGCACGTGCTTTTCGTGGAGAAGATGAAAAGTCACAATGGTAATGTTAGATCATCGGGCAAGGGGTTTTACAAAGATTATTGAAGATGTCAAATATTAGAGGTAAGAATTTATAATTTTTGTTCCATTTTTTTTAATATTGAATTGATGGTGCCGGTATGACTTACATAATTTTAAAGTTTGTTTTAAAAAAAAAAAGTTTCACGGAACTTTGGTAAGCACATTATGCACTTTTATCATAAAAGACTTACATCGTACATTGGTTGCATTTCCGTGGAAATGTCTCCTGTTTCGCTGTACTAAAGTTGTCATGTTTTAGTCCAGTTTTCTCTCCTAGCACATGCTAGTGCTAATTGTCATTTAAAATACTAGCGCATAGCAAGTACCAAGGGAGAGCTCGTAAAATTGTCGATCTCTGCATATTTCTACTATCTTCAATATTTATTCGTATTACCTTTTTTTCCGTGTTGTAGTCCGGTCCTCTCTCCTAGCACAGGCTAGTGCTAATAATCATTTAAAACACTAGCGCATAGCAAGTACCTGGGAAGAGCTCGTAAAATTGTCGATCTCTGCATATTTCTTCTGTCTTCAGTGCTTCTTCTTATTACTTTTCCGCGTTGTAGTCCAGTTTTCTCTCCTAGCACAGGCTTGTACTAATTGATATCTAAAACACCATCACATAACAAGAAATAGGGAAGATTCCCGTCCATTTATCGATCTCAGCATGTTTCTTTTGCCATCGGCTATTCTCTTTTTTACTGTTTCCGTGTTGTTTTCCGGTCATCTCTCCTAGCACAGGCTAGTGCTAGTTGCCATTTTACACACGAGCACGTAGCAAGTACCAGGGAAGATTCCCCTGAATTAGTCGGTGTTCGCATACTTCTCCAGTCTTCTGTATTTTATTGCCATCACTGTTTCCATGAAGTTTACCGGTCCTCTCTCCTAGCACAGGCTAGTGCTAGTTGCCATTTTACACATCAGCACATAGCAAGTACCAGGGAAGATTCCCCTGAATTTGTCGGTGTTCGCATACTTCTCCAGTCTTCTGTATTTTATTGCCATCACTGTTTCCATGAAGTTTACCGGTCCTCTCTCCTAGCACAGGCTAGTGCTAGTTGCCATTTTACTCACCAGCACATAGCGAGTACCAGGGAAGATTCCCATGAATTTGTCGATATCCGCATAATTCTCATGTCTTCTGTATTTCTCTGCCACTACTGTTTCCATGAAGTTTTCCGGTCCTCTCTCCTAGCACAGACTAGTGCTAGTTGTCATTTTACACACCTGCACGTAGCAAGTACCAGGGAAGAGTCTCGTTAACTCTGTGATCTCTGGGTGTATCCTCTTCTACATCCTCCAATGTATGGTGTCCAAATCTTGACTCCTAGCTGTGATGGAATGAATTGATGATTTCTGTGTCTCCGATTTTATATTTATAAGACCAGAAATTAACGAGTGGCATCGTATTGAGAAGAGTTGAGTTTGATATTGGCGTCCGTTCAAACAACTAATCGTCAAGTATTGATTGACGGGTAGGCATCCCAAGCGCTAATATGTTGTTCTGTCACAATCATGGGGAGATAATTTGATGACTGTAATCAAAAGATGCGTTTAATCACTTCCATGTCAATTGGTCCTTCCATAGTACCAAAAAGGTACGTGCGTGAAGTAATCGCCTGTGAAGGGAAGATGCAATACAGAAGATAATACAGCGCTTTCTACGTATGGTTGTAAATAAAATATCATTTTTGGTAGAAATGTTGCCAAATGAAAAACGTTTTTATTTCATATACGAAACATGAGACAAAAATGTTTGTTTAAATTCTTTTTTTTTTTCGGGAAATTAATAAAGGAAAAAGTGAGAATTTTGAGTTACCTTCTAAAACCTAGACTTTGTCCCGGAAAAGCCATGGGACCATATAGTTTCGCACCTGGAAATATTATCCATACACATTCTAGTTACCTATGATTTAAAATTTAACTTGAAATTTTAGGGTTAAGACATAGAAAAAAATATGAATTTACATAAATTAGCATTATTTTTAAAGGGACATTTTTTGGTACACTGCACTATATAATTTCTTTAAAAAAATGTAAATTTGAAAAATACGCATGATATATAAATGATTTGAATATTTTTTGGAAGATTTGTTTTACTGCGATGATAGGAAATAAGGTGTGTGCAATGAATATCATACGGAAATTTATGCTGTCTGGTAGTGTTTTTGTTTTTGTTTCTATTTGTAAGGGGGGAGACTTGTCATAACATTTGGAAAAGGTGGGGTTGAAAATGATTTCAAGCATGGAAAATCCGGTTCTTAATGTACTTTTATTTGACGATTCAGCACGTGCTTTTCGTGGAGAAGATGAAAAGTCACAATGGTAATGTTAGATCATCGGGCAAGGGGTTTTACAAAGATTATTGAAGATGTCAAATATTAGAGGTAAGAATTTATAATTTTTGTTCCATTTTTTTTAATATTGAATTGATGGTGCCGGTATGACTTACATAATTTTAAAGTTTGTTTTAAAAAAAAAAAGTTTCACGGAACTTTGGTAAGCACATTATGCACTTTTATCATAAAAGACTTACATCGTACATTGGTTGCATTTCCGTGGAAATGTCTCCTGTTTCGCTGTACTAAAGTTGTCATGTTTTAGTCC
Organism: Arcuatula senhousia; assembly: GCA_963971305.1. Classification (NCBI taxonomy): domain Eukaryota; kingdom Metazoa; phylum Mollusca; class Bivalvia; order Mytilida; family Mytilidae; genus Arcuatula; species Arcuatula senhousia. The sequence continues at coordinate 50,564,249 of OZ020306.1, forward strand.
AGTTTTCTCTCCTAGCACATGCTAGTGCTAATTGTCATTTAAAATACTAGCGCATAGCAAGTACCAAGGGAGAGCTCGTAAAATTGTCGATCTCTGCATATTTCTACTATCTTCAATATTTATTCGTATTACCTTTTTTTCCGTGTTGTAGTCCGGTCCTCTCTCCTAGCACAGGCTAGTGCTAATAATCATTTAAAACACTAGCGCATAGCAAGTACCTGGGAAGAGCTCGTAAAATTGTCGATCTCTGCATATTTCTTCTGTCTTCAGTGCTTCTTCTTATTACTTTTCCGCGTTGTAGTCCAGTTTTCTCTCCTAGCACAGGCTTGTACTAATTGATATCTAAAACACCATCACATAACAAGAAATAGGGAAGATTCCCGTCCATTTATCGATCTCAGCATGTTTCTTTTGCCATCGGCTATTCTCTTTTTTACTGTTTCCGTGTTGTTTTCCGGTCATCTCTCCTAGCACAGGCTAGTGCTAGTTGCCATTTTACACACGAGCACGTAGCAAGTACCAGGGAAGATTCCCCTGAATTAGTCGGTGTTCGCATACTTCTCCAGTCTTCTGTATTTTATTGCCATCACTGTTTCCATGAAGTTTACCGGTCCTCTCTCCTAGCACAGGCTAGTGCTAGTTGCCATTTTACACATCAGCACATAGCAAGTACCAGGGAAGATTCCCCTGAATTTGTCGGTGTTCGCATACTTCTCCAGTCTTCTGTATTTTATTGCCATCACTGTTTCCATGAAGTTTACCGGTCCTCTCTCCTAGCACAGGCTAGTGCTAGTTGCCATTTTACTCACCAGCACATAGCGAGTACCAGGGAAGATTCCCATGAATTTGTCGATATCCGCATAATTCTCATGTCTTCTGTATTTCTCTGCCACTACTGTTTCCATGAAGTTTTCCGGTCCTCTCTCCTAGCACAGACTAGTGCTAGTTGTCATTTTACACACCTGCACGTAGCAAGTACCAGGGAAGAGTCTCGTTAACTCTGTGATCTCTGGGTGTATCCTCTTCTACATCCTCCAATGTATGGTGTCCAAATCTTGACTCCTAGCTGTGATGGAATGAATTGATGATTTCTGTGTCTCCGATTTTATATTTATAAGACCAGAAATTAACGAGTGGCATCGTATTGAGAAGAGTTGAGTTTGATATTGGCGTCCGTTCAAACAACTAATCGTCAAGTATTGATTGACGGGTAGGCATCCCAAGCGCTAATATGTTGTTCTGTCACAATCATGGGGAGATAATTTGATGACTGTAATCAAAAGATGCGTTTAATCACTTCCATGTCAATTGGTCCTTCCATAGTACCAAAAAGGTACGTGCGTGAAGTAATCGCCTGTGAAGGGAAGATGCAATACAGAAGATAATACAGCGCTTTCTACGTATGGTTGTAAATAAAATATCATTTTTGGTAGAAATGTTGCCAAATGAAAAACGTTTTTATTTCATATACGAAACATGAGACAAAAATGTTTGTTTAAATTCTTTTTTTTTTCGGGAAATTAATAAAGGAAAAAGTGAGAATTTTGAGTTACCTTCTAAAACCTAGACTTTGTCCCGGAAAAGCCATGGGACCATATAGTTTCGCACCTGGAAATATTATCCATACACATTCTAGTTACCTATGATTTAAAATTTAACTTGAAATTTTAGGGTTAAGACATAGAAAAAAATATGAATTTACATAAATTAGCATTATTTTTAAAGGGACATTTTTTGGTACACTGCACTATATAATTTCTTTAAAAAAATGTAAATTTGAAAAATACGCATGATATATAAATGATTTGAATATTTTTTGGAAGATTTGTTTTACTGCGATGATAGGAAATAAGGTGTGTGCAATGAATATCATACGGAAATTTATGCTGTCTGGTAGTGTTTTTGTTTTTGTTTCTATTTGTAAGGGGGGAGACTTGTCATAACATTTGGAAAAGGTGGGGTTGAAAATGATTTCAAGCATGGAAAATCCGGTTCTTAATGTACTTTTATTTGACGATTCAGCACGTGCTTTTCGTGGAGAAGATGAAAAGTCACAATGGTAATGTTAGATCATCGGGCAAGGGGTTTTACAAAGATTATTGAAGATGTCAAATATTAGAGGTAAGAATTTATAATTTTTGTTCCATTTTTTTTAATATTGAATTGATGGTGCCGGTATGACTTACATAATTTTAAAGTTTGTTTTAAAAAAAAAAAGTTTCACGGAACTTTGGTAAGCACATTATGCACTTTTATCATAAAAGACTTACATCGTACATTGGTTGCATTTCCGTGGAAATGTCTCCTGTTTCGCTGTACTAAAGTTGTCATGTTTTAGTCCAGTTTTCTCTCCTAGCACATGCTAGTGCTAATTGTCATTTAAAATACTAGCGCATAGCAAGTACCAAGGGAGAGCTCGTAAAATTGTCGATCTCTGCATATTTCTACTATCTTCAATATTTATTCGTATTACCTTTTTTTCCGTGTTGTAGTCCGGTCCTCTCTCCTAGCACAGGCTAGTGCTAATAATCATTTAAAACACTAGCGCATAGCAAGTACCTGGGAAGAGCTCGTAAAATTGTCGATCTCTGCATATTTCTTCTGTCTTCAGTGCTTCTTCTTATTACTTTTCCGCGTTGTAGTCCAGTTTTCTCTCCTAGCACAGGCTTGTACTAATTGATATCTAAAACACCATCACATAACAAGAAATAGGGAAGATTCCCGTCCATTTATCGATCTCAGCATGTTTCTTTTGCCATCGGCTATTCTCTTTTTTACTGTTTCCGTGTTGTTTTCCGGTCATCTCTCCTAGCACAGGCTAGTGCTAGTTGCCATTTTACACACGAGCACGTAGCAAGTACCAGGGAAGATTCCCCTGAATTAGTCGGTGTTCGCATACTTCTCCAGTCTTCTGTATTTTATTGCCATCACTGTTTCCATGAAGTTTACCGGTCCTCTCTCCTAGCACAGGCTAGTGCTAGTTGCCATTTTACACATCAGCACATAGCAAGTACCAGGGAAGATTCCCCTGAATTTGTCGGTGTTCGCATACTTCTCCAGTCTTCTGTATTTTATTGCCATCACTGTTTCCATGAAGTTTACCGGTCCTCTCTCCTAGCACAGGCTAGTGCTAGTTGCCATTTTACTCACCAGCACATAGCGAGTACCAGGGAAGATTCCCATGAATTTGTCGATATCCGCATAATTCTCATGTCTTCTGTATTTCTCTGCCACTACTGTTTCCATGAAGTTTTCCGGTCCTCTCTCCTAGCACAGACTAGTGCTAGTTGTCATTTTACACACCTGCACGTAGCAAGTACCAGGGAAGAGTCTCGTTAACTCTGTGATCTCTGGGTGTATCCTCTTCTACATCCTCCAATGTATGGTGTCCAAATCTTGACTCCTAGCTGTGATGGAATGAATTGATGATTTCTGTGTCTCCGATTTTATATTTATAAGACCAGAAATTAACGAGTGGCATCGTATTGAGAAGAGTTGAGTTTGATATTGGCGTCCGTTCAAACAACTAATCGTCAAGTATTGATTGACGGGTAGGCATCCCAAGCGCTAATATGTTGTTCTGTCACAATCATGGGGAGATAATTTGATGACTGTAATCAAAAGATGCGTTTAATCACTTCCATGTCAATTGGTCCTTCCATAGTACCAAAAAGGTACGTGCGTGAAGTAATCGCCTGTGAAGGGAAGATGCAATACAGAAGATAATACAGCGCTTTCTACGTATGGTTGTAAATAAAATATCATTTTTGGTAGAAATGTTGCCAAATGAAAAACGTTTTTATTTCATATACGAAACATGAGACAAAAATGTTTGTTTAAATTCTTTTTTTTTTCGGGAAATTAATAAAGGAAAAAGTGAGAATTTTGAGTTACCTTCTAAAACCTAGACTTTGTCCCGGAAAAGCCATGGGACCATATAGTTTCGCACCTGGAAATATTATCCATACACATTCTAGTTACCTATGATTTAAAATTTAACTTGAAATTTTAGGGTTAAGACATAGAAAAAAATATGAATTTACATAAATTAGCATTATTTTTAAAGGGACATTTTTTGGTACACTGCACTATATAATTTCTTTAAAAAAATGTAAATTTGAAAAATACGCATGATATATAAATGATTTGAATATTTTTTGGAAGATTTGTTTTACTGCGATGATAGGAAATAAGGTGTGTGCAATGAATATCATACGGAAATTTATGCTGTCTGGTAGTGTTTTTGTTTTTGTTTCTATTTGTAAGGGGGGAGACTTGTCATAACATTTGGAAAAGGTGGGGTTGAAAATGATTTCAAGCATGGAAAATCCGGTTCTTAATGTACTTTTATTTGACGATTCAGCACGTGCTTTTCGTGGAGAAGATGAAAAGTCACAATGGTAATGTTAGATCATCGGGCAAGGGGTTTTACAAAGATTATTGAAGATGTCAAATATTAGAGGTAAGAATTTATAATTTTTGTTCCATTTTTTTTAATATTGAATTGATGGTGCCGGTATGACTTACATAATTTTAAAGTTTGTTTTAAAAAAAAAAAGTTTCACGGAACTTTGGTAAGCACATTATGCACTTTTATCATAAAAGACTTACATCGTACATTGGTTGCATTTCCGTGGAAATGTCTCCTGTTTCGCTGTACTAAAGTTGTCATGTTTTAGTCCAGTTTTCTCTCCTAGCACATGCTAGTGCTAATTGTCATTTAAAATACTAGCGCATAGCAAGTACCAAGGGAGAGCTCGTAAAATTGTCGATCTCTGCATATTTCTACTATCTTCAATATTTATTCGTATTACCTTTTTTTCCGTGTTGTAGTCCGGTCCTCTCTCCTAGCACAGGCTAGTGCTAATAATCATTTAAAACACTAGCGCATAGCAAGTACCTGGGAAGAGCTCGTAAAATTGTCGATCTCTGCATATTTCTTCTGTCTTCAGTGCTTCTTCTTATTACTTTTCCGCGTTGTAGTCCAGTTTTCTCTCCTAGCACAGGCTTGTACTAATTGATATCTAAAACACCATCACATAACAAGAAATAGGGAAGATTCCCGTCCATTTATCGATCTCAGCATGTTTCTTTTGCCATCGGCTATTCTCTTTTTTACTGTTTCCGTGTTGTTTTCCGGTCATCTCTCCTAGCACAGGCTAGTGCTAGTTGCCATTTTACACACGAGCACGTAGCAAGTACCAGGGAAGATTCCCCTGAATTAGTCGGTGTTCGCATACTTCTCCAGTCTTCTGTATTTTATTGCCATCACTGTTTCCATGAAGTTTACCGGTCCTCTCTCCTAGCACAGGCTAGTGCTAGTTGCCATTTTACACATCAGCACATAGCAAGTACCAGGGAAGATTCCCCTGAATTTGTCGGTGTTCGCATACTTCTCCAGTCTTCTGTATTTTATTGCCATCACTGTTTCCATGAAGTTTACCGGTCCTCTCTCCTAGCACAGGCTAGTGCTAGTTGCCATTTTACTCACCAGCACATAGCGAGTACCAGGGAAGATTCCCATGAATTTGTCGATATCCGCATAATTCTCATGTCTTCTGTATTTCTCTGCCACTACTGTTTCCATGAAGTTTTCCGGTCCTCTCTCCTAGCACAGACTAGTGCTAGTTGTCATTTTACACACCTGCACGTAGCAAGTACCAGGGAAGAGTCTCGTTAACTCTGTGATCTCTGGGTGTATCCTCTTCTACATCCTCCAATGTATGGTGTCCAAATCTTGACTCCTAGCTGTGATGGAATGAATTGATGATTTCTGTGTCTCCGATTTTATATTTATAAGACCAGAAATTAACGAGTGGCATCGTATTGAGAAGAGTTGAGTTTGATATTGGCGTCCGTTCAAACAACTAATCGTCAAGTATTGATTGACGGGTAGGCATCCCAAGCGCTAATATGTTGTTCTGTCACAATCATGGGGAGATAATTTGATGACTGTAATCAAAAGATGCGTTTAATCACTTCCATGTCAATTGGTCCTTCCATAGTACCAAAAAGGTACGTGCGTGAAGTAATCGCCTGTGAAGGGAAGATGCAATACAGAAGATAATACAGCGCTTTCTACGTATGGTTGTAAATAAAATATCATTTTTGGTAGAAATGTTGCCAAATGAAAAACGTTTTTATTTCATATACGAAACATGAGACAAAAATGTTTGTTTAAATTCTTTTTTTTTTTCGGGAAATTAATAAAGGAAAAAGTGAGAATTTTGAGTTACCTTCTAAAACCTAGACTTTGTCCCGGAAAAGCCATGGGACCATATAGTTTCGCACCTGGAAATATTATCCATACACATTCTAGTTACCTATGATTTAAAATTTAACTTGAAATTTTAGGGTTAAGACATAGAAAAAAATATGAATTTACATAAATTAGCATTATTTTTAAAGGGACATTTTTTGGTACACTGCACTATATAATTTCTTTAAAAAAATGTAAATTTGAAAAATACGCATGATATATAAATGATTTGAATATTTTTTGGAAGATTTGTTTTACTGCGATGATAGGAAATAAGGTGTGTGCAATGAATATCATACGGAAATTTATGCTGTCTGGTAGTGTTTTTGTTTTTGTTTCTATTTGTAAGGGGGGAGACTTGTCATAACATTTGGAAAAGGTGGGGTTGAAAATGATTTCAAGCATGGAAAATCCGGTTCTTAATGTACTTTTATTTGACGATTCAGCACGTGCTTTTCGTGGAGAAGATGAAAAGTCACAATGGTAATGTTAGATCATCGGGCAAGGGGTTTTACAAAGATTATTGAAGATGTCAAATATTAGAGGTAAGAATTTATAATTTTTGTTCCATTTTTTTTAATATTGAATTGATGGTGCCGGTATGACTTACATAATTTTAAAGTTTGTTTTAAAAAAAAAAAGTTTCACGGAACTTTGGTAAGCACATTATGCACTTTTATCATAAAAGACTTACATCGTACATTGGTTGCATTTCCGTGGAAATGTCTCCTGTTTCGCTGTACTAAAGTTGTCATGTTTTAGTCCAGTTTTCTCTCCTAGCACATGCTAGTGCTAATTGTCATTTAAAATACTAGCGCATAGCAAGTACCAAGGGAGAGCTCGTAAAATTGTCGATCTCTGCATATTTCTACTATCTTCAATATTTATTCGTATTACCTTTTTTTCCGTGTTGTAGTCCGGTCCTCTCTCCTAGCACAGGCTAGTGCTAATAATCATTTAAAACACTAGCGCATAGCAAGTACCTGGGAAGAGCTCGTAAAATTGTCGATCTCTGCATATTTCTTCTGTCTTCAGTGCTTCTTCTTATTACTTTTCCGCGTTGTAGTCCAGTTTTCTCTCCTAGCACAGGCTTGTACTAATTGATATCTAAAACACCATCACATAACAAGAAATAGGGAAGATTCCCGTCCATTTATCGATCTCAGCATGTTTCTTTTGCCATCGGCTATTCTCTTTTTTACTGTTTCCGTGTTGTTTTCCGGTCCTCTCTCCTAGCACAGGCTAGTGCTAATAATCATTTAAAACACTAGCGCATAGCAAGTACCTGGGAAGAGCTCGTAAAATTGTCGATCTCTGCATATTTCTTCTGTCTTCAGTGCTTCTTCTTATTACTTTTCCGCGTTGTAGTCCAGTTTTCTCTCCTAGCACAGGCTTGTACTAATTGATATCTAAAACACCATCACATAACAAGAAATAGGGAAGATTCCCGTCCATTTATCGATCTCAGCATGTTTCTTTTGCCATCGGCTATTCTCTTTTTTACTGTTTCCGTGTTGTTTTCCGGTCATCTCTCCTAGCACAGGCTAGTGCTAGTTGCCATTTTACACACGAGCACGTAGCAAGTACCAGGGAAGATTCCCCTGAATTAGTCGGTGTTCGCATACTTCTCCAGTCTTCTGTATTTTATTGCCATCACTGTTTCCATGAAGTTTACCGGTCCTCTCTCCTAGCACAGGCTAGTGCTAGTTGCCATTTTACACATCAGCACATAGCAAGTACCAGGGAAGATTCCCCTGAATTTGTCGGTGTTCGCATACTTCTCCAGTCTTCTGTATTTTATTGCCATCACTGTTTCCATGAAGTTTACCGGTCCTCTCTCCTAGCACAGGCTAGTGCTAGTTGCCATTTTTACACATCAGCACATAGCAAGTACCAGGAAGATTCCCCTGAATTTGTCGGTGTTCGCATACTTCTCCAGTCTTCTGTATTTTATTGCCATCACTGTTTCCATGAAGTTTACCGGTCCTCTCTCCTAGCACAGGCTAGTGCTAGTTGCCATTTTACTCACCAGCACATAGCGAGTACCAGGGAAGATTCCCATGAATTTGTCGATATCCGCATAATTCTCATGTCTTCTGTATTTCTCTGCCACTACTGTTTCCATGAAGTTTTCCGGTCCTCTCTCCTAGCACAGACTAGTGCTAGTTGTCATTTTACACACCAGCACGTAGCAAGTACCAGGGAAGAGTCTCGTTAACTCTGTGATCTCTGGGTGTATCCTCTTCTACATCCTCCAATGTATGGTGTCCAAATCTTGACTCCTAGCTGTGATGGAATGAATTGATGATTTCTGTGTCTCCGATTTTATATTTATAAGACCAGAAATTAACGAGTGGCATCGTATTGAGAAGAGTTGAGTTTGATATTGGCGTCCGTTCAAACAACTAATCGTCAAGTATTGATTGACGGGTAGGCATCCCAAGCGCTAATATGTTGTTCTGTCACAATCATGGGGAGATAATTTGATGACTGTAATCAAAAGATGCGTTTAATCACTTCCATGTCAATTGGTCCTTCCATAGTACCAAAAAGGTACGTGCGTGAAGTAATCGCCTGTGAAGGGAAGATGCAATACAGAAGATAATACAGCGCTTTCTACGTATGGTTGTAAATAAAATATCATTTTTGGTAGAAATGTTGCCAAATGAAAAACGTTTTTATTTCATATACGAAACATGAGACAAAAATGTTTGTTTAAATTCTTTTTTTTTTCGGGAAATTAATAAAGGAAAAAGTGAGAATTTTGAGTTACCTTCTAAAACCTAGACTTTGTCCCGGAAAAGCCATGGGACCATATAGTTTCGCACCTGGAAATATTATCCATACACATTCTAGTTACCTATGATTTAAAATTTAACTTGAAATTTTAGGGTTAAGACATAGAAAAAAATATGAATTTACATAAATTAGCATTATTTTTAAAGGGACATTTTTTGGTACACTGCACTATATAATTTCTTTAAAAAAATGTAAATTTGAAAAATACGCATGATATATAAATGATTTGAATATTTTTTGGAAGATTTGTTTTACTGCGATGATAGGAAATAAGGTGTGTGCAATGAATATCATACGGAAATTTATGCTGTCTGGTAGTGTTTTTGTTTTTGTTTCTATTTGTAAGGGGGGAGACTTGTCATAACATTTGGAAAAGGTGGGGTTGAAAATGATTTCAAGCATGGAAAATCCGGTTCTTAATGTACTTTTATTTGACGATTCAGCACGTGCTTTTCGTGGAGAAGATGAAAAGTCACAATGGTAATGTTAGATCATCGGGCAAGGGGTTTTACAAAGATTATTGAAGATGTCAAATATTAGAGGTAAGAATTTATAATTTTTGTTCCATTTTTTTTAATATTGAATTGATGGTGCCGGTATGACTTACATAATTTTAAAGTTTGTTTTAAAAAAAAAAAGTTTCACGGAACTTTGGTAAGCACATTATGCACTTTTATCATAAAAGACTTACATCGTACATTGGTTGCATTTCCGTGGAAATGTCTCCTGTTTCGCTGTACTAAAGTTGTCATGTTTTAGTCCAGTTTTCTCTCCTAGCACATGCTAGTGCTAATTGTCATTTAAAATACTAGCGCATAGCAAGTACCAAGGGAGAGCTCGTAAAATTGTCGATCTCTGCATATTTCTACTATCTTCAATATTTATTCGTATTACCTTTTTTTCCGTGTTGTAGTCCGGTCCTCTCTCCTAGCACAGGCTAGTGCTAATAATCATTTAAAACACTAGCGCATAGCAAGTACCTGGGAAGAGCTCGTAAAATTGTCGATCTCTGCATATTTCTTCTGTCTTCAGTGCTTCTTCTTATTACTTTTCCGCGTTGTAGTCCAGTTTTCTCTCCTAGCACAGGCTTGTACTAATTGATATCTAAAACACCATCACATAACAAGAAATAGGGAAGATTCCCGTCCATTTATCGATCTCAGCATGTTTCTTTTGCCATCGGCTATTCTCTTTTTTACTGTTTCCGTGTTGTTTTCCGGTCCTCTCTCCTAGCACAGGCTAGTGCTAATAATCATTTAAAACACTAGCGCATAGCAAGTACCTGGGAAGAGCTCGTAAAATTGTCGATCTCTGCATATTTCTTCTGTCTTCAGTGCTTCTTCTTATTACTTTTCCGCGTTGTAGTCCAGTTTTCTCTCCTAGCACAGGCTTGTACTAATTGATATCTAAAACACCATCACATAACAAGAAATAGGGAAGATTCCCGTCCATTTATCGATCTCAGCATGTTTCTTTTGCCATCGGCTATTCTCTTTTTTACTGTTTCCGTGTTGTTTTCCGGTCATCTCTCCTAGCACAGGCTAGTGCTAGTTGCCATTTTACACACGAGCACGTAGCAAGTACCAGGGAAGATTCCCCTGAATTAGTCGGTGTTCGCATACTTCTCCAGTCTTCTGTATTTTATTGCCATCACTGTTTCCATGAAGTTTACCGGTCCTCTCTCCTAGCACAGGCTAGTGCTAGTTGCCATTTTACACATCAGCACATAGCAAGTACCAGGGAAGATTCCCCTGAATTTGTCGGTGTTCGCATACTTCTCCAGTCTTCTGTATTTTATTGCCATCACTGTTTCCATGAAGTTTACCGGTCCTCTCTCCTAGCACAGGCTAGTGCTAGTTGCCATTTTACACATCAGCACATAGCAAGTACCAGGGAAGATTCCCCTGAATTTGTCGGTGTTCGCATACTTCTCCAGTCTTCTGTATTTTATTGCCATCACTGTTTCCATGAAGTTTACCGGTCCTCTCTCCTAGCACAGGCTAGTGCTAGTTGCCATTTTACTCACCAGCACATAGCGAGTACCAGGGAAGATTCCCATGAATTTGTCGATATCCGCATAATTCTCATGTCTTCTGTATTTCTCTGCCACTACTGTTTCCATGAAGTTTTCCGGTCCTCTCTCCTAGCACAGACTAGTGCTAGTTGTCATTTTACACACCAGCACGTAGCAAGTACCAGGGAAGAGTCTCGTTAACTCTGTGATCTCTGGGTGTATCCTCTTCTACATCCTCCAATGTATGGTGTCCAAATCTTGACTCCTAGCTGTGATGGAATGAATTGATGATTTCTGTGTCTCCGATTTTATATTTATAAGACCAGAAATTAACGAGTGGCATCGTATTGAGAAGAGTTGAGTTTGATATTGGCGTCCGTTCAAACAACTAATCGTCAAGTATTGATTGACGGGTAGGCATCCCAAGCGCTAATATGTTGTTCTGTCACAATCATGGGGAGATAATTTGATGACTGTAATCAAAAGATGCGTTTAATCACTTCCATGTCAATTGGTCCTTCCATAGTACCAAAAAGGTACGTGCGTGAAGTAATCGCCTGTGAAGGGAAGATGCAATACAGAAGATAATACAGCGCTTTCTACGTATGGTTGTAAATAAAATATCATTTTTGGTAGAAATGTTGCCAAATGAAAAACGTTTTTATTTCATATACGAAACATGAGACAAAAATGTTTGTTTAAATTCTTTTTTTTTTCGGGAAATTAATAAAGGAAAAAGTGAGAATTTTGAGTTACCTTCTAAAACCTAGACTTTGTCCCGGAAAAGCCATGGGACCATATAGTTTCGCACCTGGAAATATTATCCATACACATTCTAGTTACCTATGATTTAAAATTTAACTTGAAATTTTAGGGTTAAGACATAGAAAAAAATATGAATTTACATAAATTAGCATTATTTTTAAAGGGACATTTTTTGGTACACTGCACTATATAATTTCTTTAAAAAAATGTAAATTTGAAAAATACGCATGATATATAAATGATTTGAATATTTTTTGGAAGATTTGTTTTACTGCGATGATAGGAAATAAGGTGTGTGCAATGAATATCATACGGAAATTTATGCTGTCTGGTAGTGTTTTTGTTTTTGTTTCTATTTGTAAGGGGGGAGACTTGTCATAACATTTGGAAAAGGTGGGGTTGAAAATGATTTCAAGCATGGAAAATCCGGTTCTTAATGTACTTTTATTTGACGATTCAGCACGTGCTTTTCGTGGAGAAGATGAAAAGTCACAATGGTAATGTTAGATCATCGGGCAAGGGGTTTTACAAAGATTATTGAAGATGTCAAATATTAGAGGTAAGAATTTATAATTTTTGTTCCATTTTTTTTAATATTGAATTGATGGTGCCGGTATGACTTACATAATTTTAAAGTTTGTTTTAAAAAAAAAAAGTTTCACGGAACTTTGGTAAGCACATTATGCACTTTTATCATAAAAGACTTACATCGTACATTGGTTGCATTTCCGTGGAAATGTCTCCTGTTTCGCTGTACTAAAGTTGTCATGTTTTAGTCCAGTTTTCTCTCCTAGCACATGCTAGTGCTAATTGTCATTTAAAATACTAGCGCATAGCAAGTACCAAGGGAGAGCTCGTAAAATTGTCGATCTCTGCATATTTCTACTATCTTCAATATTTATTCGTATTACCTTTTTTTCCGTGTTGTAGTCCGGTCCTCTCTCCTAGCACAGGCTAGTGCTAATAATCATTTAAAACACTAGCGCATAGCAAGTACCTGGGAAGAGCTCGTAAAATTGTCGATCTCTGCATATTTCTTCTGTCTTCAGTGCTTCTTCTTATTACTTTTCCGCGTTGTAGTCCAGTTTTCTCTCCTAGCACAGGCTTGTACTAATTGATATCTAAAACACCATCACATAACAAGAAATAGGGAAGATTCCCGTCCATTTATCGATCTCAGCATGTTTCTTTTGCCATCGGCTATTCTCTTTTTTACTGTTTCCGTGTTGTTTTCCGGTCCTCTCTCCTAGCACAGGCTAGTGCTAATAATCATTTAAAACACTAGCGCATAGCAAGTACCTGGGAAGAGCTCGTAAAATTGTCGATCTCTGCATATTTCTTCTGTCTTCAGTGCTTCTTCTTATTACTTTTCCGCGTTGTAGTCCAGTTTTCTCTCCTAGCACAGGCTTGTACTAATTGATATCTAAAACACCATCACATAACAAGAAATAGGGAAGATTCCCGTCCATTTATCGATCTCAGCATGTTTCTTTTGCCATCGGCTATTCTCTTTTTTACTGTTTCCGTGTTGTTTTCCGGTCATCTCTCCTAGCACAGGCTAGTGCTAGTTGCCATTTTACACACGAGCACGTAGCAAGTACCAGGGAAGATTCCCCTGAATTAGTCGGTGTTCGCATACTTCTCCAGTCTTCTGTATTTTATTGCCATCACTGTTTCCATGAAGTTTACCGGTCCTCTCTCCTAGCACAGGCTAGTGCTAGTTGCCATTTTACACATCAGCACATAGCAAGTACCAGGGAAGATTCCCCTGAATTTGTCGGTGTTCGCATACTTCTCCAGTCTTCTGTATTTTATTGCCATCACTGTTTCCATGAAGTTTACCGGTCCTCTCTCCTAGCACAGGCTAGTGCTAGTTGCCATTTTACACATCAGCACATAGCAAGTACCAGGGAAGATTCCCCTGAATTTGTCGGTGTTCGCATACTTCTCCAGTCTTCTGTATTTTATTGCCATCACTGTTTCCATGAAGTTTACCGGTCCTCTCTCCTAGCACAGGCTAGTGCTAGTTGCCATTTTACTCACCAGCACATAGCGAGTACCAGGGAAGATTCCCATGAATTTGTCGATATCCGCATAATTCTCATGTCTTCTGTATTTCTCTGCCACTACTGTTTCCATGAAGTTTTCCGGTCCTCTCTCCTAGCACAGACTAGTGCTAGTTGTCATTTTACACACCAGCACGTAGCAAGTACCAGGGAAGAGTCTCGTTAACTCTGTGATCTCTGGGTGTATCCTCTTCTACATCCTCCAATGTATGGTGTCCAAATCTTGACTCCTAGCTGTGATGGAATGAATTGATGATTTCTGTGTCTCCGATTTTATATTTATAAGACCAGAAATTAACGAGTGGCATCGTATTGAGAAGAGTTGAGTTTGATATTGGCGTCCGTTCAAACAACTAATCGTCAAGTATTGATTGACGGGTAGGCATCCCAAGCGCTAATATGTTGTTCTGTCACAATCATGGGGAGATAATTTGATGACTGTAATCAAAAGATGCGTTTAATCACTTCCATGTCAATTGGTCCTTCCATAGTACCAAAAAGGTACGTGCGTGAAGTAATCGCCTGTGAAGGGAAGATGCAATACAGAAGATAATACAGCGCTTTCTACGTATGGTTGTAAATAAAATATCATTTTTGGTAGAAATGTTGCCAAATGAAAAACGTTTTTATTTCATATACGAAACATGAGACAAAAATGTTTGTTTAAATTCTTTTTTTTTTCGGGAAATTAATAAAGGAAAAAGTGAGAATTTTGAGTTACCTTCTAAAACCTAGACTTTGTCCCGGAAAAGCCATGGGACCATATAGTTTCGCACCTGGAAATATTATCCATACACATTCTAGTTACCTATGATTTAAAATTTAACTTGAAATTTTAGGGTTAAGACATAGAAAAAAATATGAATTTACATAAATTAGCATTATTTTTAAAGGGACATTTTTTGGTACACTGCACTATATAATTTCTTTAAAAAAATGTAAATTTGAAAAATACGCATGATATATAAATGATTTGAATATTTTTTGGAAGATTTGTTTTACTGCGATGATAGGAAATAAGGTGTGTGCAATGAATATCATACGGAAATTTATGCTGTCTGGTAGTGTTTTTGTTTTTGTTTCTATTTGTAAGGGGGGAGACTTGTCATAACATTTGGAAAAGGTGGGGTTGAAAATGATTTCAAGCATGGAAAATCCGGTTCTTAATGTACTTTTATTTGACGATTCAGCACGTGCTTTTCGTGGAGAAGATGAAAAGTCACAATGGTAATGTTAGATCATCGGGCAAGGGGTTTTACAAAGATTATTGAAGATGTCAAATATTAGAGGTAAGAATTTATAATTTTTGTTCCATTTTTTTTAATATTGAATTGATGGTGCCGGTATGACTTACATAATTTTAAAGTTTGTTTTAAAAAAAAAAAGTTTCACGGAACTTTGGTAAGCACATTATGCACTTTTATCATAAAAGACTTACATCGTACATTGGTTGCATTTCCGTGGAAATGTCTCCTGTTTCGCTGTACTAAAGTTGTCATGTTTTAGTCCAGTTTTCTCTCCTAGCACATGCTAGTGCTAATTGTCATTTAAAATACTAGCGCATAGCAAGTACCAAGGGAGAGCTCGTAAAATTGTCGATCTCTGCATATTTCTACTATCTTCAATATTTATTCGTATTACCTTTTTTTCCGTGTTGTAGTCCGGTCCTCTCTCCTAGCACAGGCTAGTGCTAATAATCATTTAAAACACTAGCGCATAGCAAGTACCTGGGAAGAGCTCGTAAAATTGTCGATCTCTGCATATTTCTTCTGTCTTCAGTGCTTCTTCTTATTACTTTTCCGCGTTGTAGTCCAGTTTTCTCTCCTAGCACAGGCTTGTACTAATTGATATCTAAAACACCATCACATAACAAGAAATAGGGAAGATTCCCGTCCATTTATCGATCTCAGCATGTTTCTTTTGCCATCGGCTATTCTCTTTTTTACTGTTTCCGTGTTGTTTTCCGGTCATCTCTCCTAGCACAGGCTAGTGCTAATAATCATTTAAAACACTAGCGCATAGCAAGTACCTGGGAAGAGCTCGTAAAATTGTCGATCTCTGCATATTTCTTCTGTCTTCAGTGCTTCTTCTTATTACTTTTCCGCGTTGTAGTCCAGTTTTCTCTCCTAGCACAGGCTTGTACTAATTGATATCTAAAACACCATCACATAACAAGAAATAGGGAAGATTCCCGTCCATTTATCGATCTCAGCATGTTTCTTTTGCCATCGGCTATTCTCTTTTTTACTGTTTCCGTGTTGTTTTCCGGTCATCTCTCCTAGCACAGGCTAGTGCTAGTTGCCATTTTACACACGAGCACGTAGCAAGTACCAGGGAAGATTCCCCTGAATTAGTCGGTGTTCGCATACTTCTCCAGTCTTCTGTATTTTATTGCCATCACTGTTTCCATGAAGTTTACCGGTCCTCTCTCCTAGCACAGGCTAGTGCTAGTTGCCATTTTACACATCAGCACATAGCAAGTACCAGGGAAGATTCCCCTGAATTTGTCGGTGTTCGCATACTTCTCCAGTCTTCTGTATTTTATTGCCATCACTGTTTCCATGAAGTTTACCGGTCCTCTCTCCTAGCACAGGCTAGTGCTAGTTGCCATTTTACACATCAGCACATAGCAAGTACCAGGGAAGATTCCCCTGAATTTGTCGGTGTTCGCATACTTCTCCAGTCTTCTGTATTTTATTGCCATCACTGTTTCCATGAAGTTTACCGGTCCTCTCTCCTAGCACAGGCTAGTGCTAGTTGCCATTTTACTCACCAGCACATAGCGAGTACCAGGGAAGATTCCCATGAATTTGTCGATATCCGCATAATTCTCATGTCTTCTGTATTTCTCTGCCACTACTGTTTCCATGAAGTTTTCCGGTCCTCTCTCCTAGCACAGACTAGTGCTAGTTGTCATTTTACACACCAGCACGTAGCAAGTACCAGGGAAGAGTCTCGTTAACTCTGTGATCTCTGGGTGTATCCTCTTCTACATCCTCCAATGTATGGTGTCCAAATCTTGACTCCTAGCTGTGATGGAATGAATTGATGATTTCTGTGTCTCCGATTTTATATTTATAAGACCAGAAATTAACGAGTGGCATCGTATTGAGAAGAGTTGAGTTTGATATTGGCGTCCGTTCAAACAACTAATCGTCAAGTATTGATTGACGGGTAGGCATCCCAAGCGCTAATATGTTGTTCTGTCACAATCATGGGGAGATAATTTGATGACTGTAATCAAAAGATGCGTTTAATCACTTCCATGTCAATTGGTCCTTCCATAGTACCAAAAAGGTACGTGCGTGAAGTAATCGCCTGTGAAGGGAAGATGCAATACAGAAGATAATACAGCGCTTTCTACGTATGGTTGTAAATAAAATATCATTTTTGGTAGAAATGTTGCCAAATGAAAAACGTTTTTATTTCATATACGAAACATGAGACAAAAATGTTTGTTTAAATTCTTTTTTTTTTCGGGAAATTAATAAAGGAAAAAGTGAGAATTTTGAGTTACCTTCTAAAACCTAGACTTTGTCCCGGAAAAGCCATGGGACCATATAGTTTCGCACCTGGAAATATTATCCATACACATTCTAGTTACCTATGATTTAAAATTTAACTTGAAATTTTAGGGTTAAGACATAGAAAAAAATATGAATTTACATAAATTAGCATTATTTTTAAAGGGACATTTTTTGGTACACTGCACTATATAATTTCTTTAAAAAAATGTAAATTTGAAAAATACGCATGATATATAAATGATTTGAATATTTTTTGGAAGATTTGTTTTACTGCGATGATAGGAAATAAGGTGTGTGCAATGAATATCATACGGAAATTTATGCTGTCTGGTAGTGTTTTTGTTTTTGTTTCTATTTGTAAGGGGGGAGACTTGTCATAACATTTGGAAAAGGTGGGGTTGAAAATGATTTCAAGCATGGAAAATCCGGTTCTTAATGTACTTTTATTTGACGATTCAGCACGTGCTTTTCGTGGAGAAGATGAAAAGTCACAATGGTAATGTTAGATCATCGGGCAAGGGGTTTTACAAAGATTATTGAAGATGTCAAATATTAGAGGTAAGAATTTATAATTTTTGTTCCATTTTTTTTAATATTGAATTGATGGTGCCGGTATGACTTACATAATTTTAAAGTTTGTTTTAAAAAAAAAAAGTTTCACGGAACTTTGGTAAGCACATTATGCACTTTTATCATAAAAGACTTACATCGTACATTGGTTGCATTTCCGTGGAAATGTCTCCTGTTTCGCTGTACTAAAGTTGTCATGTTTTAGTCCAGTTTTCTCTCCTAGCACATGCTAGTGCTAATTGTCATTTAAAATACTAGCGCATAGCAAGTACCAAGGGAGAGCTCGTAAAATTGTCGATCTCTGCATATTTCTACTATCTTCAATATTTATTCGTATTACCTTTTTTTCCGTGTTGTAGTCCGGTCCTCTCTCCTAGCACAGGCTAGTGCTAATAATCATTTAAAACACTAGCGCATAGCAAGTACCTGGGAAGAGCTCGTAAAATTGTCGATCTCTGCATATTTCTTCTGTCTTCAGTGCTTCTTCTTATTACTTTTCCGCGTTGTAGTCCAGTTTTCTCTCCTAGCACAGGCTTGTACTAATTGATATCTAAAACACCATCACATAACAAGAAATAGGGAAGATTCCCGTCCATTTATCGATCTCAGCATGTTTCTTTTGCCATCGGCTATTCTCTTTTTTACTGTTTCCGTGTTGTTTTCCGGTCCTCTCTCCTAGCACAGGCTAGTGCTAATAATCATTTAAAACACTAGCGCATAGCAAGTACCTGGGAAGAGCTCGTAAAATTGTCGATCTCTGCATATTTCTTCTGTCTTCAGTGCTTCTTCTTATTACTTTTCCGCGTTGTAGTCCAGTTTTCTCTCCTAGCACAGGCTTGTACTAATTGATATCTAAAACACCATCACATAACAAGAAATAGGGAAGATTCCCGTCCATTTATCGATCTCAGCATGTTTCTTTTGCCATCGGCTATTCTCTTTTTTACTGTTTCCGTGTTGTTTTCCGGTCATCTCTCCTAGCACAGGCTAGTGCTAGTTGCCATTTTACACACGAGCACGTAGCAAGTACCAGGGAAGATTCCCCTGAATTAGTCGGTGTTCGCATACTTCTCCAGTCTTCTGTATTTTATTGCCATCACTGTTTCCATGAAGTTTACCGGTCCTCTCTCCTAGCACAGGCTAGTGCTAGTTGCCATTTTACACATCAGCACATAGCAAGTACCAGGGAAGATTCCCCTGAATTTGTCGGTGTTCGCATACTTCTCCAGTCTTCTGTATTTTATTGCCATCACTGTTTCCATGAAGTTTACCGGTCCTCTCTCCTAGCACAGGCTAGTGCTAGTTGCCATTTTACACATCAGCACATAGCAAGTACCAGGGAAGATTCCCCTGAATTTGTCGGTGTTCGCATACTTCTCCAGTCTTCTGTATTTTATTGCCATCACTGTTTCCATGAAGTTTACCGGTCCTCTCTCCTAGCACAGGCTAGTGCTAGTTGCCATTTTACTCACCAGCACATAGCGAGTACCAGGGAAGATTCCCATGAATTTGTCGATATCCGCATAATTCTCATGTCTTCTGTATTTCTCTGCCACTACTGTTTCCATGAAGTTTTCCGGTCCTCTCTCCTAGCACAGACTAGTGCTAGTTGTCATTTTACACACCAGCACGTAGCAAGTACCAGGGAAGAGTCTCGTTAACTCTGTGATCTCTGGGTGTATCCTCTTCTACATCCTCCAATGTATGGTGTCCAAATCTTGACTCCTAGCTGTGATGGAATGAATTGATGATTTCTGTGTCTCCGATTTTATATTTATAAGACCAGAAATTAACGAGTGGCATCGTATTGAGAAGAGTTGAGTTTGATATTGGCGTCCGTTCAAACAACTAATCGTCAAGTATTGATTGACGGGTAGGCATCCCAAGCGCTAATATGTTGTTCTGTCACAATCATGGGGAGATAATTTGATGACTGTAATCAAAAGATGCGTTTAATCACTTCCATGTCAATTGGTCCTTCCATAGTACCAAAAAGGTACGTGCGTGAAGTAATCGCCTGTGAAGGGAAGATGCAATACAGAAGATAATACAGCGCTTTCTACGTATGGTTGTAAATAAAATATCATTTTTGGTAGAAATGTTGCCAAATGAAAAACGTTTTTATTTCATATACGAAACATGAGACAAAAATGTTTGTTTAAATTCTTTTTTTTTTCGGGAAATTAATAAAGGAAAAAGTGAGAATTTTGAGTTACCTTCTAAAACCTAGACTTTGTCCCGGAAAAGCCATGGGACCATATAGTTTCGCACCTGGAAATATTATCCATACACATTCTAGTTACCTATGATTTAAAATTTAACTTGAAATTTTAGGGTTAAGACATAGAAAAAAATATGAATTTACATAAATTAGCATTATTTTTAAAGGGACATTTTTTGGTACACTGCACTATATAATTTCTTTAAAAAAATGTAAATTTGAAAAATACGCATGATATATAAATGATTTGAATATTTTTTGGAAGATTTGTTTTACTGCGATGATAGGAAATAAGGTGTGTGCAATGAATATCATACGGAAATTTATGCTGTCTGGTAGTGTTTTTGTTTTTGTTTCTATTTGTAAGGGGGGAGACTTGTCATAACATTTGGAAAAGGTGGGGTTGAAAATGATTTCAAGCATGGAAAATCCGGTTCTTAATGTACTTTTATTTGACGATTCAGCACGTGCTTTTCGTGGAGAAGATGAAAAGTCACAATGGTAATGTTAGATCATCGGGCAAGGGGTTTTACAAAGATTATTGAAGATGTCAAATATTAGAGGTAAGAATTTATAATTTTTGTTCCATTTTTTTTAATATTGAATTGATGGTGCCGGTATGACTTACATAATTTTAAAGTTTGTTTTAAAAAAAAAAAGTTTCACGGAACTTTGGTAAGCACATTATGCACTTTTATCATAAAAGACTTACATCGTACATTGGTTGCATTTCCGTGGAAATGTCTCCTGTTTCGCTGTACTAAAGTTGTCATGTTTTAGTCCAGTTTTCTCTCCTAGCACATGCTAGTGCTAATTGTCATTTAAAATACTAGCGCATAGCAAGTACCAAGGGAGAGCTCGTAAAATTGTCGATCTCTGCATATTTCTACTATCTTCAATATTTATTCGTATTACCTTTTTTTCCGTGTTGTAGTCCGGTCCTCTCTCCTAGCACAGGCTAGTGCTAATAATCATTTAAAACACTAGCGCATAGCAAGTACCTGGGAAGAGCTCGTAAAATTGTCGATCTCTGCATATTTCTTCTGTCTTCAGTGCTTCTTCTTATTACTTTTCCGCGTTGTAGTCCAGTTTTCTCTCCTAGCACAGGCTTGTACTAATTGATATCTAAAACACCATCACATAACAAGAAATAGGGAAGATTCCCGTCCATTTATCGATCTCAGCATGTTTCTTTTGCCATCGGCTATTCTCTTTTTTACTGTTTCCGTGTTGTTTTCCGGTCCTCTCTCCTAGCACAGGCTAGTGCTAATAATCATTTAAAACACTAGCGCATAGCAAGTACCTGGGAAGAGCTCGTAAAATTGTCGATCTCTGCATATTTCTTCTGTCTTCAGTGCTTCTTCTTATTACTTTTCCGCGTTGTAGTCCAGTTTTCTCTCCTAGCACAGGCTTGTACTAATTGATATCTAAAACACCATCACATAACAAGAAATAGGGAAGATTCCCGTCCATTTATCGATCTCAGCATGTTTCTTTTGCCATCGGCTATTCTCTTTTTTACTGTTTCCGTGTTGTTTTCCGGTCATCTCTCCTAGCACAGGCTAGTGCTAGTTGCCATTTTACACACGAGCACGTAGCAAGTACCAGGGAAGATTCCCCTGAATTAGTCGGTGTTCGCATACTTCTCCAGTCTTCTGTATTTTATTGCCATCACTGTTTCCATGAAGTTTACCGGTCCTCTCTCCTAGCACAGGCTAGTGCTAGTTGCCATTTTACACATCAGCACATAGCAAGTACCAGGGAAGATTCCCCTGAATTTGTCGGTGTTCGCATACTTCTCCAGTCTTCTGTATTTTATTGCCATCACTGTTTCCATGAAGTTTACCGGTCCTCTCTCCTAGCACAGGCTAGTGCTAGTTGCCATTTTACACATCAGCACATAGCAAGTACCAGGGAAGATTCCCCTGAATTTGTCGGTGTTCGCATACTTCTCCAGTCTTCTGTATTTTATTGCCATCACTGTTTCCATGAAGTTTACCGGTCCTCTCTCCTAGCACAGGCTAGTGCTAGTTGCCATTTTACTCACCAGCACATAGCGAGTACCAGGGAAGATTCCCATGAATTTGTCGATATCCGCATAATTCTCATGTCTTCTGTATTTCTCTGCCACTACTGTTTCCATGAAGTTTTCCGGTCCTCTCTCCTAGCACAGACTAGTGCTAGTTGTCATTTTACACACCAGCACGTAGCAAGTACCAGGGAAGAGTCTCGTTAACTCTGTGATCTCTGGGTGTATCCTCTTCTACATCCTCCAATGTATGGTGTCCAAATCTTGACTCCTAGCTGTGATGGAATGAATTGATGATTTCTGTGTCTCCGATTTTATATTTATAAGACCAGAAATTAACGAGTGGCATCGTATTGAGAAGAGTTGAGTTTGATATTGGCGTCCGTTCAAACAACTAATCGTCAAGTATTGATTGACGGGTAGGCATCCCAAGCGCTAATATGTTGTTCTGTCACAATCATGGGGAGATAATTTGATGACTGTAATCAAAAGATGCGTTTAATCACTTCCATGTCAATTGGTCCTTCCATAGTACCAAAAAGGTACGTGCGTGAAGTAATCGCCTGTGAAGGGAAGATGCAATACAGAAGATAATACAGCGCTTTCTACGTATGGTTGTAAATAAAATATCATTTTTGGTAGAAATGTTGCCAAATGAAAAACGTTTTTATTTCATATACGAAACATGAGACAAAAATGTTTGTTTAAATTCTTTTTTTTTTCGGGAAATTAATAAAGGAAAAAGTGAGAATTTTGAGTTACCTTCTAAAACCTAGACTTTGTCCCGGAAAAGCCATGGGACCATATAGTTTCGCACCTGGAAATATTATCCATACACATTCTAGTTACCTATGATTTAAAATTTAACTTGAAATTTTAGGGTTAAGACATAGAAAAAAATATGAATTTACATAAATTAGCATTATTTTTAAAGGGACATTTTTTGGTACACTGCACTATATAATTTCTTTAAAAAAATGTAAATTTGAAAAATACGCATGATATATAAATGATTTGAATATTTTTTGGAAGATTTGTTTTACTGCGATGATAGGAAATAAGGTGTGTGCAATGAATATCATACGGAAATTTATGCTGTCTGGTAGTGTTTTTGTTTTTGTTTCTATTTGTAAGGGGGGAGACTTGTCATAACATTTGGAAAAGGTGGGGTTGAAAATGATTTCAAGCATGGAAAATCCGGTTCTTAATGTACTTTTATTTGACGATTCAGCACGTGCTTTTCGTGGAGAAGATGAAAAGTCACAATGGTAATGTTAGATCATCGGGCAAGGGGTTTTACAAAGATTATTGAAGATGTCAAATATTAGAGGTAAGAATTTATAATTTTTGTTCCATTTTTTTTAATATTGAATTGATGGTGCCGGTATGACTTACATAATTTTAAAGTTTGTTTTAAAAAAAAAAGTTTCACGGAACTTTGGTAAGCACATTATGCACTTTTATCATAAAAGACTTACATCGTACATTGGTTGCATTTCCGTGGAAATGTCTCCTGTTTCGCTGTACTAAAGTTGTCATGTTTTAGTCCAGTTTTCTCTCCTAGCACATGCTAGTGCTAATTGTCATTTAAAATACTAGCGCATAGCAAGTACCAAGGGAGAGCTCGTAAAATTGTCGATCTCTGCATATTTCTACTATCTTCAATATTTATTCGTATTACCTTTTTTTCCGTGTTGTAGTCCGGTCCTCTCTCCTAGCACAGGCTAGTGCTAATAATCATTTAAAACACTAGCGCATAGCAAGTACCTGGGAAGAGCTCGTAAAATTGTCGATCTCTGCATATTTCTTCTGTCTTCAGTGCTTCTTCTTATTACTTTTCCGCGTTGTAGTCCAGTTTTCTCTCCTAGCACAGGCTTGTACTAATTGATATCTAAAACACCATCACATAACAAGAAATAGGGAAGATTCCCGTCCATTTATCGATCTCAGCATGTTTCTTTTGCCATCGGCTATTCTCTTTTTTACTGTTTCCGTGTTGTTTTCCGGTCCTCTCTCCTAGCACAGGCTAGTGCTAATAATCATTTAAAACACTAGCGCATAGCAAGTACCTGGGAAGAGCTCGTAAAATTGTCGATCTCTGCATATTTCTTCTGTCTTCAGTGCTTCTTCTTATTACTTTTCCGCGTTGTAGTCCAGTTTTCTCTCCTAGCACAGGCTTGTACTAATTGATATCTAAAACACCATCACATAACAAGAAATAGGGAAGATTCCCGTCCATTTATCGATCTCAGCATGTTTCTTTTGCCATCGGCTATTCTCTTTTTTACTGTTTCCGTGTTGTTTTCCGGTCATCTCTCCTAGCACAGGCTAGTGCTAGTTGCCATTTTACACACGAGCACGTAGCAAGTACCAGGGAAGATTCCCCTGAATTAGTCGGTGTTCGCATACTTCTCCAGTCTTCTGTATTTTATTGCCATCACTGTTTCCATGAAGTTTACCGGTCCTCTCTCCTAGCACAGGCTAGTGCTAGTTGCCATTTTACACATCAGCACATAGCAAGTACCAGGGAAGATTCCCCTGAATTTGTCGGTGTTCGCATACTTCTCCAGTCTTCTGTATTTTATTGCCATCACTGTTTCCATGAAGTTTACCGGTCCTCTCTCCTAGCACAGGCTAGTGCTAGTTGCCATTTTACACATCAGCACATAGCAAGTACCAGGGAAGATTCCCCTGAATTTGTCGGTGTTCGCATACTTCTCCAGTCTTCTGTATTTTATTGCCATCACTGTTTCCATGAAGTTTACCGGTCCTCTCTCCTAGCACAGGCTAGTGCTAGTTGCCATTTTACTCACCAGCACATAGCGAGTACCAGGGAAGATTCCCATGAATTTGTCGATATCCGCATAATTCTCATGTCTTCTGTATTTCTCTGCCACTACTGTTTCCATGAAGTTTTCCGGTCCTCTCTCCTAGCACAGGCTAGTGCTAGTTGCCATTTTACAATCCAGCACATAGCGAGTACCAGGGAAGATTCCCATGAATTTGTCGATATCCGCATAATTCTCATGTCTTCTGTATTTCTCTGCCACTACTGTTTCCATGAAGTTTTCCGGTCCTCTCTCCTAGCACAGACTAGTGCTAGTTGTCATTTTACACACCAGCACGTAGCAAGTACCAGGGAAGAGTCTCGTTAACTCTGTGATCTCTGGGTGTATCCTCTTCTACATCCTCCAATGTATGGTGTCCAAATCTTGACTCCTAGCTGTGATGGAATGAATTGATGATTTCTGTGTCTCCGATTTTATATTTATAAGACCAGAAATTAACGAGTGGCATCGTATTGAGAAGAGTTGAGTTTGATATTGGCGTCCGTTCAAACAACTAATCGTCAAGTATTGATTGACGGGTAGGCATCCCAAGCGCTAATATGTTGTTCTGTCACAATCATGGGGAGATAATTTGATGACTGTAATCAAAAGATGCGTTTAATCACTTCCATGTCAATTGGTCCTTCCATAGTACCAAAAAGGTACGTGCGTGAAGTAATCGCCTGTGAAGGGAAGATGCAATACAGAAGATAATACAGCGCTTTCTACGTATGGTTGTAAATAAAATATCATTTTTGGTAGAAATGTTGCCAAATGAAAAACGTTTTTATTTCATATACGAAACATGAGACAAAAATGTTTGTTTAAATTCTTTTTTTTTTCGGGAAATTAATAAAGGAAAAAGTGAGAATTTTGAGTTACCTTCTAAAACCTAGACTTTGTCCCGGAAAAGCCATGGGACCATATAGTTTCGCACCTGGAAATATTATCCATACACATTCTAGTTACCTATGATTTAAAATTTAACTTGAAATTTTAGGGTTAAGACATAGAAAAAAATATGAATTTACATAAATTAGCATTATTTTTAAAGGGACATTTTTTGGTACACTGCACTATATAATTTCTTTAAAAAAATGTAAATTTGAAAAATACGCATGATATATAAATGATTTGAATATTTTTTGGAAGATTTGTTTTACTGCGATGATAGGAAATAAGGTGTGTGCAATGAATATCATACGGAAATTTATGCTGTCTGGTAGTGTTTTTGTTTTTGTTTCTATTTGTAAGGGGGGAGACTTGTCATAACATTTGGAAAAGGTGGGGTTGAAAATGATTTCAAGCATGGAAAATCCGGTTCTTAATGTACTTTTATTTGACGATTCAGCACGTGCTTTTCGTGGAGAAGATGAAAAGTCACAATGGTAATGTTAGATCATCGGGCAAGGGGTTTTACAAAGATTATTGAAGATGTCAAATATTAGAGGTAAGAATTTATAATTTTTGTTCCATTTTTTTTAATATTGAATTGATGGTGCCGGTATGACTTACATAATTTTAAAGTTTGTTTTAAAAAAAAAAGTTTCACGGAACTTTGGTAAGCACATTATGCACTTTTATCATAAAAGACTTACATCGTACATTGGTTGCATTTCCGTGGAAATGTCTCCTGTTTCGCTGTACTAAAGTTGTCATGTTTTAGTCCAGTTTTCTCTCCTAGCACATGCTAGTGCTAATTGTCATTTAAAATACTAGCGCATAGCAAGTACCAAGGGAGAGCTCGTAAAATTGTCGATCTCTGCATATTTCTACTATCTTCAATATTTATTCGTATTACCTTTTTTTCCGTGTTGTAGTCCGGTCCTCTCTCCTAGCACAGGCTAGTGCTAATAATCATTTAAAACACTAGCGCATAGCAAGTACCTGGGAAGAGCTCGTAAAATTGTCGATCTCTGCATATTTCTTCTGTCTTCAGTGCTTCTTCTTATTACTTTTCCGCGTTGTAGTCCAGTTTTCTCTCCTAGCACAGGCTTGTACTAATTGATATCTAAAACACCATCACATAACAAGAAATAGGGAAGATTCCCGTCCATTTATCGATCTCAGCATGTTTCTTTTGCCATCGGCTATTCTCTTTTTTACTGTTTCCGTGTTGTTTTCCGGTCCTCTCTCCTAGCACAGGCTAGTGCTAATAATCATTTAAAACACTAGCGCATAGCAAGTACCTGGGAAGAGCTCGTAAAATTGTCGATCTCTGCATATTTCTTCTGTCTTCAGTGCTTCTTCTTATTACTTTTCCGCGTTGTAGTCCAGTTTTCTCTCCTAGCACAGGCTTGTACTAATTGATATCTAAAACACCATCACATAACAAGAAATAGGGAAGATTCCCGTCCATTTATCGATCTCAGCATGTTTCTTTTGCCATCGGCTATTCTCTTTTTTACTGTTTCCGTGTTGTTTTCCGGTCATCTCTCCTAGCACAGGCTAGTGCTAGTTGCCATTTTACACACGAGCACGTAGCAAGTACCAGGGAAGATTCCCCTGAATTAGTCGGTGTTCGCATACTTCTCCAGTCTTCTGTATTTTATTGCCATCACTGTTTCCATGAAGTTTACCGGTCCTCTCTCCTAGCACAGGCTAGTGCTAGTTGCCATTTTACACATCAGCACATAGCAAGTACCAGGGAAGATTCCCCTGAATTTGTCGGTGTTCGCATACTTCTCCAGTCTTCTGTATTTTATTGCCATCACTGTTTCCATGAAGTTTACCGGTCCTCTCTCCTAGCACAGGCTAGTGCTAGTTGCCATTTTACACATCAGCACATAGCAAGTACCAGGGAAGATTCCCCTGAATTTGTCGGTGTTCGCATACTTCTCCAGTCTTCTGTATTTTATTGCCATCACTGTTTCCATGAAGTTTACCGGTCCTCTCTCCTAGCACAGGCTAGTGCTAGTTGCCATTTTACTCACCAGCACATAGCGAGTACCAGGGAAGATTCCCATGAATTTGTCGATATCCGCATAATTCTCATGTCTTCTGTATTTCTCTGCCACTACTGTTTCCATGAAGTTTTCCGGTCCTCTCTCCTAGCACAGACTAGTGCTAGTTGTCATTTTACACACCAGCACGTAGCAAGTACCAGGGAAGAGTCTCGTTAACTCTGTGATCTCTGGGTGTATCCTCTTCTACATCCTCCAATGTATGGTGTCCAAATCTTGACTCCTAGCTGTGATGGAATGAATTGATGATTTCTGTGTCTCCGATTTTATATTTATAAGACCAGAAATTAACGAGTGGCATCGTATTGAGAAGAGTTGAGTTTGATATTGGCGTCCGTTCAAACAACTAATCGTCAAGTATTGATTGACGGGTAGGCATCCCAAGCGCTAATATGTTGTTCTGTCACAATCATGGGGAGATAATTTGATGACTGTAATCAAAAGATGCGTTTAATCACTTCCATGTCAATTGGTCCTTCCATAGTACCAAAAAGGTACGTGCGTGAAGTAATCGCCTGTGAAGGGAAGATGCAATACAGAAGATAATACAGCGCTTTCTACGTATGGTTGTAAATAAAATATCATTTTTGGTAGAAATGTTGCCAAATGAAAAACGTTTTTATTTCATATACGAAACATGAGACAAAAATGTTTGTTTAAATTCTTTTTTTTTTCGGGAAATTAATAAAGGAAAAAGTGAGAATTTTGAGTTACCTTCTAAAACCTAGACTTTGTCCCGGAAAAGCCATGGGACCATATAGTTTCGCACCTGGAAATATTATCCATACACATTCTAGTTACCTATGATTTAAAATTTAACTTGAAATTTTAGGGTTAAGACATAGAAAAAAATATGAATTTACATAAATTAGCATTATTTTTAAAGGGACATTTTTTGGTACACTGCACTATATAATTTCTTTAAAAAAATGTAAATTTGAAAAATACGCATGATATATAAATGATTTGAATATTTTTTGGAAGATTTGTTTTACTGCGATGATAGGAAATAAGGTGTGTGCAATGAATATCATACGGAAATTTATGCTGTCTGGTAGTGTTTTTGTTTTTGTTTCTATTTGTAAGGGGGGAGACTTGTCATAACATTTGGAAAAGGTGGGGTTGAAAATGATTTCAAGCATGGAAAATCCGGTTCTTAATGTACTTTTATTTGACGATTCAGCACGTGCTTTTCGTGGAGAAGATGAAAAGTCACAATGGTAATGTTAGATCATCGGGCAAGGGGTTTTACAAAGATTATTGAAGATGTCAAATATTAGAGGTAAGAATTTATAATTTTTGTTCCATTTTTTTTAATATTGAATTGATGGTGCCGGTATGACTTACATAATTTTAAAGTTTGTTTTAAAAAAAAAAAGTTTCACGGAACTTTGGTAAGCACATTATGCACTTTTATCATAAAAGACTTACATCGTACATTGGTTGCATTTCCGTGGAAATGTCTCCTGTTTCGCTGTACTAAAGTTGTCATGTTTTAGTCCAGTTTTCTCTCCTAGCACATGCTAGTGCTAATTGTCATTTAAAATACTAGCGCATAGCAAGTACCAAGGGAGAGCTCGTAAAATTGTCGATCTCTGCATATTTCTACTATCTTCAATATTTATTCGTATTACCTTTTTTTCCGTGTTGTAGTCCGGTCCTCTCTCCTAGCACAGGCTAGTGCTAATAATCATTTAAAACACTAGCGCATAGCAAGTACCTGGGAAGAGCTCGTAAAATTGTCGATCTCTGCATATTTCTTCTGTCTTCAGTGCTTCTTCTTATTACTTTTCCGCGTTGTAGTCCAGTTTTCTCTCCTAGCACAGGCTTGTACTAATTGATATCTAAAACACCATCACATAACAAGAAATAGGGAAGATTCCCGTCCATTTATCGATCTCAGCATGTTTCTTTTGCCATCGGCTATTCTCTTTTTTACTGTTTCCGTGTTGTTTTCCGGTCATCTCTCCTAGCACAGGCTAGTGCTAATAATCATTTAAAACACTAGCGCATAGCAAGTACCTGGGAAGAGCTCGTAAAATTGTCGATCTCTGCATATTTCTTCTGTCTTCAGTGCTTCTTCTTATTACTTTTCCGCGTTGTAGTCCAGTTTTCTCTCCTAGCACAGGCTTGTACTAATTGATATCTAAAACACCATCACATAACAAGAAATAGGGAAGATTCCCGTCCATTTATCGATCTCAGCATGTTTCTTTTGCCATCGGCTATTCTCTTTTTTACTGTTTCCGTGTTGTTTTCCGGTCATCTCTCCTAGCACAGGCTAGTGCTAGTTGCCATTTTACACACGAGCACGTAGCAAGTACCAGGGAAGATTCCCCTGAATTAGTCGGTGTTCGCATACTTCTCCAGTCTTCTGTATTTTATTGCCATCACTGTTTCCATGAAGTTTACCGGTCCTCTCTCCTAGCACAGGCTAGTGCTAGTTGCCATTTTACACATCAGCACATAGCAAGTACCAGGGAAGATTCCCCTGAATTTGTCGGTGTTCGCATACTTCTCCAGTCTTCTGTATTTTATTGCCATCACTGTTTCCATGAAGTTTACCGGTCCTCTCTCCTAGCACAGGCTAGTGCTAGTTGCCATTTTACACATCAGCACATAGCAAGTACCAGGGAAGATTCCCCTGAATTTGTCGGTGTTCGCATACTTCTCCAGTCTTCTGTATTTTATTGCCATCACTGTTTCCATGAAGTTTACCGGTCCTCTCTCCTAGCACAGGCTAGTGCTAGTTGCCATTTTACTCACCAGCACATAGCGAGTACCAGGGAAGATTCCCATGAATTTGTCGATATCCGCATAATTCTCATGTCTTCTGTATTTCTCTGCCACTACTGTTTCCATGAAGTTTTCCGGTCCTCTCTCCTAGCACAGACTAGTGCTAGTTGTCATTTTACACACCAGCACGTAGCAAGTACCAGGGAAGAGTCTCGTTAACTCTGTGATCTCTGGGTGTATCCTCTTCTACATCCTCCAATGTATGGTGTCCAAATCTTGACTCCTAGCTGTGATGGAATGAATTGATGATTTCTGTGTCTCCGATTTTATATTTATAAGACCAGAAATTAACGAGTGGCATCGTATTGAGAAGAGTTGAGTTTGATATTGGCGTCCGTTCAAACAACTAATCGTCAAGTATTGATTGACGGGTAGGCATCCCAAGCGCTAATATGTTGTTCTGTCACAATCATGGGGAGATAATTTGATGACTGTAATCAAAAGATGCGTTTAATCACTTCCATGTCAATTGGTCCTTCCATAGTACCAAAAAGGTACGTGCGTGAAGTAATCGCCTGTGAAGGGAAGATGCAATACAGAAGATAATACAGCGCTTTCTACGTATGGTTGTAAATAAAATATCATTTTTGGTAGAAATGTTGCCAAATGAAAAACGTTTTTATTTCATATACGAAACATGAGACAAAAATGTTTGTTTAAATTCTTTTTTTTTTCGGGAAATTAATAAAGGAAAAAGTGAGAATTTTGAGTTACCTTCTAAAACCTAGACTTTGTCCCGGAAAAGCCATGGGACCATATAGTTTCGCACCTGGAAATATTATCCATACACATTCTAGTTACCTATGATTTAAAATTTAACTTGAAATTTTAGGGTTAAGACATAGAAAAAAATATGAATTTACATAAATTAGCATTATTTTTAAAGGGACATTTTTTGGTACACTGCACTATATAATTTCTTTAAAAAAATGTAAATTTGAAAAATACGCATGATATATAAATGATTTGAATATTTTTTGGAAGATTTGTTTTACTGCGATGATAGGAAATAAGGTGTGTGCAATGAATATCATACGGAAATTTATGCTGTCTGGTAGTGTTTTTGTTTTTGTTTCTATTTGTAAGGGGGGAGACTTGTCATAACATTTGGAAAAGGTGGGGTTGAAAATGATTTCAAGCATGGAAAATCCGGTTCTTAATGTACTTTTATTTGACGATTCAGCACGTGCTTTTCGTGGAGAAGATGAAAAGTCACAATGGTAATGTTAGATCATCGGGCAAGGGGTTTTACAAAGATTATTGAAGATGTCAAATATTAGAGGTAAGAATTTATAATTTTTGTTCCATTTTTTTTAATATTGAATTGATGGTGCCGGTATGACTTACATAATTTTAAAGTTTGTTTTAAAAAAAAAAAGTTTCACGGAACTTTGGTAAGCACATTATGCACTTTTATCATAAAAGACTTACATCGTACATTGGTTGCATTTCCGTGGAAATGTCTCCTGTTTCGCTGTACTAAAGTTGTCATGTTTTAGTCCAGTTTTCTCTCCTAGCACATGCTAGTGCTAATTGTCATTTAAAATACTAGCGCATAGCAAGTACCAAGGGAGAGCTCGTAAAATTGTCGATCTCTGCATATTTCTACTATCTTCAATATTTATTCGTATTACCTTTTTTTCCGTGTTGTAGTCCGGTCCTCTCTCCTAGCACAGGCTAGTGCTAATAATCATTTAAAACACTAGCGCATAGCAAGTACCTGGGAAGAGCTCGTAAAATTGTCGATCTCTGCATATTTCTTCTGTCTTCAGTGCTTCTTCTTATTACTTTTCCGCGTTGTAGTCCAGTTTTCTCTCCTAGCACAGGCTTGTACTAATTGATATCTAAAACACCATCACATAACAAGAAATAGGGAAGATTCCCGTCCATTTATCGATCTCAGCATGTTTCTTTTGCCATCGGCTATTCTCTTTTTTACTGTTTCCGTGTTGTTTTCCGGTCATCTCTCCTAGCACAGGCTAGTGCTAATAATCATTTAAAACACTAGCGCATAGCAAGTACCTGGGAAGAGCTCGTAAAATTGTCGATCTCTGCATATTTCTTCTGTCTTCAGTGCTTCTTCTTATTACTTTTCCGCGTTGTAGTCCAGTTTTCTCTCCTAGCACAGGCTTGTACTAATTGATATCTAAAACACCATCACATAACAAGAAATAGGGAAGATTCCCGTCCATTTATCGATCTCAGCATGTTTCTTTTGCCATCGGCTATTCTCTTTTTTACTGTTTCCGTGTTGTTTTCCGGTCATCTCTCCTAGCACAGGCTAGTGCTAGTTGCCATTTTACACACGAGCACGTAGCAAGTACCAGGGAAGATTCCCCTGAATTAGTCGGTGTTCGCATACTTCTCCAGTCTTCTGTATTTTATTGCCATCACTGTTTCCATGAAGTTTACCGGTCCTCTCTCCTAGCACAGGCTAGTGCTAGTTGCCATTTTACACATCAGCACATAGCAAGTACCAGGGAAGATTCCCCTGAATTTGTCGGTGTTCGCATACTTCTCCAGTCTTCTGTATTTTATTGCCATCACTGTTTCCATGAAGTTTACCGGTCCTCTCTCCTAGCACAGGCTAGTGCTAGTTGCCATTTTACACATCAGCACATAGCAAGTACCAGGGAAGATTCCCCTGAATTTGTCGGTGTTCGCATACTTCTCCAGTCTTCTGTATTTTATTGCCATCACTGTTTCCATGAAGTTTACCGGTCCTCTCTCCTAGCACAGGCTAGTGCTAGTTGCCATTTTACTCACCAGCACATAGCGAGTACCAGGGAAGATTCCCATGAATTTGTCGATATCCGCATAATTCTCATGTCTTCTGTATTTCTCTGCCACTACTGTTTCCATGAAGTTTTCCGGTCCTCTCTCCTAGCACAGACTAGTGCTAGTTGTCATTTTACACACCAGCACGTAGCAAGTACCAGGGAAGAGTCTCGTTAACTCTGTGATCTCTGGGTGTATCCTCTTCTACATCCTCCAATGTATGGTGTCCAAATCTTGACTCCTAGCTGTGATGGAATGAATTGATGATTTCTGTGTCTCCGATTTTATATTTATAAGACCAGAAATTAACGAGTGGCATCGTATTGAGAAGAGTTGAGTTTGATATTGGCGTCCGTTCAAACAACTAATCGTCAAGTATTGATTGACGGGTAGGCATCCCAAGCGCTAATATGTTGTTCTGTCACAATCATGGGGAGATAATTTGATGACTGTAATCAAAAGATGCGTTTAATCACTTCCATGTCAATTGGTCCTTCCATAGTACCAAAAAGGTACGTGCGTGAAGTAATCGCCTGTGAAGGGAAGATGCAATACAGAAGATAATACAGCGCTTTCTACGTATGGTTGTAAATAAAATATCATTTTTGGTAGAAATGTTGCCAAATGAAAAACGTTTTTATTTCATATACGAAACATGAGACAAAAATGTTTGTTTAAATTCTTTTTTTTTTCGGGAAATTAATAAAGGAAAAAGTGAGAATTTTGAGTTACCTTCTAAAACCTAGACTTTGTCCCGGAAAAGCCATGGGACCATATAGTTTCGCACCTGGAAATATTATCCATACACATTCTAGTTACCTATGATTTAAAATTTAACTTGAAATTTTAGGGTTAAGACATAGAAAAAAATATGAATTTACATAAATTAGCATTATTTTTAAAGGGACATTTTTTGGTACACTGCACTATATAATTTCTTTAAAAAAATGTAAATTTGAAAAATACGCATGATATATAAATGATTTGAATATTTTTTGGAAGATTTGTTTTACTGC
The DNA here is from genome assembly GCA_963971305.1 of Arcuatula senhousia. Lineage (NCBI taxonomy): Eukaryota > Metazoa > Mollusca > Bivalvia > Mytilida > Mytilidae > Arcuatula > Arcuatula senhousia. The sequence continues at coordinate 50,598,880 of OZ020306.1, forward strand.
GATGATAGGAAATAAGGTGTGTGCAATGAATATCATACGGAAATTTATGCTGTCTGGTAGTGTTTTTGTTTTTGTTTCTATTTGTAAGGGGGGAGACTTGTCATAACATTTGGAAAAGGTGGGGTTGAAAATGATTTCAAGCATGGAAAATCCGGTTCTTAATGTACTTTTATTTGACGATTCAGCACGTGCTTTTCGTGGAGAAGATGAAAAGTCACAATGGTAATGTTAGATCATCGGGCAAGGGGTTTTACAAAGATTATTGAAGATGTCAAATATTAGAGGTAAGAATTTATAATTTTTGTTCCATTTTTTTTAATATTGAATTGATGGTGCCGGTATGACTTACATAATTTTAAAGTTTGTTTTAAAAAAAAAAGTTTCACGGAACTTTGGTAAGCACATTATGCACTTTTATCATAAAAGACTTACATCGTACATTGGTTGCATTTCCGTGGAAATGTCTCCTGTTTCGCTGTACTAAAGTTGTCATGTTTTAGTCCAGTTTTCTCTCCTAGCACATGCTAGTGCTAATTGTCATTTAAAATACTAGCGCATAGCAAGTACCAAGGGAGAGCTCGTAAAATTGTCGATCTCTGCATATTTCTACTATCTTCAATATTTATTCGTATTACCTTTTTTTCCGTGTTGTAGTCCGGTCCTCTCTCCTAGCACAGGCTAGTGCTAATAATCATTTAAAACACTAGCGCATAGCAAGTACCTGGGAAGAGCTCGTAAAATTGTCGATCTCTGCATATTTCTTCTGTCTTCAGTGCTTCTTCTTATTACTTTTCCGCGTTGTAGTCCAGTTTTCTCTCCTAGCACAGGCTTGTACTAATTGATATCTAAAACACCATCACATAACAAGAAATAGGGAAGATTCCCGTCCATTTATCGATCTCAGCATGTTTCTTTTGCCATCGGCTATTCTCTTTTTTACTGTTTCCGTGTTGTTTTCCGGTCCTCTCTCCTAGCACAGGCTAGTGCTAATAATCATTTAAAACACTAGCGCATAGCAAGTACCTGGGAAGAGCTCGTAAAATTGTCGATCTCTGCATATTTCTTCTGTCTTCAGTGCTTCTTCTTATTACTTTTCCGCGTTGTAGTCCAGTTTTCTCTCCTAGCACAGGCTTGTACTAATTGATATCTAAAACACCATCACATAACAAGAAATAGGGAAGATTCCCGTCCATTTATCGATCTCAGCATGTTTCTTTTGCCATCGGCTATTCTCTTTTTTACTGTTTCCGTGTTGTTTTCCGGTCATCTCTCCTAGCACAGGCTAGTGCTAGTTGCCATTTTACACACGAGCACGTAGCAAGTACCAGGGAAGATTCCCCTGAATTAGTCGGTGTTCGCATACTTCTCCAGTCTTCTGTATTTTATTGCCATCACTGTTTCCATGAAGTTTACCGGTCCTCTCTCCTAGCACAGGCTAGTGCTAGTTGCCATTTTACACATCAGCACATAGCAAGTACCAGGGAAGATTCCCCTGAATTTGTCGGTGTTCGCATACTTCTCCAGTCTTCTGTATTTTATTGCCATCACTGTTTCCATGAAGTTTACCGGTCCTCTCTCCTAGCACAGGCTAGTGCTAGTTGCCATTTTACACATCAGCACATAGCAAGTACCAGGGAAGATTCCCCTGAATTTGTCGGTGTTCGCATACTTCTCCAGTCTTCTGTATTTTATTGCCATCACTGTTTCCATGAAGTTTACCGGTCCTCTCTCCTAGCACAGGCTAGTGCTAGTTGCCATTTTACTCACCAGCACATAGCGAGTACCAGGGAAGATTCCCATGAATTTGTCGATATCCGCATAATTCTCATGTCTTCTGTATTTCTCTGCCACTACTGTTTCCATGAAGTTTTCCGGTCCTCTCTCCTAGCACAGGCTAGTGCTAGTTGCCATTTTACAATCCAGCACATAGCGAGTACCAGGGAAGATTCCCATGAATTTGTCGATATCCGCATAATTCTCATGTCTTCTGTATTTCTCTGCCACTACTGTTTCCATGAAGTTTTCCGGTCCTCTCTCCTAGCACAGACTAGTGCTAGTTGTCATTTTACACACCAGCACGTAGCAAGTACCAGGGAAGAGTCTCGTTAACTCTGTGATCTCTGGGTGTATCCTCTTCTACATCCTCCAATGTATGGTGTCCAAATCTTGACTCCTAGCTGTGATGGAATGAATTGATGATTTCTGTGTCTCCGATTTTATATTTATAAGACCAGAAATTAACGAGTGGCATCGTATTGAGAAGAGTTGAGTTTGATATTGGCGTCCGTTCAAACAACTAATCGTCAAGTATTGATTGACGGGTAGGCATCCCAAGCGCTAATATGTTGTTCTGTCACAATCATGGGGAGATAATTTGATGACTGTAATCAAAAGATGCGTTTAATTTGGTCCTTCCATAGTACCAAAAAGGTACGTGCGTGAAGTAATCGCCTGTGAAGAAAAGATGCAATACAAAAGATAATACAGCGCTTTCTACGTATGGTTGTAAATAAAATATCATTTTTGGTAGAAATGTTGCCAAATGAAAAACGTTTTTATTTCACATACGATACGTGAGAAAAAAATTGTTTACCCTATTGTTAAATTCATTTTAGTTTCGGGAAATTGATAAAAGAAAAAGTGAGAATATTGAGGTACCTTCTAAAACCTAGAATTTGTCCCGGAAAAGCCATGGGACCATATAGTTTCGCACCTGGAAAATATTATCCATACACATTCTAGTTACTCATGATTTAAAATTTAACTTGAAATTTTAGGGTTTAGACATAGAGAAAAATATGAATTTACATAAATTAGTATTATTTTTAAAGGGGCTTTTTTGGTACACTGCACTATATAATTTCTTTTAAAAAATGTAAAATTGAAAAATACGCATGATTTATAAATGATTTGAATATTTTTTGGAAGATTTGTTTTACTGCGATGAAAGGAAATAAGGTGTGTGCAATGAATATCATTATATTATTGTCAAATGGAAATTTATGCTGTCTGGTAGTGTTTTTGGTTTTTTGTTTCTATTTGTAAAAAAAGGGGGGGGGTTAGACTTGTCATAAAATTTGGAAAAGTGGAAAAGGTGGGGTTGAAAATAATTTCAAACATGGAAAATCCGGTTCTTAATTGAGCTGGATTAATTTACTTTTATTTGACGATTCAGCACGTGCTTTTCGTGGAGAAGATGAAAAGTCACAATGTTTATGTTAGATCATCGGTCAAGGGATTTTAAAAAGATTATTGAAGATGTCAAATGTAAGAGGTAAGAATTCATAATTTTTGTTCCATTTTTTTAATATTGAATTGATGGTGCCGGTATGATTTACATAATCTTAAAGTTTTTGTTAGAAAAAAAAGTTTCACTGAAGCACATTATGCACTTTTATCATACTAAAGACTTACATCGTATATTGGTTGCATTTCCGTGGAAATGCCTCCTGTTTCACTGTACTGAAGTTGTCATATTGTAGTCCAGTCTTCTCTCCTAGCACAGGCTAGTGCTAATTGTCATTTAAAACACTAGCGCTTAGCAAGTACCAAGGGAGAGCTCGTAAAATTGTCGAATTCTGCATATTTCTACTATCTTCAATATTTATTCGTATTTCCTTTTCTTTTCGTGTTGTGGTCCGAACCTCTCTCCTAGCACAGGCTAGTGCTAGTAATCATTTAAAACACTAGCGCATAGCAGGTACCAGAGAAGAGCTCGTAAAATTGTCGATATCTGCATATTTCTTCTGTCTTCAGTATTTCTTTTCCGTGTTGTAGTCTGTTCCTCTCTCTTAGCACAGACTAGTGCTAATTATCATTTAAAACACTAGCGCATAGCAAGTACCAGGGAAGAGCTCGTAAAATTGTCGATCTCTGCATATATCCTCTGTCTTCAGTGCTTCTTCTTATTACTTTTCCGTGTTGTAGTCTGGTCCTTTTTCCTAGCACAGACTAGTGCTAATTGTCATTTAAAACACTAGCGCATAGAAAGTACCAGGGAAGATCTCGTAAAATTGTCGATCTCTGCATATTTCTTCTGTCTTCAGTATTTCTTCGTATTACTTTCCGTGTTGTTTTCCGGTCCTCTCTCCTAGCACAGGCTAGTGCTAGTTGCCTTTTTACACACCAGCACATAGCAAGTACCAGGGAAGATTCCCCTGAATTTGTCGATGTTCGCATACTTCTCCAGTCTTCTGTATTTTATTGCCTTCACTGTTTCCATGAAGTTTACCGGTCCTCTCTCCTAGCACAGGCTAGTGCTAGTTGCCATTTTACAATCCAGCACATAGCGAGTACCAGGGAAGATTCCCATGAATTTGTCGATATCCGCATAATTCTCATGTCTTCTGTATTTCTCTGCCACTACTGTTTCCATGAAGTTTTCCGGTCCTCTCTCCTAGCACAGACTAGTGCTAGTTGTCATTTTACACACCAGCACGTAGCAAGTACCAGGGAAGAGTCTCGTTAACTCTGTGATCTCTGGGTGTATCCTCTTCTACATCCTCCAATGTATGGTGTCCAAATCTTGACTCCTAGCTGTGATGGAATGAATTGGTGGTTTCTGTGTCTCCGATTTTATATTTATAATACCAGAAATTAACGAGTGGCATCGTATTGAGAAGAGTTGAGTTTGATATTGGCGTCCGTTCAAACAACTAATCGTCAAGTATTGATTGACGGGTAGGCATCCCAAGCGCTAATATGTTGTTCTGTCACAATCATGGGGAGATAATTTGATGACTGTAATCAAAAGATGCGTTTAATCACTTCCATGTCAATTGGTCCTTCCATAGTACCAAAAAGGTACGTGCGTGAAGTAATCGCCTGTGAAGAAAAGATGCAATACAAAAGATAATACAGCGCTTTCTACGTATGGTTTTAAATAAAATATCATTTTTGGTAGAAATGTTGCCAAATGAAAAACGTTTTTATTTCACATACGAAACGTGAGAAAAAATTGTTTGTTTAAATTCATTTTATTTTCGGGAAATTAATAAAGGAAAAAGTGAGAATTTTGAGTTACCTTCTAAAACCTAGACTTTTGTCCCGGAAAAGCCATGGGACCATATAGTTTCGCACCTGGAAATATTATCCATACACATTCTAGTTACCTATGATTTAAAATTAACTTGAAATTTTAGGTTTAAGACATAGAAAAAATATGAATTTACATAAAATAGCATTATTTTCAAAGGGGCATTTTTTGGTACACTGCACTATATAATTTCTTTAAAAAAATGTAAATTTGAAAAATACGCATGATTTATAAATGATTTGAATATTTTTTGGAAGATTTGTTTTACTGCGATGATAGGAAATAAGGTGTGTAAAATGAATATCATTAGATAATTGTCAAATGGAAATTTATGCTGTCTGGTAGTATTTTGGTTTTTTGTTTCTATTTGTAAGGGGGGAGACTTGTCATAACATTTGGAAAAGGTGGGGTTGAAAATGATTTCAAGCATGGAAAATCCGGTTCTTAATTTAGCTGGGTTAATGTACTTTTATTTGACGATTCAGCACGTGCTTTTCGTGGAGAAGATGAAAAGTCACAATGGTAATGTTAGATCATCGGTCTAGGGGTTTTACAAAGATTATTGAAGATGTAAAATGTTAGAGGTAAGAATTTCTAATTTTTGTTCCATTTGTTTAAATATCGAATTGGTGGTGCCGGTATGATTTACATAATCTTAAGGTTTTTGTTAAAAAAAAGGTTCCACGGAACTTTGGTAAGCACATTATGCACTTTTATCATAAAACACGTACATCGTACATTGGTTGCATTTCCGTGGAAATGTCTCCTGTTTTACTGTACTAAAGTTGTCATGTTTTAGTCCAGTTTTCTCTCCTAGCACAGGCTAGTGCTAATTGTCATTTAAAACACTAGCGCATAGCAAGTACCAAGGGAGAGCTCGTAAAATTGTCGATCTCTGCATATTTCTACTATCTTCAATATTTATTCGTATTACCTTTTTTTTCATGTTGTAGTCCGGTCCTCTCTCCTAGCACATGCTAGTGCTAATAATCATTTAAAACACTAGCGCATAGCAAGTACCTGGGAAGAGCTCGTAAAATTGTCGATCTCTGCATATTTCTTCTATCTGCAGTGCTTCTTCTTATTACTTTTCCGCGTTGTAGTCCAGTTTTCTCTCCTAGCACAGGCTGGTACTATTTGATATCTAAAACACCATGACATAACAAGAACCAGGGAAGATTCCCGTCCATTTGTCGATCTCTGCATTTTTCTTTTGCCTTCGGCTATTTTCTTTTTACTGTTTCCGTGTTGTTTTCCGGTCATCTCTCCTAGCACAGGCTAGTGCTAGTTGCCATTTTACACACCAGCACGTAGCAAGTACCAGGGAAGATTGTCCTGAATTTGTCGGTGTTTGCATACTTCTCCAGTCTTCTGTATTTTATTGCCATCACTGTTTCCATGAAGTCTACCGGTCTTCTCTCCTAGCACAGGCTAGTGCTAGTTGCCATTTTACACACCAGCACATAGCAAGTACCAGGGAAGATTCCCCTGAATTTGTCGGTGTTCGCATACTTCTCCAGTCTTCTGTATTTTATTGCCATCACTGTTTCCGTGAAGTTTACCGGTCCTCTCTCCTAGCACAGGCTAGTGCTAGTTGCCATTTTACACACCAGCACATAGCAAGTACCAGGGAAGATTCCACTAAATTTGTCGGTGTTCGCATACTTCTCCAGTCTTCTGTATTTTATTGCCATCACTGTTTCCATGAAGTTTACCGGTCCTCTCTCCTAGCACAGGCTAGTGCTAGTTGCCATTTTACTCACCAGCACATAGCAAGTACCAGGGAAGATTCCCATGAATTTGTCAATATCTGCATAATTCTCATGTCTTCTGTATTTCTCTGCCACTACTGTTTCCATGAAGTTTTCCGGTCCTCTCTCCTAGCACAGACTAGTGCTAGTTGTCATTTTACACACCAGCACGTAGCAAGTACCAGGGAAGAGTCTCGTTAACTCTGTGATCTCTGGGTGTATCCTCTTCTACATCCTCCAATGTATGGTGTCCAAATCTTGACTCCTAGCTGTGAAGGAATGAATTGGTGGTTTCTGTGTCTCCGATTTTATATTTATAATACCAGAAATTAACGAGTGGCATCGTATTGAGAAGAGTTGAGTTTGATATTGGCGTCCGTTCAAACAACTAATCGTCAAGTATTGATTGACGGGTAGGCATCCCAAGCGCTAATATGTTGTTCTGTCACAATCATGGGGAGATAATTTGATGACTGTAATCAAAAGATGCGTTTAATCACTTCCATGTCAATTGGTCCTTCCATAGTACCAAAAAGGTACGTGCGTGAAGTAATCGCCTGTGAAGAAAAGATGCAATACAAAAGATAATACAGCGCTTTCTACGTATGGTTTTAAATAAAATATCATTTTTGGTAGAAATGTTGCCAAATGAAAAACGTTTTTATTTCACATACGAAACGTGAGAAAAAATTGTTTGTTTAAATTCATTTTATTTTCGGGAAATTAATAAAGGAAAAAGTGAGAATTTTGAGTTACCTTCTAAAACCTAGACTTTTGTCCCGGAAAAGCCATGGGACCATATAGTTTCGCACCTGGAAATATTATCCATACACATTCTAGTTACCTATGATTAAAAATTAACTTGAAATTTTAGGTTTAAGACATAGAAAAAATATGAATTTACATAAAATAGCATTATTTTCAAAGGGACATTTTTTGGTACACTGCACTATATAATTTCTTTAAAAAAATGTAAATTTGAAAAATACGCATGATTTATAAATGATTTGAATATTTTTTGGAAGATTTGTTTTACTGCGATGATAGGAAATAAGGTGTGTAAAATGAATATCATTAGATAATTGTCAAATGGAAATTTATGCTGTCTGGTAGTATTTTGGTTTTTTGTTTCTATTTGTAAGGGGGGAGACTTGTCATAACATTTGGAAAAGGTGGGGTTGAAAATGATTTCAAGCATGGAAAATCCGGTTCTTAATTTAGCTGGGTTAATGTACTTTTATTTGACGATTCAGCACGTGCTTTTCGTGGAGAAGATGAAAAGTCACAATGGTAATGTTAGATCATCGGGCAAGGGGTTTTACAAAGATTATTGAAGATGTCAAATATTAGAGGTAAGAATTTATAATTTTTGTTCCATTTTTTTTAATATTGAATTGATGGTGCCGGTATGACTTACATAATTTTAAAGTTTGTTTTAAAAAAAAAAGTTTCACGGAACTTTGGTAAGCACATTATGCACTTTTATCATAAAAGACTTACATCGTACATTGGTTGCATTTCCGTGGAAATGTCTCCTGTTTCGCTGTACTAAAGTTGTCATGTTTTAGTCCAGTTTTCTCTCCTAGCACATGCTAGTGCTAATTGTCATTTAAAATACTAGCGCATAGCAAGTACCAAGGGAGAGCTCGTAAAATTGTCGATCTCTGCATATTTCTACTATCTTCAATATTTATTCGTATTACCTTTTTTTCCGTGTTGTAGTCCGGTCCTCTCTCCTAGCACAGGCTAGTGCTAATAATCATTTAAAACACTAGCGCATAGCAAGTACCTGGGAAGAGCTCGTAAAATTGTCGATCTCTGCATATTTCTTCTGTCTTCAGTGCTTCTTCTTATTACTTTTCCGCGTTGTAGTCCAGTTTTCTCTCCTAGCACAGGCTTGTACTAATTGATATCTAAAACACCATCACATAACAAGAAATAGGGAAGATTCCCGTCCATTTATCGATCTCAGCATGTTTCTTTTGCCATCGGCTATTCTCTTTTTTACTGTTTCCGTGTTGTTTTCCGGTCATCTCTCCTAGCACAGGCTAGTGCTAGTTGCCATTTTACACACGAGCACGTAGCAAGTACCAGGGAAGATTCCCCTGAATTAGTCGGTGTTCGCATACTTCTCCAGTCTTCTGTATTTTATTGCCATCACTGTTTCCATGAAGTTTACCGGTCCTCTCTCCTAGCACAGGCTAGTGCTAGTTGCCATTTTACACATCAGCACATAGCAAGTACCAGGGAAGATTCCCCTGAATTTGTCGGTGTTCGCATACTTCTCCAGTCTTCTGTATTTTATTGCCATCACTGTTTCCATGAAGTTTACCGGTCCTCTCTCCTAGCACAGGCTAGTGCTAGTTGCCATTTTACACATCAGCACATAGCAAGTACCAGGGAAGATTCCCCTGAATTTGTCGGTGTTCGCATACTTCTCCAGTCTTCTGTATTTTATTGCCATCACTGTTTCCATGAAGTTTACCGGTCCTCTCTCCTAGCACAGGCTAGTGCTAGTTGCCATTTTACTCACCAGCACATAGCGAGTACCAGGGAAGATTCCCATGAATTTGTCGATATCCGCATAATTCTCATGTCTTCTGTATTTCTCTGCCACTACTGTTTCCATGAAGTTTTCCGGTCCTCTCTCCTAGCACAGGCTAGTGCTAGTTGCCATTTTACAATCCAGCACATAGCGAGTACCAGGGAAGATTCCCATGAATTTGTCGATATCCGCATAATTCTCATGTCTTCTGTATTTCTCTGCCACTACTGTTTCCATGAAGTTTTCCGGTCCTCTCTCCTAGCACAGACTAGTGCTAGTTGCCATTTTACACACCAGCACGTAGCAAGTACCAGGGAAGAGTCTCGTTAACTCTGTGATCTCTGGGTGTATCCTCTTCTACATCCTCCAATGTATGGTGTCCAAATCTTGACTCCTAGCTGTGATGGAATGAATTGATGATTTCTGTGTCTCCGATTTTATATTTATAAGACCAGAAATTAACGAGTGGCATCGTATTGAGAAGAGTTGAGTTTGATATTGGCGTCCGTTCAAACAACTAATCGTCAAGTATTGATTGACGGGTAGGCATCCCAAGCGCTAATATGTTGTTCTGTCACAATCATGGGGAGATAATTTGATGACTGTAATCAAAAGATGCGTTTAATTTGGTCCTTCCATAGTACCAAAAAGGTACGTGCGTGAAGTAATCGCCTGTGAAGAAAAGATGCAATACAAAAGATAATACAGCGCTTTCTACGTATGGTTGTAAATAAAATATCATTTTTGGTAGAAATGTTGCCAAATGAAAAACGTTTTTATTTCACATACGATATGTGAGAAAAAAATTGTTTACCCTATTGTTAAATTCATTTTAGTTTCGGGAAATTGATAAAAGAAAAAGTGAGAATATTGAGGTACCTTCTAAAACCTAGAATTTGTCCCGGAAAAGCCATGGGACCATATAGTTTCGCACCTGGAAAATATTATCCATACACATTCTAGTTACTCATGATTTAAAATTTAACTTGAAATTTTAGGGTTTAGACATAGAGAAAAATATGAATTTACATAAATTAGCATTATTTTTAAAGGGGCTTTTTTGGTACACTGCACTATATAATTTCTTTTAAAAAATGTAAAATTGAAAAATACGCATGATTTATAAATGATTTGAATATTGTTTGGAAGATTTGTTTTACTGCGATGAAAGGAAATAAGGTGTGTGCAATGAATATCATTATATTATTGTCAAATGGAAATTTATGCTGTCTGGTAGTGTTTTTGGTTTTTTGTTTCTATTTGTAAAAAAGGGGGGGGGGGTTAGACTTGTCATAAAATTTGGAAAAGTGGAAAAGGTGGGGTTGAAAATAATTTCAAACATGGAAAATCCGGTTCTTAATTGAGCTGGATTAATTTACTTTTATTTGACGATTCAGCACGTGCTTTTCGTGGAGAAGATGAAAAGTCACAATGTTTATGTTAGATCATCGGTCAAGGGATTTTAAAAAGATTATTGAAGATGTCAAATGTAAGAGGTAAGAATTCATAATTTTTGTTCCATTTTTTTAATATTGAATTGATGGTGCCGGTATGATTTACATAATCTTAAAGTTTTTGTTAGAAAAAAAAGTTTCACTGAAGCACATTATGCACTTTTATCATACTAAAGACTTACATCGTATATTGGTTGCATTTCCGTGGAAATGCCTCCTGTTTCACTGTACTGAAGTTGTCATATTGTAGTCCAGTCTTCTCTCCTAGCACAGGCTAGTGCTAATTGTCATTTAAAACACTAGCGCTTAGCAAGTACCAAGGGAGAGCTCGTAAAATTGTCGAATTCTGCATATTTCTACTATCTTCAATATTTATTCGTATTTCCTTTTCTTTTCGTGTTGTGGTCCGAACCTCTCTCCTAGCACAGGCTAGTGCTAGTAATCATTTAAAACACTAGCGCATAGCAGGTACCAGAGAAGAGCTCGTAAAATTGTCGATATCTGCATATTTCTTCTGTCTTCAGTATTTCTTTTCCGTGTTGTAGTCTGTTCCTCTCTCTTAGCACAGACTAGTGCTAATTATCATCTAAAACACTAGCGCATAGCAAGTACCAGGGAAGAGCTCGTAAAATTGTCGATCTCTGCATATATCCTCTGTCTTCAGTGCTTCTTCTTATTACTTTTCCGTGTTGTAGTCTGGTCCTTTTTCCTAGCACAGACTAGTGCTAATTGTCATTTAAAACACTAGCGCATAGAAAGTACCAGGGAAGATCTCGTAAAATTGTCGATCTCTGCATATTTCTTATGTCTTCAGTATTTCTTCGTATTACTTTCCGTGTTGTTTTCCGGTCCTCTCTCCTAGCACAGGCTAGTGCTAGTTGCCTTTTTACACACCAGCACATAGCAAGTACCAGGGAAGATTCCCCTGAATTTGTCGATGTTCGCATACTTCTCCAGTCTTCTGTATTTTATTGCCTTCACTGTTTCCATGAGGTTTACCGGTCCTCTCTCCTAGCACAGGCTAGTGCTAGTTGCCATTTTACAATCCAGCACATAGCGAGTACCAGGGAAGATTCCCATGAATTTGTCGATATCCGCATAATTCTCATGTCTTCTGTATTTCTCTGCCACTACTGTTTCCATGAAGTTTTCCGGTCCTCTCTCCTAGCACAGACTAGTGCTAGTTGTCATTTTACACACCAGCACGTAGCAAGTACCAGGGAAGAGTCTCGTTAACTCTGTGATCTCTGGGTGTATCCTCTTCTACATCCTCCAATGTATGGTGTCCAAATCTTGACTCCTAGCTGTGATGGAATGAATTGGTGGTTTCTGTGTCTCCGATTTTATATTTATAATACCAGAAATTAACGAGTGGCATCGTATTGAGAAGAGTTGAGTTTGATATTGGCGTCCGTTCAAACAACTAATCGTCAAGTATTGATTGACGGGTAGGCATCCCAAGCGCTAATATGTTGTTCTGTCACAATCATGGGGAGATAATTTGATGACTGTAATCAAAAGATGCGTTTAATCACTTCCATGTCAATTGGTCCTTCCATAGTACCAAAAAGGTACGTGCGTGAAGTAATCGCCTGTGAAGAAAAGATGCAATACAAAAGATAATACAGCGCTTTCTACGTATGGTTTTAAATAAAATATCATTTTTGGTAGAAATGTTGCCAAATGAAAAACGTTTTTATTTCACATACGAAACGTGAGAAAAAATTGTTTGTTTAAATTCATTTTATTTTCGGGAAATTAATAAAGGAAAAAGTGAGAATTTTGAGTTACCTTCTAAAACCTAGACTTTTGTCCCGGAAAAGCCATGGGACCATATAGTTTCGCACCTGGAAATATTATCCATACACATTCTAGTTACCTATGATTTAAAATTAACTTGAAATTTTAGGTTTAAGACATAGAAAAAATATGAATTTACATAAAATAGCATTATTTTCAAAGGGGCATTTTTTGGTACACTGCACTATATAATTTCTTTAAAAAAATGTAAATTTGAAAAATACGCATGATTTATAAATGATTTGAATATTTTTTGGAAGATTTGTTTTACTGCGATGATAGGAAATAAGGTGTGTAAAATGAATATCATTAGATAATTGTCAAATGGAAATTTATGCTGTCTGGTAGTATTTTGGTTTTTTGTTTCTATTTGTAAGGGGGGAGACTTGTCATAACATTTGGAAAAGGTGGGGTTGAAAATGATTTCAAGCATGGAAAATCCGGTTCTTAATTTAGCTGGGTTAATGTACTTTTATTTGACGATTCAGCACGTGCTTTTCGTGGAGAAGATGAAAAGTCACAATGGTAATGTTAGATCATCGGTCTAGGGGTTTTACAAAGATTATTGAAGATGTCAAATGTTAGAGGTAAGAATTTCTAATTTTTGTTCCATTTGTTTAAATATCGAATTGGTGGTGCCGGTATGATTTACATAATCTTAAGGTTTTTGTTAAAAAAAGGTTCCACGGAACTTTGGTAAGCACATTATGCACTTTTATCATAAAACACGTACATCGTACATTGGTTGCATTTCCGTGGAAATGTCTCCTGTTTTACTGTACTAAAGTTGTCATGTTTTAGTCCAGTTTTCTCTCCTAGCACAGGCTAGTGCTAATTGTCATTTAAAACACTAGCGCATAGCAAGTACCAAGGGAGAGCTCGTAAAATTGTCGATCTCTGCATATTTCTACTATCTTCAATATTTATTCGTATTACCTTTTTTTTCATGTTGTAGTCCGGTCCTCTCTCCTAGCACATGCTAGTGCTAATAATCATTTAAAACACTAGCGCATAGCAAGTACCTGGGAAGAGCTCGTAAAATTGTCGATCTCTGCATATTTCTTCTATCTGCAGTGCTTCTTCTTATTACTTTTCCGCGTTGTAGTCCAGTTTTCTCTCCTAGCACAGCCTGGTACTATTTGATATCTAAAACACCATGACATAACAAGAACCAGGGAAGATTCCCGTCCATTTGTCGATCTCTGCATTTTTCTTTTGCCTTCGGCTATTTTCTTTTTACTGTTTCCGTGTTGTTTTCCGGTCATCTCTCCTAGCACAGGCTAGTGCTAGTTGCCATTTTACACACCAGCACGTAGCAAGTACCAGGGAAGATTGTCCTGAATTTGTCGGTGTTTGCATACTTCTCCAGTCTTCTGTATTTTATTGCCATCACTGTTTCCATGAAGTCTACCGGTCTTCTCTCCTAGCACAGGCTAGTGCTAGTTGCCATTTTACACACCAGCACATAGCAAGTACCAGGGAAGATTCCCCTGAATTTGTCGGTGTTCGCATACTTCTCCAGTCTTCTGTATTTTATTGCCATCACTGTTTCCGTGAAGTTTACCGGTCCTCTCTCCTAGCACAGGCTAGTGCTAGTTGCCATTTTACACACCAGCACATAGCAAGTACCAGGGAAGATTCCACTAAATTTGTCGGTGTTCGCATACTTCTCCAGTCTTCTGTATTTTATTGCCATCACTGTTTCCATGAAGTTTACCGGTCCTCTCTCCTAGCACAGGCTAGTGCTAGTTGCCATTTTACTCACCAGCACATAGCAAGTACCAGGGAAGATTCCCATGAATTTGTCAATATCTGCATAATTCTCATGTCTTCTGTATTTCTCTGCCACTACTGTTTCCATGAAGTTTTCCGGTCCTCTCTCCTAGCACAGACTAGTGCTAGTTGTCATTTTACACACCAGCACGTAGCAAGTACCAGGGAAGAGTCTCGTTAACTCTGTGATCTCTGGGTGTATCCTCTTCTACATCCTCCAATGTATGGTGTCCAAATCTTGACTCCTAGCTGTGAAGGAATGAATTGGTGGTTTCTGTGTCTCCGATTTTATATTTATAATACCAGAAATTAACGAGTGGCATCGTATTGAGAAGAGTTGAGTTTGATATTGGCGTCCGTTCAAACAACTAATCGTCAAGTATTGATTGACGGGTAGGCATCCCAAGCGCTAATATGTTGTTCTGTCACAATCATGGGGAGATAATTTGATGACTGTAATCAAAAGATGCGTTTAATCACTTCCATGTCAATTGGTCCTTCCATAGTACCAAAAAGGTACGTGCGTGAAGTAATCGCCTGTGAAGAAAAGATGCAATACAAAAGATAATACAGCGCTTTCTACGTATGGTTTTAAATAAAATATCATTTTTGGTAGAAATGTTGCCAAATGAAAAACGTTTTTATTTCACATACGAAACGTGAGAAAAAATTGTTTGTTTAAATTCATTTTATTTTCGGGAAATTAATAAAGGAAAAAGTGAGAATTTTGAGTTACCTTCTAAAACCTAGACTTTTGTCCCGGAAAAGCCATGGGACCATATAGTTTCGCACCTGGAAATATTATCCATACACATTCTAGTTACCTATGATTTAAAATTAACTTGAAATTTTAGGTTTAAGACATAGAAAAAATATGAATTTACATAAAATAGCATTATTTTCAAAGGGACATTTTTTGGTACACTGCACTATATAATTTCTTTAAAAAAATGTAAATTTGAAAAATACGCATGATTTATAAATGATTTGAATATTTTTTGGAAGATTTGTTTTACTGCGATGATAGGAAATAAGGTGTGTAAAATGAATATCATTAGATAATTGTCAAATGGAAATTTATGCTGTCTGGTAGTATTTTGGTTTTTTGTTTCTATTTGTAAGGGGGGAGACTTGTCATAACATTTGGAAAAGGTGGGGTTGAAAATGATTTCAAGCATGGAAAATCCGGTTCTTAATTTAGCTGGGTTAATGTACTTTTATTTGACGATTCAGCACGTGCTTTTCGTGGAGAAGATGAAAAGTCACAATGGTAATGTTAGATCATCGGTCTAGGGGTTTTACAAAGATTATTGAAGATGTCAAATGTTAGAGGTAAGAATTTCTAATTTTTGTTCCATTTGTTTAAATATCGAATTGGTGGTGCCGGTATGATTTACATAATCTTAAAGTTTTTGTTAAAAAAAGGTTCCACGGAACTTTGGTAAGCACATTATGCACTTTTATCATAAAACACGTACATCGTACATTGGTTGCATTTCCGTGGAAATGTCTCCTGTTTTACTGTACTAAAGTTGTCATGTTTTAGTCCAGTTTTCTCTCCTAGCACAGGCTAGTGCTAATTGTCATTTAAAACACTAGCGCATAGCAAGTACCAAGGGAGAGCTCGTAAAATTGTCGATCTCTGCATATTTCTACTATCTTCAATATTTATTCGTATTACCTTTTTTTCCGTGTTGTAGTCCGGTCCTCTCTCCTAGCACATGCTAGTGCTAATAATCATTTAAAACACTAGCGCATAGCAAGTACCTGGGAAGAGCTCGTAAAATTGTCGATCTCTGCATATTTCTTCTGTCTTCAGTGCTTCTTCTTATTACTTTTCCGCGTTGTAGTCCAATTTTCTCTCCTAGCACAGGCTGGTACTATTTGATATCTAAAACACCATCACATAACAAGAACCAGGGAAGATTCCCGTCCATTTGTCGATCTCTGCATTTTTCTTTTGCCTTCGGCTTTTCTCTTTTTTACTGTTTCCGTGTTGTTTTCCGGTCATCTCTCCTAGCACAGGCTAGTGCTAGTTGCCATTTTACACACCAGCACATTGCAAATACCAGGGAAGATTCCCGTCCATTTGTCGATCTCTGCATTTTTCTTTTGCCTTCGGCTATTTTGTTTTTACTGTTTCCGTGTTGTTTTCCGGTCATCTCTCCTAGCACAGGCTAGTGCTAGTTGCCATTTTACACACCAGCACATAGCAAGTACCAGGGAAGATTCCCCTGAATTTGTCGGTGTTCGCATACTTCTCCAGTCTTCTGTATTTTATTGCCATCACTGTTTCCGTGAAGTTTACCGGTCCTCTCTCCTAGCACAGGCTAGTGCTAGTTGCCATTTTACACACCAGGACATTGCAAATACCAGGGAAGATTCCCGTCCATTTGTCGATCTCTGCATTTTTCTTTTGCCTTCGGCTATTTTCTTTTTACTGTTTCCGTGTTGTTTTCCGGTCATCTCTCCTAGCACAGGCTAGTGCTAGTTGCCATTTTACACACCAGCACGTAGCAAGTACCAGGGAAGATTGTCCTGAATTTGTCGGTGTTCGCATACTTCTCCAGTCTTCTGTATTTTATTGCCATCACTGTTTCCATGAAGTCTACCGGTCTTCTCTCCTAGCACAGGCTAGTGCTAGTTGCCATTTTACACACCAGCACATAGCAAGTACCAGGGAAGATTCCCCTGAATTTGTCGGTGTTCGCATACTTCTCCAGTCTTCTGTATTTTATTGCCATCACTGTTTCCGTGAAGTTTACCGGTCCTCTCTCCTAGCACAGGCTAGTGCTAGTTGCCATTTTACACACCAGCACATAGCAAGTACCAGGGAAGATTCCACTAAATTTGTCGGTGTTCACATACTTCTCCAGTCTTCTGTATTTTATTGCCATCACTGTTTCCATGAAGTTTACCGGTCCTCTCTCCTAGCACAGGCTAGTGCTAGTTGCCATTTTACTCACCAGCACATAGCAAGTACCAGGGAAGATTCCCATGAATTTGTCAATATCTGCATAATTCTCATGTCTTCTGTATTTCTCTGCCACTACTGTTTCCATGAAGTTTTCCGGTCCTCTCTCCTAGCACAGACTAGTGCTAGTTGTCATTTTACACACCAGCACGTAGCAAGTACCAGGGAAGAGTCTCGTTAACTCTGTGATCTCTGGGTGTATCCTCTTCTACATCCTCCAATGTATGGTGTCCAAATCTTGACTCCTAGCTGTGATGGAATGAATTGGTGGTTTCTGTGTCTCCGATTTTATATTTATAATACCAGAAATTAACGAGTGGCATCGTATTGAGAAGGGTTGAGTTTGATATTGGCGTCCGTTCAAACAACTAATCGTCAAGTATTGATTGACGGGTAGGCATCCCAAGCGCTAATAGCGAGCATAGCTCGCAAGCGGGCACGAAGTGTCCGCTCGAGCGGAGAGCTCTACGGTATTTGTTTCCGCGAGAAATTTGCTAATGCTGATTTAGATTTTTTATGGTCCGGAAAGGGTTATTATTTTTACAGGTCCGGAGTGAATGTTAAAACAATTTATAAGAAAAGAAATAATGCTTAAAAAAATAATTAATTGTGCTTTTTACAAGAAAATAATATTCTTAAAATAACAAATACACATAAGCTGCTCGTTTCGTCTTGGTTATATGCACGTACGAAACTAACGTGTCTCGAAGCTTAATCGCCCCATACCATCTCGCCCCCAAATAAGCAAATGGAAATATTGGAAATTAAATGATAGCGATAGCCCTGAATGTCGACATTTAGAACAAAATATGAATAAAAATATATATGAAAAAGATTGTTAGAAATGGGAAAACTTGTTTACCAAATAAACTTATGCACCATTTGATTGCATTGATTATGATCATCATTATATAAACAAAACGTAGTCCCTTTTAGCTATGCTCCGGCATTTAGGCAATGCCTACTCCATATTATGTTGTTCTGTCACAATCATGGGGAGATAATTTGACGACTGTAATCAAAAGATGCGTTTAATCACTTCCATGTCAATTGGTCCTTCCATAGTACCAAAAAGGTACGTGCGTGAAGTAATCGCCAGTGAAGAAAAGATGCAATACAAAAGATAATACAGCGCTTTCTACGTATGGTTTTAAATAAAATATCATTTTTGGTAGAAATGTTGCCAAATGAAAAACGTTTTTATTTCACATACGAAACGTGAGAAAAAATTGTTTGTTTAAATTCATTTTATTTTCGGGAAATTAATAAAGGAAAAAGTGAGAATTTTGAGTTACCTTCTAAAACCTAGACTTTTGTCCCGGAAAAGCCATGGGACCATATAGTTTCGCACCTGGAAATATTATCCATCCTATGATTTAAAATTTAACTTGAAATTTTAGGTTTAAGACATAGAAAAAATATGAATTTACATAAAATAGCATTATTTTCAAAGGGGCATTTTTTGGTACACTGCACTATATAATTTCTTTAAAAAAATGTAAATTTGAAAAATACGCATGATTTATAAATGATTTGAATATTTTTTGGAAGATTTGTTTTACTGCGATGATAGGAAATAAGGTGTGTGCAATGAATATCATTAGATAATTGTCAAATGGAAATTTATGCTGTCTGGTAGTATTTTGGTTTTTTGTTTCTATTTGTAAGGGGGGAGACTTGTCATAACATTTGGAAAAGGTGGGGTTGAAAATGATTTCAAGCATGGAAAATCCGGTTCTTAATTTAGCTGGGTTAATGTACTTTTATTTGACGATTCAGCACGTGCTTTTCGTGGAGAAGATGAAAAGTCACAATGGTAATGTTAGATCATCGGTCTAGGGGTTTTACAAAGATTATTGAAGATGTCAAATGTTAGAGGTAAGAATTTCTAATTTTTGTTCCATTTGTTTAAATATTGAATTGGTGGTGCCGGTATGATTTACATAATCTTAAAGTTTTTGTTAAAAAAAGGTTCCACGGAACTTTGGTAAGCACATTATGCACTTTTATCATAAAACACGTACATCGTACATTGGTTGCATTTCCGTGGAAATGTCTCCTGTTTTACTGTACTAAAGTTGTCATGTTTTAGTCCAGTTTTCTCTCCTAGCACAGGCTAGTGCTAATTGTCATTTAAAACACTAGCGCATAGCAAGTACCAAGGGAGAGCTCGTAAAATTGTCGATCTCTGCATATTTCTACTATCTTCAATATTTATTCGTATTACCTTTTTTTCCGTGTTGTAGTCCGGTCCTCTCTCCTAGCACATGCTAGTGCTAATAATCATTTAAAACACTAGCGCATAGCAAGTACCTGGGAAGAGCTCGTAAAATTGTCGATCTCTGCATATTTCTTCTGTCTTCAGTGCTTCTTCTTATTACTTTTCCGCGTTGTAGTCCAATTTTCTCTCCTAGCACAGGCTGGTACTAATTGATATCTAAAACACCATCACATAACAAGAACCAGGGAAGATTCCCGTCCATTTGTCGATCTCTGCATTTTTCTTTTGCCTTCGGCTTTTCTCTTTTTTACTGTTTCCGTGTTGTTTTCCGGTCATCTCTCCTAGCACAGGCTAGTGCTAGTTGCCATTTTACACACCAGCACATTGCAAATACCAGGGAAGATTCCCGTCCATTTGTCGATCTCTGCATTTTTCTTTTGCCTTCGGCTATTTTCATTTTACTGTTTCCGTGTTGTTTTCCGGTCATCTCTCCTAGCACAGGCTAGTGCTAGTTGCCATTTTACACACCAGCACATAGCAAGTACCAGGGAAGATTCCCCTGAATTTGTCGGTGTTCGCATACTTCTCCAGTCTTCTGTATTTTATTGCCATCACTGTTTCCGTGAAGTTTACCGGTCCTCTCTCCTAGCACAGGCTAGTGCTAGTTGCCATTTTACACACCAGGACATTGCAAATACCAGGGAAGATTCCCGTCCATTTGTCGATCTCTGCATTTTTCTTTTGCCTTCGGCTATTTTCTTTTTACTGTTTCCGTGTTGTTTTCCGGTCATCTCTCCTAGCACAGGCTAGTGCTAGTTGCCATTTTACACACCAGCACGTAGCAAGTACCAGGGAAGATTGTCCTGAATTTGTCGGTGTTCGCATACTTCTCCAGTCTTCTGTATTTTATTGCCATCACTGTTTCCATGAAGTCTACCGGTCTTCTCTCCTAGCACAGGCTAGTGCTAGTTGCCATTTTACACACCAGCACATAGCAAGTACCAGGGAAGATTCCCCTGAATTTGTCGGTGTTCGCATACTTCTCCAGTCTTCTGTATTTTATTGCCATCACTGTTTCCGTGAAGTTTACCGGTCCTCTCTCCTAGCACAGGCTAGTGCTAGTTGCCATTTTACTCACCAGCACATAGCAAGTACCAGGGAAGATTCCACTAAATTTGTCGGTGTTCGCATACTTCTCCAGTCTTCTGTATTTTATTGCCATCACTGTTTCCGTGAAGTTTACCGGTCCTCTCTCCTAGCACAGGCTAGTGCTAGTTGCCATTTTACACACCAGCACATAGCAAGTACCAGGGAAGATTCCACTAAATTTGTCGGTGTTCGCATACTTCTCCAGTCTTCTGTATTCTATTGCCATCACTGTTTCCATGAAGTTTACCGGTCCTCTCTCCTAGCACAGGCTAGTGCTAGTTGCCATTTTACTCACCAGCACATAGCAAGTACCAGGGAAGATTCCCATGAATTTGTCGATATCTGCATAATTCTCATGTCTTCTGTATTTCTCTGCCACTACTGTTTCCATGAAGTTTTCCGGTCCTCTCTCCTAGCACAGACTAGTGCTAGTTGTCATTTTACACACCAGCACGTAGCAAGTACCAGGGAAGAGTCTCGTTAACTCTGTGATCTCTGGGTGTATCCTCTTCTACATCCTCCAATGTATGGTGTCCAAATCTTGACTCCTAGCTGTGATGGAATGAATTGGTGGTTTCTGTGTCTCCGATTTTATATTTATAATACCAGAAATTAACGAGTGGCATCGTATTGAGAAGAGTTGAGTTTGATATTGGCGTCCGTTCAAACAACTAATGTACAACGAGGATGTAGTGTAGTAGACTACTGTGTCGTTCCCTACGAACAATTAGAGAGGTTCACAGACTTTTCTGTCCACAGATCATCTGAACTAGTCGAACGTACCGGTCTTGCTGGCAAAATAGACCTAAACATTCCGGACCACTCGGCACTTTCTTGGAATATGAACTTGAAATTTTGTTATTCTGAAAGTACCTTTAATGATAAGGAAAGTTATAAGATCAAATACGATGTTCAAAATTTACCAAATGACTGGTTACTTAACCAAGAGACAATGGATAGAATTAATGTAATTTTGTCTGATTTAGAAAATAACGAAACGTCACAAACTGGTATAGACACTATGTATGAGGACTTTATAGATATTATTAAAACAGAAATGAAAAATAAACTGTCGTATAAATATGTTGTAGCCAATGGTATTAGTAATAAACGCCGGAAATGTCAAAAACCCTGGTGGACGGATGAACTTACCCTTTTATGGAATGATTTGTGCAATTCTGAGAGAGAATGGACAAAGGCGCAAGGCAATCGTCGTAATAATCTTCGCCATATTTACATTCAAAAACATAAGACTTTTGATAAAACTGTTTTAAAGGCAAAACGTCAATATTGGCATTCTTCACAAGAGGACTTGATAAACTCAACAACTAACCCAAAAGAATTCTGGCGGAAGATCGGGAAAATCGGGATCGGGAATGAACGCCAAAATCTTATACCTATGGAAGTGACATTAAATGATGGTTCTGTTAGCAATGATAGAGTTATAGTCATGGATACTTGGAAAAATAGTTTTTGTAATATGTTAAATAGAAATGATAATGATAATAATAATGTCAGAAGTTTTGATATTAGAAATGATGAATTTTTAGATTGTATTATTACTGTTGATGAGGTTTTTGATATTCTGAAATCTTCAAAGAATGGGAAGGCCCCAGGATTTGATGAAATACAAGTAGAATTATTGAAAAATCATACAGCTTTGAATGCCTTAACTAGAATGTTCAATATCTGTTATAATTCTGGTAAAGTCCCTGCTATTTGGAGTAAAGGAGTTATAACTCCTATTCCTAAATCCTCCACAGCCGATCCTCGGGATCCCATGTCATATAGGGGTATTACTTTGGCTCCTATTTCTTATAAAATTTACTGTGGTATATTGAATAAAAGGCTCACAGATAAGCTGGATGATCTAGAAATATTAAATGATGAACAAAATGGCTTTAGAAAAGGTCGTAGTACTGTTGATCATTTGTCAACTTTAACGTCTATTATTGAAACAAGAAAATTGTGTAAACAGTCGACATTTTGTGCTTTCATAGATTTTAAGAAGGCGTACGATTGGGTAAACAGAGATTTTTTGTTTAACAAACTTGATAGTCTTGGGTTGAGTTCAAAGATGATGAATGCTCTGTATTCTATTTATCATAATGTACAATCTTGTATAAAACTAAATGGTCATATGACGAATTGGTTTAATGTAAATTCGGGATTGAAACAAGGGTGCATCCTATCTCCCTTACTATTTAATATTTTTATAAACGATTTAGTAGATGAAATTAAATCTGTGAATATTGGTGTTAGATTAGACGATACTATTATATCTGTTCTACTATATGCAGACGACATTGTACTTTTAAGTGAAAATGAAGATGAGTTACAAAGAATTTTAGACATTTTGAATCATTGGTGCCAGTGTAATGATTTAGTTGTCAATTTAACAAAGTCAAAAGTTGTACATTTTAGACCACAATCAGTTCCTAGAACAAATTTTCAATTTATTTTTAATGGTGAAAATTTAGAAGTTGTTGATAGATATACATATCTAGGTTTAGTGTTTAATGAATATTTAAATTATGAATATATGGCTAAAGCTGTAGCAAAATCTGCTAGTAGAGCCCTAGGTTTATTGATTTCGAAATATAAAGCTAATGGTGGTTTTGAATACACCATCTTTTCAAAACTTTTTGATACCATGGTAATGTCTGTAATTGAATATGGTGCCTCTATATGGGGTTGTAAAGATTTTTCATGTATTAATGCTGTAAAGAATAGAGCAATGCGTTTCTTTATGGGGGTTGGTAAATATACCCCAAATTTATCACTATATGGTGATATGGGCTGGAAGCCTTGTATAGTGAAGCAATGGTCATGTATTTTTAGAATGTGGTCAAGATTTACTAAGATGTGCAATGATAGACTTAATAAGAAAGTATTTATATGGGCAAACAGACGTTGTCTTAACCGTATTAAGAACTGGAACTTTAGAGTTCATAGTAAATTTAGAGAGTTGAATGTTAATCATTTTAGTAATATTGACTTTATTTTTAACAAAGGGTCGATATGTAAATTAGAAGACATGAATTTTAATATGTTTAAGAATAAATGGCATCAAGATCTAAATAGTAATAATCGCAGTAAACTGCGTACATATAGAATTTTTAAAAAAGATTATGGTGTAGAAAATTATATTAAGTGTAATATTCCGTTTCGTTATAGAAGTGCATTGTCAAAATTTCGCTGCGGGGTTGCACCGCTCAGAATAGAGACTGGTAGATATGAAAATATAATATGTGATAATAGACTTTGTTTTAATGATAATTGTAAAAATGATTTAAAGATTGAAGATGAAAAACATGTCATTTTACATTGCCCTTTATATTCACATTTAAGAGAATATGTTTTTAAGAAAGCCCAGGATTTTAATAATAGTTTTAATGATATGAATGATGACGAGAAATTCAGATTTCTGTTTAGTAATGATGATATGTATTATTATACTGCCAAAATCTGCCATGAACTTTTAATAACTAGAAAGAATATTTTATACAAGTAAATTAATGTATAACTGTGATTATATTCAGTCAATTGCAAGATATTTTTATGTACCTATTTTGTTTAACTTTTTAATATTTTACAATTTACATAGTCTCTCATAACTCTACAATAGAGTGGCTCTCAATACTATATTTTATCCAGTGTCGATGATTTATAAAAAAATTATGTAGTGTTTGTACTTTTTTACGCTGTAAATCATTTGTATTATTTGTATATATATATTTTATGTATGTATATGAGAGGTGAGACTTTAATAAAGATATGTCTGACTAATCGTCAAGTATTGATTGACGGGTAGGCATCCCAAGCGCTAATATGTTGTTCTGTCACAATCATGGGGAGATAATTTGATGACTGTAATCAAAAGATGCGTTTAATCACTTCCATGTCAATTGGTCCTTCCATAGTACCAAAAAGGTACGTGCGTGAAGTAATCGCCTGTGAAGGGAAGATGCAATACAGAAGATAATACAGCGCTTTCTACGTATGGTTTTAAATAAAATATCATTTTTGGTAGAAATGTTGCCAAATGAAAAACGTTTTTATTTCACATACGAAACGTGAGAAAAAATTGTTTGTTTAAATTCATTTTATTTTCGGGAAATTAATAAAGGAAAAAGTGAGAATTTTGAGTTACCTTCTAAAACCTAGACTTTTGTCCCGGAAAAGCCATGGGACCATATAGTTTCGCACCTGGAAATATTATCCATACACATTCTAGTTACCTATGATTTAAAATTTAACTTGAAATTTTAGGTTTAAGACATAGAAAAAATATGAATTTACATAAAATAGCATTATTTTCAAAGGGGCATTTTTTGGTACACTGCACTATATAATTTCTTTAAAAAAATGTAAATTTGAAAAATACGCATGATTTATAAATGATTTGAATATTTTTTGGAAGATTTGTTTTACTGCGATGATAGGAAATAAGGTGTGTGCAATGAATATCATTAGATAATTGTCAAATGGAAATTTATGCTGTCTGGTAGTATTTTGGTTTTTTGTTTCTATTTGTAAGGGGGGAGACTTGTCATAACATTTGGAAAAGGTGGGGTTGAAAATGATTTCAAGCATGGAAAATCCGGTTCTTAATTTATCTGGGTTAATGTACTTTTATTTGACGATTCAGCACGTGCTTTTCGTGGAGAAGATGAAAAGTCACAATGGTAATGTTAGATCATCGGTCTAGGGGTTTTACATAGATTATTGAAGATGTCAAATGTTAGAGGTAAGAATTTCTAATTTTTGTTCCATCTGTTTAAATATTGAATTGGTGGTGCCGGTATGATTTACATAATCTTAAAGTTTTTGTTAAAAAAAGGTTCCACGGAACTTTGGTAAGCACATTATGCACTTTTATCATAAAAGACTTACATCGTACATTGGTTGCGTTTCCGTGGAAATGTATCCTGTTTTACTGTACTAAAGTTGTCATGTTTTAGTCCAGTTTTCTCTCCTAGCACAGGCTAGTGCTAATTGTCATTTAAAACACTAGCGCATAGCAAGTACCAAGGGAGAGCTCGTAAAATTGTCGATCTCTGCATATTTCTACTATCTTCAATATTTATTCGTATTACCTTTTTTTCCGTGTTGTAGTCCGGTCCTCTCTCTTAGCACATACTAGTGCTAATAATCATTTAAAACACTAGCGCATAGCAAGTACCTGGGAAGAGCTCGTAAAATTGTCGATCTCTGCATATTTCTTCTGTCTGCAGTGCTTCTTCTTATTACTTTTCCGCGTTGTAGTCCAATTTTCTCTCCTAGCACAGGCTGGTACTATTTGATATCTAAAAAACCATGACATAACAAGAACCAGGGAAGATTCCCGTCCATTTGTCGATCTCTGCATTTTTCTTTTGCCTTCGGCTATTTTCTTTTTACTGTTTCCGTGTTGTTTTCCGGTCATCTCTCCTAGCACAGGCTAGTGCTAGTTGCCATTTTACACACCAGCACGTAGCAAGTACCAGGGAAGATTGTCCTGAATTTGTCGGTGTTCGCATACTTCTCCAGTCTTCTGTATTTTATTGCCATCACTGTTTCCATGAAGTCTACCGGTCTTCTCTCCTAGCACAGGCTAGTGCTAGTTGCCATTTTACACACCAGCACATAGCAAGTACCAAGGAAGATTCCCCTGAATTTGTCGGTGTTCGCATACTTCTCCAGTCTTCTGTATTTTATTGCCATCACTGTTTCCGTGAAGTTTACCGGTCCTCTCTCCTAGCACAGGCTAGTGCTAGTTGCCATTTTACACACCAGCACATAGCAAGTACCAGGGAAGATTCCACTAAATTTGTCGGTGTTCGCATACTTCTCCAGTCTTCTGTATTTTATTGCCATCACTGTTTCCATGAAGTTTACCGGTCCTCTCTCCTAGCACAGGCTAGTGCTAGTTGCCATTTTACTCACCAGCACATAGCAAGTACCAGGGAAGATTCCCATGAATTTGTCGATAT
This sequence comes from Arcuatula senhousia, assembly GCA_963971305.1. Classification (NCBI taxonomy): domain Eukaryota; kingdom Metazoa; phylum Mollusca; class Bivalvia; order Mytilida; family Mytilidae; genus Arcuatula; species Arcuatula senhousia. Next base: position 50,625,557 of record OZ020306.1, read on the forward strand.
CTGCATAATTCTCATGTCTTCTGTATTTCTCTGCCACTACTGTTTCCATGAAGTTTACCGGTCCTCTCTCCTAGCACAGGCTAGTGCTAGTTGCCATTTTACACACCAGCACGTAGCGAGTACCAGGGAAGATTTCCATGAATTTGTCGATATCCGCATAATTCTCATGTCTTCTGTATTTCTCTGCAACTACTGTTGCCATGAAGTTTTTCGGCTCTCTTTCCTAGCACAGACTAATTGCTAAGTGTCATTTTAACTTGAAATTGTAGGTTTAAGACATAGAGAAAAATATAAATATACATAAATTAGCATTATTTTTAAAGGGGGCATTTTTTAGTACACTGCACTATCTAATGTCTTTTAAAAATTGTAAAATTTGAAAAATATGCATGATTTATAAATGATTTGAATATTTTATGAAAGATTTGTTTTATTGCGATGAAAGGAAATAAGGTGTGTGCAATGAATATCATTAGATTATTGTCAAATGGAAATTTATGCTGTCTGGTAGTGTTTTGATTTTTATGGCCGGACCACGTATGTGGATCGGACATATAGTTTTACCCTTGTCCGTCCGTCCGTAAGTCCGTACGTCCGTAACACTTTGGTTAAGTTCTTGGTTAAGGTCCATTACTCAGATGCTAGATGTTGGGGGTCAATGATATTTCACCACCAGATGGGTCTTGGGTAGGGCTACACCACCCACTAGAAATTAGGTCACTGTGACCTATATTTTATGCATGAACGACTTTGGTTAAGTTCTTGGTTAAGGTCCATAACTTGGATACTAGATGTTGGGGGTCAATGATATTTCACCACCAGGTGGGTCTTGGGTAGGGCTACACCACCCACTAGAAATTAGGTCACTGTGACCTATATTTTACGCATAAATGACTTTGGTTGAGATCTCAGATACTGCATGTTGATGGTCAATGTGTCTTGGGTAACATGACACCACCCAATAAAAATTAAGTCACTGTGATCTATATTTTATGCATGAACGACTTCGGTTAAGTTCTTGGTTATAAGGTCCATAACTTGGATACTAGATGTTGGGGGTCAATGATATTTCACCACTAAATGTGTCTTGGGTAAGGTGACACCATCCACTAGAAATGAGGTCACTGTGACGTATATTTTACGCATGAATGACTTTGGTTAAGTTCTTGGTTAAGGTCCATATCTTGAATAATACATGTTAGGGGTCAATAATATTTCACTACTCGATGAGTCTTGGTAACATGGCACCACCCACCAGAAATAAGGTCACAGTGACCTATATTTTACACATGAACACTTTTGATCAATTTCTTGGTAAAGGTCCATATCCCAGGTAATACACATTGAGGGTCAATGATATTTCAAGAACGGGAGGGCCATCCTGTGGCTCATAGACACATTTTTTAGTTTGTTTCTATTTGTAAAAGGGGGGTAAGACATGTCATAAAATTTGGAAAAGGTGGGGTTGAAAATATTTTCAAACATGGAAAATCCGGTTCTTAATTGAGCTGGGTTAATGAACTTTTATTTGACGATTCAGCACGTGCTTATGCTTATACTGTTATGTGTTGTTTTCCGGTCTTCTCTCCTAGCACAGGCTAGTGCTAGTTGCCATTTTACACACCAGCACATAGCGAGTACCAGGGAAGATTCCCCTGAATTTGTCGATGTTCGCATACTTCTCCAGTCTTCTGTATTTTATTGCCTTCACTGTTTCCATGAAGTTTACCGGTCCTCTCTCCAAGCACAGGCTAGTGCTAGTTGCCATTTTACACACCAGCACATAGCAGGTAACGGGGAAGATTCCCATGAATTTGTCGATGTCTGCATATATCTCCTGTCATCTGTATTTCTCTTCCATTACTGTTTCCATAAAATGTTCGGGTCTTCTCTCCTAGCACAGGCTTGTGCTAATTGTTGTTTAAAACAATAGCGCATAGCAAGTACCAGGGAAGAGTTTGTAAAATTGTCAATCTTTGCATATTTCTTCTGTTTTTGGTATTTCTGCCTATTACTTTTTTCGTGTCGGAGTTCGGTCCTCTCTAGTGCTAATTGTCATTTTGCACACCAGCACGTGACAACTACCAATGAAGATTTCTGTTCATTTGACGATCATTATTTCTTATACATTCGACATTTCTCTTTTTTAATGCTTCCGTCTTGTATATCGGTATTCTCTCCTAGCACAGGAAAGTGAGCTAGGGTTAGATATAGCATGTCTATGTACTTTTATCGGTTTTATTTTTATTTTCGTGATACATTGTATTTCTGGTTTCTGCGTTTTGTTCTAAAATACCACAAAACAAATTTGACCGCAGATCCTTTTAAGGGGGTACAGAACACCTTAGGTAGGTAACTCTTAAAATCATTTGAACGTTTTAGTTAATTACATTTAATCAAAGAAATCAAGCATCTAAGTGATCAAAATAGGAACTGTTGAAACTCCATTATGTTCAACAAAAATTTTCCCGAAAACCTATGGTTCAAATTTCTTTGGATTTTGCAATTGAATCTATTTATTCCAACTGTATATTTTTGCAAACTTTCAGGAAAATTAAATGACACAATTTTATTTTAGCCTAAGTGTTGGGTACCCCCTTAATGTACCTGTTCTACTTAAAACAAGGAATCTGTGTCGATGCTCATGCTCGTACAAGTTGGTTTTATGATAGTTATTCTATGTTAAGAAGACAGACTTTCATTGATAGTTTTAGCATTGGCTTTAAAACATATGCATTACATTTCTTTCACCCGTGGCTTATTGAGAAACATTTAGCGGCGACTACTCATTCACTTCTTGTCATATTGAAGGTTGCGGAATGTTGTCCATCGTGGATTTTTCAAAATGACGCTAGGGTGAATTTTATACACTTAGCTTACGTCCCATTGTATTCTATATCCTGTTCTAAGTATTTACCAATTTCATTGCAGCATACATGTTTCCCTCTGGGGATTGTCTATATGGGCGCTTTTTGATTGGGTATGCACTCCCTGTTTCAATGGAATGTTGATACATGTTTGTGTTTACTAGCTTCATTTACAGAAAAAATGTTGCTTATAACATGTGGAACAATTATTCAAATCTATAATTATTTTATACTTCATGAAAAATATAGTTTACTTGATAGTAAATACCATCAAATGAGATATATGTAGTGCCAATGAGCTATTACACCCAACCTGTAGTAGGATCTTCGTAATTGCATTAGTTAATTATTTCTATAAAAGTTGACCATTTAAAGTTGTTACTTGACAAAATTCAAAAAATATCGACAAAATCTATAAATGTTGACATATTTTTTTCATCACTTTTGGTTGTTGAGCACCCTGTCGCTAGAAAAGTTTTTTTTTCATTTAATTTTACTTAATACTTTAAAATGAACATGTTTAAAGTGAACAAATTGCCGTTGGCGAAAGGATGGATGCTCCAACTCTATAAACTAAATAAAACTATGTCGAAATATGATTTACATCAAATTGTGCTAAATAACTTAAGTTTTCCTGACTCCAATAAAACGCAACATTAATGAGTTGTTATTTTTTTCATATAAAGACATAGATATTTAAAATATAATAATTTAAGATAACTCTTATCATAAAACTGTTCAAGAAAAGTAATTTTAACTTTTGACTGAAATTCCAAATATTATATTTAGTGAACCGTGTCATTTTATATGTCTTTCATTCGATGTCTGTCCTGCTATTGTGATGTATGCCTTTTACCTGAATAAATAGTATATGATTATTTCTGTCCAAAGCAACGTCCAGGGTTCAACATGTTGCGGTAGTATCATGGGAATTTAGCATTGTCAACGGTTATTCATGTTATTTATTATCTTGTAGCTACTCTAACTAAAAATTTTAATTGTCAAATTCATTCATGAAAGCAGCTTTAAACGATAGGTATCTGCTTCAGAAACAGGAAAATATAATTTTTATTTTAAAATTTCATATGAAATTTGCACGGAGTACAGAATTGTTCAAAAAATGAAATTTTTCACTTCCTGTGCTTTTTTTAAAATTTCCGGTCAGTCGAATTTTTTCTCCCTTTCCTCATAATGGATTTAAACTGTATCCCGAATTTAAATGGCCTCGAGTTACGGCGCTTTGGCCGTTGGTAGCAATAAAATTTCAGAAAAATTCTATAAAAAGTAGAAAAAATAGCAAAACACACACAATTTAAATTTGGTGCGCATCAACGTGCATTCATCAAATAAATTGAAACTTGGCATTTTGACAGAAATTGCACAGATAAATATGAGAGATACCACTTCTCATTTCATCTACAATAGTAACACCATTAATTTTAGAAGTGAAATATCTACAAAATAACAAATCTCTTAATGAAATGTTTTGTCTTGATCGTCAAGTTTGTTTATAGATCGTCAACCGAACATTTTCATTTTTTATATTATTTTTGTTTTAAGAAAAAGACGCAAATTTTAAGGTATTAAATCTCAATGACTATCTAAAAGTTGTTGAATTGTCGTCCCCTGACTTTGTACATGATACATGTTCTATTTATAGATACTAAACAAACATTCAAACGGACCACGAGCAGCATGATCGTGGAGTACACGTGGCTTTTTGATGGACGGTGCATTTCTTAATTTGGTGAGTATTTGTTGTACTATAGGTGCTACTAGATATTAAGAACCTTTTAAAAATCGTTAGTAGCGCAAAGGTTACAATGCGTAGATTTTTAATCAAAGTCTAGTATAAAGTTGCTCATTTGGCAAGTTGCTCATTTGACACCATCCCCATTTTTTTTATGATCGATATACGAAGGAACGTAAGCCTAGCTACAAATAAATAAAAATCTAAACACTAAACAAAGTGGTAAATGACAGAAAAATGCAACGCAAATTTCATTTTTTTTCCAGCATAAAATATTCAACAAAAACGCACGAAGGTTGTTGTGAAAACGAGATTACAAAGCAGTACCCCCCCCCCAAAATATATATCCAAAAGCAAAATGCGCCTCGTTTGTTTTGTAACATTTCATTTCATTATTTTTATAGATCGACAACAAACACGGGTACATGTATTACAGGCTATGGTTAACACAGGGAATTGGGAGGCATTAAAAAAAATTGAGGTGAATCATTTTTTTACAAAGAAAGGGACCAAAGGATAAAATGGTAGACAACAGATTATCATTAGACTGTTGTCTACCATTTTATCCTTTTTCTTTGTCAAAAATCATTTGCAGTTAAAATTTGTGAAGTTGTCATCAGATTTCAAGCGTTTATTAGCATTGTCAATAGAGTATAAAATTTCATCCCGTATTACCGGATAAGGAATTGTATCCAAGCTTCTACATGTTATACCACTTGACGAATCATATTTGAAGAGACACCTATAATCTTCCAATTCATTTAGAAACACTAACATTTTTAATCGCTTTGCTGTCAAGTTAGCAATTGGGAATAGTCGGATAACCGTCCGTCAAATTATGCCAATAACAGCCATTACGCATTGCTAAACACTGAAATGGTTTTGAAATGGAAGCTAGCCATTCCAGGCAGTTGAACAGTAAATATTGTTTTCTCCCTTTTATTGATTGTGTTGTATTGATCACATTCCGCCTGATGTTATTCCGTCTTTATTGTGTAACATGACTACCAAATTGCTTGGAACGTCCTTTTTCTGTGGTCAAACATTGGAACAACTAATCGATTGATTTATTTACATGAAAAATTTTGCAGATAAAAATGATGTTTGATGATAATGTGATTTGTTGACAATGTTCTGATTTTTCATTCATAGAATACGATTCCACAACCATATAACACCACCATCGATCGATAGACTGATTAATTACTAATTTTTCGATCAATGAAGTTTCCAATCTGGAATTAAAAACAGGATTTGATTTGTATGGTAAGCATACTTTTATAGAATTTTAAAGAAATGTGTGCAATAATAGATTTGTTATTGATCATTGATACAATATGAAGAAGTAACATTGGTGCTTATAAAAGAAAACATGAGTTTGCATCTTATAAACATGTTATAAAGGCTCTACACAATATATTTAATAGTTTTTATCGGAAATGATTTCATCTTCAATTCACAATTTTGATATATTTGCAACTGCATTAAATTCATTTCTCATGTTTGAAGACATAATATACCAAGATTTAGAATTGTCATATTTGGATTAACTGCAATGCAATAAGCTTATCGCATCTCTCTTTCCCGTTTAACGCTATTTACGATTGAATATTTACTGCACAGGGAATATAATTGTGAAATGATACGATTCATCAATAAAGTAGAAATTTATTGGTGGAATCCTCATGGTAGATTACATTTAAGATTCTTGCATATGAGAATATTGAAGTATGTTGTACTTTATGCACAAATGATTGGGCTTTTTTGTTTCCTGTTCGAAGCAAAATCTTCGATCCATTTGAGCTATTATCATCACTTGTCGTCCGTCGTCGTCGTCTGTCGTCGTCGTCGTGTGTTAACAATTTTTCATAGATCTTCTCTGAAACTACTGAAACATGCTATGAATGATCTTTAGGGTAAATTTTTCAGGGGATCAGACTACTGTTTTTGGCTGGTAAATCAAAAAGTATAAGAGATACTTCAGCATCAAAAGCTTTAAAAGATTACCATTGTGGCGAAGTTGTCATAAGACTCCCTATAGGGGTAAAAGCCTCTTAAAGGTAAAAAATGGCGTTTAATCATGTTTTTTCCTTTAGAATGAAAACTATTGCAGATAGAGAAAAGCTGTTGCTTGCTTAAATCATCAGCTTATTGAGCTCTGCAAAAGTGTCTATTGGGTCGAAGCTGAAGGATGACCCACTAAAGGGGTTATGGCCCTTTTTAATGTTTTTGGCCTAGAGAATGAAAACTATTGTAGATAGAGAAAAGCTGTTGCTTGCTTAAATCATCAGCTTATTGAGCTCTGCAAAAGTGTCTATTGGGTCGAAGCTGTAGGATGACCCACTAAAGGGGTTATGGCCCTTTATATGTCAAAACGAGCGTTTTTTTTTCTCTCATGTTTTTGGCCTAGAGAATGAAAACTATTGTAGATAAAAAAAAAAGGCTGTTTGCTTGCTAAAACCTTCAACTCTTTGAGCTTTTCAAAGTCCCCATTGAGTCGAAGTTGTCAGATGATCCATTATAGGGGTTATGGCCCTTTGAAGGTGAAAATAGTTTTTTTTCCCTATAGAATGAAAACTATTGTAAATAGGAAAAAGTTGTTGCATGCTTAAACCTTTAACTCATTGAGCTTTACAAAAGTTTTCATCTTGTCAAAGATGTCAAATGACCCCTGATATGGAAAAGAGATTGCTTGCTTTAACATTCGGCTCATTAAGCTTTACAAAAATCTCCATAGGGTCAATGTTGTCAGATGACCACTGATAGGGATAACAGCTCATACAAGAGACCCTTATACATGCAGTTTTAGGACCAGGTGAGCTATTCGGGCTTTTGGGAGGCTCTTGTTTCTTGTATGAAATACAAGGCCATATGATTTTTAACTTCTTTCTTTACATAATCAATCCTTGTGTAAAAGATTTTTTGCATACAGTTTCAGTTTATTTTAAAAGCCCGTTATCATTTGATATTTTTTTTTTACCTCATTGGTCATCTTCTAACAATGATGACCATTTTGAACATTTTTGTTTTTACTTAAACGAGAAATTGATTGTTATGTTTTATGGTATCGTTCAACAAGAAAGGTCATTCTTGCGAATTGTGTAAAAAGAGACACAATGACTGAGATTCGGTTATGATCGCCAAAACACGTACATATTATTATTTTGGTCCCATCTTTATTTTTTTCTAACCCATTGAGGACCGGGGGACGACTTGTGTGATGCATATCAATAAACATGACAGGACTAGAAACAGTTGCATTTTCAACTACCATGCAAGTTTCATTCTTGATAGCTTCGAAGGTTTACTCAATAAAATGCAGGAAAGCCAATTTCAAGCGTGGAAAAAAATTACCAAAAGTTTTTAATATGATTAAGATTATTAAAATAAATCTGCGAGTAATGCAAGAACAGCCTTAATCGCGTTTGCAACAATATTTTTCACCTAAGTTGGCAGCTTTATCTTAATATTTCTAGAAGGATGAACTTTGGCAATATAAAACACCATAATCTGTATTGTTTTTCTATAGGATATTCACAGTCGGAGTAACTCTATATAGCTGAGAACAATAGCTGCTAACGACTGATTTGGGATAGCGTGGGAAGCTGCTTATCACAATGTTTTTCCAGAATCGATATCCAGATCAGAACTAATCACAGGACTTGGTAATTGTTATAGAAGATAACGAGTATAAATTGCAATACATCTTATTACTTGTTTATTCAAGTGGGTTTTTTTTCTTGAAAGGGGAGGAAGGGAGTAACCTTCTTAATAGTATAAATATTAGAAATTTTATCACTTGTTTTTGTGAAGTGTTTTATACCTCTACTCACAAGAGAGGGGTATTGCAATCATCTTGTCCGTCCGTCGGTTCGTCCATTACAAATTTTCGTAACAGATTGCCTAGCTTCTTCAAAACCAATTGATTTCAAATTTGGTACACAGATTTAGCATTATGACTTGTACCGATCATCCTCTTTCCAGATCAGTCATACATCTAATTCCTGTTTTCCGAGTCGACTTTATATTTACTTCTTTCGGGTAAAACATATGTACAATTTCACGTATCGAACACATTTCTCGACTTCACTGAAGTGATTGATTTTAAATGTGGTAAACAGCTAGCAGCTTCCAGGGTCAGTCCGTCATCTACTGCTTGTTTTTTTGAATGTTTGAGTGGGGGTATCCCCAGCATGACTAGGTTTTTCTTGTTCTGTTATTTGGAAACTTTATGAAAAGGGGGGACTTTCTAACGAATATTTTACTTATTTTTATTTTCCTGTTCTTACTCACAGGGAGTTATCGGTGTGAGGGATGACAACTTTCTTGAGAACGAGGGTAAATGTCAATACAGTTCCTTTACTTGTTCCGTCGTGTGTATGTTTTTCTTGTCACGTATTTTTTTAATCGTGAAATGAAGAAAGGAATGTGCTTTTTTACGAGCACTAATGTGTTTGGTTTTTTTTGTGGCTTTATTTTTCGTTTTCTCGATCAAAAAGGAGATATTATAAAAAGATACATGACGTATATGCTACAATTTCCATACGAGTTTAACACGGTTTAAGGCCTTTTGAGCTTCCATGATCTTTATATATAAACTGCTTTAATAGCTGTGACATTTAAAAGCTTCATATAGGTTCATTCATATTTAGCATACATGACAAGACTCCGCTGGACTTTGTATCCCGAAAGCAAATTGCTAGTAATCACTGCGTTCGAGGGTAGAGACTCATACAATTCCTGCATCCAATTATGATTAACAAATAAAAATAGTCACATTGATTTTAAAACGAACCATAATTTGATAAAATCTATTGAAATTATTTTGTTTCTATTTCAGCCATTCAAAATGTCGCTTGGTTTTGCAACAGATGTTTTGTTTAAAAGAGGAACAAAAAGCAAAAATGGATACACACAAACAAATGGGAACATTGTGGTCCCTGCAGACTCTCATATCGACAGAGAACGTCTTTCTTCGTCTGAGAACAAGTTTGAAGAAAATATTCCATTCGCCACAGAAAGCCACACACAAACTGGACTCCGCAGTTTTTCGGACAGCCATTACAATGGTCATCTGCATGCGCAATCTGGTGACAAAGAAACTGATGAAGACTATGAAACGGACGATGAAGATGAAGTGTTCATACAAGGTGGGATACATATAGACAAAAATTCCTCGAAACCTCTCATGTATCCTAGAAATCGTCCAAAAATAAATAAATATTCCAAGTATAACTGTGAAAACTGTACGTGCAGAAATCGTAAAAATGTGAAACCTGCGTTTTGTTTCTTTTCATTGTTAGCTTCTATTGGTTGTCTTATAACTCTGTTAGTGTTTTACTTCAACGCAAAGGACGTTAATCACGACACAGGAAAAAGCGGTGTAGTTTTCAGTGACGGTTCTCCTAGTTTGGTAGGCTGTAGCAGTATGAAAGTTGAAGATGTCTGGTCCATCGGTCTCCCGAAATTAGTCACGGAATCTTCATTTAGACTGCTGGATGTTAATCAAGATGGCGTCTTGGATATTATTTTTGGTTTCGGAACAGGTAAGCTTCTGAAATTAGTTTGGGTGTAGCTTTATATAATTTTGAATTACATGGCTTATACCTTACGTGGGTGACCAGAGTAAAACCTCAGCCTGTATATTTATAATTTGAATCCTAATAAGACATTAAAGTTAAAAACTAGTATGTTAAAAGTATCAAAAATTAGAATCAAAAGTATAATATTTGTTTAAAATATGCAGAGGTTAAAACTAGCACTGATCTGAGGTCCGGAACCTTCAATTTTTGACACGAAAACTATCATCAAATTAAAAAAGGGAGAAATCAAAATTTAAAAACAAAACTTTAAGCAATACTTTTGCTAGCACGTCGTCTTTTCAAGACTCTGCAGAAGTGCTTCATCCAAAAGACTGAAAATACCAATAGCTGTATATGAATATCAACAGCACAAAACCTTAAAAGAATTGGCCTATTTTTTTTTATACGACCGTATTTTAATACCACTGCAAATTTTTATACGACCGCAATTTTTTTTGTGATCGTTTGATGTTATGGCAATGTCGTTATCGTCGTTGTCGTCGTCGCATGTAGACACTTAAAATTATTTTGATATGATGTTTGTGACAACTAAAGGAAGGTTGGTATAGCATGTGGGGTTTCTATCCCCTACCCTTTCGGAAAAAAGGTCCAAAAGGGGCTTAAATCGGGGTATAGACAATAATTTTCATCTGGTTTCAATCATTCTTTTTTAATTTTATTTCTCAATAAATTCTGTCAACAAATTTATAAAACAACAGTTTTGATGTATCTTGCACTGTTACATTGCTATGAAGGGTATAAAAGGGGCCACATCCCAAAAATCTACTTTTTTATTTGTGGTCCGATTTTCAAAACTGTTTTTCTTTGGAATCTTTGTAAAAATCCCTACCTGCGTTTTTCAATCAGATTTGCAATATCTCCTACCATTTTCGAGAATTAAGGGATCAAAAGGGGTCAATAACGCCAATTATATGAGTTTGTCTCGGCAAATGGGTTATTAAAAAATAATGTTGTAGTGGGCTGGCCAATTGTTATGTTGTTTTAAAATGACGCTTAGTCATGCAAAAAGGGGCCAAATGGATGTTAACACAAAACTGTTGTAACATTTATATTTCATACGATTTTGTTCATTCTTTCTCATTGTATTCCTCAATAAATTCTGTCAGGTAAATGTAAGTTACGACAATTTTGAAGTATCTTGCAACATTATGTTGCTATCAGGGGTAAAAAAGTGACCGCACCCAAAACATCAACTTTTTATTGGTGGTCCAATTTAAAAATCTTCTTTTCATTGGAATCCTTGTAAACACACCTGACTGTGTTTTTATGCCCCCGCGACGACATTTCGGGGGCATTAAGTTCTACTCATGTCCGTCCGTCCGTCTGTTCGTGCGTACGAATTTCTGTCAAGCTTTTCTCAGAAACCATGCGTGAGAATGATTTGAAACTTGGTAGGATGGTTAAGTATGACAAACCATACGTCTTAAGCGATTTTGATACCTGTCGGACATCTACTTCCTGTTTGGGACTTAGGCCAAAGTTAAAATATGTGTACATGACTATGAAAATTTTCGTCAAGCTTTTCTCAGAAACCATACATGAAGATGATTTGAAACTTGTTAAGATTGTTGGATATGACAAACTATACGTCCTAAGCGATTTTGAGACCTGTCAGACATCTACTTCCTGTTTTGGACTTAGGCCAATGTTAAAATATGTGAACATGACTATGAAAATTTTCGTCAAGCTTTTCTCAGAAACCATACATGAGATAATTTGAAACTTAGTAGGATTGTTGGATATGACAAACTATACGTCCTAAGCGATTTTGAGACCTGTCCAACATCTACTTCCTGTTTACGACTTAGGCCAATGTTAAAATATGTGAACATAACTATGAAAATTTCCGTCAAGCTTTTCACAGGAACCATACACGAGAATGATTTGAAATTTGGTAGGATGGTTCAGTATGACAAACTGTATGTCCTTAACAATTTTTATACCTGTCGAACATCTACATCCTGTTTGGGACTTAGGCCAATTTTAAAATATGTGAACATGACTATGAACATTTCCGTCAAGCTTATCTCAGGAACCATACATGAAAATGATTTGAAACTTAATAGGATTGTTGAGTATGACAAACTATAGGTCCTACGTGATTTTGAGACCTGTCGGACATCTACTTCCTGTTTTGGACTTAGGTCAATTTTAAAGTATGTGATATGAAAATTTCCGTCAAGCTTTTCACAGGAACAGTATACCAGAATGATTTGAAACTTGGTAGGATGGATCAGTATGACAAACTGTATGACCTAAGCTATTTTCAGACCTTTCAGACATCCACTCTTGTTTGGAATTTAGGCCGATGTGAAAATATGTGAACATGATATGAAAATTTCCGCCAAGCTTTTCTCAGGAACCGTATACTAGAATGTTTTGAAACTTGGTAGGATGGATCAGTATGACAAACTGTATGTTGAAAACGATTTTCAGACCTGTCAGAAATCTACTTCTTGTTTGGGCCCGGCGGGGGCATTCGTGTGACTGTCCCATGGACACATTCCTTCTTTATTCAATCAGATTTGCAATATCTCCTACTTTTTTGGGAAATTAGGCATCAAAGAGGCCAAAAGCGCCTTATGAGTGTTCCTTAAAAGTTGGTATAAATGTCTAAAATAAGGAAAGAATGTGTCCATGGGACACGGATGCCCCCGCTGACCCCAAACAGGAAGTAGATTTCTGACAGGTATGAAAATCGCTAAGGACATACAGCTTGTCATTCTGATCCATCATACCAAGTTTCAAAACATTCTGGTATACAGTTCCTGAGAAAAGCTTGTCGGAATTTTTCATATCATGTTCACATATTTTCACATTGGCCTAAGTCCCAAACAGGAAGTAGATGTCCGACAGGTCTGAAAATAGCTTAAGACATACAGTTTGTCATTCTGATCCATCCTACCAAGTTTCAAAACATTCTGGTATACAGTTCCTGAGAAAAGCTTGACGGAAATTTTCATAGTCATGTTCACATATTTTAACATTGTCCTAAGTCCCAACCAGGAAGTAGATGTCCGACAGGTCTCAAAATCGCTTAGGACGTATAGTTTGTCATACTCAACCATTCTACCAAGTTTCAAATCATTCTAATGTATGGTTACTGAGAAAAGCTTGACGGAAATTCCTACGGACGTTAGGACGGACATGAGTAAAACTTAATGCCCCCCGACATGTCGTCGCGGGGGCATAAAAATGAATAAATGTATATGCATTTAAAGTCCATCAAAGAACACATGTGTCAAAAACCTTTGTGAGTCCATCATGGGCTGCATGTGTCCAAGCCATTTGATATCCATATTGGGCCGCAAATGTACAGTGTACAACATGTTGCGCTCGGTGTAGCGTTTTATTAAGGAAAGAAGATAATACGAAAAGATTAATGATACATTAAAGGGAAAAAAAACTGTAAAACATAAATCAATACCCGCCTTAACCAAGGAAAAAAAAATAAGAAAAAACACACACACGAATACGAATAGCAAAGAATAACAAAAAACGAAAAAAGCACAAAAATCTCTAATGATGTCTCTTTAAATTTAAAAGGTGCTGATGGGTACATGGTGAACGAGGTAGAATGTGATATATATTTTAATGGAAACGTTCCATGTTATGGCGGAATCATGGCACTGGATGGATTGACAGGGAAAGAAATATGGCGACATTACTCCAGCCACGAACTCTTTGGAATCAATTGCAATGAAGACCTAAATAATGATGGAATCGCGGATTGTACAGGAGGTGGACGAGCAGGGGTTAGTATGTGTACATCTTTAAAGGTATCTTAATGGCTTATCTTCACACTATGCCATGTTGGTACTCTATGAAATGTTATTTCCCGTGCCGGGTACTGTTATTTCCCCAATTGTGCATCACGTGGTTTTCTTATATTGATTACCGACACCTAAATTTAAAGATTCTGAAGCAAAACGGTATTGCTAAGCTGTAAAATGGAAAGTATATTACTTTTATGAACATTTCAAATCAAACCTTTAAAAAATTGAAAAGTAAGAATGTTTGTGTAAACTTTTCTTTGATATTTCTTGCTGGAAAATTAGCACATTAACTGAAATATTTGATTGATTGTCTCTTAAAAACAAATAAAACAATGACCATGCATTAAATCATGAATAAAACCTTTTATAAAAATGGTTTTTCTTCTCTTTCTCATGCGTTTTGATATCGACATCGATATTATTTGTTGTGATTTTCAACGATTAGTTGCGGTGGGTAATTTTAAAATTGTACTGTTATTTCGCGTGGCAAATATGCACGAGGTACTGTTATTTCCAGTGGTTTGGTACTGATATTTCATGTGATTACTTAAAACTTTGTTCAAATTTTTGCAAGAATTGATGGTTAACAATTGAACAAGCATTCTGAGAGTATTGCAAAACAATACATAGCCCCCCTACCGGCGTCATATTTCAGTCTCTGGTAAAAATTAGTGTTAAACTTGATCAGTTTATTATTTACAAAAGTGTTAATAAAAAAAGTTAACAAACTTCAGTAATTTCTTAAAGTTCAAAGGACCCGTAAAAATGCGCAAACCGGATCAAAACGCGAACTTGATCTGTAACTCGTTATGGTAGACTCACATATAAAAAATCAGTTCATTATCTGCAAGGGTTTAGTACAAAAAGTGCGGAAAACTGAGGCGTGACGGACAGCTAGACGTGCAAACCTATAGTCCCTTTCGACTGTCGCCGATAGGGAACTAAAAACACTAGATATTCTAGACAGTGCACCTAATTTTGTGAGGTGGAAGACCAATTCATATGCACATGACCATTATTTTGCGACTCGTAGCCAAAATAAAACAGTTTACCTTTAAAAAATAAACCAGAGGTTCTCTAGGTCTAGATTGTTCTATATAGGCATTGTCCGCCTGAGTTCAGACCAAACCATATTTAGAGCGGACCTTGAGTAGACCAGTCTCGAAGCAGACCAGATTAGAAAATGTACCAAATTAAGAATGAACTTTTGAGCAGACTGTGACCCGCCAATCACAAATAAATACTACCCCAAAAAAAAAAAGAAGATAAAAACAACAACCTAAAACAACAAACAAAAACAAAAAATAACTAACAAGATAGAATATTCAAATAGAAAGTTAAGGTACATCCACATGTATTATTGAAAGTCCAATGGAGATTTATTAAGAGGTTAATTAGGCGTTGTGAATAACAGAGTAAGATATTTATCAGACTTAATTATAGAAATGATAAAGAAGATGTGCATCTACGAAGGTCCCACAGATTGTTTAAATGTTTCATATATACCAATACAGTGGTTGATATAAAAGTGTAACTCAAAGGTGTCACGGACGTACATTTCTATCACTATATTATCGTCATAATTAAGCAAGGGCATAAAATACAGTTTCCCTTTTACAGGAAATAACAGTACCATAGTAAATTTTCTAACCAGAAATAACAGTACCATACCACATTTACCACGCGAAATAACAGTACAATTTTAGAATTACCCACTGCAACTAATCGTTGAAAAGCACAACAAATAATATTGATGTCAATATTAAAACGCATGACAAAGGAAGAAAAATGATTTTTATGATGGGTTTAATTCACGATTTAATGCATGGTCATTGTTTTATTTGTTTTTAAGAGACAACCAATCAAATATTTCAGTTAAGGTTCATCTGTACCTTTCTTTAAAACATGGCGTTATTTTTAATCTATTTTCAGTATATGCACAGCCAAAACTGCGCATAAAATTAAAATATAAAGTGTAGCTGGACCTAGATATTAAAAATTCTTACCTTTTCTCTATGAATTCTTCCCGAAAAAATCCTTCATTTTAGAGATCTCTTTTTTCTACGCTTTTAAAAGCACCCGATTTAAGGCTAATATCACTTTCACCCTTTCTTGTGGCCTCAAATTTCATGCAACTTTCAATAAGGGATTTAACTAAAAGTGTTCACCTCGTTTCATGTATGAGGCACATTAGGGATAGTTTGTCCTTTTTCAATCTAAAATCTGAACAGGAAAAAAAAGAGATCTTTATTTTCAAGGAACTTAAAATGAAAAAATGATAGAAATTGAATCAGAAATTACCATATCTAGGTCCAGCTATGCTTTATTCTATTATTTTATTTGTAGTTTTTGTTCTGCATATACTAAAAAATAGGTACAAAATTTCGCTATTTTTAACGCAAGGTACCGATGAACCTTAATGTGCTAATTTTCCAGCAAGAAATATCAAATAAAAGTTTACACAGACATTTTTACTTTTCAATTTTTTAAAGGTTGATTTGAAATGTTCATAAAAGTAATATACTTTCCATTTTACAGCTTAGCAATACCGTTTTGCTTCAGAATCTTTAAATTTAGGTGTCGGTAATCAATATAAGAAAACCACGTGATGCACAATTGGGGAAATAACAGTACCCGGCACGGGAAATAACATTTCATAGAGTACCAACATGGCATAGTGTGATCTTTATTATGAGGATGTACATCAAAGTCGGAGACAAGCGGTCAAATTGGATTTGGGTCATTGGTGAAATCGGTCCCGATTATAGGAATGCAGAGTTTTAAAGTTCTTGGCCATGGAAAGTTGGACGCTCTGTATAAAATATGTACCTGTCTTGTTTCTACGGATGCCAAATGTCACAAGTTGTTTTAACACATTATATTTTCAACATGCATTATTGATTCAACTTGCAGTACAAGAAATGATTTTTTTTGAACGCCATAATAATAAGCATGAATTTTTATAAAGTTAATATGTTCTATCACACAAGACCATATGATGTGAAGGCATGTACTTTATGTTCTATCATGCAAGACACCGTTGTAACTTTTTATGTAGTGTGAAGGCATGTACTTTCATAACGTTATGTTCTATCATACAAGACACCGTTCAAACCAGTGTGAAGGCATGTACTTTCATAATGTTATGTTCTATCATACAAGACATCGTTCAAACTATTTATGTAGTGTGAAGGCATGTACTTTCATAACGTTATGTTCTATCATACAAGACATCGTTAATTCAAACTATTTATGTAGTGTGAAGGCATGTACTTTCATAACGTTATGTTCTATTATACAAGATATCGTTAATTCAAACTATTTATATAGTGTGAAGGCATGTACTTTCATAACGTTATGTTATATCATACAAGACACCGTTCAAACTATTTATATAGTATGAAGGCATTTACTTTTAAAACGTTATGTTCTATCATATATAAGACTCCAATTTCAATTTTTGTATTGATTATTGCATGTATTGTCTAGCGTTATTTTCTATTGTTTAGCGTTATTTTCTATCGTCTAGCGTTATTTTCTATCGTCTAGCGTTATTTTCAATCGTAGAGATTAAATTCATACTATTTTTGTGATGTTTAGGCAGGTCCTTTCATAGCGTTTTGTGCAAACATATCAAAGTTATATATAATCCGGCGTTTGATTTGATATAAATTGTCAAATGAAAATATCCCTTATTTTCTTATCTGACTTCAAATCTTTGGGTATAGTGACTCTGGTGAAGTAAGAAAACAATCCTTTTATATGGTGTGAAGGCTTGTAATTTTATAGCATTATGTTATATCCTTTCATGATCATTATACTAAGCATGCTGGGTTTTTTTTTCAAACATATGGAAGGTGTTTATCAAAAGCACATTATATTTTTCATTTTAATAAGATATTTTTAAAGTATTTTATTTATATACCAATTATGGTCCCACAGGGGGCTATTTCAAATATAAACAATCATGATTAATGACATACATGGAAATTCGAAGAAATATTTTAATAATTTCATATCGTCAAAGAAACCGAAACCAAGAATAACCAAATATATTTTTCCAGAATTATTTGACGACTTACTATGTCCATGCTATTTTTTATAAACAAATTGGGGCGAAGTTGGTCGCAGCTGACTTCGGTTGTACATTTTTTTTAAAATTTAATAACACAAACAGTTGTAAATATGGTAAAGGGAGTGACACAAGAAATGTCAATGACACAAGGTATATTCAAATAAAAATGCAAAGGCACTCAAGAGTGTTTAATTATAATAATGCACACACGAATTGTTCACGTTTTTCTCAACCCTTATTAATGACGACAATCGCTAACTGATGCTCTTCATTACGCCGACATATAAGACATATAAGACAGCCCGTAGGCCATGTTGGTCACCGAATATATTATATCGAATATTTCAACAACTCACATACATGTATACATATATTCATCGGATTCGTACAGCTTAATAATCTTATAAGCTGTACAAATCGGATAAATAAAGACAAACAAAAAAAAAATTAGGGTTGAAGGAATTCAAAACTTTTAAACACCATGACATCAACACAAAAGAGCAATAGACAGTTTATTCTGCTAACATCTACTCCATTATATTGTTTTAAATTTTCTATTTATCTATTTTTATTTATTATTCATTTTATTTACCTAATAATTTGCTTATCTGTCTATTTTATTTTATTATACCACCTGTGTGCCGTGGGTCTATTTTGGACCTATCTATTTCTACTACGCTCAGTGCCATGGGCCTATTTTGGCCTATGTTTATTTTCTGACATTGCATACAATTGCCACTATGACACTGTGCTGTGTGTGCTCTCTTTGGCATTCGACGTTTATAAATCGGACACCAACAAGAAAATTTAAAAAAAGCGGGAAGATTGTCCTGTATTTTAAAAAGAAAATTTTTAACCGATTTAATAAAACCAAAGTAAGATTTCATGAATTTTTACTTAAATGGCGCTAAGTCACGGTCGCCAATCTCGCAATAGACAACTTCGATATTTATTTTTTTTCCTGTTATGAGGTGCGATACGATTTTTTTTTCACACCCGATTTGTTAAGTTAACATTGAACACCTTTTTCTTTGTTTTGGCTAATATAAACATAGGTAATCTATCGATTACATGTACGAAGCTCACTTCGTTGCGCATTATTGTCACTAAGTGGGAATCGACATTAACGTTTCAAAAGTTTAAAGTGCTCATGCAATCCATGCAAAAAAGTCACAGCCAGCATCTGAAGCATGCATCTTGCTAAGCACCTTTAGGTGCATCTTACTTTACCACTTGAGATTATGTGGTACTTGTCGTACATGTAAGCTGGTATATACTACCCTTTCTTCTGTAAGGAGTCATCCATGTAGAAAATATAGGTCACAGCCAGCATCCAAGCATGCATTATTCATAGCATCAGTATGTGCACTATCATACCAATATCATTGATGTGGCACTTGTCAGTAAGCAAAAATGGACTTAAACCATTCTCCTGTAAGTGGTCATCCATGCGGAAAATATAGGTCACAGCCAGCATCCGAAGCCTGCATTGTATTAGGCATCATTACGTGCACCTACCATACCAAGATCATTGATATGACACTTGTCAGTAAGAAAGAATGGACTTTAAACATTCTTCTGTAAGTAATCATCCATGCTGAAAATATGGGTCACAGCCAGCATCTGAAGCATGTATCTTGCTTATCACTTCTAGGTGCACCTTACTTTACCACTTGAGATGATGTGGTACTTGTCGGTTAGCAGTTCTTCTGTAAGGGGTCATCCATGTAGAAAATATAGGTCACAGACAGCATCCAAGGCATGCATTATTCATAGCATCAGTAGGTGTACCTACCACACCAATATTGATGTGGCACTTGTCGGTTAGGAAAAATGGACTTAAAACTGTCATCTGTAAGCGGTCATCCATGCGGAAAATAATAGGTCACAGCCAGCATTCAAAGCATGCATTGTAGTAGACAATATTACGTGCACCTACCATACCAATATCATTGATGTGGCACTTGTCAGTAAGAAGGAATGGACTTTAAAAATTCTTCTGTAAGTGGTCATCCATGCGGAAAATATAGGTGACAGCCAGCATCCGAAGCATGCATTGTGCTTAGCATCACAAAGTGCACCTTCCATACCAATATAATTGTTCTGGCACTTGTCAGTAAACGGGAATGGACTTTAACCATTCTTCTGTAAGTAGTCATCCATGCGGAAAATATAGGTCACAGCCAGCATCCAAAGCATGCATTTTGCTAAGTACAGTAGGTGCACCTACCATACCAATATCATTGATGTGGCACTTATCGGTAAGCGGGAATGGACTTTAACTATTCTTCTGTAAGTGGTCATCCATGCGGAAAATATGGGTCACAGTCAGCATCCGAAGCAAACATTGTTCTTAGCATCACTAGGTGCACCTACCATACCAATATCATTGATGTGGCAGTAAGCGTGTATGGATTTTCACCGTTCTTCTGTAAGTGGGTGCGGACGCCGACTCTGACGCCGACGCTTGGGGTATCACATAAGCCCTCCTCTCACTTTCGTGAGGTGAACTAAAATGCTATTTGATTAATAGGTCATTTGCTACAAACGGATATTATTTAAACCTCAAGACCAAATATTCTCTCAGAAATCGTTTTGTTCTGTCGACCAAACGATATTATTACTAATTTGTTGTTTTTAAAGGCTCATCGAAATTAAAACTTTTGGACTTAAATTGTGGCAATTTTATTTACTGTAAACGATAATGATTCATTGCATCTTATATTTCATATTTTTATATTTTATATTTAGAAAGGGTGTAGGTAATTATCGAGTTCGAGTCAGAGTTAGGGTTCGAGTAAAAGTTCGAGTTACAACTCGAGTTCGAGTTAAAGTTCCAGTTATTATTCGAGTTCGAGTTAAAAATTTCAGCTAGCTCGAAACAGTGATTTTCCTGGAAATAATCGAGTTGCACTTCGAGTGCGAGTTACAGATCGAGTTAGAGTTCTAGTAGTATACAAAACGAGATTTTGCACACTTTCTTTTTCTTTTATATTTGCAACTCTGCTGCATGTAATTTAACCAGCAATCTTCTTTGAGATACTAACTTAGTAAGGTGCTGATTCATATTTTTAATCCGGTTACAGATAAAACCCTGACCACAATGGAAATATAGTTACATTGAATGTTTATTTTTCTTCTTAAACAAATTCGGACATCTATAAAAATGCTTCTGACGCAAAAACAGTGTTATGTTAGGGAGCAACCATTTGATTTTTATTTAGGGGGGTACGGAGCGGGGGGAGGGGGCTATGATTAATTTGAAATAAAAGGCAGGATGCCAAAAATCAGGAAATTAAAAGCTGGACGGTGCTCTGACTGAATTAAAAAAAGGCAGGATGGTGTTTCTGCCTGAAAAAGGTTTAAAAAAATAATAATAAAAGATGTGCGCAAAACAAAAATTCTAGGCTTCGATTTTTCAAAAATAAAAAGGCGGGACGAAGAAAATATCCATAACCCCCCTCCCCTCATAATTATATAATGGTCGTTACCTTACTGTTCAATTGTTGTCTTCATTCAAGAAACTTGATACAAAATAAGTATATCCTTGAGCTAATGCTTACAAAAGTTTTTAGTTTCAAACTCTTAACAATTATTTCTATTCAGCATTTATTTTTCACAAAAAGCAACGGTGGAATCCTTTATTTTTGCTATATCCTCGGAGCTTTCTTGGGGCTCCGCCCCCTAAAACCCTCTACCACGGCTTTGTCCTGGACCCACTTGAAGCCTTAAGCGGTCCCCAGACCCCTCGCCGTAGTTTTGCGTATACTTCATTTTTGCCTAGCTACGCCCCTGCAAGTGATACGCCTGCTCCCAAAATAATGCATTGCGTTAAAAAGTATTCGGTAAAGTATAACAGGAGGTATACATAGGATAAAGTTATATAAAGAAAAGCCCAGACATTTACGTTATACGGTTGCTTAGAAAATTACGGAAGATGGAACGAAAGAACGGACGGGCGGGCAAGGGTAAAACGAAAACCCCCTCTTCTTCGAAGCGATGCCTGACTGACCTGGAAAGGTGAGGCACGTTACAACTCATCATAATAAAGCTGTGAACCAAATTTGACATTAATTCCTTCAGCAGATACCGTGAAATCTGTTACGACAAATTGTCCTATTTTTGACCCTTAAAATGTCTAAGTTCGCTAAGAAAACAGAGAGTAGTTGCGTGAATGTCCTGAAAAAGGGGAGGCACGGAACAACTCATGGACGGACGGAAGGACGGACAGACAGACGCACAAGGTGATTGCAATATAGCCCCCTCTCTTACGAGTGGGGGTATCATATTTTCATATCTTCAAAGACATTGAGACGAGGATTCTGCCGTGTTGGTCCAGTACTGGAGAATATGTAAACCAAGTTTTTATTATACCCCCGTTTGTAAATTGGGCGAGACATTGCCACATTGGTACATATTTGCTCCTTATCCCCAGTCTTTGTTACATTACGTAAATATGTACATTTATTGGTTTTTAATAATATCTACACATATATTTATAAATGAGTATATTGCAAGGCGACAACCTTAAACAGTTTAAAAGAAGAAGAGGTACCAATGGGGTATATGAATGTAAAAAGTCCGAAAGGGCAGAACCAAACCAGTAAACACCAACAAGTGTTATGTTTGACAACATTCATGTAATTGCGCTAAAGTAAATATCCAACTTGAACTCTAACTCGGTCTGTAACTCGAACTCTATCTCGAACTCGAGTAGTAACTCGATTATTGCCATAAAAATCACTGTTGTTTCGAGTTAGCTCAAATTTCAACGCGAACTCGAAAAATAACTCAAACTCTAACTCGAAATTTAACTCGAACTTTTACTCTGGTTAGAACTCGAACTCGATGATTTTTTACCTAAACCCCTTTAGAAAGGTTTCATAAAAAATGTCACGAGTTAAATGATCAAGTTGTGAACTTTGAAATGTTTAAGAAATTTTCAAGTCATTTAACAAATTAATTGATAGGCCCTGTCTGTTTTCTTTTTTACATGTAAAGGTTTGACCTCTTCTTTTATATTACTTGTAAAAAGGATAGCTTACGCTTAAATTATTAAGAAAAAATAATTTTTGTTAGTGTCGAAAAAAAACTTATAACATTTTTTTATGCAAAAGATATAGAAATTTTCGAAAAAGGGAAAACATTTTGGGAATTATATATACGTCATTTTACAAAATACTCTACTTGAAAAATACAATATTTGTATTTCTATCATGCTTTTAGTTAAAAGTTTAAAACGCATAACTATCCAATTTAAAGTTTATACTTTGTAATTGTATCTATTTAAGTTAAAGTACAAAGTAAAAATTTCATGAACTGTCCATTTGTTACATTATTTTGTATATTTTTAAATGTATAAAAAATGTAAAGGCAAATAGAACTTGTACAAATTCAAATCTAGTAAATTCATATATGATTAACTAATTTTCGATTGAGGAAATATTTATTATACTTCGAAGATCTTGAATGTGTATTTATTCTTAATTGCGCGACATTGTCCCGTAGTTGTTAAACTCCTTGAAGAATACATTAGCTCATCTTCTGTAGTAACCTTTGACCACCCAACATGACAATTTAGAAGGCATATTTTACTTCTCGACCAATCAGAGCACAGTATTTCAGACCTCTAATTTGTTAAGTATTCTGTCTACTGACCATCTTAATAACTTGCTTAATGCAAGTCCAAACAAAAGACCCTGATTAGTCAAGGGTCGTTTGTCAAGTGGTCAGCAGACAGATTATCCAACAAACTAGAGATCTGAAATGAAGTGCCCCGATTAGACAATAGTAAATATACAAACCTTTCTTACACAAATAAATAAAACAAAATTTTAACAAAATTAATAAAATAAATATTTGAATATATTAGAAAAATAAAATGAATAATAAAATTAATTTGAAAAGAAGTTAAAGAGCGAAAGTATCAACTCCTTAATCAAAGATTAACTACAGGAAAGTAACACATTATACATATATACCAATCACGTAATATTTAATAAAAACTTAGAATTTCGGTTTCAATTTTTTTTAAATTTTAACACTGACTATACAAAACTTAAATTCCAAAACACACTATTTTGAAATATTAAATCCATAGAGAAACGAAATCAAAACATAATATCCATAGGTGGAATTTTATAAAATGGAAAACTGAACTGTCCACACCGACATGTTTGATTAAAATGAATCTAAACCTGGAGAATCATTTTCTATAAACAGTAAGATTAGTTCAAATTGCTTCCTGTTTCTATGAAATGATGGACCATGCAACTCCTGATTATGAGGATCAAAGATTGGGTCTCAAGTAAAATATGCCTTCTAAGTAGGTTAGAAGGTCGTAAATTTTTCTTAACAATTAAGCATTGTCTCGCCTGCGGCTCGACTGCTTAATTGTTAAGAAAAATTTACTAACCTTCTAACCTTTACTAAGACACCACTTCTATTCAATTCAGAACAAGCTATAAAGCCGGTCAAATGCTTTGATATTTTTGAGTTCGTATATTCCAAAAACCAAAATCTTTCAAGGATAGAAATCGTTTTGTTTTTGTTTGATCCATTGTTCCTCGATTTATCTTATTGTCTGTAAATCGCTAACCAGCTTGTGTAAATGGTCAGTAATTTCAATTCCTTCATTCTTCTTATTCTTAAACATGAATGATAATTGATTGATACTTCCGTTTGTTTGATAATTAAAACAAATTTGTTTCTCGCACATCGATTTCCGTGTGCATTGGCAAATTTCTTTTTTCCTTTAAATTTGACAAAGAAGACATTCTACCGTAATTTTCATTTAAAAGGCCACAATGCAAAATAAAAAAAATATATAACCAAATGGGAACTAGCTTGACCGTTTAAATACACTTTTTTGTAATATAAGTGACCTGGCTTATTTCGATATTTTGAATTAAAGTTGTTTATTTATAATACAAGCATCTATGATAATAAAATGCAAAATTGATGCTGATTATCCAATCTGAAAAAGGGGGGGGGTAGTTTTTGTTCTGGTCAGAAATCATATTTTAAAAGGATTTGAGATTTTTTTTCAATATTACCTGTAGGGAAGAAATCCTTTATTCGGAATTATTTTTTTTTGTTAAACTCTGCTGCCAATTTTTTTTTTTCATCAAAATCAGATTGAAAATACTTTTAAGGAAAAGTCTATAAGATTGTTCAAAAATAGAAGACATAAGGGACATATTTTATTTTTGTTCTGGGTTTCGATAATTTTGACTTCATTCTTAGCAATCTCGGGTACATGTCGGGGGCATTCAATTTTACCCATGTCTGTTCGTTTGTCGTCCTTACGTCCACACGGAAGCTTTCGTCCACCATTTATCAGATACTTTAAAAAAATAAGTTTTGGCAGGATTACTGTTTGGCCTATACTAAAATTACAACCACACTTTTCGTCAAAGAAGCGATTTGAATATTTGGCATCTTGGTCTAGAATGACAAATTTGTGCTCTTAGTGGTGTTCAAAAGTGTCCCATTCTTACATCCTGTTTGGGATGTCGCACGGGCACAAACCTCCATTTTACAATGCTTAAAGACGTCAAAGACAGTTTTTCGCATGCTTCTAGTTTAAAGAAAGGGAAATATCAAAAGATTTGAAATGATATTGAACATTCATTTAAGTTTTACCAAACGGCCAGGACAACGATGCAGTTTTCTCTATCTTTCTTTCCCTACCCACCTAGTGTTCATCGTGTTCTGTGTTACAACCTTAGATTGTCTACGAGGAGGCTTAACTAGGCAACCGAAAGCTAGATTTTTATCTAGCCTAGGTGGTCTACTGGTCTAGGGCACTGGACACAGTGCAGGCGAAGTTGTCATAGATGACAGAGTATGGGTTCGATTCCAGCTCAACCCCATGCTGGATTTGCCGGTGTCAACGGCTTTAAAAAGATGATTTTCATCACTGTTGGCACACGGACACCCATTTCTAACTTTGAAGCTCACCATATCCATTCTATATTATATCAATTACTTTACAGAGCTGTACGCAACACCATTTATCAGTTTCAAAGAAGGCTTGTTTTCATGAGAAAAGCCCAATTTTTATCAGCCATGAAACCAGAAACACACAATACTTTTTACTTTGGCCTCAGTGGCCTATAGAACCTGTCCAGTAAATTACAAAGGAAAACAAGAGATAAAATCGGTGATGTATTTGGTCTAAATATCCTACATTCTTCATGTAAACTTTCATCAAAATCTGTCTAGCGGTTTAGGTGGAGTTGCACTTACAAGGTCTCCCATTGAAACTATATATGACCATATATATATAAAGTCTTAGTCCAATTAGTTTCCCTGAATGACATTCGAAAGCTATAAAAATTCTTGATTCACATTTACCTATGATGTATATGTAAAGTTTTGATCAAGACCCGTTTAGAAGTTTAGGAGGAGTTGCGCTTACGAGGTCTCCCTTGAAGACTATATTTAAAAAGTCTAAGTCCAATTATCTCTCCTGAATGTTATCCAAGAACATGACAATTCTTCATGCACATCTACATATGATGTACTTCCTTCATGTAAAGTTTCATCAAGATCCGTTGAGCGGTTAAGGAGGAGAAGCGCTTGCGAGATTTGTGGACAAACAGACAATTATTTTATGTCGATCGCTCTTTTATTTATCTGGTGGCCGCCACTTGCTTGATATGGCGACCGCCACTTATTATATGGTGCCCGCCACTTATTATATTGCGACCACCACGTATTATCTGGCGGTCGTCATTTATTACCTTAAGTCGCGGCCGCCATAAAATGCCGCCTCCAGATAAATCATGTGGCGACCGCCATATAAGAAATGGCGACTGCCAGTAAAAAAGTGGTGACCGCCATATAATAAGTGGTGACCGCCATTTATAAGTGGTGGTCGCTATTTCTTAAGCGACGTTTTAGTCTTACTTGGCACTATTGGGATTCCATATGAAAGAAACTGATTAAATTAAAATAAATGTTATCAGCATATGTTTGATTGTACCTGACTTTGCAAGCTCACCCTTAAATTGTACATGTATTCAAACAAAGCTCTTCTCGTTATTTTGGAGAAAGTTGTAAGGTAGCAACCTTTCGATTTTGAATTTCATGGGGGTTATGATGAAATATGTAGAGCCACAGCCACGAAGGTTCAAAGTTTCTTTCTAATACAATCTTCAGACTTCTTCACCTTTTCATGAATTTAATCAAAACGAGTTAGGTTATACCTGTACTCTTCCTTTCTGACAATGTTAAGACTACCCACATTCAAATCTAACTGTTACTTCGCCAATTTAATATTACTTGCAGAATTCTTAACTTTTCACAAATTTTATATTTATAATTATAATGGGCAGATTTTGGCAAAAATAGTAGGTCTCATTCGTTGAAAACCGTAATTTTTTACATTCTTTACATATCATAACTAGAATGGCTGCCTTTCGTGGAAGACATATGCAGCCCGTACCATAAAATATTCAGTTAAGAGGGAAGTAGACGAATTAAGGGTATAAAATTGTTGTATACCAAATAGAACTATCGTTGCTACATGCCAAACATTTAGAGGCTGTGACATGTAGCTGCCCGGAAAACCGGGAAGATATTTTTGTGACGCCACAGGACGCCGCATAACGATGGATAATGCCAATGTAACTCCTTAATGTCGCTTTGCAACAAGTTCCAGATGACATACCAGTACACATTTCTGTCATAGAACTATTGTGTTCGACAATTGTAGCCATTTTCATTTTCAGATTTATCCGTAACATGGAAAAAAATGTAAAAAGTAGTGAAAAATAATTGAGTTCACCGCTTTTCATTATTATAAACAATTGAATAAAAAATATTGCAATACATCAAATATGTAGTCAAATGAACATCCAAGCAACAGTGATAACTTCAAGTTTAATTTTTGGGGACATTTTTGAGTCTTCGTGGCTCTACTCCTTTAAAAAAAAATGACAGGGTGCCCAAAATCAGAATATAAAAGACGTGGCAATGCTTTAATGGGATTGTGTTGTTTGCTAAAAAATAATTGGAATTGAAATATAACAAGAACGGAATTCATAGGTCCCGCGCCGAATGATAAAAAATTAATTCCGCCCTTTTAAATGACATCCCTGAAAACGCATACCACCATACGAGACCACAATCTAGTTAAGCTACATATCAAATATCGAAAGCATGCGATTAGTAATAGCTGAAAAATCGTATACGATTTTTTTTTCATTTTTTTACCCTTAAAAATTCTAAGTCAGCTAGTTGAACAGGAATTAGGTAAGCAACAGACATGGACACGCACCCTACCATATTGGACCCTTTACCAAATATTGATAGCCAAGGATTAATAGTAGCTGAGATACCTGTTACACAAAAAAGTGTGACGGACGGACGAACGTATGCCAAGCATGTTTACATTGCAGCGGGGGACAGAAAACTACGCATGTTTCATGGACCAATTTTCAACTCTCTCTTGACTCCATTTGCGGGGAAGGTTACAGGAAGCGATGCTAGTCTATCGGAAAGGACGTAAAGGTTTGTGTTATAGGGAAAGCAATATCTTATACAAGTTACAAGTTAAAGTAAAAAAAAAACCTTTTGCAGAGTATGATATAAGTAGGCTCATATGGGACGCTTCATGTAAAAAGGCCTCACTCGAAAACTGCAAGCTAGAGAAAGATTTACATAAGCACCAAGCTTGTTTCCCAAATCTAGAATAGATAAATATTAAAGGAGATTCATTTGATTTTTATGGGGAGGAGGGGGGATATGGTGAAATTTGAAATAAAAAGGCAGGATGGCGAAAATCCAGAAATAAAAAGGCAGGATGCCGAAAATCCAGAAATAAAAAGGCAGGACAGTGCTTTAAATTAAAAAAAGGCAGGATGGTATTATTGGCTGAAAAGGTTATAGTAGCTTTGAAAATAAGAATAAAAAAAAAATCCAGGCTCGTATTTTTTTCAAGAACAAAAAGGCGGGACGCAGAAAATATCCTTAGCCCCACTAAAAATCAAATGGTTGCTCCCTTAGTCTAAATAATTACTGGTTGGTCATTTCTAAATAAATTTCGAAGAAAACAGGGAAATGCCAGTGTGACAATGTAAAAAATCTGAAAAGACACAGCGAACGATCTAACAACACACAGAAACAGACAACATAAAAACACCAAATTACATATAACTGAGAAGCAATCAATAACCCAAAATCAAGTCTAAATCGGTTGATCTGGAAAGGTTAGCAGTTCTTGGTTGTTGCAACACGCCTGTCTTATGGTCGATTTGACCTGTCAATTCCAGTCAAATAATACATTTTTGTTTCAAAGAAAAACACACTAGAAGAAAATGAAGTAGCGGATCTAGAGGGGGATTTTGAAAGTTGGAAAATTTTGCAATTTTCGTGCAGATTTTAGGCAAAATTGACCTTGAACCCATCCTTTTCGTTTCCAATAGACGATACACGAATCTTCCATTCCAAATATTTCTGGATCCTCATATACAATGGTAGACAACAGCTTTATCTTTATTTGATGGCTACCATTGTACCATATTGCCATGCCTTTTGCTTTGTAAAAAATCCTGCAAATTAAAACTGTCTTGTCATATCAAATCAGAACATTATCATCAGTTATTTTCTAGGATAATACCATTGTATAAAAATATACGTTTTCACTACCTAATGATGTCTTTAGCGTTGCCCCGAGATCAAGGAAAATCACAAAAAAACAAAAGAGTTTAACCTTTTTTTTATTAAATCATATTACATTAATTTAAGGTAGACTTAAATGTATACTTTTTTTTAACAATTCTGGATTAATTTGTAATATTCTTTCCAATGGACGACCGGATTAGATTTTATTTTGTACATGTAAGTAGAAATTTTAATATTTAAAATCTGATAATTCTATGCAATATAGGAACTAAGAAGTTAACCTTAGTTCTGATGTTGGAAATTCAATTAGCCGATTTTCAAGGTATTATAGCTAAATATTTGTGGTGTTTCAATATTTTTCTTTAAAGTGCGCGATTATTTTGTAAAATAAGATTTTATTGGCAATGTTGTTTTAATCATTCTATTATATTACACAATAAAACCATGTTTTCATATGAACATTTTTAAACGAATTTATGTCAATATTCTTGCATGCTTATATTTAAATAAAAAAAAAAAACAAGAAAGTTCTCACGATACATAAAAAAGAAGCTAATTGATACACAGACTAACTTGGTTTTATTTTTAAAATAAAGAATTTCACTCATACATGTCATAGATTACCACTTCTTTCGCATTAACTGCATGTACTAAGAAAGTGATATTGACTGAATAGAAGTTTCAAACAGTTCTTATAATATTTATGCCATTGTCAGTTATAAATGTAAATATATGCAAAGGGGGTAACTTGGCTTAAATATCGGCTGTCGATCTCAGCCGTAGTATGGCGCATTTTTTTTGTATCTCTATGATGTGGTATAATATCGAATTCACTCTCTGTTCCCAATAAGACTAAAGTTATGGATTAATATGCACAATACCTTAATTGTCATGAACCTATTAAATGATAGAACATTTTGTTATTAAGGTATATATTTTTTAAGGAAAATTGAGATTGGCCCTGGATATGATAACTGGTGAAAATAAATTAATACACAATATATAAATCGTTAATCTGCGGTCATAACGTTACATGCACATGTCTTCACACCATTGACAAATAGGTTGAAATGTGGTATGTATGATTATTTATACCGTTATGAAAATAAATGCCTTCACATCATTTAAAAAGTTTAAAATGGGGTCTTATATGATAGAACATAATGTTATGAAAGTACATGCCTTCACACTATATCAATAGTTAAGACTTTGGTCTGTATAATACAACATAACGTAATGAAAGTAAATGTCTTCACCTATATATAATTAGTTTAAAATGGGGTCTTATATGATAGAACATAACGTTATGAAAGAACATGCCTTCACAACACATAAATAGTTTCGACGGTGTCTTATATGATAGAACATAACCTTATGAAAGTACATGCCTTCACACTATATAAATATTTTGAACAGTGTCTTATATGATATAACATAACGTTATGAAAGTACATGCCTTCACACTACATATTAAATAGTTTGGACAGTGTGTTGTATGATAGAACATAACGTTATGAAAGTACATGCCTTCACACTACAATAAATAGTTTGAACGGTGTCTTGTATGATAGAACATGAAATGTATGAAAGTACATGCCTTCACATCATATGGTCTTGTGTGATAGAACATAACTTTATAAAACATCATGCCTATTATAATGGCGTTTAAAAAAACATTTCTCTCACTGCAAGTTGAATCAATAATGCATGTTGAAAATATAATGTGTTTTTTACACATTGTCACAATGGATACCGGTAGTAATTTTCAATCCCCAACTATTTATTTGCCCATTTTTTTACTGTTAATAGCACCACGTTGTAATTCATTCCATAACGCATCCACTCAAAGACATATATAATGGTGTCCATTTTTTTTTAGCTTTTTCTTGTTACTTTATTCCAGCTAATTAATGATACATCCCATAACTCATTCATTCATATGATATAGTGTCGGTTTTGTCTGAATGGAGAATTTTTTTCCTGTTATTTCATACCAGTTAATTGACAGTACGTTGTCTGCATATCCATTATGCCGTTATAATCAGATTCCCATTTTTGTAAAAAATCTTTGTAAGCATTGTATTATTTATTGATCTGCAAAGTTCCACCAGAAATTATGCATAAATTAGTCAGAATATTGATATTGTTGTAAAATTACATTTCAAATGCAGCTGGTAATTCTTTATAGTCACATTTCAGTCCGACAGTTTTTAACTGTCATCTAAAATGCATGTAGTTTGACGCTCTTTAAAATGCAAATTTGCAGTTCGGATAATGTTTGGAAGACCTTAAGACGAATATAATCTAACGCGTGTAGCTTTTTCAAATAAATACATCTAGTAAATATGTATGCATACAGGGACGCGAAAAGACACACGTACCGAAAAGAGCTGATACCCGAGTTCCTTAACTTATGACATTTTGCGGTTTCTTGCTTTCCGGGTGACACAAGTGAACAATATAAGTCCAAACAAATTGAACATTGTTGCTTAACCCAAAACTAAATGGTAAAAAGTCTAAAATTTTATGAGAGAAGTATGGTAACCGAGTATCTGTGCAATTGGGTAAAAAGACAGATTTATTTCAAAATGTTATACCAGGGATGGGATGTCGACTTCAGAAGCACAAACTCTAACTCTTAATAACGTCGCCATTTTTTTTTAGTAAATTGGTGATGATAATAGTCGTATGCTTTTTTTTAATAAGTTGCATAATTAACTTTAATTCTGTATAAAGTGGTGATTCCCGTTCTGATCTTTTGTATTATAGCATGAATCCTGTTAGTAGTGATACGCATAGTGGTTTATGCTTCTGATATTTAGCAGTTTAAGCATCAATTCCTATAAATCTTACATAGTTGTTTATTAGGGACCATCCGACTGTCATAACAATCTAACTTTACAATTAACTATTATATATACATATGTCATTTGGTAACAATTCTTGTTCTAGCGTTATGTATATCTTGTCTATTTGTAATCTTATTTGTATATGTTTCTTGGATCACGCCTCTATTGTGCTCTTTCCAATAAAATTATTGATTGATTGATTGATTAGTAGCTTCTATATAGTTTAGATACAGCACCTAGGTAACTATATGCAAGCTCTAGCCTCTACAATGAGTTACATATAACTCATGGATACATGCAGCCGTCTTATTAGATTACAACATTTAATAACCATCACACTGTATTTCCCTCTCAGGCTTTTGAATCCCTTGATATTCAGATTCTGTAATTTCTTAACACAACCTTAAGTTAGACGAACGTTATGAATGCGTTCTACAATCGTCACACATGCGCTAGGCAATCGGCAAGTACGCTGGACAAACACTATATACATAAGTTTTGAATAAGTTTGTCGTGCGTTGCAGGTTGTTAGTCTGACGCTTTGTGTTCGTTCATCGAGATATTTTTTGATTTTTTTTACAGCGAATGCCAACGTGTTCCAACGTTTTAGAAAATTATTCTAACGTTTGGCACATGTTGGCTAAAACGTTATAGTATGACAGGGCCATTAGCATGGTTACTGCAAGCTTAAACATTAAAGGAAGTGGCGAAGTTGCCTCGTCAGATTTAGTGCAACTAATTTTTTAAGTCTACAAGTCTTTACTAGAAATTAATCATAGAAACTTTAAAAACAAATAGAAAATAATGATATGTGGAATTAATTGTACGTGACACAGCCAACAATCAAGCGGCAATTCAGAAAAACCATGCACAATGGACAACCGCCAGCAGCTTTCAACGAGGCCAGTAGGTGCTGCTGTTTTCTTAGCAAAACATCAGTTTTCATAGCAAAAGATCGCTGTGGTCTTATAAAAGCTGATAAGGTTTTCAAAACCCCCGTTGTAACAAGGTCCGGACCGTAGAGGATGAGAACTGGACCTGCTAGGAGTTAAAATATTTTTCTTCAGTGTCACCTTTTCCTTATTCTCTAATTTTCATTCGATTTATCAACCTCTCAACCAGTTGTGAAAAAATATTTCTCACCTCTAGAGAGAAATTTGTTCTCAGCGTAATTGCACGTGCAATTGATGAGCGACCTTTTGCTATTTCTTACCTGTAAACATTAGAGAAAAACCTTCTACAACTTAATTCTCGATGGTTATGGAATTTCTAACATCTCGAGAAATAAACTTGATATTTTAATCGCTCGGCAAGCCTCGCCATTAAAATAATCAAATTTATTTCTCTCGATGTTAGAAATTCCATAATCAACTCGATTGCGTTGTAGAAGCTATATTTTCTTAACCACAAAGTGAACACATGCTTTATAATGGGTTACTTGAACTTATTGTGCGTGAGCTGTCAATTGGGTGTTCAGTTCTGTCACTCAGATTCTTCATTTTTGTTGCTAAAGCATATATTTGCGAAATACATACAAGACCTAAAATATGACTTGATTTAGATCAATTAGTCAGAGTTTAAAAAACAGCGAGAATAAATTCAACTTATTATAATTACCAGTGATATCTTTATTATTTGTATTCATGTACATCCTATATGCCCGGCTGGGCCTACATGTACATGTATATTCTTGATTAGATATCCTACTTGTCAATTATGTACAGGAAGTCTATATTCATGTTTTCCTGTCAAATCGATATTGCTTAACTTTATGCCATCCTCCTGTTGGCCATTTGCACCTTATTTCGTGTTCCATGGCTATCTGGGTGTAGGTCTCTCAATATCGAAAAGCTTTCAATAATAGCAATGATTTTACATGGAGTCTACGGCGACGTACTCGGGGTCATCAAGTGATCTACTGTGGCCCACATTAATTCTTCAGTACACCAATCAATAATTCTTTACTTTATTTCATCTTCCTGTTGGCCGTTGGTAGCTAATTGTTTGCCATGGATATTAATGATTCAAGTCTATCTGAAGTAGTTTTCTTCCATTTAGTGAAGATAAAATTACTGTTCTTGATTGCATTATTCTGTATAAAACATATTCACCCCTAGTAAGGTCAGGAAAGTCCAGTGAAGGATTCATGTAAAGTTGTATTTGGTAAGACGATTCAGTTTTGTCGGGTTAAATAAAAAATTTACCTTTCCAAAGACATTAATTTTGCAACAAAACAAAGTAAACAACTTTGTTTTGTTGCAAAATTAATGTCTTTGGAAAGGTAAATGATCAATTTAACCCCGTCTCTTTATTTGTACCACAAAAAACTAAAAAGTCGTAAATGCATATACAAATCTGTTTTGAAATAAAGTTACAGTTCACGAAAAACGTCAAGGTTGAATTATGTTCATGACGAAAACTATAACATCAGATAGTTGTGTTTTTGTTTGCATAAAGTGTCTATATTTTTCATCAAAGCAAAACTATTATACGTACTAGAGACAAGTTGAAAATTTGTATTGAAAAAAATTAGTATACCTTAAAAAAATAGATGTAAAAATTGGCGGATAATGTTCTGGTAATAAGAGGATTCTGTTCTGGTAATGCACGGAGTTCGGTTCAGTATCGGTTTAAAAAAGAAACATTTAAATTTATATGTATTAATATCTGTGGGCAAATGCTGTATAACTTAAGATACTTAAAATGTTAAGTTAAATATCCACAATAAGAAACTAAAATATTGTTAAAAGACTCATTAGTGACAAAATATAGTGTGACAAAATTGAATAAGACAAGACCAATCAAAGGTTTGTGTTAAACATAAGATGCTTATTATTAGCGAAAATAATACAATCAATATGTACATCAATCAAGGCTTTGCATATTTGGTTGAATTTCTAGATATGCTCGAAAGCGAAAAAGATCATTAAGAGTTTATTATCCCTAAACCAACGGTTATAGAAAATTTTAGAAATTCTACCATTTCATCTTTAAATGAATTGTCTTACAAGCGAATGCAAAATGATTTTTGATACATTTCTCATCTCTTTTGAGTTTTCTCTTACTCGTATCCATCTGAAATAGAAATTACAGCAAAGTTCCAGAAAATAAATTTTGCTACGCCTGACGAGAAATGAGATACAAATTTCTGGAAACCTTAAGGTTTTGTAAAGTTTTTAAAAAAAATGTTTCATAAGCGCTTTTGTAGTTTATGGACGGTCCTAAATGTCCCTGTCAACTAGTCGAACGGACAGAAAGAATCTTTCTTTGTTTTGAGGATAAATGTGTTTCAAGTAAACCGGATTTTGTGCAACAACTTCTATTAAATTTTAAAACAAAACCAAAGCTACTTTACTGGGGCATATGCATACCAACTTTCGTCAACATAAGGTGCTCATATAACTCAAACACTGAAAAATTGATAGCATTAAACGCCGACGCCGTCGTCGCCACCGCTTGCAAAGTAACACTTATTGCCAGCCCTGCCACGCAGGCCAAACCCCTCCCCCGAAAAAGTGCACCTCAGATATCAAGCATGGGTCTCAAATTACGGAAGCACCAACTCATTTATCTATAAATAAATCCCCATCCCGTTTTTTTTATTCGTTAGTAAGTTTTGCCTTAACTCTCGGGAGATGTACAATAAAAGGGTGATACAATGAACATGAAATGATGATGAATTAGACAATGGGGACATCAGGGAGGATAGTTTTTGACTGCCATTGGAAAAAGGATTTATTGGTAACCTGGACGGACAATTAAGCCTCCTACATGGGATCCTTCTGCAGCTGGGTTATTTTTTCCAACAAGATGCACCACTATGGTTTGCGGTCAGGTTATCCGCATTATATATGTAGCCTGACGACCCCGGCATTCATTATGAATGGCGCACCATTCAACCACTTTGGGCACACATCCCAGTCGCTATTTGGGCAAAGCGGCCTGACGCGACGAAGGGTTTCTGGGCGATTTTTAGTGGACGTTTACCGATAAGCTAAAGCGCTGCTACGGGCCTATTTGCCACCCGGGACCCGCACGGAGGTTTTGCAATTCGAAAATAGTAAATACTGTAACGAAATGAAATGTGTCTGTTTGCAGGAATATAGGGGCAACCAATTCACAGTTATTGGTAATGCAGGTTCGTTTCAAAAATGAGACTGCATGTAGATGCACCCCCTTCCAGATCTAGAAAAATCTGAGATGAGGCATTTAATTCCATTTGATTCAAACATTAAATTAAGATACGTTTAAGGAGCATTTTAAGATATTTTAGGGTCATATTAATTTAATTCTTACTTATAAGTATTTGCAAAAACTCCAAGTATTTTGACAAAAATCAAGTAGGGCATTCGAGTGTTAAAAGTCAAAAGGGGCAACGACAAATCAGAAAACATGAACGTGAACAGCACGAAGAAACACAAAACATAAAACAAACACAAAATCAACAAAACAGTTATCAACGACGCAAACTCAAGTCGAACGAAAGTGAACTCGTGCGCTCCGGAAAAGTAAACAGTTCCTGTATGCATGCTATTAAACATTCGTCGCACTGCCAATTTCAAATTCAGCGTGTCGATTCCGGTTAAGGAAGATTAAACAAAACCCTATGACAAACCAACATCTGTACTCATCTGAAAGAGAGAAATCCCATATTTGTTTTTGAGCTCATGATGTCTTCCGTAAATTTCTTGAGTCAAGACAGCAATCAAGGAGCAACATAACCCTGTGTTAGCACTTTTTGTGTCATATGTGTGACGCTCTGCCAAGGAAATCGATGTAATACTACCGCAAGCTCTCGGGTAATGAATCAATTGTGGAACTTAAACTCCATTTGCTGGAGTAAATGGAATTTTGCTACACAAGGAGTATAAAAGTTGACGATTCGAATATTTATTGAAGTCATCACGTTTTTTAAAGAGTTTTGTTAAAAGTTTTTCATTGGAGTTTATTTCGAGATTTTTGAATCCGTTGTGTCCTTTATCTCAAATTTCTGACGATAAATGAGCATTGAGAATCGTTCAGTGAAAGGACATCATCAATGTAACGGAAAGTGAAGTTAAAAGAGAGAGCTAGTCTACGATCCTTTTTTAGCTCACCTGGACCGAAGGTCCAGGTGAGCTATTACCATCACTTGGCGTCCGTCGTCGTCGTCGTCGTCGTCTGTCGTCGTCTGTCGTCGTCGTCTGTTAACAATTTTTCAAAAATCTTCTCCTCTGAAACTACCAAACAGAATTTAATGAAACTTGGTATGAATGATCCTTAGGGTGTCCTGCGCCAAACTTGTGTTTTGATTTTTGATCCGTTAAAAAACATGGCCGCCGTTACTAAAAATAGACTAGGGGGGTTAGACTACTGTTTTTGGCTTATAAATCAAAAAGTATAAGAGATAGAGGAAATCTGAGGCACGCTACTGATTCAGAATCAAAAGCTCTACAAAAGTCTCCATTTGGTCAAAGTTGTCAGATGACCCCTTATAGGGGTTTCAGCCCCTTAAAGGTGAAAAATAGCCATTTTTCATGTTTTTGGCCTACAGAATGATAACTATTGCAGATAGAGATTAGCTGTTGCTTGCCTAAATGTTCAGCTCATTTCACTCTACAAAAGTCTCCATAGGGTCGAAGTTGTCAGATGACCCCTTATAGGGGTTACGGCCCCTTAAAGGTGAAAAATAGCCATTTTTCATGTTTTTGGCCTACAGAATGAAAACTATTGCAGATAGAGATTAACTGTTGCTTGCTTAAATGTTTAGCTCATTTAGCTCTACAAAAGTCTCCATAGGGTTGAAGTTGTCAGATAACCCCTTATAGGGGTTACGGCCCCTGAAAAATAGCGATTTTTCATGTTTTTGGCCTACAGAATGAAAACAATTGCAGATAGAGATTAGCTGTTGCTTGCTTAAATGTTCAGCTCATTTAGCTTTACAAAATTCTCCATAGGGTGGAAGTTGTCAGATGACCCCTTATATGGATTACGGCCCCTGAAAAATAGCGGTTTTTCATGTTTTTGTCCTACAAAATGAATACTATTACAGATAGAGATTAGCTGTTGCTTGCTTAAATGTTCAGCTCATTTAGCTCTACAAAATTCTCCATAGGGTCGAAGTTGTCAGATGACCCCTTATAGGGGTTACGGCCCCTGAAAAATAAAGATTTTTCATGTTTTTGGCCTACAGAATGAAAACTATTGCAGATAGAAGATTGGCTGTTGCTTGCTTAAATGTTCAGCTCATTTAGCTCTACGAAATTCTCCATAGGGTAGAAGTTGTCAGATGACCCCTTATAGGGGTTACGGCCCCTGAAAAATAGCGTTTTTTCATGTTTTTGGCCTACAGAATGAAAACTGTTGCACATAGAGATTAGCTGTTGCTTGCTTAAATGTTCAGCTCATTTAGCTCTACAAAAGTCTCTGTAGGGTCGAAGTTGTCAGATGACTCCTTATAGGGGTTATGGCTCCTTATAGGTGAAAAATGGTGTTTTTGGCCTATAGAATGAAAACTATTGCAGGTAGAGAAAAGCTGTTGCTTGCTAAAATGTTCAGCTCATTTAGCTCTACAAAAGTATAGGGTCAACATCAAGACCAGGTGAGCGATTCAGGCTCCTGGGAGCCTCTTGTTTTTTCTAGAAGTGATTGTAAGAAGTCTGCTTCATATGAATGAAGAAATTAATCTATTATAGCTTTATTAATGCAAATTTTACCCAAAAGGTTGTAAGCATATAACAAGTACAAAGATTGGAATGTAAGCATGCATGATATCCGAATTAACGAATTCTCTTAGTTCCTGGATAACACGAAATGAGTTACAGTAAAATTGGTCAACTATGCTACTTATAAATTACGCAGTCTATGTAAATAACCATAAAAATGTATGATATAACCCGACAAAACAGTATCCACAATTTACCAAAACCGAAGTCTATAACTGAACAAAACTGAATCCTCTAAAATGGTGAGACAAATTACCGGTTTGATGGGTTTACTAATTTGATTTTCTTAAACAGTTGGCAGTACTCTCCTTGCATGTTTTAATTTAGAATGATTTAAAAAGAACGTGGGTACACATTGCATGCTTTATCATAAGATTGAAATGTGTTGTTTACTTTTAATTTAGAGTTATAAAATGTATAACCTTTTTAGTCATAACTTTTAAACCATTATTCATAGATTAACCAAACTTTCACATTTTATTGAAATCAATACAAAAATGTAAATTATAAAGAAATATAAATAATACATAGGTTTATGCTTATTAACAATGCTCAGGTGTGCATTGTATGTGTGTTTTGTAAACAATATTAATCGAAAAAGGGACGAATTTAACCAACCAAATACAACATTACGTGAATCCTTCACTGGACTTTCCTGATCGTCGTGAATTCACCTTACTAGGGGTGATATTTATCCAATTTGAATAAAATTCTATATAAGTCATATAGTACATTTGGGTGAATGGCCGTTCATAACATTATACATATACGCGTATATGTTGAGTTACCGTAACACATGTATACGCGTATATTTTTATGCCCCCGCGACGACATGTCGGGTGGCATAAAGTTTGACTCATGTCCGTCCCGGTCCGTCCGTACGAATTTCCGTCAAGCTTTTTTCAGGAACTGTACATGAGAATGATTTGAAACTTGGTATGATGTTTCAGTATGACAAACTATACGTCCTAAGCCATTTTGAGACCTGTCAAACATCTACTTCCTGTTTGGAACTTAGGCCAATGTGAAAATATGTGAACATGACTATGAAAATTTCCGTCAAAGCTTATCTCAGGAACCATACATGAGAATGATTTGAAACTTTGTAAGATTGTTCAGTATGACAAACTATACGTCATAAGCGATTTTGAAACCTGTCGAACATCTACTTCATGTTTAGGACTTAGGCTGATGTGAAAATATGTGAACATGACTTTGAAAGTTTCCGTCAAGCTTTTCTCAGGAACTGTACATGGGTATGATTTGAAACTTGGTAGGATGGTTCAGTATGACAAACTGCGACTTTCAGGTCTGTCGGACATCTACTTCCTGTTTGGGGCCTAGCGGGGGCATCCGTGTCCCATGGACTTATTCCTTCTTTATTTATATATACGCGTATATTAGTATAATAAACGCGTTTATATACACGTTAATTCTCATACGTGTATATGGTGAACATGAGATTTTACGTTACCAAATACCACAGGCGTT
The DNA here is from genome assembly GCA_963971305.1 of Arcuatula senhousia. Lineage (NCBI taxonomy): Eukaryota > Metazoa > Mollusca > Bivalvia > Mytilida > Mytilidae > Arcuatula > Arcuatula senhousia. The sequence goes on from OZ020306.1 coordinate 50,666,303, forward strand.
TGGGTCCAGGATTTTATTTTATTATAAATAACATGTATATAAAAATTTTCATCTCGTCTATATACTAGGTCCAGGATATATAGACGAGATGAAAATTTTTATATACACGTTATTTATAATAAAATAAAATCCTGGACCCAAACGCCTGTGCCAAATACAAATGCTTCAATTGAAGGTAGAGAGAGGATGACGAGAACAACGGCAACACCTTGAATGTTTAAATAGCAAAATTTTAACCTTTTCATGTTTATGGCTGACCTACTTTCTCATTAACAGTAGCATGTTTTAGTAATTTTTCTTTCTAAGAAAGTTCAAACGACTATGTATATACACCAAAGCTTTTCAATCATTTCCAGAACTAAATCCATAGAAGTGCTTTGATTAACCTCATTCCTAGAAAATAGTCGACACTTCATGCCAAATGATATCTTTAATATGAAACATTATGCTACACTAACAGAATGGTTATTTTTCTTGAATTTATCACACACAATTTACATTTATCTTACATTAATACGTAAATTTTCACATAAAGTTGAATAACTGAATTTGTCTCAAAACACCTACACATTCCTCCTTAACTCTTTCAATAACATCATGAACAAATGTCATTATCATTTATAGCATAAAATACATTTATTAATGTCCCTGGATATTTCAAATGAAAAAAAATGAAGAGAATATTTTAACAAAATTTTAAACATTTAAGACATTGAGTAATGCTTATATAACAAACGAATGTGAAATGCCGAAGCATTACAATCAGTTTCCGCGTAGTACAATGTTTGTGTTTATTGTACCACGTTCAATGCGACCATTTGATTTTGATAACCCCCGCAAACAAAGTTTTGGGGGTATATAGGAAACACCCTGTCTGTCTGTCTGTCTGTCCGTCCGTCTGTCCACATAACTCGTAAGCGCTTCTCCTCCTAAACCGCTTGAAGGATTTTGATGAAACTTTACCTGAAGGAAGTACATCATATGTAGATTTCATCGCTCTTGGATATCATTCAGGGGAGATAATTGGACTTAGTCTTTTTAAATACATTGTTCAATGGGTGACCTCGTAAGCGCAACTTCTCCTAAACCGCTCGAAGGAGTTTGATGAAACTTTACATGAAGGAAGTGCATCATATGTTAATGTGCATGAAGAATTTTCATCGCAATCAGACATCATTCCGGGGACATAATTGGACTTAGAGTTTTTAAATACATTATTCAATGGGAAACCTCGTAAGCGCATTTTTGGCCGGATTTCACGGAGTGAAAAATCCGGGTTATAAAATGGTGAATATCGGGCGGCGGGCGGCGTGCGGGCGGGGAAAAATTTTTCGTAACAGTTTTCTCAGCAACTACTGATCACAGCCACTTGATATTTGGTATACAGCATTAGGGTGGGGTCCCATAACGTGGGAACCGATTTTAGGTCTGTCGCTCACCTATTTCCTGTTTAACGAAATCCGGCCATTTTTGACTTTGACAGATTTTTTTGTATTGCTCTCGGTTATCACCGAGGGGAGATAACTGGACTTGAGATTTTTCTTTTACAGTACAGAGTCCAATATAAAGCGGGGGTATCCTTTTGTGAGCTCGCTCACAGTATTACTTGTTTTTCTAGGAGATGATGATGGCTATGGCTACAAAATCCAGGCTCCGATTTTTTTCTGAAAATAAATACATGTATACATAATGGAAAATACATAATGAAAAAATATCCATAGTCTACTTAAATCGAATCGTACCATCTTCAAATTTGTTGTTCTGTTTATATTTTTTAGTCGTCATACATATTGTTTTATGGCCGTGTTACGTGCTGTTAATAGTGCTTACATTGCATGATGCCCATTGTGGCATTCCATACTTCTGGTAAACTTATCTTACTAGTAGTTTATTATTAGTGCCCCAGTCACGTCGGTTCAGTGTAATAAATATCAGTGTATCTCCTTCTGTGTAGCTTTTGACTTTCCTCTATAAATCTTATGATTTTTTTTATGTCTGGATGTCCACTCTTGCTTTCCATAATTCTGGTGATCTTTGTCTGGTAATAAATCACAAATATATATGTTTTTTTTTCTTGCTTATCCTGTGCGCCATTGTCATGAGTTAATAAAATGTTTGTAGTATTCGTCGTGTAAATGATAGGATGAAATTGGAATAATTATCAATATCTCATTCTGATTGGAAACCAAAGTCTTCTATTTTAAAATTGTTGCTAAGGGAAAAAAGGGAAAAAAGTCTCTCAACATATGGACTGAAATTTTGATTTTCAATTTTTTGAAACCGTAATGTTAATCATGTATATTAAAAAAGTGTTTTGATCACACTTTTGCAATCAGTTTGAGATTATGACATGACCAGACTGATGCCATCACTTGTTTCTGTCGAATCTTGTGCAATATTTTCCACGCTTTAGTTCTTCTGTCACGTCGGTACATTTCAAACCTTAATAGTCTGGATCATTGTTTGCCATGGGTGATTCAGTTCTTGGAGATCGAAAGACTACAGGAATCGTGGGACCTGAAGCACTTCTTGTTCTTAAAGTTGTAGAATGAAATATTTCTACTTTAATTTACCAATGATGCCCTGTGAAAGATTTTCTTCTCTTATTTGATTATTTCACACTACTCTCTTGTAATGCAATTATCAGCTAACACGGAGTGCCATTCGAATATAATGTTATGAGAATTTGAAGAGATGCCTTTAGAATGTATTTAAATTAAAAATAAAACCTGATAAATGTTGAAATTTTATCATTCAATGAATTGCCATATATGATAATTAAATTGTAGAACTTCTGATTATTTTTTTTTGTTAAATGTCTTTTTGTTTATTACCAGTTTAAAACTATGATACATAATGCTTTTTGGTCTGAGAATTGTCACATTCGAAATAGCACTTGTGCTTTGATTTGTTGTTGTCATGAAAGTAGCTATTTTTTCAAGATTAAGGTTGACAGAAAATATCTGCTTCCAGAAAAATGTTAAGAGATTTGATCAAATGATGATATGGATTCTGTGTTTCTTTTCTAGAACTTTATTTTAATGAGGCATTTAAACTTTTTTCTTTATCAAGCTGTGTCAAGGATTTCGACTTCGCAACTCCGTTTTAACGTTTTTACTACTATATTACAGAATTGATAGTGAATTCTTTAGAGTAGCCGGATAAAATCGGTAAAGTGTAAATACTCCGTCATATATGTAACTTATTTGCATTTTTTGTTGCATGACGAATTTGTCAGCCGTTCAGAACTGTTAAAGTCAAGCAGATATGCGCTTAAACAGTATCTTAAAAAGAAACTTTTTTGAACTTTGCTTTTGAATTGTTTGAATGCTTAAGCTATGATGCCCCACTACGAAAGTAAAAGGACAATTAATGTTCGGGTCGTTCCATCCGTTCCAAAACAGGAGTTGTACCTTTAGGTTAAAGTCATTTTACACGTTGAGGATGGGGCATCATGTCTCTTGAGGACTATTCTTGGTCTATTTCATTTATCATTTAAAAATAGTGAATATTTCTCACATTGCTATAAATGCAAAGGATATACTGCATTGAACATGTTGTATTAAGTAAGTTCTGAGAAATTTAATACTATTATAGTTACAATCATACGACATAAACATGATAAAGTAAACCGTAGACCTGCATATTAAATATAAAGGTCTATGAGTAAACATAAATGTAAAACAGTTTTGTTTTTATAGTCCGCTTCCTTTCATTTAGGCTTTTGACGCAGTAAGTGGAAAAGATGGGAAACTGCTGTGGACTTTTGGAAAGCAAGAAGCTAAGAACGAAATCATGAACTTTTACACCTCATACAGCGTCAAAGATCTAGACGGGGACGGTGTAAAAGACATCTTAGCCATCCATGGCGGAGACCCGCTACAGGAACCAGGCAGTAAATTCAGACTGTCTGGAAGAATTATATTTTTCAGCGGAAAGACGGGGAAGGTGCTCCGATGGGTAGGAGTTCCAGATGATAAAGAGTCGTATTATTCTCCTCAAGTCTACCAGTGGTTGGACGGGCTGGAAATCGTGTTGTTTGGTACTGGTGGTGAAACTCATGGTGGCTCGCTCTGGTATATTGGCCTGGATGACTTATTTAAAGGACATATTGAAAAGGTAAGTTGTAAATCACCATCCTAACTTCTCAGTTTTAAGTGATAGTTGTAAGAAAATACTCGTTCTACCCCCTTAAAAAGATGGGACTCGTTTGCTACTTTTAGATAAGCAAGTATTATCCGTCTAATCATGACTTTGTATACATTTCTCTCATTTTTAAATTCCCCTCTAAAGACAGAATTAAGCTATAAAGAAATCAAAAGTAGTACCATGCAAATAAGCAACTAAATAAATCCAAGAAACAATCGTTTCCAAAAAACAGCAGTAATCAACCATAAAATTAAAACCAAAGTACTGAAAGTACTGGAAGCCGGGAAAATCTAGATTGTATATGTTTAGCATACATGTAAAAGTATATTAATAATTGGATAAATGGAAAAGGAACTTTTTTGCGAGCGTGATTTGATATGTCATGAGGAAACATGACCATCAGCTAGCTTTTAATTGGCCATTTCTGAAAGACTAGCGTACCTATATCCTTGGCTAATCGCAACGGCGATTACCTCCGCTAATATAAATGAGCACAATAGTAAAAGCTGTACGTGGTCTTATTGAGAAACTTTTATATATTTTAAGGCAAAAAAGATTTACACGGACAAGTTTAAAGGAGTAATGACGCCTCCTGTTCTCCTGGATCTGACGGGAGATGGTGTGGAAGATATCGTCATGGCAATGTTTAATTCTAGCGTGCTAGCAATCGATGGGCGATCGCTAACGGTCCTTTGGAACTACACGATGCCAATGTCAGAATCTTACAAGTAAGCATCTACGTAGATATAATACTTGGTTGAAAAATATATGTAGTTTATAACAGCATTTTACAAATAGCTTTTTAAATTGCTTCCGTTATCTAGTTAGTTAGTAAGTAATTAAAGTAAGTTAGTTGTTTAATTGCTTTAATCCTAAGCATGCAGCACGACTTCGGTTATATCCGAGAGATAAACAAGAAATGGTGATGAAGTGGGGGAAATGGGTCGGGGAGGAAAGTTTTGACTAAAGTTTTGACTGCCACAGGAAAAAGGAGCGATACCACGGGTCCTACCCTTATCGAGACATGCAACTGCGAGAAACGTGACATTTTTCCAACACGGTGCACCACCATGGTTTGCGGTCAGGTTTTCCCACTAAAATGCATGACAACACGGTTTCCCTAAAAGTTGACTGATGTTTAAACAAAAATATTTCATATTTTTATATGCAATACCTATTACATGTAGAAGCTGGCGTGCAGTCTGATTGGTCATTTCGAAAGGTAATCAGGCAGAACAGAAAGTAGAAAAAATAAAATGTCTTGAGATCTACCATGCAGAGACAGTATGGAACAATTGAATCAGATTGTGTTACTAACATGTATTTTCATATCTTAGCGATAGCTTAATATTAACTCAATTCATTATTTTCTTATTTATATATTCTTGTTTATGAGTCTGTGATGGATCTGTACTGTTTTATTATATGTAATCATAACTGGTATGTCATTTGCCCCAAGTGGGCCCTGGTTCGATCAAATAAAATATTATATTCTATTCTATTTTTTATTTACAGTACTCCATCACCTGGCTTTTACAATAATGACGACGTACCAGATTTTCTGATCAAATACGCCAACGGCCCTGGATACCCGCTGTATTATCACTCCGATGTAAGTAGGGCACCGCCAACACAACTTCTATATTAGTCCCCATCAATTACAACTCTGTTGTATTTCATTAGCATTATCAGTCTTGGACGATAATTGGTTTTGCATGTTTTAGCAAACATTTTTGTAGTTGAATAATTCATTTGTTCATAATGAATTGGAATGCATTACAGAAAAGTAAATTACAGTAAAATTTACCATATCTTGTTAACCTGAATTTCAAAAGTTAATCAAGAACTGAAAAATGCTAAAACATATAAATTTTTGCTCTTATATTGATATGTGAATTTCGTAATTTAGATTTGCTTCAGGGCATAGAAGTTATAAGATCTTTATAAGTTCTAATTATCGACTTTCTTTATTTTAAACTATACTTTAAAATTTCAATATGTGGATCGTGTCTTTTTGGCACATATTTCATATTCTTTCGTTTTTAATATTAGTATTAAAATGTTCTTTTTTGAGCTGTTTTGTATTATTCCTGTGTATTTTTCAATGGGATCAAAAACAATAGGGTTGTTTTTCGTTTTAAGAGTGTTTTTATGATACTATTTATTTAAAGTTTTATCTTGAACTACAATGGCCTGCTACCGGCATTTTGAGTCCATGTGGAACCTGATGATAAATAATCATACTTCAACATTATCACATACCATTTTACAGAGATGTTTTTTATGTGTGTTTTAATCCATACCACGCAGACCGGATCTACTTGATATGTTTGTCTGTTATTTTTGCAGACTACCATATTAGATGGTAAAACTGGTCTTCCTTTGATAAATCCTGCAATTCGGGATACAGTCGGCGCCCAAGCATCGCCTGTAACCATCAGCATGGAAGGATACGGAAACGATATATTTCTGTACTGGGTATCTGACTGCCTTGATAATGAGGGAAAAGGCGGGAAATTTGAATTTGTTAAAGGTACGAACATTGCCATTGTACTTGAAGGTATCTAAAATGGAAGGAAGAATGGAAAATTGTTAAAATTCGAACATGCAGTTGTGTTTGTTCAAATGTTGAACTTATACTCTGTAACACCATGCTATTTGGTATAACACAGCACGTTGTAAACGACAATGGAACTTAGTATTTTCACCATATTTGTCTAAATGGATAATTTTACTAACCCTTAATTTATTGACCACCATTACACACATAATTTTATGTTGTTTTATTTTTTATAGGGACTAATGTACACGAACAAAGCCGTTCCGATTTCTGTCATCTTCGATTTAAAGCCAAAGGATTCAGTAAGATATATGCCATCAACCAACACATTCCAGCACCTGGAACAACCATTTACTATTCTAGTAAGTACATTGTTCTGAGTTGCAGATAAAACGTCACTGCAAACCATAGTGTTGCACGTGTTTTGGAAATATGTCACCTTCCTCGCACGTTAAAGAACCCTGCAACGCTGTAAGTATCAGAGTAGAATTCAAGAGATTCACTGAATTGCCAGAACCGATACATCTTTTCTTTTTCCAGTACCAGTCAAAATTCTCATCCTCGATTGGCATTGTGTCTCCACTTTCTCAACGTGAACATTTCATCTTCATGTTATCACCCCTTTCGTGTTCATCTTCCTGACAAGACCGAATTCGTGTTTGGGAGTAAAGAAATTACCTACTAATTAACAATGTACTGTGTGTGTGTATGTGTGTGTTTGTGTGTTAGGGTTTAACGCCCATTTAAACGCACTTGAGCCATATAGGGCAGTCAGTTATAATGGTGGAGGAAACCGAAGTACCCGGAGAAAACCACCGACCTTGGGCAGGTAGCTGACAAACCTAATCACAAACAGATGGGGAAACTCCATTTTAGTAAATTACAAACGCCCGGTCTCGAACACCACCGGAGAAATGATCGGCTAGTGATTAATAGTGTGATATTTAAACCAGCGACTTAGACCACTCGGCCACCTAGGCCCCCAACAATATTATGAATTGTAATTGTCACATCATCATACTGCCCCTCCTGAGTTAGAGACTAGCAGAGAGGATCCATATTTTTTTGAAAGGGTTCACTCAATTCCAGGGAGTACCAATAGGGGAGGGTCCCAAATAATTTTTACCGATAATCTACACTGTAAGGTGTATGGATAAGAAGCAAAGATATACCAATGGGACTCGTGTCTGTTAGTTGCGGATCCAGAGGAGGTTTCACCCCCACCGCAACGCGGAGCGGGGACATAGACATGCTGGTATCCGTCACACTTTTTAGCCGAATTGCAACGAAGTTGAACTCGGCTATTGTTATGATGATGGCGGGCGGCTGGGCGTGCGGGCGTGCGGGCTTTTGGGCGGGTGTCAACAATTGGTTTCCGGACCATAACTCAAAACGTTGTGAATCGATTTTAATGAAACTTTAGGATATTGTTACATACTGTAAGAGAAGGAACCCTATTGATTTTGGGGTAAATCCGTTCAAGGTCAAGGTCACAGCGACAGAAAAACCTTAGAAAATTTCTTGAATTAGTGGTTTCCGGACCATAACTCAAAAAGTTTTCAACTGATTTTATTGAAAGTTTGGGATATTGTTACCTAATATAAGAGCAGGAACCCAATTGATTTTGGGGTAAATCTGTTCAAGGTCAAGGTCACAATGACAGAAAAAGGTTAGAATATTTCTTGAATTAGTGGTTTCCAGACCATAACTCAAAAAGTTTTCAACTGATTTTAATGACACTTTAGGATATTGTTACATACCATAAGAGGAGGGACCCTATTGATTTAGGGGTAAATCCGTTCAAGGTCAAGGTCACAGCGACAGAAAAACATTTGAAATATACTTAAAAAAGCAGTTTCTGGTAAATTACTCAAAAAGTTGTAAACAGATTTTAATAATAATAATAATAAACTTTGTTAGGTTGTAACCAATTATAAGAGGAGAAACCGCAATGATTTTGGGGTAATTTCGTTCAAGAATCAAGGGCAGATCGGCAGAAAAACATGGTTTCAGGACAATTACTTGAAAAGTTCTCAATCGATTTTATTTAAGTTTTGGCATAATGTTGCAAAGGATTCACATATTCATATTTTCTGCAGCTTTGAAAATTTGTTGATAAAGCTTACATTTTTCCTGCTGAAACCATTCCTCAGTTTGTCTCCATTTTACATGTAATGCCTGTAATAACCAATTATGTTAAATCTTAAAATGAAGACAAGGAAAGTTTTGGTTAATGAAATACGGCAACTCGGCTTTTGCACCCATGTGCATGTAGATTTTTTCGTTTTTCTCAGCAAAAACTAGTATTTAATATAGGCTTTCGATGTTTGGTATGCATCTTGATGTAAGGGTCCCATATGATGGGATGCGTTTTCAGATCTGTCGATCTTTTACTTACTGTTTAACGAGCGAACATAGATTTTTTCCTACTCAACGGTGGGGGACTTAGAATCTGTTCTTGTTGCATTACATATATTAACGTTTATGCTTTTTTCATTGACAGTTGAAAGGAAAGCCTTAGAACATGCAAGTTGGGTAAACACAACACAAGAAGCTCTTGACTATTTGAAGAATCATCCTGAACATTATGATGACTATAAATACTACAAAATGAACGCTGATGAAAATAAAAAAGAAATTTTAGTAAATAAACTAAAGGTATGCATACATGATAACGTTCATTATACTCTCGCTTCGAAGAAGAGATGGTATACTGTTTAATCCTTGTCCTTCCGTCCGTTAGTAGAAAAATTTTGACCGCAGTTTTCTAAGCAACAACATGATGTAGAAGTCTAATATTTTTTTAACAGCTTTAACCTATGCTACCATATGTATGCCGATTTTATGATCCTAGGTCATCTACTTCCGTTTATCGAATAGTTTGATTTTTCATATAATGTGCATGTTTGCAAAACTTCCGTCACAGTTTTCTGAGCAAGTTTTCTAAGAAATAATGTGCAATGTATGCAAAACTTCCGTCACAGTTTTCTAAGCAAGTTTTCTAAGAAATAATGTGCAATGTATGCAAAACTTCCGTCATAGTTTTCTAAGCCATTGCATGACACAGAGGTCTGATATTTTGTATACAGGTTTATACTATAGTACCATATAGTGTATATCATGTTTATGCTCCTAGGTCACCAACTTCCTGTTTACCGAATACTTAGGTTTTGACACATAATGACATGCAGAATTTCCGTCACAGTTTTATAAGCAACTACATGATGATGTAGAGGTCTGATATGTTGTATACAGTCAGCTTAATCCGATAGTACCATATGTTATACACAGATTTTATGCTCCTACGTCATCTACTTCCTGTTTACCGAAAACAGGTTTTTGTGCAAGGCATAATTTTGGGAGCAGGGGCATAAGCTCACAGATTTACAGTTTTTTTTTATACAAAGATTGATCGGAAAGTTGTTTAAATTTAAAATTATGAACAGGCCTTTTTAGAATTTCGCAACAACTGCCAATTTCTAGTGAAATGTTATTTTGATATGAAATACTAGTATTTAAAAAAGGGACTGATATCTAAAAATGTTACACACAGATTTTATTTGCATGAAAATTTAATGTATTTTGATAAATCTTAAATATTTTACATTAGTATTTCTTAGAACTCGTAAATTCTGTAATATTGAAATAGATTTTTTTTAACATCCTTAGGATATAAATAGTTTGAAAGATTTTGGGAGACAAGAATATGTTTATCAACCTCCATTACAAGAGAACGACTATGATACAACTCAACCAAAATCAGACTATCCATACAGATACAAACCTTTCGATCAGCGAGGCTTTTCCGAGTATGATGACGCTAACGGTCTTGGAGGCGGATATCAGCCATCTTTTGACGATATGTACGAGGATTTATTAAACCAAAATTCAAAATATAACAACAAACAATATCCTCCTTTGAAACATAATAAGAAAGTATATCGACCCCATATGAGGCGTAATAGCAAAAACAGTTTTGTTCCAAAGAGGAGACTTATTCGGAAACGCCGACATGTCGGACCCCATGATAATGAAGGACTTCAGAGACTTTTGTCTACGGGTACTTTAGCACCAACAACTCTGCCTCCATCCCACCCACATTATAATCATTCCATAGACTTAGTTTTTGGAACATATTGGTTCTTTCCTGCTAATACACAGGCCATTCTTCCCGAAGATAAACAATGTATTTCTCAAAAGTTGTCTGAAGAGAAGACCAGATTCTCTCCTTTAAGTAAGTGCCTTTTCCTCATTATTTATACATTGTAAGCTCTGGTAATATGTATAAGATTTGACATTAGATAAGAGTCAGTGTTACAGTGATTAACACGTTGGGTTACTAACACATAGGGCCATGATTCGATCCGTGTCGGGTATGAAAATTTCATGAACAAATTTTTCGACTCTCTCTCTCTCTATCTAAACCATTAGATTAGACCTCTAAAGTTAATCTGACATATCGTCTATAAGAAAAAATAGTAATTTATTGAGCATTGTACTGATGATTTATCTGGGGCCAATTGCAAGACAGCAAGCACCGAGCAACCTCGGATAACATAAAAGGCTGGCCGCTGCTTTTCATTGTATACATATTTGAATTGCCGCTTATTTATGTACATTTATTCTACACCTCATAATCTACTCTTTTTGTCAGGTGAATATTATGGAATGGACCATGATGCATATGAACACGTGATCACACAAGATTGTTTACAAAAGCATGGCCGAGGAAAAACAGAACAACATGATGAAAAAATATTCGAGAGCCAAAATACTTATAACCCATACGATAAACATATGGGACAAATGACTGTATATAGGTAATTAAGTAGTATTATAAATAAGGATCAGACAGAGAGCGGCACATAATTTTTTTTTCATTTTTATTTTGCACAAATTTAAAAAAAAAATGTTTATTCCAATAAGATTTTAATAAAAATGGTTGATTAAAGAAAAAAATATGACAGAAACATGTCCTGGCACCACTAAATCTAAAATATTCTACAACAAAATGATTTTAGCTTGGAGAGTTTTATCAAATTCCATGAGCAAAAGTTTGAGGTTTCTCTTCATGTGCCAGCGCATCTATGCAATTTGCCTGATAAAAAGAGCAAATATTAGAACAAAGAAATTCTAAATGAACCAGATCTTTACATGTTAAAGCCTTTACAACTGTTGTATAAACATTAAGAACACAACTCAGCTAACCTAATATGAGAAAGACATTGCCTTAAAGCCCCAGTCACACTGTCACGTTTCGGCACCCCGTTTTACTACGTTTCTAAAACGTAGTGAAACGGCTATAAACGTAATGAAACGTACCGACACGTAGTTGAAACCGGGTAAATACGTAGAGATACCTAGACGCAAACGTGGGGTGTCCCGTTTGTATCGTTTGCACGACACAAACGTGACGAAACCCGGCTAAAAAAATAAACGTCGCAGATACGTAGTAGAACGTGGTAAAACGTCGTTAAAACGTGATAAAACCTAGTGAAAGCGTAACAAAAACCTAGTTTAACGTAGCGAAATGCCAATCACCAGGTTTAACTACGTTTTCCTAGGTATTTACTACGTTTCACGAGGTTTTATGAGGTTTTTGTACGTTTTATTACGTTTAATGTTACGTTTCGCTAGTTTTTTTCACGTTTTAGTAGAGATTTCTCGACTTGCTACGTATCAGGCACGGTTGCTACGTATCATAACCGTAACACGTTTTCGGGAGAAATTATTGATGAACCAATGTTCATGTATGTCGATAACTCGATTATAACCTTTATTAAAACTACTAGTATCTATCCTGTATGGCCTTTGTAACTTTAAATACTATCTTCAAATTTCAAGTTCAATAAAATTTTAAATATATATTTTTTTTTCATTAAAATTCCAAAAATGGAACATTGTAATAATGTACATGAAATAAACAAATTAGGGAATAAAATTCAAAACTATGACTACATGTGTTTAAAATCCTTTGATTTAACAGTTATTGATATTTTTATACTTGTCTTTTAGCATTATATAGTATTTAAATTCGAAACACCTTCAACTCCTCAAAAATCACCTAAAACTAGAAACCTGTGAGCACAAATGATTACCCTGTGAGCAGCTTGGCACAAATGATTTCCCTGTCCCCCATCCGCCACCCATAACAAATTAAAATAGGTAGGAGTGAACATTTTCAGTTTGTCATGTTGGATTGTGTAATTAAGGTCTTTCCCTTCCACAGAAGGAAAGACCTTACTGTATTTCTTATGATTATTATTATTTTTTTTTCTGCCGCAGATGTCAAAAAAGTGTCACGACTTATCATTATGAAACTTAGTACTATTAATCGACACTACCAGGGCTCGACTTGAGTCGGCCTGCGAAACCGATCTATTTTAGTAACGGAGTTATCTGCCCGGAACCCAAAAACCTTGTCTGCAGATAAAGTCAGAAACCGTAACCGTTATCAAAAATCTGAAGCAAGGAAAATGTTGCTAGACTCCTGGTCATCATTCGTCACGCAAAAAATTTTTTTTTCGATCAACTTCCTGGTTACGCGTTTTTTACCCGAAAAGTGTCACGACTCGTCAAATTTTTTTTCTTCAAAACGGTTTGTCCTAGAGACTTGGGACCTTCACCAATCATCCTAAGTGACATATGTTACATCTAAAAATGTCAAGGTCAAAGGTCAAATCTCAAGGTCAGAGGTCATGGTACACCTTGTCTGCAGTATAGCTTAAAAACCATACAAAATGGAAGCAGACATGTAATGAGGAAAATACTCGTCTCATTTAGACCTTTATTTGATATACAGGGTCGAACACTGTACGACAAACGGTTTTCGAGTTATGGCCCTTGACGCGTTTCGGCTTATTCGTTTTTGGCTTATAACTTTTAAACCATCAAAGATAATATAGTAAACATATGGGTTTTTTGTGACCGTCATTTAGAGTCCTTCAATTTAAGCCCAAAGTCGAATGGTTATAGGCAGCCATTTTCAAAATGGCCGACACCGTAAATAGTTTTTAAGAAATAACACCTAGACCGTACAAAATTGAAGCGGACAATACATGGGAAAAATGTTCGCCATGTCCAGATCTACAAAAAGTGTTTCAGGTGCGAAAGCGTAAAACTTGTTGTTTTTGAGTTATCGCCCTTGATTCGTATTTTTAAAATGATTTTTGTTTATAGCTTTTTAACCATAAAAGATGGTGAATGAAACATAGGGTTTATTTGAAAGAGAATTGAATTACCTACAATTTGAACCCAAACAGTACATGATTCGGTTGAACGGTTTCAAAATGGCGACCAAAACAAGTTTCGCGAAACACGTTTTTTGCATAGTAAACATGTATACTTAAATGAATCAGAATGCAAAGAGCTACAATTTGAGTCAGAGGTCAAAGGTCATGGGTCAAGGTCATTCCCTAGCAACAAGGTAACCTTAATGAAAAGTCCATAGCAACCATACATATTCTTAAACAAGACTACTTTCCGAGTTAAGATGTAAGTTTTTGCAACCGGAAGTGACATTTAGTCCATAGCAACCAACCTAAAAGTCCTTAGCAACCATACTTTTTCTGACTGTAGGCCCCCTTATCTTCATTCTGGAGCCTATATCACAATAATTGGCAACATCTTGTCATAAACAAAGTGACTCAAATGTCTTTACTTGTATAAAATACCATAACAAAAACATAAGACAGGGAAAGACCTCACATTTGTTCTCTGAACAAATGACTTTTTAATTTTTTATGAAATTCTGTTAGAAAGTTTAGGAGGAGTTGTTAATATTAAATGGGTACCCTGAGATTTAATGGAAGGACAGACGAACACCCCTTCAATAGAATACCCCCTTAATTTTCAATCGGGGATATAATAATGTGCATTAGGGTTAATTGGTTGTCACATTTAATTTTTGACTTAATAAATATTTGGGTTTTTTTAACAGCCCTGCTATAAAAACAGCCGATTAGATTTTTTCTTTAGTTACTCTTCTATGAAATTTATCATTATCATAGAAAAGTATTATTATACTCCCACTTCTAAAAAAAGGGGGAAATATTCCCAATTACTTGTCTTTCGTCCATCCGTGTGTCTCTATCTGTTTGTTCAAATGTTTTGTAACTTATATCCTCTGCGTCTTGTGTTAGGATTAATTTTTTATTTGGTTAATTGCTTCAGCGTAATGTCATTGAGTTATACCCACTTCATGTTTTCCGAGCCGACTAAGACTGTAAACGGTTAAATGAAATTTTGAATTCGTTAATTTATCTATATTAAAAAGAAGAAGAGCTAAGTTCAGTAAGCTCGACATAGACATTTGTTTGTCTTTGTGACCGCTTTAGTGCACAGATAAAATGAATTCCCCAACACTATACAAAGTTGAGATGCATTTGAATCTGAGTAAAATGTATAGTTAATATTATTATAAAAAAGTTCCAACCATTAAACTTGAAAAGGAAAAAGCGGTTAGAGTGTTGAAGAAAAAATATTATAAAGAAGAATTTCTGCTAATTGAACAAGAACGGACTTTGGGTCCCCTGCCGAGTGCAAAAAAAAAATCTAAGTTGGCTCGGATAACCTATGAAGGCAACAGACCTGAAAACGTACATGTATTCTACCATTATATGTATGAGATCCCTGTCTGCAAATGCATGATACATTTATCTGATGCAAAAAAAAATGTTACGGACCACATGTACACACACGTACGGACATCCAGAATTTATATTATTATTATCAATATTTTTGGCGCACTGCGCAAAAATAATTCTGACCAAAAAAAATCGTATCCCCCCTTCAAATTATTTCTTGGTAATGACTTTATTTTTCAAATTTTACCTGGCCGCTAGGGGGATTAAAATTTTTAAAAAGGTAATCTTAGAGCTAATCCCTGAGAAAGGTTCACTTGTCACTGCGGTACGTAACACAACCGTTACTCAACGGTTACTTTTCAAAGAACGATTCGTTGGACTAACTAAAGACCAAACAAAAATTTGAGTTCATATTCTATTTAAAAACACATTTTTGAAAAATATAAAAAGAAAAATCAATTCAAAACTAAAAATATATTTTAATTCTAGCTTTACTACGGGAAACTTGTGCACAATAAGCTTGTTTTCATCTCAATTTGACTGCATGACCAATAACCGCTCCCCTTTCGTTGTACGAAAGCAACCGTATGAAGTTGAGAAATCTCTAGTAGGTATAATCACGTTTTATTACGCTTACTCTTTCATTTGCCTATTTTAGCACCCTTGTTTTGTAAAAAATCTTCATTTAGAGTCACATTAAAAGCAAAAAAGTACTATGAATTTGGTAAATTACGGGATGTCGCTGAATAGAGATTTCTCGACTTCATACGGTTGCTTTCGTACAACGAAAGGGGAGCGGTTATTGGTCATGCAGTCAAATTAAGATGAAAACAAGCTTATTGTGCACAAGTTTCCCGTAGTAAAGTTAGAATTAAAACATATTTTTAGTTTTTAATTGATTTTTCTTTTTATATTTTTCAAAAATGTGTTTTTAAATAGAATATGAACTCAAATTTTGGTTTGGTCTTTAGTTAGACCAACGAATCGTTCTTTGAAAAGTAACCGTTGAGTAACGGTTGTGTTACGTACCGCAGTGACAAGTAAACACTTCTCAGGGATTAGCTCTAAGATTACCTTGTTTTAATTTTAATCCCCCTAGCGGCCAGGTAAAATTTGAAAAATACCGAGAACTAATTTGAAGGGGGGACATCAATTTTTATACCCCCGCTCGTAAGAGAGGGGGTTATATTGCAATCACCTTGTCTGTCCGTCTGTCCTTCCGTCTGTCTGTCTGTCCGTAACAAACTTTCGTAATAGATTTCTCAGCTACTACTGAAGGGATTTATTTCAAATTGAGTATACAGCTTTATAATGATGAGTTGAATCGTGCCTCTCCTTTCCAGGTGAGTCGCGCATCCACTTCCTGATTTCTGATCCGACTTAGACATTTTAGGGTAAAAATAGACAATTTTTCGTAACAGATTTCTCAGCTTCTACAAGTGGGATTGATTTCAAATTAAGTATACAGCTTTATCATGATGCGTTTTATCGTGCCTCCTCTTTCCAGGTCAGTCGCGCATCCACTTCCTGTTTTCTGATCCGACTTAGATTTTTTAGGGTAAAAAATAGACAATTTTTCGTAACAGATTTCTCATGATGAGTTGTGTCGTGCCTCCCCTTTCCAGGTCAGATGCACATCTGCTTCCTGTTTTTTCATCTTCGTCCGTTTTCTGAATGGTCGAGTGGGGGAATGCTTAGCACGACTTAGTGCAGCCCCTTGTTTTTGTCAGAATTATTTTTGCGCAGTGCATAATAATAATGTAAATGCTGGATGTCCGTACGTGTGTGTGGTCCGTAACATTTTTTTTGGGCATCAGATAAATGTAACACGTATATTTGCAGACAGGGATCTCATATGGTAAAATACGTTTTCAGGTCTGTCGCCTATATACGTTAACCGAGCCAACTTAGATTTTTGTTTGCACTCGACAGGAATTCCGTTCTTGTTCAAGCACAAATTCTTCTTTAAAATATTTTTTCTTCAACGCTCTAACCGTTGAAATCTTTTTCTTTACTTCTGGTTTTCTCAAAATATTTTTCCTATTAGCTAAAATTTTGAATGAAAACAATACAACCCCCCCTTTCTCCTTTTCAAGTTTAATGGTTGGCACCTTTTTATAATAATATTAACTATACATTTTACTCAAATTCAAATCCATCTCAACTTTGTATAGTTTTGGGGAATTCACTTTATCTGTGCACTAAAGTGAAGCGGTCACAAAGACGAACAAATGTCTTACGTCGAACTTACCAAACTTATCTCTTCTTCTATATGATACTGTAGTCTAATATAGATAAATTAACGAATTCTTTCTTAGTCGGCTCGGAAAACACGAAGTGGGTATAACTCAATGACATTATGCTAAAGCTGTTAACCAAATTGAAAATTAATCCTAACACAAGACGCAGAAGATATAAGTTACAAAAATTTTGAACAAACAGATAGAGACAGACGGATGGACGAAGGACAAGTAATTTGGAATATTTCCCCCTTTTTTAGAAGTGGGGGTATAATAATACTTTTCTATGATGATGATAAATTTCATAGAAGAGTAACTAAAGAAAAAAATTAATCGGCTGTTTTTATAGCAGGACTGTTAAAAAAAAACCAAATATTTATTAAGTCAAAAATTAAATGTAACAATCAGTTAACCCTAAAATGCACATTATCATATCCCCGACTGAAAATTAAGGGGGTATTTTATTGAAGGGGTGTTCGTCTGTCCTTCCATTAAATCTCGGTGTACCCATTTTATATAAGCAACTCCTCCTAAACCTTCTAATAGAATTTCATTCAAAAAATACACAATCCTACATGACAAACTGAACATGTTCACTCCTACCTATTTCAAACTTTGTTATGTGTGGCGGATGGGGGGGGGGGGGCAGGGAAATCATTTGTGCCAAGCATTTCACAGGGTAGTCATTTGTGGCAAGGTGCTCACAGGTTTCTAGTTTTAGGTGATTGGTGTTTCGAATTTAAATACTATAGATAATGCTAAAAGACAAGTGTAACAATACCAATAACTGTTAAATCAAAGGGTTTTAAGCACACGTAGTTATAGTTGTGAATTCTATTCCCTAATTTGTTTATTTCGTGTACATTATTACAATGTTCCATTTTTGCAATTTTAATGAAAAAAAATATATATTTAAAATTTTATTGAACTTGTAATTTGAAGATCATAGTATTTACAGTTATAAATTCCATACAGGATAGATACTAGTAGTTAAATAAAGGTTTATAAACGAGTTATCGACATACATGAACATTGGTTCATCAATAATTTCTCCCGAAAACTTGTTACGGTTATGATACGTAGCAACCGTGCCTGATACGTAGCAAGTCGAGAAATCTCTAATAAGCATACGCGTATTCTGCAAGATAAGGCTCTTGTTGTTTCAATACAACCAGAACCGGTACCAGAGGATAAGAAAAACGCGTTTGATTTGGGTGAGATATTGGAAAAGTAGGAGATTCCAGTTCAGCATTTACTAACAATTTTAAAGGAACTGGGACGTGAGGATGTATTGTTTTCTTCAGAAACTGTTTGCGAGTTGACCCAGCTATGTGCCAGGAGAATGTAGTTAGAATGCCGCCAGGGTTAAGAAGAAAGACACATGGTTCAGAGAGGCACTACCAGTTGGCCTATCTCTATTGCAATTGTACGCATCGCAGCGATTTGTCAAGTTTTCTGTAACCAATTGGTATTATATGACTGGGATAAAAGTACAAGGTGATTCTTTTCTATTATTGAAAGGGAATGAGGAAAAGACTGAAATAGTACTTTGCGTGAAAGTCTTAAAGCTGTTTAATATAAACAATTTGTAACAAATATTTTGTAAGCTAATGCGTACTAGGGATATCCCGCTTCTGTTCAAAACTTTAGTATTCGGTAAACAGAAAGTAGATGACCTAGGAGTAAAAAATAGATAAACACCCTTTAATACCATATGATAAGATTGAAGGCGAAATATAAAACCTCTACGACCTATATTTAGACAACAGTGATAGGAATTTTGCATCCATGTTCAACATGTGTAAAACCAGTTTAGCTAGGAACCTAAATTATTATGCACCATTTGGTACTACAGTAAATGCAAAATATCATAGCTATTATATTTTAAAAGCAGTTGGAAAACTGAGACAAAATTGTATTTCACAGACAGACGAACGGGCAGACAATGGTTATATACTATACCACCAGTGATCATTAGTCTTTGGAGCGAAGATAAAATATAAATGAACTAAAGTTAAATTACAAATACCAAAACTCGGGTATAAACGGTTAATTTGGATATGCTATATATCGATATTCCAAGGAGTAACCTCTCATCAGTAGCATTTAAATATGTATGAAATCACAACTTACTTTTTTCCTCAAAGCAATCACTACCTCTTTCTGGTGAATATGTATATATTTTTTTATTTGGAGAAAATTACGCGGTTTTTGCGGATAATTCTTCACAGCGTAGTGGCACGTGGTAAAACGTATTAAAACGTAGTACATACCTAGCAAAACTCCATCAATACGTACTTAAACGTAACATATACCTTGTAAAACGTGACAAAGCCTAGTAATACCTGCCGAAACGTACCACACACGTAGAAAAACGTAGTAAAACCTAATGAAACGGCTGGTGTTAAACCTTGCCATACCTAGTAAAACGTGTGGAAACCTTGTAAAACGTAGCATATACCTTGTTAAACGTGAAGACCGAAAACTTTGACAATAAATTACATTAAAACGTGACGTTTTAAAACGTAGTAAAACGGGGAAGCCAATACGTGACAGTGTGACTGGGGCTTAAAGGCTTGCGAAACCATAGATTCAAAAATAGAATCCATTCCATTGATTATTTGGATCAATTGGACGAGATAATTTGGGAGATATAGCAGTGTTACTTTTTTCCACCGTTTTTCTGCGCGCGCTTTGAAATCCCGCATCAAGTCCGGACACAATCTTCAATTTCCTCCATATGTACTCGTATTTGCATTATTTTGCCCTTTCGTCTTGTACATTGGAGATGGTAATTTTGCTTTGATCTTTAATCTGAAGAGGCCATACAATGTATCTAGCTTGTATTTGAATGACACCATTATTTTCAGGCTTCGTCTTACGTGTACTTGTGTAAATTTAACCGACTCCCAAAGATGTAGCAGAGTTCTTCCGTTTGATCAACAGCAATGGTACGGTTACATGGGAAACAAAGGAAACAGTCACTGGAAACCAAGGAACTTATGATAAAAATGGTACGGTTATATGGGAAACATAGGAAACAGTCACTGGAAACCAAGGAATTTATGATAAAAATGGTACGGTTACATGGAAAACATAGGCAACAGTCACTGGAAACCAAAGAACTTATTATAAAAATGATACGGTTATACGGGAAACATATGAAACGTCACTGAAAACCAAGGAACTTACGACATTTGTTGTGTTTGTTAACATTTGTATGTAATGTTAATGATAAAAAATTGTTTGTGTAAAGTTATGTATACTTGTATAATGTTAATGATTGATAATAAAGCTATTTTATTTTTGAAAAAAAACATGATGGTACGAACTGGTAGACACACCCAACACACGCACATTCTAAATTTGAAAAAAAAAATTCTTCTTTTATAACAGCTTATAGATATAAGTTAAATTACAAATCTCAAATCAGTCTTTGTTAGGAAATAAAAACAATTCCAATAACAACACATTTCATGAACATGTCTTATTGATACAAACAGTTTAAGTGCCATTCTCTGTAAGAATCAGGCAATGGGTGAATCATGATTAAAAAAACACACGAATTTGACTTCAAAATACTGTTTAAAATGCTTAAAAAGTAACAAAAAATGCATTGGCACTTTTTTCAAAGTCAGTAATTTGAGATATATTTTGGTTGAAATGCATATAAAATTTGAATCTAAGGGAGATAACTCTGTCAAGTCACACTAAATTCCTATGGTCTCAAATAACCCTTTTGACGTTCACATTCACTTTCAGGTTAAAATCTGCATTTTTGAAATTTTTGCTTGAACAAATACGGGTAAGATGGTACACATGTTATATATCATTGCGAAGCTAATAAAATTTTCTGTCTAATGCTGGTATAAAACATTCACCATCAAGGATTACTTTTTTCGCAAAGTTGGATTGTTTACAAAATGCTCAAAATACCTTTTTTGCCATGCTTTCCGGTCTACCACATGGAGCCTTTTCACACAGTCATGTAAACAAAATTCATACACTTGTCAAAAATGAATCAAGGATATTTAAAATGAGTGAATCTTTAGGTTTCATTTGATTGTACACATGATTCCATTATTAATCCAATAAAACTTTGACAATTACAAACAATAACACTGCATTTTCTATTTTTAATGGACTATTTGAGGGAGGGACCAATTGACCCGGAAGGGGTTAATGAGACCTTAAAATAACACAATGCACCAGATAATCATATTTGAATATGAAAATTTAAAGAGGAGGATTTTTTGAATTTATTAAGCCCTCATACAAGCCAAGGAGTTGTGCGGTTTTGATTTTATGGGCATTTGAAATAGGGGTGTACCATGAGAAAACCTTAAAAAGTTGATGCCGCATTAAGTTTTCTATGTTAAAGGGATAAGACTTTACTATATTCACTTTCTCACAATTAAAACAGTTTTTTATAGGAACAGTAACATTGCAGTGACTATATTTTAATGGTCTAAGGGCAGACAACTCTATGAAAAAATAAAAACAGGCATCAGCATATGAAATAATCAACATTTTGTCATGTCGCGAGCAAGAAAATCTCTTTATTTTCAATCGTTCGAGACTAAATTTCTGTTTAAAAGTGAGGTTTGGAAAAAAATATGCATCAAACAATATTTCTATTCCTGTATGAGGGTAAATACAGTGACAAAAAGCAAAAAATACAATGGCTGCTAAGGGGGTACCATTGTGAAACTACCAGGATAGCCTAGTGAGGACACAAATAAGCTGTATTCTTAAGGTCTCAAATAACCCTTTTGACGTTCACATTCACTTTCAGGTTAAAATCTGCATTTTTGAAATTTTTGCTTGAACAAATACGGGTAAGATGGTACACATGTTATATATCATTGCGAAGCTAATAAAATTTTCTGTCTAATGCTGGTATAAAACATTCACCATCAAGGATTACTTTTTTCGCAAAGTTGGATTGTTTACAAAATGCTCAAAATACCTTTTTTGCCATGCTTTCCGGTCTACCACATGGAGCCTTTTCACACAGTCATGTAAACAAAATTCATACACTTGTCAAAAATGAATCAAGGATATTTAAAATGAGTGAATCTTTAGGTTTCATTTGATTGTACACATGATTCCATTATTAATCCAATAAAACTTTGACAATTACAAACAATAACACTGCATTTTCTATTTTTAATGGACTATTTGAGGGAGGGACCAATTGACCCGGAAGGGGTTAATGAGACCTATCATATTAACAGAATTTTCCCCATCCTCTGAAACTGGAGACAACATCTTATGTTTGTTTCTTCATTCGAAGGCTATTTTGAATGACAATTTATTGTCAAAACCGTGTGTTTTTAAAATCATGATTCAAAGTTTTTAAATTTTGCCTGATTCTTACAGATAACTGCACTTAAATATACAAGCATCAGGATCACAATTTATATCGAAATGAAAGTGTCCTTTATTTTGATGTCCATCGTTTATTCTTTTCAAAAAAACAACATTAAATGTATCTGAAATCCCAAAGCAATCGTACTTTGAGGAAATATAAATACATATCCAAAAAGCAACAACAATTTGAAGAAAAAAACATTACATGAATATAAAATTATTCCAATTACAAGAAATTATAAGACAAAAAAGGAAAATATGTAGATAATTCAATTTCTAACTCATTTTTTTTTTTGGTGTTTTGCCTATATATATGTCAGCGCAGCAAAATTATAAATAAACGTGCATGCAAATTGATAAAAAAAATTAAAGCAAATAGAACATTATAATGTGGGTAAGTAACATCAAACAAAGTTTTGATGAATAACCGTGGTAGAACTTCATTGTATCCGAAGATTCGAATATTGGTCTTCGGACTCCTTCTGTGTGTCAGGGTGCTTAGTTTTAGTCTTTGGTACTGAAACAGAAAATATTTTTTATCAATGTAACTAATACTAATTATCGATTAAATCATGTTTAAAACCTCAGAATTTTTAATAAGGTTTCAAACATTCTCCAAAAACTGCCATTTTCTATTGATGTTGGAAACAAACAACGAATTACCCATAAGGCATTCGAATGTAGGAAGTCCAAAAGAAAAGACCATACTCTGTTGATATTAAAGAAAAAAAAGAAAGACTACATAATAATACCCCCCCCCCCAAAAAAAAAAAAAAAAAAAAAAAACAAGTAAACTGCTATCTGCCACGCAAGTCGTGTCATAACTTGGATAAACTACATAGGTCCGGAATAGTAAGAGTTTCTGCTTGTTTCAAAACACCCGTCGCATTGGCAATAATCAATTCAATGCATAGGCACAGAATACGATAACGGAAAAAAACCACGACAAAACGGAACAATAAGAGATTCTTATTGTTAAGGCAAAGAGGCACCAATGTGGCATTCGAGTTTCAAAAGTCCGAAAGGGCAACGACGAAACCGGCAAACACAACAAGAACAGCACGAAGAAACACAAAACACAAAATCAACAACGCGAACTCGAGTCGTAACATGAGTGAACTCAGTTGCTCCTGAAGAGTAAGTGGTTCCTGCTTGCTATAGCACACCAGTCGTGTTGCTTATTTCCAATTCAGTCTGTCAAATCCAGTAAAGGAAGACAAAACAAATTTCTACGACGAACCAACATCAAAGACGAAATCCAAAACGTTTGACAGGGCGAGACCGATTCATTTACGAACGTTACAATAAGATTTTTAGCGACAGATCCATTCATATTGTGACGAAATAAATTAATATTTTTTGTACAAAAACACAATAATAGATACACTTATATATTGATTGGATATTTAATGCCAACATACCCAATTTGTGATTTTCGGGTTTTGTGACTGAACCATTCAAGACAGCAATGGAAGACGATAAATGAACATTGCAACTACTTATAAACATCGCGTAAAGAAACTATGTTGTTTCATTTGTGTTCGCTTAAAGCGATTTTTTTTTTCATCAATTATTTTTATCGGCAAGCCAGTTGCTACAGTTCTGTTTTCAGAAATGATTTCATGTTTACCAATAACCTTTCTGTACATCAATATCTGCTTGGAGCATTTCATGTAGTATTGCTGAACGCCTTTATACCAAATAGGTGAGGTCCCTTTTACCGAGGCTCGGCTTCTTATGGCAAAAGGTTTTATACAACAAAGAGTAGAGAGATTTATTTCAAATAAAAACTACTGATGAATATTAAATTCCCGCTAATAAGTTACTTACGAAGTTTCTGTTGTGTTGGCCCATCTTTATTTGGTGTCATTGCAATAAAACTTTTGCCGTAACATTAAAAGAATCTAATTGTAACGGTCGTAAATGACGGAGTCCGTCCCGTCGTCCGTTCTGAATTTTCGTCTTTGTCGTAATAATACGAACTTCGTATTGTTAAGGTCTTGTCCTAATCGTATCCTGTGCCTTCCCGATACAAGAACTCGATGGCAAACCAACGTCTATACTCACCATCCCAGATTTGTCTATCAACACATTTTCTTGAGTGAAGACAACAACCGAGGTGCACCAAAACCCTACGCTAGCACTTTTGGTTACTATAGACAAAATGCTCTAACATGAAAGTCAGACATAAAGAGGATTTCATCATCAGATTCAAATTCTAAAGTCTAAAGTCTTAAGTATGTATTTTTCGAATTTTCTGTATACCACGTATGTTCTCTTTTCCTTCGGAATGGTACATAAGCTTGGTTCTAGCTGTTAATTTAAATGTGGCGACTAATGGGTTTTTTTTCTTGGGGGGGGGGGGTGTTGAATTACGGTTTATTAAATGTTAAAAGGGTAAAAAATGAAAAAGTTTTAAATAGATAATGCAAAAGGAAATAATTGGTTACATGTGAAAATCTATTCCCTTTCATGCAGAGCTTTACAAAGGAAAAAATCCAGTCTGATGAAAATGAACCATGTATTTTTTATTGGCCAATGCAAGACGCCACTCCTATTAATCAATTTATTTAGATACTTTCCTACCCATCTGTTAAATCATTATAATGTTAGGGCTGTGAAACAAAAGTTGACACAAAAGCTCGGCATTATACACCACAAGATCTGGAAGCCGGTGATGTAGTAATCAACGCGTCGAACTACAAACACCAAGATAATGATTCATGGTTCGATCCTCGTCAGGGGTGAAAATTTCATAAATCAGTTTCCCGACTCTCTCTTGACAGTATTTGCGAGGATGGTCTCAAGGATAGATGCTAGTCTTTCGGAAGGGGCGAATAAAGGTTGTCCCGTGTATGTGGAGAGCAATACTTATGCGCGTTAAAGACCCCTTTGTAGCGTTTGATAAGAGTAGGCTCAATGGGGGCCGCTACAAAGGCCAAACTCGCAAACTACTAGCTGCAGGGGGATTCACATAAGCATTAAGCTTGTTTCCCAATCCAGGATAAATAAATATGTTTTTTAAACTTTTTAAGATCTGGAAAACGAATCAGTGGCGATACGCATATCCCATAAGCTGATGCGAACACATAATATTGAGACCTTGCAATAAAAACATATTCAATTATTAAGTTACCAAATCGTACCTTTCATTTGTACGTATTCTAGGGTATTTTGTTTGTCCTTAGTATTGTTTACTACCGAGTTGCCATTGTCGTAGGTCATGAGGTCTTCTGTTATTTGTTCGTTCTTGATATTTCTTACTACCGATCGGGCATCGTCGTAAGTCTCGAGGTCATCTGATATTTGTTCCACCGTCTTTGAATTTCCTGATGTTTGTTCCACCGTCTTCGAATTTCCATAAGTTTGATCTTTCATTGGAACATTTTCAACAACCTTTCTTTGTCTTGCTGGCGTAGGAGGAGCGATATCCGTGTTGTCGTTATCTAGAGACGGATTTGATTGGTTCCTTGGTGGTGGAAGTGCTGGCGATTCACGGTCCGCCCCAACAGTGTAAACATTATCAGTTGTTACATTTCTGTTGGCAACAAGCGATTTTAATCTAGAATTCAATGAACTTGAATATAATATGTAATGCTAGTACAAAAACAGATTCTAATATGGGTCCCCGGAAAGAACAATAGAAACCATGACGACAAGCCATGTTTAAATTCCAATAAAACACAGGTCGACGTCACAGTTCATTTTGCGACGTCATTATATGATTTTACGCTGAAATTACCGACGTCATAAAGGATCATTTGCACATTAACGTTAACTGGCCTCCTGGTTAATATCCTAAGCGGCCTTCCTTCGGGGTCACCGGATATAAATATGAAGATATGAAGATTTTTACCCAGGATCCCAGGTTACACATTAACGTAGCAAGAAACAACAAAATGGCTTCTGTAGCATTGTACACTATAGGTCTTTGAAAACACAAAATTGTCATATTAGAATAGATATGGGTCCCCGGAAAGAACAATCGAAACCATGGCGACAAGCCATGTTTAAATTCCAATAAAACACAGGTCAACGTCACAGTAGAAATGGCGACGTCATTATATTATTTTACGCTGAAATTGCCGACGTCATAAAGGATCATTTGCACAAAAACGTAGCAAGAAACAACAAAATGGCTTCTGTAGCATTGTACACTATAGGTCTTTGAAAACGCTACGCTCTGGGTAAAATATCCACGAAAATAATGGGCACCCATGGTTAAATCTCCAATAAACCACGGGCGGCCATGAATTATTTCTTAATTGAAAATCTGAGTCTTTTGTGGGAAAATGGCGACAGAAAAAACTTACAGGCGTTCACGCTTTTGCTACCGGCTATGCTACCACTAACTGGATTTTTGATGAAAGGTAGAATCTTACATTTTGTGGGTAACTATACTCTTCAAAAAAATTATTTGCCGAGCCGTTCTGCGACCGATTTTCACGAAATAAAATTCTGTAAAAAGAAAACAAAATAGAGATTGTTTGTTTTATTTTGAGTAAAATTGTAACATCGCTGCTTTTTAAGATATTGCAAGTGGAACTCAAGTGTACATTTTACGATTCAATTTCCCGTTTAAATCTATGCAAAATGTTCCGTGAAAAACATTAGTCGTGTTCTACTCACAATGTCTTAAAAACCATTGAAGTTAGGATTTTGGTCTAAATTAATCAAACAATCTTCATTTTGTTTTCTTTTTACTGGATTTTATTTCGTGAAAATCGGTTGCAAAACAGCTCGGCAATAATGTTTTGAAATTGTTTCGATTTGCATTAAACCTACGGGGAATTTTCTATCTATGCGTAACTTTTTTTGCAGAGTATATTATAGGGACGTCAAGTTAGAAAATGGCTATATTAAACTTTGGTAATTTGTCAGCAGTAGAATTTTTACAATTCATCCTCGTTAGGATTTTTATGCAGATTTTGATTGAAAGTAATTAAAGAGTTCCTTGCATGGTTGCATAATAATATCACCACCTGCATGTAGTTAGGTTTAATTACCTGCCCTAGGTCGGTTGTTTCCTCCGGGAACCCCGGTTTCCTCAACCATTAAAACTGACCCAAGGTGCGTCAAAAAGGGCGTTACACCACAGGGACTTGCTCCCCTCTATAAATATTTTGTTAGACGAAAAAAACACGTGGGTAGAGACACGCTGATTCCTTCAGTGTAGCGCGCGTGCGGCCCTGAACATGAGGGCATCACAGACCTGTTATTCCTCAATCTCGTGTGGCTAAACGCCACTTGTGTTTTTTTCGTACCGCACATTGACTCTAACAAAATATTGATAGAGGGGAGCAAGTCCCTGTGGTTACACCTTCATGCACACACACACATAATAATAGTCTAAGCATCCAAATTTGTGTTTACAAGAAAAAAATCATTCTTTATTTTGTTTTTTGTTTGGGGGGGGGGGGTGGTGGGGGCACTGAGCAAAGTAATTTTGTTGGGGGAGGGGGGTGGGTACGGGTATAAAGTAATAAAAAACCTTGTCACAAAATAATGTATGTTCTTACTTCTTATTTATTGACAATAAGCGCACATACCTGTTTTGTTTTGCAGATTTCTTAAACTGGAAAACTGAAATAAAGAAGCATTTTATGTTTTTGTCTCATTTCTACTGAGTATAAAGATTAGTTTGTAAAGCATTTCATTTAAAAGTTTAATTTTCAATTTTTGAAATTAAGATAAAGTTTTATGCAAAAAGAGACCGCATACTACATGTACTACAGTAACTCGCGGCTGGAGCTTCATTGTTTCGTAGCTTACATTGTCTTTTTTTTTGGGGGGGGGGGGGGGTAACCACGAATTATTACATTCATTTTGCTTGGTATTTATTTTGATAAATAGTATAGCTTTATTTCTCGATTAAACCGTCGCCAGCACGTGGGAATTAGCGCATATTTTTATGAAAGAACCTTAGTGGGCACGCTCACATACCCCACGCGTCCACATAATGGGCAGAGAATATCTATTTCGAGTTAGGAATATAAAAGTCAGAGTTGTTGTCTTTCCAAGTTAAACAGGAAAAAAAATTAGTGACAGACCTGAAAATGTATCCCATCTAAAAATGGGACTCCTACCTAAAGCTATGTACAAAATATCGAAAGGCTATGATTAATAGTTGCTGAAAAATCTGTGATGAAAATTTTCAACCCTGAAAACTAAGTGAAAAAAATCTTAGTCGGCTCGTTTAACAGGAAGTAGCTGATCGACAGACCTGAAAATGTATCCCGCTATATGGGACCCCTTTCCGAAGCTATATACCAAATATTAAAAGCCTTCAATTAATAATTGCTGAGAAATCTGTGACGAAAATTTTCAACCCTGAAAATTTTGTGAAAAAAGTGTAAGTCGGCTCGCTAAACAGGAAGTAGATGATCGACAGACCTGAAAACGTATCCCACCATATGGGACTCCCAACTGAAGCTACATACCAGATATCAAAAGTCTAGGAATAATAATAGCTGAGATATATGTTACGAATTTTTTTTCACGGACAGACGGACGGACGGACGGACAGACGGACCAGTCAAAAACATTTTACCCGTCGCAACTTTGTTGCGTGGGGTATAAATATGAACCGCTACCGCGCTTCATCAAAAATGTGCTTAATTAGGTCAAAGTTTTACACGCCAGTATTGCATTCAATGAATTATTATTCATTCCTTATTATCCTGGCAACCAAGAACACGTACAGGTCCCATCGTACAACCCCCTAAGTTTATCCAAAAAATATTCGATGGATTTACATGAAATTTTGATATGCTAATCCTTAAATAGAACTGAATCACTCTGTAATGTTGCAGATCCTTATAGTTCTTTAATTTTAGCTTCACAAACAAAAAATGTGGACGTAAAGACAGAGTGAAAACTATAGGGCTTCTGGGTCATTCGAAGCTGGTCCAGCTATAGGGCTTCTGGACCCTCGAAGTGGGGCCTAATATAGTTACCTTTGGATACTCTGGACCCTTTACTGGAATTTTTTTTCAGCACTTCATAGCTTTGTCCTGTGGTCTTCGGTTTTACTTCGACTTCTTCGTAACCTTCTTGCACAGTCACTCTAGTAAATACACATTAAGCAAAGTCTTACTACTTTGATGTTTGTTTGTTTGTCAATCATTAAAAAAAAATTCGAAGCCAGAAGTTTTTGTGGAAAAATCATGAAAATCTAAATTTTTAGCAAAAAATGGGTTTTACCCATATTAGAAGTCATCTGATAACTTCGACTTAATAGAAACATTTGAAAAGCTCCATCAAATGTGTTCTGTGTGTTTTTATACTACTATTGCTTTTAGCCTTCAAAGTGTTCAATTCCATCAACGGCGGCATTTTTTTTTGTTGAATTAAAACTCTAAGCAAAAGTTTTGTAAAGCAGACCTTAAACAACAGTCATACCAAGTATTATTGCATTTTGCCGAGAAGTTTTTTAAGCATTTTGAACGGACGGACGGTTTTCATAAAAGATTGAAAATTCTTAATAATTAACAACATAACATGAAAAATATACCTTCCTTTAGGTTTCTTCTTTCCTGAAAATGTCATGAATAAACAAATTAATATACATTATAAAAATAAATAGATTTGTACTGTTGTATATAACCAGACAAAGGTTTGGTTGCTATGAAAACATTGTCAATACTGTCAAATCCAATGGACATAGGAAAGACGTTCTAATTTATTCGAAAGACCGTTAGTGTCAAGTTTTTTTTTCAATTCCTTTCTTCCAAGTTCAGTCTCAAGTTCCAAGGGAGTGTCAACTTGGAAATGGGAAATGTCAACTTAGAACTGAATATTTTGTAATTGCAATCGAGAAATATGAAAGAACTAAGGGCACTGCAGTCTTTTATAAATATCTAGTACCACATACACATGTAAACATCCGGGTATACAGTCGTGCTGCGATGCACTCATATGTCATCATGGGGCAATATATAACAACGCACAGAAATATTAGTGCAGTTCAATAAATAGCACAGTGTATGATTTTGAACGAAGATAACTTTTTTGTCATTGTTTTTTTTTTTCTTTGTTAAACCATATGCAGTTTTCATTTATTGGACTGTGTTTACAT
This sequence comes from Arcuatula senhousia, assembly GCA_963971305.1. NCBI lineage: Eukaryota > Metazoa > Mollusca > Bivalvia > Mytilida > Mytilidae > Arcuatula > Arcuatula senhousia. Next base: position 50,697,287 of record OZ020306.1, read on the forward strand.
TTCCGTGTGTTTTCGTTTTCGGGAATCCCCCGTCATATTGTTCATTAGCTACTTTATTTTTAACATCTATGCAAAAGAATGTGCTCTTTCAATTTCCTTTTTTCCATGTCGTTTGACTATTTTTTTTTCAAAGGTAAAAAACACAACAGGAAATATTTATGTTCTTTTAACAAATTTTAAAATAATTATGTAAATCTATAAAGGGAAGAAGTTATGATTGAATAAACAAATGAAAAGTCCAAGTCGAACCCATGTAAGAGTGTTTCATATTAAAAAAAAAAATGATAAGATTACTTATTTAAACTATTCAAAATTCATATAAACTTCATAAATGGCGTTATGTTAACAAGACTGCTTCCAGAAATAAAAGTATTCATGTAAATGATCTTCACAAAATTATTCAATGGGATTCAATTCTTGGTATTTTCGTGCTTTTAAAGTTTTATCACAAGGTTAAGTTGAATTGATCACTATAAGTAATAAAAGAAGCTGAAATATCTATCTATAAAGTTCTATTGCATCCTGTTTAATTTTGAATTTTTGTAGAATGATGATAACCATTATTCGTTAGCCGTTTTATGTTCACAGTAACTCTTACAATAAAATAGTAGTACGCAACCCCTTGTAAGGCGAGTTCACGTAATAAAGTCACATTTTATGAAAATATCTGTTTAGATACAAAAATCTAAATCACAAAATTAGAAAACCATTCATTCATTCATTCATTCATCATTCATTCACTCATTCATTCATTCATATCTTTATATCCTCAAAATATGAAGATAGAGAGTAAAGAAATTCTAGAGAAAAGAATAGTTATAAACAATATATATTAAATATAAAACATACACAATATTTACACTCCTTATGATATTATACCATCAAGTCCAACGAAATATCATGCATCATTCACACGGTACAATCGATATATCAGATTTTCATGCGTGCGGATAACCGACATACCGTAGTGAGTTGCGAGCGGAACAAAATATGTTAAAATTATGAAACTTCACCGGAAAAAGTATAAAATTTATTACTTTCCCAAAAATATATTTGAATGACGTATAGCCCAGTCCGAAGCAGTCAGCATTGTCTTCGATTGCTGTTTCTTTCATACAAATCCATGCATCACGTGCTTCAAACACTCTGCCGAAATATGATCAGCTATAACAAACAAACTTAATTCATGACCAAGAAGTAAAATTCCAACGTCCTAATACTATATTTGCAACTGACCATATCTTTTTCTATGTGTCTAAGTTTCAGATATGTGATTTGTTATGCCAAAATCGGTTTTGTTATATACTTTTATCCAAACATTGTACGACAAGCAAAGTTTTTGACGTGGTGGATAATGTTATACACTCTTTTTGACGTGACGGAACAACAGTTGCACAAAAAAGGTTAATTGAGTACCTTTCTAAATTAAGCTAATAATAAAGTATAAAGTTTGGTTGACCACACTCGATACTCTTGAGATTTCATAACAAGATACATTGAAGCGTGTACTACATATATGTATGAATTTAATTTTAAAAAATATGCAGTGTATGTTGAATAGTTATTGACCGGATTTCACGGAGTGAAAAATCAGGATAATAAAATGGTGAATGGCGGCGGGCGGTCGGGCGCGCGGTGCAAAGATTTGCATAACAGTTTTCTATTTGGTATACAGCATTAGGGAAAAGTCCCATAACGTGGGATTGGATTTCTGTTCTGTCGCTAACCTACTTCCTGTTTAACGAAATGTGGTCATTTTTTACTTTGACAGATTTTTTAACTTTAAGCTGGTAATAATATCATGGGCAATAATGCAACCCCGCTTGTAAGACTAAGAGCCCCAAAAAAGTTTAACCTCGCCACATTTTAAATGTTCCTGTCCTAAGCCTGATAATCCCTATCAAATCTCATGTTTGTATTTATCGATTTTTTATTTATCAAGAAGGGGATCTTTTATTTACACTTTTTTTTTGGATTTGGCTTGAATCATATGTAGTTTATTTTCAATCCAGGGCCAATTGCAGAACAGCGAACATCGACCGCTGGTCACATTGAAGGCTGCTGGATGTTTTTCGTTGTCGATATCTTAAATTGTTGTCAAGGTTGTAGGTTGTGTCGCGTACACCTATTCCATATCTCATTATCTTCTATCACACCGGGTACTCGGTCACGATCGAACCAGGCGGAACACACAAGAACAGGTGAGAGTTGTTTGTCAGCTGACCATTTCCAATATTTTAATTGGTCTACTATGATTTTTCGACACAAAGGACCGCGGATGAAGAACTCATAGAACGCGGGTTTTATTGTTGCTTTTCGTGAGTGAGTGAATGAGTTGGTGTTTTACGCCCTCGCAACACTATATATGGTGATAAAATGAACATGAAATGATGATGATATGAATGAAATATGGGGGTGGGTGTAAATTTTTGAACAACCACGGGGAAAATGGGAGAGGTGGGTAGAAGCGGAAACTCAAGTTAGGCTATGTGGTGCACTATTTGGCGGTTGTTCGTTTTTAAGGCGATAGCTTACTTTTGGTGATGACATAATAAATAGCACTTCCGAATTATTTTAATCTTCAAAGTTACCTGGTTTTGTTTTTGTGCTGAAATATTAGTAAAATACTCGGAAACCTGTATCCCATGCTGCACAGCTTACTCTGAATTGGGATGTAGAAAGGAATTGGTTTCTTACGAACAACTCTTTAATAGATTTGAATATGTGTTTTCTATTAATTTTTGAGCTATAATGTAATGATGTTTTTGTGTAGCCAATTGGTTTTATGTATTTAAAGCGAAACCATGTCAAAATTAGTTTCAACAGTATTTTGGAACATGTAATTTTTCACGGCAGACAAAAACAACATAAGTTTTTCGGATTGAATTTTTAGTAAGATTATCTTTTAGATTCAAAATGATTATCGATTTATTCCTTCTCGTCAATAAAATGCATATCATACTCCGCAAGTCTTATTTACTAGTGTGTCATGAATGGTGATTTTTCACCTTAAGTTTTGTGTAAATAGAAGAAATGAAAGAAAGAACACCTTTTTAAATATTCAAATAGAAATATTAGTCTTTTATGATTGATATTTTTATAATACATTCAGAAAAAAACGAATTTAATGACCGTTTTAATGCGCACTTTTACATTGATTAAGTTTATCCGCAATCATCCGTATCATTTCGTGAGACTTGTGCTCAATGTTCTCAGTTGTAATTCACATTTGAGTATATGTTTATATACATTTAAATTAAATTGTTTATGATCCAGAGACTGCGCATAAATTATGATATCAAAGAAAATGATAACCTTGTTTATTTTTTGTTTTTCTTGCATTTTCTAACTCGCACGTCAGAAAAATTGACATATAATTCCGCCACGTCAGAAAAATTGTAATGTCGATTGTACCGTGTATGTACATATATATTATACTTAGAGTGAGTTGAGAGAACGATTATAGTGCGCCATACACTGGATGACATGAACATGGCAAAGTTTGTGAAAATTTCTGTATTCATCTTCATCCGCTTTAAGATGTTTTCCAAGCAGGACTTGATAAAATTCTTCCCCTCTTTAGAAGCTTAGTTCTAAATATACGTTAAGTTCAAAATTTTCAATTATGCAGTCGAGGAAAATGTCTCTAAGATGTTCTGTGCAAGAACAGCTACACGCATGGTATTTATATAAGACTTCAAATCTTGTGTTACAAATGTTGCAAACAGAGTCAAACATATTTCTGTAATCAGTTTTGTTATACAAAAAAAAGCCTGTCTTATTTCAATAAAAGGAATTCGTATGTTGCCAAAAGTCTGCTAAGTTAAGGTAAGCTTACCGGGTGTGTACACATAGAAATACAAAAGTGTGCCCTCAAAAATACAAAAGTGTACCAACACAATTACAAAAGCGTACCCACGAACCTGACAAAATATTTTGAAATGAACCTACCTTTTAAAGACTTTGCATCTACTATTTCATCATACACTACACTTCCATCATCTAACACACTCTTAATACTGAAAAAGATCATAAATTGTAATAAGGGAGCAACCGTTTGATATTTTTTTTTGGAAAATAAAAAGATTGCTACACGAAGCCAACGTCCCCCGCCGCTTCAAGGATTATGAGACTATATTGTCAAAGTAAATTTCAACTTTAATGTAGCATTTGTCAAACTCAAAATAGTATTTATATACTCAGAAAAGTTGTGGTCACAAAGTGTTCATATGACCAAAAACGATTAAAGTCGATTAAGTCCCATAACTCCTATAAAATTCGTCGATTCAATATGGTGTTGCGATATGATCAGCTACATATCAAGGCTAACAATTTCACAGAATTTTATTAATTCGTTAAGCAGTCTCAGAGGAGCTTTGTTCACCAAAGTGGGACGGACGGACAGACAAATACCATTACTAGACCCCCGTCGCGTTGCAGGCTTTGAATTTTTCAAGTTCTTTCCTGGTACTACACAGACATTGTTTAAAACCACCATGATCAAGGACTGTGATTAAAATTTAAATTAAATGGGTTGGGTTTGTGGTCATCCATATAAATATTTTGAAGTTGTCATCATCAAGGAGTAATATGATTAAGGCCCTGCCTTTTTAGCAAGCATCGAAAATCTATATATCTTTTAAAAATAAATCCATGTGCTCGACCGGCTATAAGTGTAACGAAAAGAGGGAACTTTTAAAAAAGGAATTAGGTAGTAGCAAAGTCTCACTCTGGCCCTACCCAACCCAAATCATATGCACTTGAGAAAGTTGTTGTTAAAATATCTGGGATCAATAACTACTTATTGAAAATTCAATTATTTGTGCAAATAATAAATCCTGTAACATTCTGGGACTACATTTAGCGGGACGAAATTATCCCTTTATGATTACGTGACGTCATTTCCTTGTCAGAGTATTTCGCGCTTCTTCAGAAGACCAAAACAACATTCAGATTCTGTCAGGTTTTGTGAGATTTTCTGACTATCAGTGTTTTATTTGAAGCATCGGTAACAGAAGGTACATTAAGAAACCTGGCGGAAAAACGGTAAAGTAAAAATATCATGCTGGATTGGGGAAAGTGAGTGAAACCCCACAGGATGGGACTCTTCTTTCATTTTCAGGTAAGAACCTTTTATTTATTATATATATGTATGTTTTATTCAGTAAATTTGTGTATTTCTTTTTCTTACTTAAAATTTAACAAAGCTTGGTCAGTATCATGCATTTCGTATGACTAGTCAATGGGACGTTGCCAAACGCTAGCTCGGTAATTTCCGGAAAATCGTTTTTCAGCGGAGAAGACCGAATGGTGTTTAAATAAAATCTGTGTTTAAAAATAAATAAGTGGATGAATGAGGGTTTTATCACTGTTTTTGAATTTTTATTTTTTTATTTTTGCATAACAGATTATGATGTATTTTTATAAACCCAGAGGGTTGATTGTTTTACTTGCTCCGTGCCTATTATTTTTTTTCACTCCGTAAGAGTAAACCTGTTCCGGTTTTATCGTCAGTATATTTCTGGCACATCTCAAAACATGCACAATGCCGTAGGACTCGCATCTGCGATGCTCGCTATTACCGGCTATCGTTTCCCGCTGACAAAATGAAGACAATCCAAACAAATAACGTTGTATGATTTGTGACAAAGAGGAAGACAATAGGAGAAACAGGTATACAACAGACTAAGATCAGATTGCTGTCTGACCTTTTCTGGTATTGTCCTTTTATTTGTTACAAGTCATGCACAGGTAAACTGTGTCATAAGTTTGTCAGTGTTAACCTTTTCCAGTCCGTTATCATTAAGCTGAAGCAATTGTTCAAAATTTTAAATGTATTGACCAATATATGTACCATGGATTTATACCAAAACACAGTAATACGCATTAAACCAACTTCAAACTGTATTCTTTGAAAACTAAACATATAAAGACCACTAACCGTTTACGTGGTTGTTTTTCCTTGGTGGTCTCACTAAAACTCTCTTTCGATTTCCTTCCTAAAATAAGAACTAAAGTGCTAGATATTTGCTTTAAGTCATTGAGTTTATTAACATTAAAACCATGAACAAACTTGATATCAATTTTCATATTAAGGTGGTTCTTTTGTGGATTATTTATTACTGGTGTGGTGAGAGTAAAAATGTGTTTCTGCAGCAATGCTAATAAACCGGTGCTACACCTTTTGAAATGAGAAATAATTTGCTTTTACTATTAGACCCTAACTCCTTTTCATTTTGCCTGCAAATTTAGTTCATGCATAGAACCATAAGTTTAGAACAAAAAGAAAACAATGAGATGTGGAATACGCGACACAGCCCACAATCAAGCGGCAATTCAGACTAGAGGCTCCCAGGAGCCTGAATCGCTCATGCTAAAGCCTCTTTCCTAGAATGCAACATGGTCTACATGTTCTTGGAAAGTAACATTAAAGAAACTAGTTAGGAGAGAAAACACTTTTAACACCAAGAATACAAATTTACAAACTCCTTTTCATTTTGCCTGCAAATTTAGTTCATGCATAGAGCCATAAGTTTAGAATAAAAAGAAAACAATGAGATGTTGAATACGCGACACAGCACACAATCAAGCGGCAATTCAGACTAGAGGCTCCTAGGAGCCTGAATCGCTCACCTGATCTCTTATGCCAAAGACTAGTTAGGAGAGAAAACACTTTTAACACCAAGAATACAAATTTACAAAGCTTTCCATTTGAAAAAAAAAACATATTAAGTTAGAATTGATCGAAAACACTTAAAAGGATGATCTGACAATTTTGACCCTGAAATCATTTTTGTAGATCTTAATGAGCTGAACAATTTTTTGCAATGCTAACTATTCCTCTAACTCTTATGGCTTTTAAGATAAAGTCAAAAAAATGTGAAAATGGTCAATTTTGATGATTAAGGGGAAATAACTCCTATAAGGAGTAATCCCACAACTTTGACTGAATAGAAAGTTTTGTAGAGCTTTTGATGCTGAAGAAGGATGGTTGCTTCGGATTTTCTCTATCTTTTATATTTTTTGAGCTATAAGCTAAAAACTATGGTCTGATCCCCCTGTTCTATTTTTAGTAACGGTGGCTATGTTGGTTGGTCGATATTCACAAATTTCACAAACTTCATAGAGGACATCCTAAAGATCAAGTGTACAAAGTTTCAAAGCAATCACACCAGTGGTTTCAGAGAAGATTTTTAAAAATCAGTTAAAATTGATAGAAAAATCAAATAAAGGGGGATAACTCTTAAATGGTTGATCTGACAATTTTGACCCTGAAATCATTTTATAGATCCCAATGAGCTGAACAATTTTGCAATGCTAACTTTTCCTCTAGCACTTACAGTTTTCAAGATAAAGTCCAAAAACTGTGAAAATGGCCAATTTTGACGATTAAGGGGAAATAACTCCTATAAAGAGTCGTCCCACAACTTTTACTCAATGGGGAGTTTTGTGGAGCTTTTGATGCTGAAGCAGGAAAGTTTCTTCGGATTTTCTCTATCTCTTAGTTAGTTTTTGAGCTATAAACTAAAAACTATGGTCTGACCACCCTATTCTATGTTTTAGAAACGGTGGCCATGTTGGTTGGAAGACGTTCACAAATTTCACAAACTTGGTAGAGGACATCCTAAAGATCAAGCGTACAAAGTTTCAAAGCAATCCCACCAGTGGTTTCAGAGAAAAAGATTTTTATAAATCAGTTAAAATTGATAGAAAAATCAGTTAAAGAGGGATAACTCTTAAACGGTTGATCTGACAATTTTAACCCTGAATCATTTTTGTAGATCTTAATGAGCTGAACAATTTTGCAATGCTTATTTTTCCTCTAGCACTTACAGTTTTCAAGATAAAGTCCAAAAACTGTGAAAATGGTCAATTTTGACGATTAAGGGGAAATAATTCCTATAAGGAGTCGTCCCACAACTTTGACTCAATGGAGAGTTTTGTGGAGCTTTTGATGCTGAAGAAGGAAAGTTGCTTCGGATTTTTTCTATCTCTTATACTTTTTGAGCTATAAGCTAAAAACTAAGGTCTGACCCCCCTGTTCTATTTTTAGTCCCGGTGGCCATGTTGGTTGGAAGACGTTCACAATTTTCACAAAATTGGTAGAGGACATCCTAAAGATCAAGTGTACAAAGTTTCAAAGCAATCACATCCGTGGTTCCAGAGAAGAAGATGTTTGAAGAAAAGTTAACGGACGGACGCTTAACGATGACAATAGCTCACCTGACCTTCGGGTCAGGTGAGCTAAAAAACCACGATGGGCAACCGCCAGCGGCCTTCAACGAGGCCAGTAGGCGCCGCTCGCGGTTCTGCCTAAATAGCATGCATATAATTCAAATCCAGCCCTGAAATAGTCACAGATAGAGCCCTGCATTGCAGGCAATGTTAAATTATATACTTTTATTCTTAGCTTCAATGCCTCCATGCATGATTTTAATTTGCAGACACTGTTAAATATACTTTTATTCATAGCTTCAATGCCTCCGTGCATGATATAAATTTGCAGACAGGACAAAACAATAAGCGAGGAGGTAAATCAAAATATGAATTTAGGAACTTTATATCTGATTAAATTTCGTAGTATTTGATAAGTGACCCTAAATGTTACCCAGCCTGATGGTTTCGTTTTACCGTGTAGAAAAACAATCGGAAATATCTTTAAATTTGAATACATTGGGTAACTCACCTGTCTTATGTGTGTCCTTTTTACATCTGTGGGTTAACACCAAGGACACAGATAACACCAGAACACAAGTTACAACACCAACCATTACAATAATCACGACTTGAACGTTGAATTCCAGGGAGGAGAAGGAGCAATCAGATTCAGGTGTATTACCTTTAAAGCAGGTCAGAACTTTCATTTAGTATGTAGAAAGATTAAATGGAGTTTAGATATAATGTGCAATTAAAAACGGCCCCGACTTCGTTTTTAACAAGTAGGTGAGCTACAGGCCGGATCTCACTTTATGGGACACAATGTGGCAGATCCTGCATACAAATCAATTTACTGAAAGTACTGGACGTATAAAATAACCTAAAAATTTTAAATATTGTTTAAGTTTAGTATACGACTTTAATCTAGCTTCCAATTGGTCAGTTACTGCATGAAAGGCTATATCGAACCTATAGCCCTGGCTAATCGCTGCAGTGATTGTCCCAGCTAAATAGGAACTTGTTAAGAAAATTATTTCGAATCGCCCTTCGTGCAGCCCCCCCCCCCCCCAATAAAGACATATTGAGTTGAACCAGGTTTCATGCGAAAATCCAATAATAACACACCAGGTATTCAGACGTATAGAACTGCGTGGAACAGAAAATACCGATATTTGACAGCTAGTCAGCTGACCAAAAACGAATATTATGGAATTTTAATTGGACAAAAAGGACTAAGATTAAACAAAATCCGTGAGGTGTTTGCCATGAACCCGCGGTCGTTGTGTTTCTGAAATAACAAAATCAACTAATATCAAACAAAAACTCTCGGAAGCCTGAATAGATCACCCGATTCTAATGACTGACGGGATGAAAATGAACTGTAGGTTTAAATAAGCAACAGCTTTTCTTTATTTTCAATATGTTTCATTCTTTACGCCAAAAACACGAAAAACGCTATTCTTCACATTCAAAATGAAGAGGCCATCTAACAGATTTAACTCAATAGTAAATCTAATATGAAGGTTTAAGCAAGCAGAAACTTTTTATCAGCAAAAGATAATATAATAAAGGCCAAACGCTCAAAAAGTGCTATGTTCAACCCTTAAGGACCAGAAACCTGTAAGGAATCATTAACAACTTCTACCTTATAGAGGCTTGTGTTGATTTCAATTTGCTAAAGGCTTAAGCAAGCAACAGCTTTTCTCTGTTTGTAATTATTTTCATCCTAAAGGACAACATAAAAAAAGCTATTTTGAAGGGCCGTACAAGGGACCAAGTGACAACTGCGACCAAATGGAGATTTTTGTTGTTCTTTTGATGCTGAAAGTGACATGGATTATTGCATCAGATTTTCTCTAATCATGTTCTTTGGTCGGCACACAACATTTGCGCTATTTTCGAAGAGGGTATCCCACATAAAGCGTACAAAGTTTCAAAGCAATCTTTTCAGTAGTTTCAGAGAAGTGTTAAGGGGAGGCATGTCTAGCTCGGGTAGAGTAACCGTAGACGTAGACGATGGAAACTAGAAAGCTGGTTTTGATGCTTAAATATAACAATTCCAATTGCAGTATCACAGATATAAACTACTCTGATTCCAACGATAACAACTTAAACTGTTCCCAATTCTACGTAGCCCTTACGTTTATAAGATGACAATATCTCAATTAATGAGTGACAAAGTGACCAAAAGGCATTAACTCACATTAGAGCAAAAGTGACAATACAATTCTAATCTCATTGACCTGACATAGCTATCATATTAATTATACAACTAGCTATAATTTGTGTTGGGATGCCAACACACAAGTCGCCCAAAATCGCCTTGGATACCTTTTCTTCCCATTTAGTACAATAAAATAGGTATAGAAATCAAATTTCATTGAAATCGGACAAAGTTCACATTTTAAAGGGGGCGGGTGTAGTAAAATGGCTGCCATTTTGAAACCGGAAGTCGGATTTCAAATCTGGTCGCAGATTTGAATTCAGCATACCCGCTTTACCCAGATGACAAATTTTCAAGACGATCCGATGAAAAAAAAATTTCCGCCCACTTTTTCCGACGGCCGCCATTTTGAAACGGCGGCCATCTTGAAAATTTCAAAACATGATTACACGCCTATGAGTGACCCACTATCCAATCCAACAAGTTTTATTCAATTTCCTTGAACCGTTTTCTTGTATTAGGGAGGACAGCTTTACGATAAAGAATCAGAAGAATAATAATAATAACAAGTATTAACTGTGATTGCAAGCAAGTCACAAAGTCCCCCAAACGACCCGTATTTGCCACTATTTTCTTCAGCATGTCCAAAAACCCCTTTATATCAATTTTCATGTAAATCGGAGCACTTTGAAAATTTCGACCCGATTATCTCCCTTGAGAAATCACATTTTTATTTATATCTTGAAAACCGTAAATATCGCTTCAAAATTTTTTTTCATATTATTAAAGAGAATGTTTTGCTCTATCAACCTACAAAATTTCAGAACCCTGCGCACCTAGGTTACCGAGATATTGCAATGTCCAATATTTAGTCCATTTTCCTGTTTCCATGGAAACGGCGGCCATTTTGAAAAGTCCGATTGTCAACGAAGCTTCCTTTCTTTACAATCTATTATCCTGCCAAGTTTCATATTGATATGTGGAGTCGTTTTCTCTGGGATCTCCGGACAAGTTCACGACTAAGTGGAAGAATCGGAAGAAGAAGAAGAAGAAGAAGAATAATAACAAGTATTAACTGTGATTGCAAGCAAGTCACAAAGTCCCCCAAACGACCCGTATTTGCCACTATTCTCTTCAGCATGTCAAAAAACCCCTATATATCAATTTTCATGTAAATCGGAGCACTTTGAAAATTTCGACCCGATTATCTCCCTTGAGAAATCACATTTTTATTTATATCTCGAAAACCGTAAATATCGCTTCAAATTTTTTTTTCATATTATTAAAGAGAATGTTTTGCTCTATCAACCTACAAAATTTCAGAACCCTGCGCACCTAGGTTACCGAGATATTGCAATGTCCAATATTTAGTCCATTTTCCTGTTTCCATGGAAACGGCGGCCATTTTGAAAAGTCCGATTGTTAACGAAGCTTCCTTTCTTTACTATCTATTATCCTGCCAAGTTTCATATTGATATGTGGAGTCGTTTTCTCTGGGATCTCCGGACAAGTTCACGACTAAGTGGAAGAATCGGAAGAAGAAGAAGAAGAAGAAGAAGAAGAATAATAATAATAAGAAACGGTGCAAAAACAATAAGTCCCCAAACGTTGTTTGGGGGACTTAATAATAAGAAACGGTGCAAAAACAATAAGTCCCCAAACGTTGTTTGGGGGACTTAATAAGAAACGGTGCAAAAACAATAAGTCTCCCAAACTTTGTTTTGGGCGACTTAATTAAACACAAAGAAAATATAGCAGTGTCAGATATGGCCATGTTGTTGTGTTTATACATTCTCTCACACTGAATTGACTGTTAGCAACGCGACGGGTGTGCTATAGCAAGCAGGAACTGCTTACCCTTCCGGAGCACCTGAGTTCACTCTCGTTTCGACTGGAGTTCGCGTTGTTGAGTGATATTCAGTTATTTTTGTGTTTCCGTGTTTTGCATGTTGTCTGTTTTTGTCGCGTTATTGTTGGTGTTTACTGGTTTTGTCTCTGCCTTTTAGGACTTTTGACATTCGGATACCCCATTGGTTCCTCTGCTACTTTGATTTGATTGGCTGCAGTGAAAGTTTGCTTCATCCATTCAAATTGCTACACGTTCATTTTTACTCCATCCGTTAATACATGTAATAAACTTATGGGTGTACAAAGGTGATAAATAATTATCATTTTTGCAAAAAAATATTAGTAGTAATAATCAAATCTTCCGTAAATGACTCTTTTCAGTGTGAGATGACCAGGTTGAGACGCAAGCACGTGCAGCGATCTCACACTTGTTAATAAACCAATAATAATTAACCGCCGGTACTGATGGATCGATGATGTCGACCAATGAAATGCAATGTTATTTAAAACTTTTTGTACCAGCACACCACTTGATATCCCGTGTTACTTTCAAGGGAGTGTTATATTGGCATTTCGTCCGACTGCAGTCCGTCCGCGTCATGATTGGTTTGTGGGGCATAACTTTTGAACATCCTAATATACTTTCATTGGAATTGCAAACTTTATAGCTAAGAAAACTTTATAATTTGTGTCAACGGGTTAAAGGTCAAGGTCAAAAGTTTGAAAAAAACATATTTTAGAGTGAATCTCATTTTATTTGCACAGCTTTTGAACACAGTGATAAAATGTCATGAAAATTACACACACAAAGCTTATGAGATGATGAAAAAGCCTTTTAATTTTGGTGTAAAAGGGTCAAAGTTACGAGGAAAAAAACTTTAAATTTTGGGGTGAAATTTGTTTCTGAAGCATTAAACTTAGAACACAAGGTACTTTCATAGTATTCATGAAAATTACACTAATTTATAAAGATTACGGGGAAGAGCATGTCTATTGGTTTAGGATCAATGGGTAAAAGGTAAAAAGTTTTGTTAGGCAGGGTGACCCGAGCAATATGCTTTTGTGATAATCAGTTAATAACAAAGCGAAATATACTAGGTCAACTCCACAAAAGATTAAAGAATAATATGGTAATAGGTTCAACCTAAAATGGGACGCAGCTTTAGAAAATAGTTGTCAAAAAGTCATTGATCAATAACTAATAATTACAAATATCGAATTATTTGTGCAAATTACAAATATTTGTAACATATTAAAATAGTGTCAAAATATATTAGGTTATAGGATGACGTTGACGGGACGAAATAACATTTTTTGGTGTTACGTTATCCATGACGTCATTTCCCGGTCAGAGTATTACGCGCTCCAGCAGAAGTAAACAAAGAAACCTTTTTTCTGCCAGGTTTGGGGTGATTTTCTGTATACCAATGTATCTTTTTAGAAGTATTGGTTGCAGAATATTGATATAAAAACATGGCAGAAAATGACGACTTGTTTTGATCAGGATTTTGGAAAAAAACACCTGGAACATGCACATGCACAGCCAGGATTGATTTAAAAATCTCCATGATTCCTAAGCCTTAGGTAAGACCTTCTTTTTTACTATTCAGTGTTGTAAAGCCTTATATTCATTTTTTATTGTCTTAAAAAACGCCATAGGTTGGTTGAATTACTGGAAAATATAATCACGATTGTTCCTAAAGCACCTGTTTACAATGACCACTCTCGCGAGAACTTGGCGAGATCATTTCATCTCTTTGACAACGAGAGTTTCCTTGAAATATATATTTAGAGAGTTAGTTTTTGACTTTCCATCCGTATACTCCTGTCTATTTTAAAAAGAAATATAACTGTGGTTATTAAATCTGTCAATTTTAAAATTTATTCCAAAAAAAGCATCGAATTTCTGGCCCCATAGAAATTCGTGCCTAGTGCGCTTGCGCGCAATGGCACATCCGGTTTGGAAAAAAACCCAAACCATTAGTTTTGCGAAGTTTCTACATATGTGGGACTGCGTCCCATAATATGATAATAGGTGCAACCTAGAATGGGACGCAGCTTTAGAAAATAGTTGTAAAAAATGTCATTGATCAATAACTAATAATTACAAATATCCAATTATTTGTGCAAATTACAAATATTTGTAACATTCTAAAATAGTGTCAAAATATAATAGGATGACGTTGACGGGACGAAATAACCTTTTTTTAGTGTTACGTTATCCATGACGTCATTTCCCGGTCAGAATATTTCGCGCTCCAGCAGAAGTAAACAAAGCAACCTTTTTTCTGCCAGGTCTTGGATGATTTTCTGTATACCAATATATCTTTTTAGAAGTATTGCTTGCAGAATATTGATATAAAAACCTGACAGAAAATGACGACTTGTTTCTATCGGGAATGTGGAAAAAAACCTCTGAAACATGCACAGGATTGATTTAAAAATCTTCATGATCAGCTAAGGTAAGACCATCTTTTTTACTATTCAGTGTTGTAAAGCTTTGTGTGTTTTTGTCTTAAACATCGCCATAAATTCATTGAAATTGGTTGAATAACTAGTAATCACTGATCACGATTGTTCCCAACGCACCTGTTTACAATGACAATTATCGCGAGAACTTGGCGAGATCATTTCATCTCTTTGACAACGAGAGTTTCCTTGAAAAATATATTTAGAGAGTCTAGTTTTTACTTTCCATCCGTATTCCCCTGTTTATTTTCAAAAGAAATATAACTGTGGTTATTAAATCTGTCAATTTTAAAATTTATTCCCAAAAAAGCATCGAATTTCTGGCCCCATAGAAATTCGTGCCTAGTGCGCTTGCGCGCACTTGGCACATCCGTTTCGAAAAAAATACAAACCATTAACTTTTGGAAATTTCTACATATGTGGGACTGCGTCCCATATTAACTTTCTTTTTTTTAAATAATAATCAATAATCAATAAAAAAAAAAGTAAACCAAAAGACTGCTTTGCTGTTTTTTCCCTTAAACTTCTTACCTAAAGGCGTGGGAGTAGTTACTGCCTCCGTAACCAACCCGATCTCAACCTCTCTTGATGCCTTGCCAACCTCATTCAATATTTCATATCTATATTTCCCAGGCTGGATATCTTTGATGATAAGTATCGTCCCGGCAACATCCACTACCTCACCGTACATGAGATGAGGAAGTTGTCTGTTAATCGTATACTTCGTGACAACAATTTGAATGTTATTATGATACAGCTTTTGATCCGTACTGGCGGGATCTGGGGAGTACGTAATCATGATGTCGTATTTGTTGGTGGTATTAACGATCACGTGACCATTTATAACCGGGATATCTAAAATTGAAGAGGCAATTTGAGAAGCAATACAGGGGGAATCCCATACAGGGGGACAGTAGGCGAAAGACTAACAAATTGTTTTTTTTGGTTTTTTTTTGGGACCAGGCTAGCAGCAAAATACCCTTGAAATTAAAAGTGCATGCCAATTATAAAACTAGAATTTATATGTTTTCCATAGAAGACGTTTGTCACGTGTGTGTGTTTTCAAAAGAGTTAACTATCTTCGCTATTCGCTATCGCCCATCTTCACGTGAAGATGAGATAGCAGATCGTAATCCTTGGCTAGCGAAGATGAGAGTTAACGTTACAGGCATAAAATAGCATTAATCAGAAGATTATCTTCTATCTTAGCAATATGCCAATTATTGAAAGGCTGTAGGCGACACAAAAAATAAGCATAAACTTTGAGAGGATTAAATGAGTTATTAGTATGAACTTAAGAAAAGATGGTGCCTTAGATTTTATTTTTAGACTCTTCGATGGGGTGTGTAATTGGATCGTATTTATCTTCTTTAAGCATTTGCATACCACTTTATTTACATATCCAACTATAGCGGTCATCACGTGACCTGATGGATAAAATCGATAATTATGAAGGACATCATTCGGTCAATGTTAAATGCATAGGATCACTGTCGTGTACGTGAGAAGGATCGGTCATTTCAAGATGGCAGACACTTCGTTGAATCAAATCAGGGGGGTTTCTTTTCAGTGGTATTGTATGAAATCTACAGCACTTTACAAAATTTTACATATCTCCGAAGGACGGTAATAGAATTGTCTACTACATATAAAAGACCGATGGAAAAAAGCATGGATGGATTTTCCATATAAGACTCCCAAAGTCGAGTAAACATCTGAAATGAAAATCGAAGCGGGCATTTCTCCTGAAATCGGTAATTTTACACAAAACTATAGGCTTTACTTACCGAAACGCAACTCCGGAAGCATTATTTAATGGGAAGCCACCAATCGTCATTCATGTTGTACGAATATATGTTGAAAGATGTTCACAATTTAGATTTAAAAGTTTTGTTTATGTCAAGGAGCAGTCCTATGGTAATTTGCATATTAATCTTGAGAAAATGTGTTCAGGATCGGACTTCTGTCGAATTTAGGTTCAGGATCGGTCTTCCAATGTAGAAACATTTTGATACAAGAGATATGCACTAAATAGACAGTGTTTGGGCTTTATTTAATATCCAATAGGAAAAGTAATTAAAATTGAGCCCACTGACGAAGAAAATCAATGATAAGATGCAAATACGGTACAACTTCTTGCCAAAAAAATCAGCCCAGGCACTTCTACGAATGGATTGATGAGGGTATTTTTGTTATGCGTGATTGGTTCCTTTGTAGGTTTTCATGAATTGTGATTAAAAGAATAAATTTTCCCGTGAACTGTGATATCTTAAATTTGTTTTTTTCATACCATGACCCAGACACCCATCAGAAATCTACTCTTTCAGATCATTGTTTGATTGATGAAAAAGTTGAACTGAATCTAGTTGACTCGATCTGTTGATACGCTCCCGAAGGGAGCTATAATGGTAGAAATGTCAATATTTTAGTTGTACTATGAGCTGAATTTTCCTTCAACGTCCGGTATAGCACGCGCTTGTTTTCCCGAACTTTCGGCGTCTTTTTAACGTTTTTATCTTTGAAAATTTTAGACGTCATTAAACGCTCACGTAACCCAGAAGAGAAGCTAGTTTGTTTTTATTTTCGAATAAAAAAAATAAATTAATTGAAACCTCGGGAGCGTAACAGGTTTACCTGCCTCATATTATACATTGAAAACAAAAATTAAAGAATTACAGAAAAGTTAGGTAGTATTCACAATTCAATGGTTTCAAATATCGATTCGAATTTTACCTAACGAATACGACGCATGGTACTCCGAGCGTCGGAGTCAGCATCAACTTACCGAAGTGGTCAAGGTCTATTCTTGCTTACAGACAATATGCCACATCCACCATATTGGTATGGTAGTTCCACCTAGTAATGCTAAGCACAAAGCATGCTTCGGGCGCTGGCTGTGATCTATTTTTTTTCGAATGAATGACCACTAACGGAATAATACTAGTAGTTAAAGTTCATTACCACTTACAGACAAGTGCCAAATGCACCTAATGATGCTTAGCACAATGCACACTTAAGATGCTGGCTGTGACCAATATTTTCCGTATAGATTAACGCACTAACAGAAGAATGGCAAAAGTCCACTCCTTTTTATAGCAATCATGGGTACGATGTAAGCTTTGTTATCGATATATTACCTGTTTCAAAAATATTACTAATAACTTAAAATACATTATTTTGGTCTAAATAGATTATCATCAAATGAAATAACTGTTTGTTTCATGGCTTTTCTTTCCTTATCTTAGGCACGAACCATTTGATTTTCTGGGGGGGATTTTTTTTGAAAAAAATTTCCCGGTCCTGATTTTTGTAAAAAAAAATAATCTGGCCAGCACCTAGGTTGAAAAAAATAATCTGGTTTCAATCTTGCCAATTGAAAAAAAAAATAATCTTGCCAACAAAATTTCCTTGCTTAAAATGTGTGTGAAAAAAATAATCTGGCCCGCATAGCGGGCGAAAAAAATTTCCCGGCTCAAGGTAAAATCCCAGCCCCCCCAGAAAATCAAATGGTCTGTGCCTTACTTTGTGTCTTGAAAAAATATCAGTACTAAGCGCCAGAGTGCCAAGTGTAGTTTATTTCAATCAGAAACTAGGTACTACATAATAAGGGACGGCCCATTTAACTTGAAGGGGGGGCCTTGGTTTTTTTCTTTTGGTCAGAACAATTTTTTTCCGCGCTTATTTTTCTAAGACGTCGCGACAGAATATTTTTCTTTCATTATTATCATTATTCTATATGGCAGAAATCCTTCTTCAAAATATTTTTTTCTTGCCCTCTGCTGCAAAAATTTTTTTTTCATCAAAAATAATTTTCAGAATATTTTTTTAGGAAAAAACCAAGCCCCCCCCCTTCAAATTAAATGGTTGGTCCCTTATGAATGAAAAGCATTTCAACAAACTTATGAGAGGGGGGCGATGGGTTTATTTCGTTCTCCGTTATTGGCAATTTTTATTTTCCGTGAATTGTGATTTGTTGAATTTTTTTTCCGTGCATCGTGATTGGATATTGCACGTGAACCGTTCTCAGCAAAGTATTTTGTCCGTGATTCGTTTTAGGCATTCTTTACAGTAATACCCAGTCAAACTTTTATCCGTGAACAAAAATTTAGCCACATTTCCGTGTTTCGTTATTTGCATTTTTTATTCTTCGTGATTCGTGATCAGGAACCCCCCATCAGGACCCCCTTATGATAGAAGGTAAGATATGCTGCCAACAAGTCTACTTGTGCTCAGCAGAACATGTACAGAAACGTGCATAGCCTAAGCCATATTTGTTTTGAGAGAATATGTTAAGAATAAAACAATGATTAATTAAAAAACAGTTATTTTTCATTGAATTGCACGTGCGTCTCATTATTGTATAGATTATTATCCCCGCGCTAGCGTAAGCGCGGGGATAATATTTTGCTGTTCGATGTACGTACGTAAATACGTATGGCGTTAATATCCATAGGATAATCTATGTAACCACTGGGAGCAGAAAAATGAAATTTGGGTCATTGATTTTATTGTGGGTGGGGACTGTGGCAAAGGTTTCGGAATTCGGAATAATGCCCTTAAGAGCTGGGCTGCATAGGTACCCTAAGGACACATTATTCCTTCGTCACGCAACTCCTCCTATAGGTTATTTGGAATAAAGAACTGAAACTTCGGCCAATAGTTGCACTATAAATGTATGTAGATTCTGCCGAAGGTTTCGGAATTTCGATAATAACCCTAGAGGCTGCGCTGCATAGATAGCCTAAAGGTTCACGCAACTCCTCCTATAGGTTATTTGGAATACAGAACTGAAACTTGGCTCAGTAGTTGCACTATGGATGTATGTAGATTCTGTCGAAGGTTTTAGAATTTTGATAATGGCCCTAGCGGCTAAGCTGCATAGGTAGCCTACGCACTACATGTATTCCTTCGTCACGCATAATTCTTTACATTACTATCACTCCTACTACCAGGGTAAAGTCTCATATCAATACATATACATTTGATATTAAAAATAATGCTCTTTATAGTCATAGTTTATTTCTTTCAATTATTTGTCCTAATACTATCAAACACCAGAGTAGCGCGGGGATATGCAGCGCGGCTTCTTTGACTAGTTTATGGTTTATGTGGCGGGTTCCATGGTTGAAACCCTTTTCAGGAAAATTCATGTAATTCTTGTGCAGATATACAGCAAAATCAGCCCGTAACCTCTCCTTTTCCTCCTTAGTACACCATAGGCAGACCCCTTCTTTTCAATCATTTCTGGATCCGTCCCGGGTTAACGATTTCTTGTCCAATTTGACAATAAATAATGCCCAGAAACGGTCTATTTCGTACATATCTCTTGTATTTAAATATGAGTATGTTTCTACATTTGGAAGATCGATCCTGAACCAAAATTCGACAGAATTCCGATCCTGAACACATTTTCTCAAGATTAATATGCAAATTACCATAGGACTGCTCCTTGACATAAACAAAACTTTTAAATCTAAATTGTGAACATCTTTCAACATATATTCGTACAACATGAATGACGATTGGTGGCTTCCCATTAAAGAATGCTTCCGGAGTTGCGTTTCGGTAAGTAAAGCCTATAGTTTTGTGTAAAATTACCGATTTCAGGAGAAATGCCCGCTTCGATTTTCATTTCAGATGTTTACTCGACTTTGGGAGTCTTATATGGAAAATCCATCCATGCTTTTTTCCATCGGTCTTTTATATGTAGTAGACAATTCTATTACCGTCCTTCGGAGATATGTAAAATTTTGTAAAGTGCTGTAGATTTCATACAATACCGCTGAAAAGAAACCCCCCTGATTTGATCCAACAAAGTGTCTGCCATCTTGAAATGACCGATCCTTCTCACGTACACGACAGTGGGATTTGCCAAAAATCTCAAATTAAAAGAATATTTTTAAAAATTTTTATTAGTCGGACGTTTATCAAGTTAGAGAAGATAAAGAGGAATCCAGCTATCTAAATTTCGATAGTTAAGCTGTTGGTTTATGCCCTTCCAAATTAGATTTAAGATTCTTAACAATAGCCTATTGTGTATTGTTAGATTTTGTGCAATATTGGACGAGAACCACAACTTTGAAATCAAAATTCTTCTTTCCCGTAAACAGTATTGACTAGTCGGACGTCCAAACCAACAGACCAAGTATCATACATCACAGATATTCGACTTTTGAAACTTTAATTTATTATTTTCATCCTTCCAAATTCATTTGAAATTGCAAATTTAATCTTGAAATTGGGCCATTTTCACGAGGTTATTCTCTAGCCTCTGTGTATATGAATTCATATTTTTTTCTATTATAGATTTAATAGCGAGCATAGCTCGCAAGCGGAGAGCTCTACGGTATTTGTTTCCGCGAGGATTTTGCTAATGCTGATTTAGATTTTTTATGGTCCGGAAAGGGTTATTATTTTTACAGGTCCGGAGTGAATATTAAAATAATTTATAAGAAAAGAAATAATGCTTAAAAAATAATAAATTGCGTTTTTTACAAGAAAATAATATTGTTAAAATAATAAATACACATAAGCTGCTCGTTTCGTCTTGGTTATATGCACGTACGAAACTAACGTGTCTCGAAGCCTAATCGCCCCATACCATCTCGTCCCAAAATAAGCAAATGGAAATATTGGAAATTAAATGATAGCGATATCCCTGAATGTCGACATTTAGAACAAAAAAAACGTAGTCCCTTTTAGCTATGCTCGCATTTAGGCAATGCCTACTCCATATTACCATAATCGCGAATTTGATTGTTAATTGTATAATATATCAATTATATAATCTGTTATCTTTTGTCTCTTGGTTGCTTGTTTTCACCTTCAAAATCGTATAATTTTGGACCTTATCTACCTTCACACGTAGTTCAAAGGTAAATCAGACAGACATGCTAATTCTTTCAATCTAGAAAACTTTGATCGTTCAGCCATGGACAAACGTTTATAAAGTTTTGCATACATGAAGAATACAGAACTTTATTAGTATATAAAATTAAATGATATTTGTATTGAAGGTGTTATATTTACCCCCTTCAGTTTGCATGAAACTCAATTACCTCAGCTGCGTGTAACAATTAAAGATAACAATTAACATGTTCATTGTATATCATGATTGTAATTAGCACATGATCTTTTAATTTAAAGCTACCGTTGCGTTTATTATACATGAATAATACATGTCCATAAATGGAAACTTTATAAAATAAAATATTTTTTATCATTGAATTGTATCATACCATACTTACTAAAATTTAACATAACTATATAGTGACGTTTTATTTTCAATATGTTTTGATTTTTAAAAAATATGTGTCCGGTTATTTATTTATTTTTTTAACATTAAAATTATAACTAGTAAACATTAAATATTGTTTAATTTGTACCCAAGCGTCTACCACAAAGCGTTACTTGACAAGAGTTATCGAACATAATAATGACCGATATAGTTGCATATGAACTCCGTGTATATCGGTCAAGTAGAAATTCGTATTATTCTGTCTACGTAAATTGCAAGAAAGCTTAAGACGGCAAGATTGACAAGATGATTAATATCTATATCTCGATATATCAATATTTCATAAGGAATTTAAAATCGGTGATACATTGATAAGGGAGGTAATTTGGGTCGGCAGTCAGATTATACCTTGTAGTTGTGGAAAGCAGAAAAAGCCACATGGCAAGAAATTCGTTTGAAGAAAAAATGGTTAAAACAACTTTGACAAATAAATCCATAGATTATTATAGTTTTATTTGGTCTAAACACCATGGTTTTGGTTTTTTTTATATTGCACTTGTGTTTTCCTTGCACATGTACAAATGTAGAAAAATTGCGAGTTTATGCTTGAAGTGTCAACCTAGAACTCTTTAAATTCGGTGCCAGCCTAGAACTGTTAAAGTTTACTATTTTGTGTTTGGATAGAGCGTCTCTGATGAGACTTGTTCAGACAAAATGGATGACAGACGGCGTCAAACGTAGCTCATATTTAGTCATCTGAACCTTCACTGTGTCATGACATTTGTCAATATGTCTTACCTCTAATAACCAGTACTGTAGAAGCAGAGCTGACATCTGAGTTATTAGGATGCAATACCCCATTCCCGACTGAGCACACATATGTCCCCGCGTCTTGATAGTTACAGGACGGAAATGTCAGCTCCGATGCGTTGCCTACGGTGTTACCGTATAATGTTCGGATCTGTTTTTCGCCAAAATAATGGGTCCACTGTTTAAAACTTTGGGGTTTCGGATTTCCCTCGGCCTGACATCGAAGAACTATATATTTGGACTTTTCGCAGGTATAAGTTGTGGGTAATGCAATGACTGGCGGATCTGTAATTTTACAAACGTCATGTGATATGAACATGATTGAAACGAAAATCTGTTATCCAAAATATCCAAAATTAGTGATATATCCTAGAAGAAAATTTTATTTTTAAATAAATGATTAAGTAAACAAATTTAGTTTTAGCTGCAGCCTCAGAAAAAAAGATTAAATCCATTTCCTTGTAATAGATATTCAGAGACCCATCATCTTCTCGAGCAACAACAAAAGACCAGCACACATATTTATAAAAATACAAAATGTGAGTGGCAGATGCACAGATCGTTTTATATTGAGAATTTGTCTCTTCTAACCTTAGCTCGACAAAAACTATAATGAACAAACTCCTGAATCGCTCGCATAAACTCTAAACTTATAACGGTATACTTGTACCTACCATATTCAAAATGGTCTACATGCACCTGGAAGAAGCAGAGGTACAAATGGGGCATCCGAATGTCCAAGTCCGAAAGGGCAGAGACAAAACCAGTAAACACAAACAAGGACAGGCGAACAAACAGACACCATATAAAAAATGAAAACACAAAAACTACTGAATTTCAATTAACAATGCGAACTCCAGTCGTTACGAGGGTGAACTTATGTGCTCGGGAAAGTAACATTTAAGAAACAATACTTTTCTTAGATACATTTTACTGTGTTCAGGATAAACTGCAAAAATGGTCATTATTTGACGATTCGCGTTAACTTCTAAAAGGAGTCACCCCATAAAAAAAACCAAAAACTGAAAGCAATATCCTTCACTGGTTTCAGATAAGAAGATTTTTAAAAACCAGTTAAAATTGATAAAAAAAAACAATAACTTTAAAACAGTTGAACTGATAATTTTTAAGTAAAAGTCGTTCTTTTAGATCTCCATAAGCTTAACAATTCTGCAATGCTACCTTTTCCTCTAACACTTATAACTTTTTAAGATAAAGACGAAAAGTCCAAAACTGTTAAAATTGAAAAAAAATATGTTTGCTTAAGGGGGAAGCATTCCAATAAACAGTCTTTGGGCTCAATGAGAGGTTTGAAGAGTTTTGATGCTGACGCAAGATAGTTGCTTCAGATTATATTTTCTCTATCTCTCATCCCATTTCAACCCATAAGCCAAATACTAAGGTATTGCCCCCTAATCTATTTTTAAACACGGCTGCCATGTTAAGTTGTTCATCGTCCATATTTCAATTACTTGGTAGAATACATCCTAAAGGTCAAGTGAATAAGGTTTGAAAGTAATCCCTTCAATGATTTCAGAGGAGAAGATCTGTAAAGAAGTGTTCATGGACGCAGGACGGATGACAGACACCTAGTGACGACAATGACTTAAACAAAAACAAAAACAACTCATATCGCAGTCCAATATTGACACCGTCGCTGCTGGCCCTCTCTAAATCGCCACTATAAACTTTGCAATTATAGTACTTGTTAAATCTGTCAGCATATCCAGCAATGAAACTCAAAACATTGGCATTAATGGTGTATGGATTGCCTTGGACTTCTGTTGAATTGACAAACCATCTGTATGTCTTGTTTTCGAAGTTAAATTGGTCATTGCATGTTAATGTAACTGTGTTTCCGATTGCCGGTGAAGCTGGATCTACCGTGATCCCTGGCGTCTGCGCCTTTCCTGTCCAACATAAAAGGATAAAATGTGCTCATACTCAGTTGTTAAAAACGGAAAGCAACGCAATCAAGAATTTAATGTTAATAAGCGTTTAACTTTTGATTATAAAAATGATTTAAAAATAACTTAAAAAGAACATTAACGAAACAGTCTGAATCTTAATACATTTGTTGAATAATTACTCAAATACATCAAAACATCTCAATTAAAAAAAAACAAACTTCAAAATAAGATTAAAATATAGGCACCTGATATTATAAGAATGAATATAATATAGATAATTCCAAATCTATGCAGACTTGTCAATTCCATTTCAAATTTCACTCAAACTAATAGAAAGAATACCATTGTGAAACTACGGAAGGTATATTGAAACCAAGTCTTAATTTAGGTGCACAATTGTTTTCGCCTACATTTTTCTTCACTTTATAAACTAAAAAAGGAAGTATTTCAAAGTTTCTGTTCTTGTGTAACACAGGTATCAATTTTTCGCGTTTTCCTTTCAACTAGCTTCTCAAGAATTGAAGTTTTTCCGAGAACTGTCTCAAAACGACTTTAAATAAAAAAAAAGGTTCAGATTTGGAATTCATAAATACCGATACCGGTACACACTCTTGGCAGACAGTCATGGGTGAAAAACACGGCAATGGTTAATACACGGAAATGTAAACGCAGTCAGGTGAATAGAATATACGATGTAAGATTGAAAAAAAATGGTATACAACAGTTACTAATATCTTTAAACTGTCTTTTACCTTTTTTAATGCATTTGAATGTGTATAAAGCTTGACAATGGTAGTCTTTTCATTTCTTTTGAAACTAAATCATTAAGATGAACCGGTGGATTTGTTGACAGACGAACGAACGGAAATGCAAACGCCTCTTTTGCAGAAGGCACACAAATTGTCACCTCAGTGGATTTCTGTGAAATATTAAATATTTTATTAAAACTAATAACAAAATCAAAAGAATTCACTGCTTAATTGACAACGAACAGGGGCGGTCCAGATAATATAGAAATAAACAGAGGGCATCAGAATGGGGCATAGACAAAACCAGTAAACACAAACAAGACAGGACGAAAAAACAGACAATTAACATATAAAACACGGAAACACAAAAACTACTGAATATCAATTAACAACGCAAACTTAGTAGTAATGATAGTCAACTCGGGTGTTCCGGATGAGTAAGAAAGACGAAATTCCCGGGTACCTCGTGTCCAGGATGAAAGGGGTGAGGATTCAGGGAAAGTTTTTTTGGTATATTCTGCATGAAAATAACAAAATTGGAAATATCCACTTAACCTAAAAAATAGCATTTTGAATGTCTACCCCAGGAAACAGGTTTTTATTTTTGTTGTTGTTTTTTTGTATGTTTGTTTTTTGTTTTTTTTTTATTTCGGGTGGGGGGGGGGGGCATAGTTAAAGTTAAACATCTATAAACTCTCATAACTTTTCCTGTTATATCGAACAAAATGTGTCCAAACAGTGTTTTAACATGGGCCATGTTAAATGTACCGAGTTCGACCTAGAAAATCAGTTTAAAAAGCATTGAATTCAAATTGTTTTCATTTTTTTACAATGAGATGAAGTATGATTTGATAAGGTGTTATATAACCAGTACAGTGTTAATACGACCTGTATAATATTCATCTATAAGTAGTTATGAGGTACCGAAATTTTCTCTAAAATTATGTCATTTTCCGCCGATATAGTCATATTTGAAATTAATGTTGGCTTCAAAGATCAATTAATCATTCATCGATATAATTGTATTTAAAACAACCGATGGATACTCAAAAAGTTACGCCACTTGGCAGGTAATTTTTAGCTAAAACCTCAGTCAAGAAATGATGCATGATATCTATTCAATAACATATAATATGTTTTTACATCAAATGTGAAGTACCATACATTACACATCGATAGCACAGTGCTTTTTCATGTAAAAAGATATATGCTTATAATTTTAGATTTCACAAGGATGTGTTCTTTGATATAAAAAATATATAAACATGCTAAGCCAGCTAAGACATAATTAAATATTACATTTTAAATGCGTATAATATTATGCTTATTTTACTTTGATGTGCGTCCTGGCCTTATATCTTTGGTGCCCATACAGGGAATTTGTCTTAACGTTAAATTAATGATAAGCTCAAGTATTAACACTAATATCAATATAACGTTAATGTAATAATGCAAAAAATGTCTATGTACTACAAACCCTTTATTCTTCCACTCTACCAATACCGGTTTTTATAGTTTTTTTTTTGCAATTTGATATCAGTAGGGAAGAATTTAAACCTTTAGTTCATTTCATACCGAATACTATTTTAAGCTGAGGCAATTTTCTAAGTATATCCTTCTAATGAACATTTAGGTAGACCCCTACCCCCTATTCCACCAATGTTACTATGAATATGTGTTTAAAAAGGAATACTCATTATAAAAGTTGTAGCTATTAAAATCGTTTCCGAACTGACGTATTGATGTTGTTCTCAGGTTGCAATTTGCACATCAAAGTAACTACAAACATCTACAAAATGTTATATTTAATAATACATTCTAAAGATGTTTTTTTACCATCTATGCATTTTATTTTCCAAAAAAAAAGATTATGAAATTTAATATTCTTTAAGCATGTAGACGACCCTATTTTAAACTCTCCTGACCTGAAGGTTCATGTGAGATATTGCCATTACCTGGCGTCCGTCGTCCGTCTGCTAACTTTTTCAAACGTTAACTACTCTTGACACCACTTGGTCCAATAAAAACCAAATTTGGCACAGTTGCTTATTGGCCAATGGGCTACAAAATTATCGTTTAGATTATAAAAAAATAATCACATATATCAAACTCCACGCGGGAGTTATAAACCCTTTTCCAAATTTTCCACTTTTAAGCTCAATCTCTTGACAACTATTCAAGTCCACAATATTTAAGAAATTAATCAGCACATCAAAACCTACAAAATCCATAACAAATTGTCCATTTTTACAGCTTTTCCTCATTTACTGACCCCAAGTATTTTTTCGTGTTTTTCAAAAGAGAAAGGGTGAGGATTAAAATCTTTGACATTAAAAAATTATGACGCCCAACAATATTCAGTTTCCTGGTATTCATATAACATAAAAAATATACCATTTCCCGATCGTTGATATTTGTATCATATGTAAAAGGAAAGTATCACTTACAAGTAACTTTTTTTTTAATGTTACTGACCCATTTAAACCAGAGTTAACACAAAAAGCATGTATCCCTTGCCGAAATTATAAGGTATATCAAAACTTTGTTTATTCCTCTATATTTGCATCAATTAAAAACGTTAGCAATTACGCCCCCTTTCATGGACCTCTGGGTCCGCCCCTGGCTAAGCTACTACAAGAGTATAAGCGTGAGCATTTGGAGCTGCTCGTGAAACCTTAACCAGAGGCGGATCTAAGGAAAGGCGTACCGGTCGTACGTCCCACTAAAAGTGATAAAAATTACATATTATAAAAAAAAAATCGCCAAAAAAATCGCGCCTCGCTTCGCTCGACAAGAAACAACATAAGATTATCTTTACGCCGACCCTAATTTGAATTTCTGGATCCGCCGCTATTGTAAATTGTCAAGGTCTCTCAATCGGAAAATCAAAGTTAAATGATTGTGTTGCAACTGGGTTCAGCTATTACTGGGGCATATGCACAACAAGTTTCATCAACTTAGTACGGAATCTTATTAGAGCCATGTTTTATTTTTTTTTATTTTTTAATTTATCAACTTTGATTTTTGAAATTCCAACTTTTATCTTTGAATTATCAACTTTAATCTCGGAAATTCCAACTTCAGTCTTGGAATTATCAACTTTAAACTTGGAAATTCCAACTTCAATCTTGGTAATTCCAACTTTAATGTTGGAAATTCCAACTTTAATGTTGGAAATTCCAACTTTAATATTGGTAGTTCCAACTTTTATGTTGGAAATACCAACTTTAAACTTGGAAATTTAGATATTCATTTCAGAATAAAAATTTCAATTATTACCGCAAACTCCAATATACCACTTATTTATGTGCAAGTTATCATCTAAATTTCAGTTACTCGAACCTATCGTTATACTTTCTAATACTGACCATTTGAAAATCAAAAATTTCTTGTGTTTTACGCTTGTTATTCTATTAGTAAGTCTTCTCATGTGCCCATTTGACTCTTGATGCACTACACGCCTCCCATTTTTTTCAAAATCTCTTAACTAAAGGTAATAACAAAACTACCGAACTTGAATGATCAATCTCATAGTCTAGAGAAAATGACAAAAACGAATCAGTCATACCGGAGAATTGGTTGATCGCAATGGTCCTGACTTGGTATAGGCATTTCAAACGAAATGGTGGGTTAAACCAGGTTTTATGGCGCCAAACCTCACTCTTCCATTGCGATCTTAGGATCCGGTAATGACCATAGAGCACAACATAGTTGTGGGACACAATAGGGATATTGAGGTGATCATCTTAGTACAGCAGACCAGTCAAACACTAATTAAAACAATAAACCACCATATCTTTTAACTCAATTTTGACATTTTCTACTAGTGGCTGATAACGAAGAAATGTTTTTTTAGGGATCGTATGAGACGTATTTTCTTATAGCCCTGCTCCAAAAGTCGGTCACGAAAAAATCGGTGTCTGATCAAAAATCTGTGAAATGTGTGCAAGCTCTGGCATATCGAATAAGTTGTGAAATATAAACACCGTATGCAGGGGAAGTAGGTATATTGCTCTGTAGATTAGGAAAATCAATAATTTGAAATTAAAATCGTCTCTTTTATGATTTTATCGTATTTTTTTGTACTGAGATGACCACCTGGTGCAAATCCAAGAAAGACGTGAAGCAATTTGATTCGGTGGTCTCTACTGTTTGTCATTTATTGGAATGTTTGGCAGGAAATTTCTTTGTAAAAATGGTTATTTTAGATAACGACTATGTTTTGTTGCCGATTTTTTTCTCCGGAAGAAAAATCAAAGGAGAATACCCTTGTTCAAACTGTTTCAACCGATATGCCGTGTACGGAGGAAATTCACTCCTCGTGTTGAGCCTGAACCACTAAAAGAGGAATTATCGTTGTGATAATGATGGTATCACAAAAGGGAATATTTATTCATGGTTTTGAGCGAAAAAAGTTACCGTTTCAAGCATCGGTCACCAGAATTCCTGGAATGTTAGATAAGACCATCAAGTTCAATGATTTTTCAAATTTGGATAAGCACAAGCGCTAGTTTAAAAACATGGGGATTTGTAGCAGAGGCTTCAATATGTGTGAAAATAAAAACAAGGGAGGGCACGAGTTAAGTCGTGATGCAAGCATTTAATGGGTATCACTATAGTTGGCGCCATGCCTCTGTTAAGTGGTAAATTTGAATTTTGTTTGTGTCACATTTAAGACTGATCACTGCACAATGGCCATGCAAAATTTCACATTCGTACGACAATTTTTATGTGAAATGTAATAATTTTTATTTCAATGATATTTTAAATATCTTTGTATGTTGCGTTTCTTTTTTGAGAGAGTATAGATAGATGTATACGGGTCATTCTCAAAAAAATGTCTCTATTTCGAGGTAGACAAACTTGAATATAAGAATCGCTCACAGAAAGTTTGTAATTTACTTATTGGTATCCTCTATCATTTCAGTAAACAAAACAAGCAAAGAGTAAAAATCAAATCGAATATATTTTGAATTTTTTTTAGTCATTGTCCTTCAGGGTTGATTTGGCTGTCCTTGATGTTACCACATAAAAAACGTTGCAATGAAAGAAAGCTTTAATCTTTTATTTAAAAATTCATGCATAACTTGCCACTTAGGGACAGAACAAGTACTTTGCAAGCGTCAGAAATAAAGGTTAGCTCAAAAATTTGTTTTTAAGAGCATCATAAGACAATGATTTTAAACAGTTCAGCAAACAGGTCAAAACTAACTAACATATCAAATGCAATATATGACATTTCACTTCTTCATTGACATTATGATGAACAATAAGGTTAACTAGTTTCAGTCGCAAAATATCATTGTTCAGAGGGTTATGTATTAGACAACAATTGAGCAAATTAGACTGGTAACATCAGGGACAATGCGTAACATCACGGACAACTAATAGCAATAAATAAAGACTTCTTGACAATCAATGTTTATTTTAATGCAATAGATAACATGTTTTGGGACAATATCTAATAAATTATGTAGATGGGCTATCTTTATCATTAAATATCGCATTTTATGACTGGTTAAACTTCACTGAATGTCCACTATGTTACCGGCTATTTGTCTCTGATGTTACCACTATTTTAGCAACAAATACAAGAATTTTTTCCCCAAAGTATTGACACAATTGCGTTTCGATATCTTAAGCTGTTGTATTAAAGTATTTGTGCCACTTTCTAAATAACAGAATGCAAAACCAGATGATTTGTTGTACCTTTACAAACATGTCCTGTATGTTACAAAAAATGTCTCGGCTGTTACTGTCAAAATGTCCCTCCTGTTACCGATTCTCAGGTTGAAATATTATACTTAAACCATGAACTCTGAGGAAGAAAATATATTTATAACACTCTATATGGCTAAAATCAGTGATTAGAGTAGTTTTAGCGCTTTTAAATCAGAAGCCATATACAAAGAAGACGGATTCAAGAATCTTTTACTTATAATTTGTCTGTCCTGTTACACTTTTGAACAGTAACATCAGGGAACAGTAACATCAGGGAATTACGGGAACATTATTTGCTTAAATTATTAAATGATCGTGTCTCAATCATTCTTTTGGGTCTCAGATATGATTGGTCAAGATGTAAAATTTACCCATAGCAGCTACAACCACATACCTCTATAGTCTCTGAGATATCGCAGTAACATTATGGACAAGGAAAAAATTACGCCTCCAAAAATGTAACTGTAACTTAGATAAATGGATGTGTTTGGATGTTTCTATGTCCTTATTTGTTGCCTGATAAGGATATACGTACAATTTATTTTCAATTCTATCTACCAGTAACAGCAAAGACATTTTCAGAGGGGACATTTTTTGATTCGCCAGAAAAAAATTTTCAATGATGTCTATCCCATTTTATTTTATAGATAAGACAGATAGATGGCCAAAGAAAAACCCATCATGATTTCCATAGTCTACTTGCACATTATCATATTTTTTAAGGACTTTTAACTTAAAACATTACTCATAGGACAGACGATTTTGGTCAATTTTTAAAATTGCGCTGTCATGTCATTTTTAAAGATAGCGTTTATTTGTTTATGTCAGAAGTGCATCTTGGTGCATATTTTACTCAAGACAAAAGATATTGTTTAAACTCAATTATACGTGGAAATATTTTGACTTCCACGTAATAAGGACATTTTTTGAGAATGACCCATACAATAAAGTGTTGTGTGCACCAGTGTGACGAGGTTGAAGATGGTTATATTATACATAAAGAAGCTTATAAATATATTTGTAATGAAACAAAAATGAAAAATAAAGATAGTACATGAATTTATAAGTTATTCATATTCGAATTCAATTTTCCCAATGGGGAAGCCACCAGGGGACTGTGCTTAAGAATTCATTTGAATTCTCCCTGTGCCTTAAGTTTAACTCCAAGATATGAATATTATTTTATTTCAATTTAATATGCCATTATCTTTCAAGAGAGATACATGCAGGGGTCGGTGCTTATAAGAGCTATGGTAGGCTCTCCCCGTTTCTCACCCAGGACAGGAGC
Source organism: Arcuatula senhousia (assembly GCA_963971305.1). Taxonomy (NCBI): domain Eukaryota; kingdom Metazoa; phylum Mollusca; class Bivalvia; order Mytilida; family Mytilidae; genus Arcuatula; species Arcuatula senhousia. Next base: position 50,729,640 of record OZ020306.1, read on the forward strand.
TAATTCGTATGAGAAACATGATACGGTCACTTTAATGGAGAAGACGCTAGGGAACCTTTAAGATTCCCCCTGTCTTGCATAGAACAGCAACCAATATCTCTAAATGATTTTTTGTACATTATGTATATGAAAAAGTGATTTTTACCTACAAAATGTATGAATCAAGTAACAAAATTCTTAAAATGCAGTTTAATTTCCAGTGGAATTTTTCCTGCATAGTTAAATTAAGTTGTTACATGTTAAAGAGATGATGTTTAGAAAGGATAGATATAAAAAAAAATATGATTTTTCAAGTACTAGTATATATAAGAGACTGGGTGTAAGCTGCATAAATGTTGCCATAAATAATTATGGATATAACAGTTCGAATCGTTTCCTTAGGGAGCTACCATTTGATTATTATGGGGGGGGGGGCTTATGGATATTTTTTTCGTCCTGCATTTTTATTTTCGGACAAATCTGAACCTGGATTTTTTTTGCGCGCTTATGCGTGCCATTTTTTTTACTTTAAAGCTATTGTAAAACTTTCAGCCAAAACTGCCATGATCCTGCCCTTTTTTTAACTCAATGCACTGTCCTGCCTTTTTATTTCTGGATTTTTGCCATCCTGCCTTTTTATTTCAAATTTCACCATAGCCCCCCCCCTAAAAATCAAATGGTCGGTCCCTAAATTATTATAAAGAAAAATAAGTTGCCGTAAAACGGAAAATTTTTGTGATGAGTTTATCCTGGTTAACAGCGTCCTATATTCATTTTATTCGCGAAAATATGATCGCAAGGTTGATATTTTACAAAAGATTAGCTAATTTGCAAAAATTGAACCTCGCGATAACCTTATATCTGGGGCTGTTGACCTACTCGAGTTAACCCTAGTAGAGTAATTTTCTATTAATAGCTGGGTAGTATCATGCGCACGCATTTGTTTTTTTTTCAACTGAACGAATTATTCTAGTGTCGAGTTTAATCGTGTACTTTTTCTCAATAAAACAGGGTACTCTAGTTTAGAGTTGACCATAGCGACAATATTAATACAATAAAACTTAAACTGAAAACAGCCAATAAAACGGGGAACTCTAGTATAAAGTTGACCATAGCGATTATATCACAACAATTAAACTTAAACATTTTAATGATAAAACAAAACACATTATTTTCTTATGTAACTTTAGGTAAATCTAACATTAGATACGTATTATTTTAAAAATCTAGTCACATTGTCGCAGGTTAACCTATTCATGACGTCACGTACTCTACCAACCCTGCTTTTGCCAGAGTTTAACTTGAGTAGGGGTTAAAGGTCATCGGGGTTTACCCGAGTCCGAACTCTAGTCGTTTATTTGTTACTCTGGTTAACTCTAGCCATCTAGAGTAGGTCAACTGAAAACAGCCTGGGTGAAATCTTCATAACTTCAAGGCCGTGTTGGATATTGACCAGGGGTGGCGTTCTCGAAGCTGTCCTAAGAAAGGCCATAAGAAGGGTACTTAGGCAAATAGTTAGGAATGACTAAAGAAATACATATGTTAGGGGTGTTCTCTAAGCATTCTCAGTAACTTCTAAACTTAGGCACTCCTAACTATATTTTTATTCTATTTAAACGGCAGGTGAAACACGACAACATGAATAAAGATCAATTAATAATCGATGATTTCTTGTGTTTGTTTTTGTTTGGCAATTAAAACTGAACATATGAAGAAAAAAATAACAAGTTAATGAAGAAATAATACTTTTATAAGATAATAAATTATCATTATATGCGCCGTATACTTCTAACATTTCTCATATACACATTTTTTTCAATAATATAAATCCTTGAAAATCTATTTCTGCCAACATATTGGTGTTTCTTGCATATAGGTATAACATGAATTCAGCTAAATTCGTTATCAGAAATTAATAATTTAAACTATATATGCATTGAAATACGTTTGGAACGTCTTAAGTCACCTACCTAGGTGTCCTAAAGTTAGGAGAAAAATTTCGGAGTATCCCAAATTGAAAGACCTTCGAGAACATGACTTAAGTTTAGGAAGCCACTAAAGACAGACTTGGGAAGGGCCCTAAAGATAGGAATGCTTCGAGAACACCACCCCAGGGGTTCCAGATTAATCTTCGTGTATTTTAGAACAGAAACGAGAAATTTGATCTACAAGGAAACATCACCTTAATGGGAGTATATTAAATATTTAAAGAGTCATTGAACATTAAACGAATTTTTAGCCAATAAATTTGGATACGCCTGATGCGTAGGTTAAAAAACCAGGACAATAAATCTAACGTCGCTGAAATATGACCAATTTGTATCACGACAACTCTTATTCAAATCGTTTACATACCATCACAGGTCATACCATGCAGTTGTGGTATAAACCAATCTGTTTCTTCCTTGCGTTGGTTGAAGTTCATACAACTTCAGCAAATCTACATTCAAAAGGAATATCGCATGCAGATTTTGCTGATAAGAAAATTAATGGGTTAAGCATAGGAAGTTTTCATGTAAAAACGCGGACTGCATGTATTATACTATGCATTTCAACGCCATCTTGCTTGTCATGTGCCACAAACGGAGACACGGGACAGTGCTTACTCTATGACAAAGACTTTATTGACGTTAGGGATACCACGATAGTTTCTGAAGTGTCCTGGATGTACCATTTTGTCATTCGATTATATGGTATGAAGTTTTAGTTTCTAAGTTATCATATTTGTGTTTTATCCGGTACCCTGATACAGGCTTTACTTACAAAATGTAGTGGTTTTATAGTCGTCATTCATGTCATTTTATGCCACATCTATCCACGAAAGTAGTGGGCATATAGTGTTCAAGTCTGTCCGTCCGTTCGTTCGTCTGTTTGTTCGTATTATTGTTCGTATGTGCGTTCCAAATTGCGAGATGTCTTTTGAATAATCCTTGTTTATGAAAGGATATGGAGTAAATGAACACGAGACCATTACATATATGTAAACTTCAATCAATTTTAATGAGTTGTATGGCCATTTCAGCCATTCTTCGTCATCAGCACTTGAATCCAAACATAGAAAATCCACAATTTTAAAGAATGTTTAAGTTCTTTTAACTTGTGGATTTCCTATAAAAAATGCATAAAACGAAACGAAATCCTATAATAATCAGCAATATCAAATATAGCTAAGGCACGGACCATTTGATTTTCGGGGGGGGGGGGGCTGGTATTTTTTTCAAAAAAAATTCCCGGCCTTGATTTTTGTAAAAAAAAATAATCTGGCCCGCACCTAGGTTGAAAAAAAAATAATCTGGTTTCAATCTTGCCAATTGAAAAAAAAATAATCTTGCCAACAAAATTTCCTTGCTTAATATGTGTGTGAAAAAATAATCTGGCTCGCAAAGCTCAAGGTAAAATTCCAGGCCCCCCAGAAAATAAAATGGTCCGTGCCTAAGGACAAAACTACGACGGGAGTGTTTTAACCTTAAGTTTCAGAATTTACATACAGTCTTGTTTTCCAACACTTAAGGATATGGGCTCAATTTTCATCATAAGTTAGCGGTTAAATGCATGTAATTCTTTAATGACACTTCAGATTCTAGGAGGTCCGCTTCATATTTGGATTTATTTCTCGAAATTGACACCCAAGGAAGGTTTTATCGAAGCTCTATGACAAACGTGATCACTTCAACTTTCCATTAGTCAATTTCCCGGTTTCTGTGCAGCAACATTCCGTCCACTCCAGTAAATGGAGCTTACGTATCACAACTAATTCGTTATTCCAGAGCATGTGGGGAGTAGAACGACTTCCTTGATAGAGTTACACGGCTGACAAGCAAATTGTAAACACATGGGTAAATTGCTCCTAGGTTGTTGTCATCACTCAAGATATTTTGCGGAAGACATCATGTGCTCGTAGACAAATACGGGATTTCTATCTCTCAAATGAGCACAGATGTTGGTTTGACATAGAGTTTTGTAAAGTCATCCTTCCCGGATTTGACCAACACTAAATCGATCTTTGGCAACGTAGCAGATAGGAACTGCTTACTCTTCTGGAGCACCTGAGTTCACTCTCTTTTCGACTTGAGTTCACGTTGCTGAATGCATTTTTATTGTTATGTGTGTGTTTTTAAATGTTGTGTGGTTTGCTTCGCTGTGATGTTTTTTCTACCAATTTTGTCTTTGTATTTTCGGTATAATAATATTTGATTACCCCTTTGGTATACCTTTGCTTCTTGATATTTGGCATATAGCTTCATCCTATACATGGTACTGGCGTATAGCATTTTTATGCTGGCAACTCATTCATTTCCTGTTTACCAAATATTATATATATAATACATACAGACGGCACTTGTCGTTTATAGAAGACAACCATTTTAGTTTTAGGTTAAATTTGATTTTTTAAAATGATTATTTTGTTGCAGAGAAAATGTTTTAAGATTGCTATAGGCAGACATAACACAAACAAATCATTTTAAAAAAAAACTAGAATACTGACAAAGTCAGAAAGGGCCCCGCGGCAAAAAATCTAAGTGTTTTCAAACTCATACGAACTTTGATTATAATCACTAAAGCATATTCAATGGAATGTGTATGAAATTTCAGAGCTGTGTTGTTAATAGCATTTGAGTTTTATTGTAAAAAAAAATCCAATTCTCAAAACTGTGAGTTTCCATCAAATATGAAGTTTTTTCCAATAATTTTTACAGATTAGCACGAAATTTTCCAATGCAAATAAAGACATGCTACTTAGCGGCTGTACAAAGTTTCAGAACTGTATTGTTAGTAGTTTTTGAGTTTAAGTGTTTACAAAGTCTAATTCTCAAATTCTATGATTTTCGATAAAAAATGAAGTTTTTCTCCAAAAATATTTCACATTTTTGCATGAAATTTTAATATTCAAATTATGATATGCTACTTAGTAGCTGTACAAAATTTCAGAACAGTGTAGTTTTTGAGTTTTAGTGTTCGCAAGAATTGTTGACGGACGGACAGACGGAAGGAAAGACAGACAGACGGACAAAGTGAAAATTATACGGCATTCGCATCTTTGATGCGGGCCCTAAATATTTAGACTCCCCACAAAACAATTAGTTAAAAGCCAAAATTAACTTCCTTTAGAACTTTTTCTCGTTAAAAAGATTTGCCCAAATCATTATATTTCGAGTATTTTGAGCAATACCTAGCATATATTGAACTTTATTTTTAATACATACATAAACATTTATTTGGTACAAATTTTAGAGAGATACCCTGACCGAACAGGCTGTTACCAATACCCAGGTTCAATCGACAAACCATGTGACCTCTACTGCTTTGATTACGTAAATTATCACAGGCCGATAACACATGACGCCGCAGAAGCCCAATGTGCAAGCAAGAATGGGGAGTTAGTAAAAGTGGACCGAGACCTGAAACGGTATTGTGTTGAAAATTTACTAGGTATGTTGTGTCATGGAATATAGTTGAATTGCAGTGCCGTTTTTTTTTAAAGGAAAGGGGTCCGCTTATTGTCTACTGAAGATGAAAAAGGGGTTCAAGGTCAGCTTTGCTCAATTAAAAACGAAAAATTAGCACTTTTTCTTAAAGGAAAGGGAGGTACCCCCATCATCTGGATTCACCACCAAATTGTCGGTAAATGCCCATAAAGTATAGATGCTTGAACATATTTGATTAATACAGTGACATAAAACTTATTGTTAGTTATTTAAGACAAGGGACCAGTGATAAAAAATTACTACTATTATTTTCTCTTTCTATGAATTGAAGTAGCCAAAAACTGTTGTTTAAAAATAGAAAGACATGCACGATCAAAGACAAGAAATAGGAAGCATTTTTTCGAGGTGATTTTTTATAAATTTTGTCTCATAGAGATAAAATTTAAATCACGCAAAACTAAACACTTTCTTCCTACAGGTCTAGTAGTCGGGTCACTCCGTCCGTCTGTCCGTCCACCCAACCGTCACGCTATAGTGGTACCTGTCTTGTGTAATCTTAATCTCAAAAACCAAAACACTAGATCTTTCAGAATGTTTTAGAGAGATTACAGATAAATTGAAATTGTGCACCTCCCCTTTTGGTATTTTATAATTCAATTTAGAAAGTAAGAGTTCAAATGGGACCAAAGAGCAACTTTTTCTTTGTTTCTACAATAACTTTTGTTCTGGTTGACCAAATTCTATGATACTTTACAGTTATGTTACTTACTATAAAGGATTGAATAGAATTGGTTTTGGGAGTCCCTTTTTTTTGTTTGTTTAGAAATTAAGTGTCCAAAAAGGGGCTCAAAATGAAATATCTTTTGTTTTCCACAATACCTTTAGTTCTGGTTGACTGATTGCGATGGAATTTTGCAATTATATGTTACTTGTCATTAAATGATTGATTGGAATTATTTTTGAGGTCTCCCCTTTCTTTGACTGTTTGATGCGAAATGATAGTACAAAAAACTTTTTTCATGGTCCGATTTTGGAAATTTTTTTGCAAGTTATTAGATACAAATGGAGGATAAATTTCTTCTTGGCCGTTTCTTTTCTGTTTATCAATTAAGGGATCAAAAGGGAAAAAAAAGAAACTTATATTTTCGTCTGATTTCTTCAAATTCTTGTTAGATATAAGGCTAAATAGGTTATTAACTACATGAATTTATAAATGTTTTTATATCTAAATATTCATTGTCGGTTTATAATGAGTTGCATGTGATCAACATCATTCTTGCAGTGCGACACATAGCTACAATAATGTAGCTCCTTTGACATCTTTGATTGGGCGAAGCTACAATTCGGTCCCATTGCTCGTAACGGAGCAACGCCGAAAGCGAAATCACACCGGGCGCAATTCAATCAATTTAACGTCAAATTTGGTATTAAAATATCGCTCATAGTATTTAAATGACGAATTCAGTTTAAATTTTGCGACATTTTGCACAGTTGAAAAGATTTTCGTGAAAATATAAATGTTTGAAGGATCTTGATCCTGAACTTTATAATGAAGTTCAGGATCAGAATTTTGAAAATGTTGGTTTTCTAACAAATCATTATTTCCTATAACTTGTATTGTATTATCTCATTGTCATTCAGAGTGTTATTGGTATTTTCGAATCATCTTTAAGCATTGTTTGAGTTGGAGAAAGAAATTCGATTTGCTCCATTACGAGTAATGGGACCGCATTGTAGCTCCGCCTAATCAAAGATGTCAAAGGAGCTACATTATTGTAGCTATGCGACACAGGGCCAGACATCATTGGTCTTTTTAAATAGAAGTTTGTTGTTCTGAGGTGATCATTTCCGTGACTATATCCCTTTTGTGTATCACAACCCTGTTGAGTTTTGTGTTCAACTACTGAACCTGACTATATTCCTTTCGTGTTTCGCAACCCTGTAATGGTCACAGTTGTGTTTGTACCGATCCCAAAGATCGCATTGGAGGATGGAGGTTAAAATGAAATATCATTAAACATACTTTTTCTTTTCAAATGCCTGTACCAAGTCAGGACCATCTTTATTTTCTTAGCTCTGATTTTGCCTTGTTTAGTCTTGTACATATGAGATTGATCATCCAAGATTGGTATATTTGTTATAACCTTTAGTTTAGAACACTCTTTTGCTTACGAGAGGAGATAATTGATAGAAATGTAAATTACAACAAATTCCAGACAATAAATTTTGCTACGCCTGACGCGCGTTTCGTCTTAAGACTCATCAGAGGCGCTCTACCAAAAGTTGAAAATGCCAAACACTATATGAATATGAAGAGCATAGAAAAATACAAAAAAAAATGTTGAACGAGAAACCAAATTATGACTAAGACCAACAAGAAGAACCTTAGGGTTTTGACAATTTAGAAATTTAAACGGATAATTTATAGCTTTTATGTGTTCGTCAACACAAAAGTGTTGATGCCGGAGTGGGCTAACCTCGGGGAATTAAAACTCCACCAGCAGCGCTAACCATCACGGATGTTAGAAATATAAATTACAACAATGTTCCAGACAATAAATTTTGCTACGCCTGACGCGCGTTTCGACTAAGAGGCACCAATGGGGCATTTGAAAGTCAAAAGTCCGAAAGGGCAACGACGAAACCAATAAACATGAACGAGAACAACAAGAAGAAACACAAAAACAACTGAACAGCGGTCAACAACGCGAACTCAAGTCGTAACGAGAGTGAACTCGGGTACTCCGGAATTGATAATCAGAAATAGTAGTCATATAACAAAAATGCGACCTTTAAGGTACCATGAGTGTATAATTTTGTAGTACTTCTAAATAATATATAAATCAGTGAGGTTCTTCATGAAGTCTATTGATTACCTTATTTCTGATGCGTTTTTAAGAGGATTACTTAATCGCAAGAATCATTTTGTAGTGATTATTTTATTCCACCCACCCTCTTTTTGATAACTACATTGCAACTTTTTGAACATTTTTTTTTCAATGACGTGATTTTCAATAAATAATTATAATAATTATCAAATCAAAAACTTACCCCCGGAGCCCATTTTCCTTTCTGTCATGTTATTCAAGCCATGCATTTTTACAGGTTCTGTTACTCAGAATGCCGTTTTTATACAAGGGGCAAAAACCAATGGAGTTTGGAGGTATAATGATGGGTCGGAAATTACATATTTCAAGTGGGACATATCTAATGGTCAACCAAATATCCATGAAGACGTTATTGTAATTGAACCATATTACGACTTTTTGTGGCATGACTATAGTAGTTCTGACTTACTGAACGAGTTTGTATGTGATTTGTATTAAATCAAGTTCAATTTTGTTGCTTTTAGATTGCAAGACGTTTTTGCGCAAAACTTTTGTTTTGGAAAGTGTTAGATATCTTTATTTAAAGTTTGTTTGCTTTTAAAAGGGTCGATCATGTAACTCAAAAAAGGGAGATGGATTTTCCTTAGAAATATTTTTGGGTTCTGATTATATGAGAAAAAAAAATCGGCACTATAGGGATATAATTAAGAAATAACAATATTGTGAAGATGAATTTCAATGCTACTGAAAAAGAAATGTCGGTGCTTTTGGAAAAATTAAAAATATTCTGACCAGAACAAAAAAAAAACCAAAACCCCCTCCTTTTAATTGATCGGTCCATATGGATTTTTGCTGGTAGATTTTGGGGGATTTTTGTCAGATTTTTGGAATCCTGGGGGTATTAACTGTAAAATATGGACATGTTTGCCCTATATAAGTCTCAGCTCCTATTTTCTTTTTATAAACTCTCTATTTTATATCATTCAGAATTGGTAAACAAATCTTTAAATAAAAATCAAATTATATTTCATACTTATTTACGCTCAAATAAAAAATAAGCTAAGTCAATAAGTTTATAGTACACTTGTTAATGTAGGTTGTGGCGCGTACACTTATTTCATCTAGACAGCTAGATGTGAAAGTTATGCAGAAAACATTTCCCCGCCAAAGAGCTCGAATTTTATCATTTTTGGCATTAGTACCTTTACTTTTACCCTTTTAATGCAAGCTAAAATTTGAAAATCTACTTACTAGCGAACATACAAACAGAAACAAGTTGGAATTTGATGTTTACACCACATTTTGTTATGTAAGTAAAAATCTTTGCAATATTTCCGGATGTGGGTTTTGATATCAATTTGGCTATACTTCAGATAAATACAAGATTAGTCTTCTATTGATTTAAACTCAAATTTAAGAATACTATTCGATGCTCCTAATACGTCACTAGTGTAATTAGCTATTAAATTGTACCTAAGGCGCGATATTTTTTCTGAATTATAGTTTTTATTCTACGGGCAACTCGTACATTTTTGTATATTTTTTTTTCTCTTTTTCGCTAAATGCTAAAATTTTTATCATTTTTGGACAAAAAATGTTCTTTTAATGTTCCATGTAATGCGGCATGTCAGAGAATGCAACTTTCATCTTTGTATCTTGAATTTATATAAATATATCTCCATAGAAAAAAATGTTGTCCGGTGTGTCATTATGTTGTAAGTTGTGATAGTTTTTATGAGTTGCAAGCAGTAAGAAATCATATAGCTAAATGCATTCATATTTTTCTTAGAACATGCACAAGGTTTGTTAGTTAGTTAGTTAGTTATTGCTTTACTCCAAAGCAGCACGATTTCGGCTTTATCTGGGAGATGAACATGAAAGTGGTGATACAATGAACATGAAATGATGATGAAGTGGAGGAAATGGGGACACAAGGCCAATTTTACTGCCACTGGAAAAAGGAGTGATGGGTAGAGACGGGAAATTTAGCGTCCTGCATGGGGATCCTACGGGTCCTACTCTTACCGAAACCTGCAGCAGGGTTCTTTAACGTGCGAGGAAGGTGACATTTTTCCTAACACGGTGCACCACTATGGTTTGCGGTCAGGTTTTCCGCATTATCGCCTGACGACCCCGCATCTCTCGATGTCAGGGCTGCCCCATTTAACCACATGGGGCACACATCCCAGTCGCTTTGTGGGCAAAGCGGCCTGACCCGATGTCAGGTTTCTGAGCGCTCTTTAGTGGACTTTTACCGACAAACTTGGCGCTGCTGCGGGCCTATTCGCCATCCGGAACCCGCATGGGTGACATGCACAAGGTAGCAAGGCAGGTGTCAATAGATGGTTAAATGCTATATATGTAGCTGTACATCCACATTCCGGTGACTAACCTCTCAGTTTGCAGCAGTCGAAATAAAAAAACCCCTCAATTTTACAATGTAATTGAGTACTGACTTTATTCTAAAGAGTTGTATTCAGTGTCATAAAGTCGATCTCCTCTTGATTTGAAGTCAGTATTTCCCATAGAAAACTTGCAAACACCATTTCTCGTTTCACGAACGAGTCAATGTGTCCATTTACAGTTTCGTATTAATAGATGTATAAATTTTTAATTGTTGTTTGCGTCTTAATAAATTTTGTCCCGGGATTTGTATGCAATTTTAAAATTTGTATACATTGTGTACAAGTTGCAATTTTGTACATGGTGCAACATGTATGATGCGATCGTACAATTTTCAACATGTACACCTTTAACTGAACATGTTGCAACTTGTACAGACTTTTTAATGGAATTTGCTCTAACTCGTACAAATGGCATATAAAGATAAATTCATGTCAAGTGCAATTTGCTTTAAATTCTGCTTTATTCATTTATCATCTAAGGTGATCTGAACTGTTAAATTATATCAATCAATCAATCAATCAATCATTTATTGGCCAATCATGGGCCCTCAAGGGGCAAATACAATACAACAAATATGATTTAAAGTTAGGACAATACAAAATGAACAAAGATAATAACATGTTCAATTGATATATATATAATAAGGCTCCTTGTACACAAGAGTAAAACTTTATGTAAAACATTTAGTAGCAACCAATTAAGTTACATTGCTTTCCTGCAGAAAGCAGCTCAGCTGATGAATAATTTTATCATTTTCACAAGTGAAACACCAAAAAAGTCTGTCGAAAGCAGAAAGGTTTATAAAGTTAGTGTTATATATATTTACGGTATTAAATAGTAAATTTCTATTAGTATTAAATTTAGGGCATTCTGAAAAATAATGCAATTCGTCTTCGACCTTATTTAGGTTACATTTATCACAAATCCTATGATCTAATGGGGTCAAAGGTTTAGTATATCTACCCAATTCAATTTTGAGTTGATGATTACTCACTCTAAATTTAGCAAAACACTTTCTTTTGTCAAATTCATTAATAATGTCTAAATATTTTTCATAACCAAAATTACATTTGATCTTTAGATAAGTTCTAAGTTTGCTTTCTTCAGAGATAAGTTTTTTTCTATGTTTGTACCATAGTTTTTTGAATAAATCTTTTAAATGTTCACTAATGGAATATTTTACATAATTTTTATTTAAGGTTGCTGAGCCACTCTCTACAGGAATATTTAAAATTTTAAGTAGAGACATTAAAGAACCATACCAGGTGTCTATCCCATTGTTGTGCATTAACTTCATTTCAGTGAATGCATTTTTTAATAGTTCAGTAGGTGAATTATCTAACCTGTGCCAGTAATTCAAAACAGACTTAAAACAATCAAATATTATTGGATATTTACCAAATTCTGATAAAACAGCAAAATTTGAAGCTTTTTTACTGACACCAAGTAAATATTTTAGAAGATGTATTTCCATTTTTTCACAAGGGAAGACAGCTGGAAGTTTCGTAAAATCACATAATGAGGTACTATTAAAAGATTTTGGTAAATAGCACCCCCAGATTTCAGAGCTATAATTCAAAATAGGTTTCACAGTGTGGTTAAATATATGTAATGATGACTTGATGCTTGGTCTGAGGGACAACAAATCTGCTTTAAGTTTATATAGTGCCTTGGTTGCTTTATTGAATAGATCATGCTTTGCCTCAGTAAAGGAGCCAGATATGGTGAATAAGATTCCTAGATATTTGTATTTACGCACATTTTCTATTGGAATACCTCTGAAAGTGAATTTATCATTAATGAGTCTGCCTGGTTTATTGAATATAAGCACTTTAGTTTTTGAAGTATTGACATCAATACACCAATCATTACAATATGTTTCTAACAAATTCAAGCTTTCTTGAAGACCAAAGGCTGATTTTGATACAAGAACCACATCATCAGCATAAAGAAGGCAGTTAACTCTATGGGTGTTAAGATATATATTATCTGAACAAGATTCAAGGTATTTTGGGAGATCATTAATAAAGATCTTAAAAAGATTAGGGCTCAAGACATCGCCCTGACGTACTCCGATACTAGAAGCAAAGGTGTCAGTTAATTCATGACCCACTCTAACAGAGAGTAATGATTTAGAATACATGTTTTTTAATAAACTATAAAACAATCCACCTATTCCATTTTGCAACATTTTCATGTATATTGCATCATGAATAACTGTATCAAATGCTTTTCTAAAGTCAACAAAGCATGCATATAGTTTTTTATTTGATTTTGTATATTTATCTATTATAGTTTTTAATACAAACATATGATCAGAGGGTCTTGATTTTTTAGTAAAACCTATTTGGAAAGGTGTAATCAAATTATGTTGTTCCAAATATTTATCAAGTCTGTTGTTGAAAATGGAGTTAAACAGCTTCCCTAAACAACCAGTTATGGCTATACCTCTATAGTTTTCAGGATTGCTGCGGTCGCCCGATTTAAATATAGGGCTAAGGTAACCCGCAGACCAGTTATTAGGGTAAAATCCAGACAAGAGTATTGAGTTAAATAGCTTCTTTATGCCTGGTAGTAAATGTATTTTCCCAGATTTTAGGATATCATTTGTAATCAATTGAAGACCACCAGATTTGTTATTTTTAAGTTTATTGATACCTGACAGTATTTCAGTATCTGTGATGGAGAAGTCAAGGTCTGTAAATGAATTGTAGCCTTTCTCATAATTTATAAGTAATGTTTTAATTTCATTGACTCTATTTTCATATCTGTCTGGAATTTTATTAAGACTTTCGAAGTGATTTTTGAAATCTGATGGTGCTACAGAAATTTTGTCATCATTTTTCTCTTTAAGAGAGTTAATTAAAGACCAATATGCTTTTGGATTATTTGATTCTAGCTCATCTAGTTGTTTAATTATACTATTGCTAAAATTTTTAGCCTTGTGCTTTCTTGTTTTATTATAAATCCTATAAAGTCTGTAGTAATTATTTCTAAGTTCCATATTATAGGGATTTTGTGACATTAATTTAGCCTTATATTTTAGTTGAGATTTCATGTCATGAAGTTCAGAGTCAAAAAATCGTTTATGCTTAGTTACTTTTTTATTTTTTGATGGCAGGGGTCTTTTCAAACATTTATCACAAGTATCTATGATTATTGATTCAAAGTTAGAACAAGCAATATTAATTGAGTCTTCATTTGAGAGATCAATTTCTTCATTTACAAACTTTTTTAATCGCTCAGAAATTTGTGGATTTTGTAATTCAAATTCCAATTTTGTGCTAGAGGATTCATCCCACTTATATTGAGGGGGTATAGATTTGTTAGATTCTCTAGGAGGGGGTTTGCGAAAATTGGCATAAATGTTCCAGGTGAGCTTGCAATGAGCATCAGAAAGGGTAGGAATGAAGTCAGATACTTTAAAAAATGGAATCTGGCTTAATAAAGATTCAGAAGCAAGAACATAGTCTATTGTGCTGCAACCATTAGGTGTATAACAAGTGAACTTGCCAAAAGAGTCACCCATTAATCTCCCATTAAGTATTCTAAGTTTGTTCCCTATACATAAATTTAACAGGTCTTTACCTCTTTGATCAATGACATGATCATGATTGTTCCTCATACCAGCATCAACATCAGAGACATAGTCCTTGTAACTTGTATTGTAATAGTCATTATCACCAAAGATAAAATCATGCTCTCTGGCAGTTCTGGCATTAAAATCGCCACAAATCATAACATCGCCTAAGTTATTGAAATTTACAATGTCTTCAGACAGAATATCTAATAAAGTTTTCCCTTCTTGTTCTATGGCATTGGAAATCGGAGACTGAGCTGGAGGGTTATAAACAACGCAGGTATAGATATCTCGACCCATATTAAAGTAATCTTTTTTAAGAACTACCCACTGAAAATTTGTGTTATTTATTGGTAAAATTTTTATACCCTGTTTGAGATGAGGTTTGTATAGGATACCTAAGCCGCCAAAAAATCTACCGTTTTTGGACTTTTGCCTACAGACTGGAAAATAGTTAAAGCCAGAAAAGCTTAATGAGTCACTATAACCTACATGGGTCTCAGCTAAAAAAACAATATCATAAGTTGATATTTCTTTCAAAAACAAGGGGTCAGTGGACTTGTTAAGGTGCTTGGATTTTGATTTCAGACCTCCGATATTCCAGAAACATAGCTTAATATTATTGCTAGTAGACATGTTACAGAGAACACTATAGATAATAACAATATATTAATTACTAGACAATGATAATAATATACTAGTAAATAAATGATCAATACCCAGTCAATTATATAATGTGTGAGAAACAAAATTCAAAGTTTTTAGCCTTTAAGTATATTTCACACGACTACTGTTAATCTTTATTGTGATCGAAAATTTGGACCAGGCTTTAGTTAGAAGATCTTGTCTAGCAGTTATAATTGTTTTGATATATTTGAGTTGGATTGAAAGTTATCACTGAATGGCCAATAGATTTAAAAAAATAATAATAAAATAAAAATAAAAGTAAAAATTTCACTAACTATTTCAGTGACAAAAACAAAACAAAAACCAGACAGAACCGACGGTTACAGAAGTGTTTACCTTGCACTGGTCACACACAAAAAATAAAAATAGGATAAATGAAGGTTCTGATTGTGTCAATTGAAATATAAGAAAGTTTAAAAAAAAAAAAAAAAAATTTCAGAGAGAAGGCCAAACAAAAATATGTGTAGGTGAAAATTTATACCTCTAAAAAGTGTTACAATTAGTCATAGAATAGATGGCACTTACAACCATAACAATCAGACATTAATATGCCCTTATAGCTAGTTAATAACAAAAGTAGCATTAACTAAATATATATACAAGTATAATAATAATCAGAATTGACAATCGTAACAAGGATAATTTGCACAATAAATTATTAAAATTTGCTGTTGAAGCCTCTTCCATTTTGTTGCTTGTTGAATTGACGGCGACCTTGCTGTCCTTTACCATGATTATAGCCAGATTTGTTATTTTTTGGTTTTTGGAAGAGACGGATTCCAAGACTGGTGCATATTGTGGATTTCAGATTAGCTGCAAGCATAGCTGTTCCAGCATTGGTTAAGTGCACTTTATCCTCGCTCAGAAACTTATTGAGAGGAGTACCTCGATGTGACATATTACTGTGGTCGCATAAGAATATGTTATTCTCGTCCTCTAGTTTCTCTTGTAGCATGGCGTTAAGAATATTGATTTTAGAGTTCTTTCCATCCTGTCGTGGTGTTCCCAGGGAGATGACCAGTTTAGCAGTTGGCCATTTATCTTTACATTGGTTAAGAATGTTGGTGAATTCAGAGAGGCACTGAACTGGGGCTTTAGATTTGATTTCGTTAGTGAGGGAGTGGAGACAAATCGCATCATAATCCTTCGTGCTTTGTGAGATGAAATTCGTTGTTTCTTCAAAGTTATATGCTATTTCACGATCTGTAGAAAAGTTTGAAGATAACTTCTCAGGATCAATGTTCTTGATGTTTGAGGTTCCTAGAAGAAGAACTTTGGGCTTTTGTTTATCAGCTCTCTTTGAGGTTGGCTGATCGTCAAAGTCAGTTTGGCGAGAAGAATGGAGTTTTAGCGAGATAAGTTCAGAGTCTTTAATTTCGATATCTCTCTTTAAGGAATCAATCAGGTTTTCAAGCTGCGCGATATTTTGGCGTTGTGAGATGGTCTTTTGGTGTAGGGCTTCATTATCACTAACAGACTTTTGTACATTTTGAGCTGAGATACGAATTTTGTGTTCTAAATCACTGATTTTGTGGTCTTTTTCATTCACTATTGTTTGCAGTTTGAGCTCGTAGTCACTTGTAAGTTGTTGAATTTTAACATCGTAATCATTTTTGAGTTTTTGAATAGTTGTGTCATGTTGGTTTTTCTTCAGTTGATGCTCATTACTAAGAGACTGAATTTTATTTTTCAAACTCCAGATTTCCTCATTTCGTTTAGAGATTGTTTCATGGAGGCTATTATTGACCTTAGAGTCAGTTTTCTCTGGAATTTGCTCAACCTGAGATTTGGAGAAGTGTTTAAATATTTCATCAACTTTAGAGAATTGGTCGTTTAATGTAGACTGTTGAGCTTCACATAGCTTGGCTACTGCTTCGGTAAACTTTAACTCAATTTGACTTAGGTCCGACTTCATTTCGGTTCGAAGCTCTTGCAGGTCAAGCGACGTTACATTTATCGCCTTGGTAGGGGTTTCTTTTCTAATTGGAATTCTAGATGGTGTTTCAGTATGACCATGCAGTACAGGACGCTCTTGAGATTCGCTTGGTACATGAGAGCCATGTTCAATGGGTACTTTTAGTGCAGTTTCATCACCAAATTTATCAACTAGTTGTGTAACTAGAGTAAGCAAGTGCTTGAAGTGTGTTGTTACGAAACTGGGGAACTTATTTCCTTGAACCATTATTGTGCCAGTTTTCATAAAGACTGTAACTTTGAATACAAGTTTATTTGAGGCAGTGGCTTTGGAATATAGCTCTATGAATATACTTTGTAGATTGTGCACACTGTTCTCAGGGTTGTCTGACCATTCCACATCATAACCTGGTTGTTTCCCAACATAGTCATGTAGGTAACACCAAAGGGAACGCACCCAAAAAGGGAGTCTGGCAGCAGATGTCCTGAATGCAACCATGTTGGCATCAGGCTCATAATCTTCGTTAAGCTTTTCAAATTCACAGTTCTTTATTTTAGCTCGTGCATTTGGGGCTCTAAGTGTTGTAGGGAAGGATGCTTTGGGGTATCTTTTATAGAGTTCATCCATGGTACATGAAAATTGACTTGCGTCAAACGGCGGCCCTGTGTCAGTCATGTTTAATGGTCACTGGTGTTCTTATATAATTGTGAAAATGAAGAAATAACTGATTCAAATGTTCATTTGTAGTTCCCACTATAAATACGCTGATTGTCTGGTTTGTATTGGCCTATAAGGTCGTTTTACATCAGGAATTTTCTATTTTGGTTTGAAGAAAAAATTTTCAGACGCCATTGATCGGTGGCGCCACCTGCATTTTTATCGAATATTCAAATGAAACAATTCAATATTAAATTTCAATTGCAACATATTTTGGACGTTTTGACATTTTTCCATTGAAAAAATCCAGCCGATAAAATGTTGAAAAACACAAACGTGGGGCTCACGTGCAAAATCTCATGAGAGAATATAACATGTCACGTGACCGCGTTTTAGCAATCACATGTAACTAGAGAGCATGAATCGACATGTCCTGGCCGGGACACGAACCCGAGACGTCTAGATCTACAGTCAGGCGCTCTACCTCTGAACCAAAGAAGTACTTCCCTTGTTCAGGGATAAAGGCTGGCTACTAGTATTTAAATCTACTAGGAAGGAGAGCAACCAGTGTATGACTCTTAACACAACTAACCCTGGCTATTTTTCCTGTTCTAACCATCGTGGTTTTTTTAGTTGGGCGCCAATGTAACCGGAGAGCATGAATTACTTCACAAAATCGACATGCCCGGACCGGACTCGCTGTTGCTGTTGCTGCTGCTTGCTTAGCTTGTAGTCTTGTATGAGAGCTGATGTACCCTTTGTTTGCTGAAGAATTGTTCTCATAAAGATACACAATCTCTCAGTGATAGAATTTCTGCTGAAAATTAATAAATCAACACAATTTCAACTGAATTTTACGTATTTGACACTCTTTTTTTTCAAAGGTCGTTTATGACCGATTGTACAAGTTAGAACAAACTTCATGAAAAAGTTTGTAAATGTTGCAACATGTACAACAAAAGGTGTACATGTTGCAACTTGTACAATTCCACCATACATGTTGCAACATGTACATTTTATTTGTACATGTTGCAACATGTACAATATTGTAACTTGTACACAACATATCTACCATTAGTTGTTGATTGTATCAATTAATATTTGCAGTTTTAATCAATGATTGTGTTTGTAAAATTTTGTAAATATTTAATGTATGGAACGTTTGTCATAATTATAATTTGTATTTTTGCAAATTGCCCCAGTTTGGTCGTTATTTTGGTCAATGAAATTATATTCTAGATTTAGAACAACTCATAACAGTTCCAAAAAAAATCACAACTTAATCATAAAACTCATAACAGTTCCGAAAACATCACAATTTAATCATACATCACATAACATTCTTATTAGAACTTTTTAATACATTTAATAATGAAATGTAAGATTGGGTTTAAAAGTTCTAATTTTGATGAACCTTTCGTTTCAAAAACAACAATAAATTACATGATAAGTGTTGAAAATAACATCGTTTTGTCGACAGAAATATTGACCCGTATTTGTAGCAAACGACCAGCGTTCTTACATTTTCCGAATAAAGAAATGGGCGTACGATATAAACCTAACAAAACGGGTGACTTTAATTTGAAGCTAGAACAAAAATCTTATCGCACCTCGTAACAGGAAACAATCTTGGAGTTGTCTGTTGCGAGATTGGCGGTCGTGGCTTAGCATCGGGTCGCCGCAGAACAATTTATGCGAGGTATGTTTATAATATTTCCAATAAAAAATGAGTTGTTCTTTATACATTTAATTTTGGCACCTTTTATAACTGTATGAAAATCGAGAACATAAGACTTGTAGACTTGAATTTTGTCTTTGTTTGTTTTCTTCTGTTATTTATTTATTTATTTATTTTGTTGTTGTTATTGTTGATGTTGTTGTTATTATTGTGATTTATTGAAAAATAAAGTGTGATCTGCATTTATAATAGTTATGTTTCATTTTCTAATTAACAAAACCGTGTTTACTCCAGGGATTAAATAAAACTGATTGTTTTGGACATCCCTGTTTACTCCGAGCCTGAGATAATTTAGCTTTAATTTTCTCAGTCCGAGCTGAGCATATAATTGTTGGGCGTACTTACATCAAGCATTTCTTTGTGTCTCAAAGTTTTTCATGAAAATATGATAGAAAGCTGCCTTTTCGAAAAAGATACATTTAGAAAAAAATGACAAAAAGATACTTACCAATACAAAGACTAAATTAGAATTGGTGACATCAAAGAAAACCATATCGGAACAACAGAATAGAGATTGTGTAAAATAGTCTTCATTTGACTAATGTAAATGTGGAAATTTTTATCGAAACTCAAATGATTGTTTTACAAAATCGTGAAAATTAACAACCACGCACAGCAAAACATTCATATTTTAATTAAGCACAAAAATGTATTTCTCAAGAGTGTCACGCTTGTTAAAATTTACATATACCCCCACTCGTAAGAAAGGGACTATATTGCAATCACTTTGTCCGTCTGTCCGTCCGTTACAAACGTTCGTTTTCAAGATTTCTTGGCTTCTACAAGTTAGAGATTGATTTTAAATTTGGTACACAGTAACCCGGATAACCCAGTCGTTATATTACACTCGCTATCGATCGCTTCATTAACTATTACATACATGTAGTATAACTATAACTTATCTATAAGTGATGATTGGAACAAATTTACTTCATTTATTTTCTTACCATTCAGTAATGCAATGGGCTTCATCAATCACCACAGCCTTTAAACGTCTATGGAAAGTGCCTGTAGTAAAACATTTGCGCCACAACCCTGGTAGCAAAGCTGCCTCTGGAGATGTGAACACTATGGGATACTCTCCAGATGAAATGTTTTCGACGATGCTCTTATCCTTTTGACATTCTCCGACGACCGTTGATTTAATTCCATCATTGTTGAGTCTAGCTACTTGGTCTAACATCAAAGACTGAAGAGGCGACACGACCAAAACTGAAGACTTTTCACCACTGACGAGTTCAAATAACTCTGGCAAATACTGGAATATCTTTGTTTTTCCATAGCCTGTAGGTAGAACAACAAAAGTATCTTTGCTTTCAAGGACGGGTTTAACAGCTTCCTTTTGTTTCTCTTTAAAACTAAACTTATATTTCTCTTCTATCGTAGTTATTGCATCGTCGATCTCCATTTTTAAATTTTCCACTTATTTTGAACGGAAGTCGTATCTGCGCAATAGCTGAATTGTCAAACGATTTGATTGGTCCCCTCTGTGTCAGAGGGCTGACGAAGGCCAATCACATAACGTATTCTAGCCCTCGTTCAGTTGGCTTGCCACTAGAGGGCGCAGAATTATTCGAGTTAGGTACACAGCTCTAGTATGGTACGTTGTACCGTGCCTCCCCTATTAATGTTATTTGGGCATCTACTTCCTGTTTTCTGAGCCAACTTTAGACTTTTTAAGGGTAAAAAATCATTTCGTAACAGATTTCTCGACTTCTACTGAAGAGGTTGATTTTAAATTTTGTCCACTTTTGCAGGATTGTATCAGTCGTGTCTCCCCTTTCAAGGTCAATCGTGCATCTACTTCCTGTTTTCTGAGCCGACTTAAATTTTTAAGGGTCAAAAATAGACAATTTTTCGTAACAAATTTCTAGGCCTCTACTGAAGGGGTTGGTCTTTTTGAATTTGGTTAATTTGGTATACAGCTTAACCATGTCTATGATGATGAGTTGTACCGTGTTTCCACTTTCCAGGTCAGTCACCCATCTACTTATGTTTTCTAAGCGGACTTTTTTAGGATCATAAAAAGATATTTTTTGTAACAGATTTCTAACTCAGCTTCTATATACTGAAGGGATTGATTTAAAATTTTGTATACAGCTTTATTGTGATGAGATGTACTGCGCCTTCCCTCTCCAGATCAATCAGGCATCTACTTCCTATATTCGGAA
This sequence comes from Arcuatula senhousia, assembly GCA_963971305.1. Lineage (NCBI taxonomy): Eukaryota > Metazoa > Mollusca > Bivalvia > Mytilida > Mytilidae > Arcuatula > Arcuatula senhousia. The sequence continues at coordinate 50,751,027 of OZ020306.1, forward strand.
TGGTCGAGTGGGGTATCTTCAGCCCGACTAAGTATCCCCTTGTTTGATTTGTACCAGGTCAATTAATGTTATAATTTTTACAGTGAAAAAAAAAGAAATGAGATTCGTCATCAGTAACACTATAATATTTGTCTTTGAATATTATAGGATTGAACACCTATTTTCGGTCGTTTATATATACATGGACGACCGAAAATAGGTGTTGAATCCTTATAATTCTTCAAATTTGTACCTTTTTTTAAAAAGAAAATAAATAAATTCGGATCGACACCATATTTGTTTACATTGGAAACGAGGCAGAGGCGTTCATGAAAGTATGAACGGATCTGGCAATGACGTTTCGACCAATCAGAAATGAGTATACGCATGAACGCATGTCTGATAAGAATTATTATAGGCTTGAACACCTATTTTCGGTCGTTCATGCATGTATGAACGGATCTTGGAGCTCACAAACTGAATGAATGGCCGAAGGCCGTTCATGATACAGTTTGTGAGTGAAAAGATCCGTTCATACATGCATGAACGACCGAAAATAGGTCATTCAGTTTGTGAGCTCCAAGATCCGTTCATACATGCATGAACGACCGAAAATAGGTGTTCAATCCTTATAATTCTTCAAATTTATACCTTTTTTTTTTAAAAAGAAAAATAAATAGAATCGGAAACAATTCGTTATTTAGGACGACGTCATCGCCACCATATTTGTTTACATTGGAAACGAGGCAGAGGCGTTCATGAAAGTATGAACGGATCTGGCAATGACGTTTCGACCAATCAGAAATGAGTATACGCATGAACGCATGTCTGATAAGATTCTATATAATTCTTATCAGACATGCGTTCATGCGTATACTCATTTCTGATTGGTCGAAACGTCATTGCCAGATCCGTTCATACTTTCATGAACGCCTCTGCCTCGTTTCCAATGTAAACAAATATGGTGGCGATGACGTCGTCCTAAATAACGAATTGTTTCCGATTCTATTTATTTTTCTTTTTAAAAAAAAAAGGTATAAATTTGAAGAATTATAAGGATTGAACACCTATTTTCGGTCGTTCATGCATGTATGAACGGATCTTGGAGCTCACAAACTGAATGACCTATTTTCGGTCGTTCATGCATGTATGAACGGATCTTTTCACTCACAAACTGTATCATGAACGGCCTTCGGCCATTCATTCAGTTTGTGAGCTCCAAGATCCGTTCATACATGCATGAACGACCGAAAATAGGTGTTCAAGCCTATAATATTCCCATACTAGGATATAAAAAAAACTAATAGAACCATTCATTTCAATGTAAATTCCTGTCACCCTTTTTTATGGTCAAAGTCCCCTAACTCCTACAAAAATTATCTAAAAATGCTGATGTTTGAAATTGTCCAAGGTATTAGGAATATAAACATTTTTTTATAAATTTCATGAAAATCTGTCAACATCTGTAGGGGTGAGAGCGCTTACAAGGTCTGTTTTGCAACAACAACAAAAAACAGAGTCGTTTTTATGGTCAAAGTCCACTAACTCCTACAAAAATTATTTAAAAATGCTGATTTTCGAACTTGACCGAGGAATTAGTGATATAAACATTTGGTATAAATTTCATAAAAATCCATCAACATCTGTAGGGATGAGAGCGCTTACAAGGTCTGATTTGCAAAAAAAAACAGAGTCATTTTTATGGTCAAAGTCCCCTAACTCCTACAAAAATGATTGAAAAATGCTGATTTTCGAACTTGTCCAAGGTATTAGTGATATAAACATTTGATATAAATTCATGAAAAAAATCCATTAACATCTGTCGGGATGAGAGCGCTAACAAGGTCTGTTTTGCAAAAAAAACAAAGTCATTTTCATGGTCAAAGTCCAATAACTCCTACAAAAATTATAAATCAAATCAAATCAAATCAAACTTTTATTGTCTTTAAACTTATACAAGTTTGTGACACAAAACATAATATATACACAAATAACCCACAAATATAGACATATTCACTATATTTAAAATATATTCAAATAAACTACACTAAGAGTCTCCCATCTTCAGTTCAATTGATCTTTTAAGGAAGGAGGCTAGTTTATTTGCTATTGGTTTAAAATTATCTTAAGTTTTAATAAATCATTTTTTATATCAAAATCAGGAATATTTTCTTTATAATTATTTATAAACAGATTTCTAATAGTATCATTCTTTTTGCAATTTAAAATAAAATGAGCTTCATCCTCCACTATATTACAAAGATTACATAGTCTATTTTCTCTAGGAATTTTAAGGTGTCATCCTTTTTCAATAAGCAAGTTATGGTCACTTATTCTATATTTTGTAATTAATTTTCTGTATTCTGGATTTGGTATATTGAAATAATTTTCTATTTTAAGATCAGAATTGTCTTTTATGTTCTTATACATTTTATTCTTTTCAGTAATATTTTCTAATGTATTGTTAGTTAAATCTAAATAATAATTTTTCATGTAGTTCTTAATATTATATTTTTGAATTTTATCTCCTGCATCTAGGTTAATTTCTAAAGATTCCATGATATCTTTTGCATAAGTATACCAAGAATATATTCCCTCCCCATCCAGTTGTTTTGTTAATTGAAAAGTTTCATATGATAAGGGGTTGATATTTTCATATTGAAGTCTTGATAGATATAATACTGTTTGTGTTTTTATAAAGCTTTCTACTGGTAATCTACCAAGTTCTAGTCTAGTTGCTAAATTACAAGCATTTTTCCTTATCATTAATATATAAAAATGCTGATTTTCGACCTTGACCAAGGAATTAGTAATATAAACATTTAGTGTAAATTTCATGAAAATCCATCGACATCTGTAGGGATGAGAGCGCTTACAAGGTCTGTTTTGCCCCCCCCCCCCAAAAAAAAACAGTCTTTGTTATGGTTAAAGTCAAATAACTCCTAAAAAAATTATCGAAAAATACTGATATTAGAAAGAAAAAAAAAAGAACAAATAAACAAAAGATCAAATAGTCGACACGCTCAATTTTCTTATCGGCAACATATTTGTTCAGTTTGGTGGACGTGTTATTCAGCAGACAATAGGGATTCCAATTGGCAATAATGGTGCACCTTTGCTTGCTGATTTGTTTAGAACTATACATTCATATGAAGCAGACATCTTACAATCTCTTCTACACAAAAAAAGATCGTAGACTAGCTCTCTCTTTCAACCTCACGTTCCTTTATATCGATGACGTCCTTTCACTAAACAATTCTCGATTTGGTGACTTTCTCCATCTCATATATCCCCAGGAGCTTCAAATAAAGAACACAACGGATTCTAGAAAGTCTGCTTCATATTTAAATCTACATCTCGAAATTGACTCTCAAGGAAGACTTTCAACAAAGCTCCATGACAAACGTGATGACTTCAACTTTCCAATCGTCAACTTCCCCTTTTTGTGTAGCAACATTCCGTCCGCTCCTGCTTATGGAGTCTTCGTATCACAGTTGATTCGAGCTTGCGGAAATTACATCGATTTCCTTGGCAGAGCATTTGACACAGAAATAGCTGACACGGGGTTATGTTGCTCCACGGTTGCTGTCTTCACTCTAGAAAGTTTACGATAGACACCATGCAGTCGTATACAAATATGGGATTTCTATCTCTCAAATAAGTGCAGATGTTGGTTTGTCGTAGAAATTTGTTTTGTCTTCCTTTACCGGATTTGACACACTGAATTAGAAATTAGCAACACGACAGGTGTGCTATAGCAGGCAGGAACCGCTTACCCTTCGAAGCACCTGAGTTCACTCTTGTCACGACTTGAGTTCGTGTTGTTGATTTCCGTTCAGTTGAATTTCTTCGTGCTGTTTTTGTTCGTGTTTATCGGTTTCGTCGTTGTCCTTTCGGACATTTGACACTTGAGTGCCCCATTGATGCATCTTTGCTTCTTTTAATTGATCCTACAATTAAAGACCTGATATCACCTTATTTTTGCAAAATACTGAACCTCCTATCGTATCTTATTTATATACTAGAAAATGTGTCTATGAGCCACAGGATGGCCCTCCCGTTCTTGAAATATCATTGACCCTAAATGTGTATTACCTAGGATATGGACATTTACCAAGAAATTGATCAAAAGTGTTTATGTGTAAAATATAGGTCGCTGTGACCTTATTTCCGGTGGGTGGTGCCATGTTACCAAGACTCATCGAGTAGTGAAATATTATGGACCCCTAACATGTATTATTCAAGATATGGACCCTAACAAAGAACTTTACCAAAGTCATTCATGTGTAAAATATAGGTCACAGACCTCATTTCTAGTGGATGGTGTCACCTTACCCAAGACACATCTAGTGGTGAAATATCATTGACCCCCAACATCTAGTATCCAAGTATTGGACCTTAACCAAGAACTTAACCAAAGTCGTTCATGCATAAAATATAGATCACAGTGACCAAATTTTTATTGGGTGGTGTCATGTTACCCAAAATACATCTAGTGGTGAAATACCATTGACCATCAACATGTAATATCTGACGGATATGGACCTTAACCAAGAACTTAACCAAAGTCATTCATGCGTAAAATATAGGTCACAGTGACCTAATTTCTAGTGGGTGGTCTCACCTAACCTAAGACACATCTAGTAGTGAAATATCATTGATCCCCAACATCTAGTATCCAAGTTATGGACCTTAACCAAGAACTTAACCGAAGTCGTTCATGCATAAAATATAGGTCACAGTTACCTAACTTTTATTGGGTGGTGTCATGTTACCCAAGACCCATCTGGTGGTGAAATATCATTGACCCCCAACATCTAGTATCCGAGTAATGGACCTTAACCAAGAACTTAACCAAAGTGTTACAGACGGACGGATAAGGGTAAAACTATATGTCCGATCCACATACGTGGTCGGGCCATAAAAATACCCACACTTTACATTATTTTAACTGTACATCCACTAGTTCTGCTGATGAAGAACTAGACACGAATATTCCTATACCGGTATCATACGACTTGGCTAATTCTGACTTCAAATAATTGCTCATTGTGAACATTTGATACCGGCGACCTTTACATCGTCAATGATCCAGAGGTAATTATTTTTTAGGAAAAAATTATTGTCTCAGGGAAAAATGACCTAAATTCAGAAGTCATGTTTTGATTGTGTAAATACTGCTTTTAAGTCTTTAATCTTGCTGTCATAGCTGTAAGACCTGGATTAAAAGAGAAGGGGCAGATGCCAAATCTTTAAACAATTTTAAGAATATATGTTTGTCCATTTTTAAATTACGAATAACCCATTTTCAAACCTCCTTTGTAGAATTTCGACCCAACACTTACATGAACAGAATTATTCAAACTCCGTTTGCTAGGTTCGTGGTGTATTTTTGTTACTGCGGATAAAGCGACTAACAATGTTGACATTTTTAACCATGAAATTAAAGGCTCGTGCACCTTCATTCCCGTTCAATAAACGGAAGCAATTATTATTGACGATCATATCACAGCAACCAAAGCACTGCGAGCAGCCCCTACACATAATAAATTACTCACTATGTACTAGACACCTAAATTACACAAAAACCCATATAAATCCCTTTTTATCTCTCCTTCTAGTAAGTGTTCTCTGATACGTTTCACAATACTTACAGACACTTAGGCGACATATCCCACTTTCTCAAACGTTATAAAGTATATCTATTCTAAAAATTAACCCTTAATAAATCTAATTTGACCGGCGATAGATGTACATTTTCAAATTTAAATATAGGCATTGCCAATGGAAAATTACAAACCTAAGTATATGATAAACGTGAAGACTACTTTTTGTTGGAAGTGATGTACCACTAGCTCAGTCTTACGGAGTGTACATTTCACAGTTAGTCAAATATGCTTGAACTTGCAATGGCGTTTCTGGTTTCAATACAAAAAAAAATAATAAAGCAAGGTTATCCATACCACATATTAGTAAAATCTTTTAAATATGAGTATCTTATTCAATTGAAAAAATTAACTGTATACGTCGTTTATTTTATTATAAAGGGGGTGTCAAATCCCGATTTTTATGGAAATGTTGTTAATATAGGGCATGGAAATTAAAAAACAATCATCTGGAGATGGTAAATTTGCTTAAAAAACTTGTTGAAGAAAGGATACAAATTGGAAGTTTTAGTAAAATCTTTAAATTTGGTGTATTTTTTATATGACTTTATTTGCAAAACATAAAACCCTTACGGGTTCCGCAAATACAAAACAAACACAAATATCATATACAGAAATAAATGGTTTTACATACATTTTGTAATTATGTGATATGAAAATTACTTGACCAGTATAGACCTCATTTTCGCAACTCTAAAGATTGCTTTATGAAATCAATGATAATGGGCAATATATCCATATCATAATTTAAAATAAATAAAAGTTTATTGGTAGAATCAAGCTGGTTAAAATGTGGGTATTTAGTACATATCATGTTAAAGAATTTATTTCGTATATTATTATTTATTTGGCAGTCTAAAAAGAAATGTTTCTCGTCATCTAAGACCTTGCATATTTTGCAAAGTCTTTGTTCACGAGGTGTATTTTTGTATCTCCCAATTTCAATTTCCAAATTATGGTCACTGATGCGGAATTTGGTAAGGATTTTTCTACTATTTATATTTGGGGTTTTTAAATAGTCTTATGGTTTGATGTTCGATTTTAACTTGCTATAAAGAAATAATTTGGAAGAGTTATCAAAATTTAAGATTTTATCCATGAAAACTTCATTATAGTTTTCAGAAATAACTTTTTTACAAGTGTTTTTTACTTTAAATTTTAGTTCTTTATACGCTTTATGTGGACACTCAAAATCTTCTTTATTTAGCTGAAACTGATTCATAATAGAAGTGGCAAAGCTATACCATGTGTATATACCCTCATTACTAGAAATATTGATGATTTAATTGTAACTTTAAAACGTTAATTTAAATATTACCTTTAAACGATTGTATCATTATTTTTAAGCAATATAATAACTTTATTGCATGATAAAAACCTCAAAGAGGTTAAGCAAATACAAATATACGTGTAAAAACATACAATAAACAATGAACATGTAACTCTACATACAAAGACATTATAGTATTTACAAATATGTATGACTTTGACCAATGTGGATCTCATTGTCGCAACTCAAATGATTGCTTTATAAAATCAACAACCGTGGGCAAAACATCCATATTTGGGTTAAGTACAAAAATCAATTTATCAACGGTTTCAAGCTGGTTAAAATTAGCATATTGCTTTTGTATTGAGTCAATTAATGTTTTTCTTATATTATTACGCTCCCGAAGGGAGCGATAATGGTAGAAATGTCAATATTTTAGTTGTACTATGAGCTGAATTTTCCTTCAACGTCCGGTATAGCACGCGCTTGTTTTCCCGAACTTTCGGCGTCTTTTTAACGTTTTTATCTTTGAAAATTTTAGACGTCATTAAACGCTCACGTAACCCACAAGAAAAGCTAGTTTGTTTTTATTTTCGAACCATAAAAAAATTAATTGAAACCTCGGGAGCGTAACAGGATTTACCTGCCTCATATTATCAATTTGACATTGAAAGAAGAAATGAGCTTCATCATCAATTATTTTGCATGATTTACAAAATCTTTGTTCTCTTGGTATATTCTTGTATCTACCAAGTTCGATCTCTAGATTATGGTCACTAATACGTAGTTTGGTAAGTTTTTTTCTACTATTAAAGTTTGGAAGGTTTAAGTAATCTGAAACATTAACATCAGACTTTAACTTGCTGTAAAGGTATAATTTCGAGGAAGCATCAAAGCTAGATATTTAAGCAATATAGCGATCAAATATGTCAGTTTTGTGTGATGATATATCATATAACACTAAATCATTAATTGTTTGAACTGTTATGTCGGATTTATAATCGATATGTTTTTTTTTTACATCAGTCGTTAAATGCTTCTTATTGCTAGCTTTCAGTAACTGCGATCGAGTGTTCTCAAGAGGGGTCATCTACGTCTCGTTTTTCTTGTATCTACCGTGACTGACGCTTTGTCTCAGGTTCTCTTTTTCGAATTGAACTGTTATTGATTTGATTTTAGAGGGTGTTTAACCCCGCCACATTTGATATGTGCCTGCGTGTCTTAGGCAAGGAATCTTTGTCATTTAGCCCGTTTGTTTGTCCCTGTCATCTTTGTATTTAGTGTTGGGTCTTTCTTTGATAATTTTGGTGTTTGCCGTTTCTTTTTTTTTTTTTTTTTCGTTGTGTCGCCTACACTTATTCCACACCTCTAAAATTATCGTCTATATATTGGTCACTAAGGGACCATAAAACTCAAGCCCGGGGCCTTGGTTTTTTAAAGGGTCACCAAACCATTCTTTTTCATTATAATCATTGTTTCAAAAAACAGAAACCCTTCTTCAGAATATATTTTTTCTTTAAAAAAAATCAAGTTTTGAGGGTGTTTTTTTTTGTTGTTGCTTACTTTGCTTATACTTTTTCTGTAGAGGTCTGTAATTTAGGCATTTGTGTCTCTCTGACCCATCTGAATTGTGTTGGTGCCCCCGGTCCATATATGTCGGGCTACATGTTTGGTTTTTTAATTCAAACTCTTTTTTGTGGATAAGCTAATTCCCCCTTTTCAAGTTAAATCAGTGGTCGGTCCCTAATGCGTAGGCTACTCTAATATTGTTCTACTATACTGGTCTTGCTTTTTCCTTCTGGTCAGAAAAATATTATTTTTTTTTAAAGCGCCTGAATGACAATATTATAATTTTTTTCTCATTAGCTATCATCAAGTTTATATAGCAGTTCTAAATTCTTCTACGAATTTCTTTATCTCTTCTGCAAATTATTTTTCATCAAATATCAAATTCCACTGCATTGAAAATATTATTTAAGGAAAAATAAAGTAAATAGTTGGTCGCCCCTTTTAGGGGACGAAAGTATTGGGACGTGTCGTCATAATTTCATCATTTCCGGTTTGCATAGCATCTGCCCCGCGCATTCTGACCTTGTTGGCAAAAAAGTTACATGGTAATTGTCACAAAAATATGTCGAGATACACTTTCGATAGCATGTCTTTAATGAAACAGAACATAGAAAAACACATTTTCTTTGCCTAAGACTCTCTACTTATACCTAGAACTTCGAAAAAATACGATGACAAATTTCCTGTTCTTGGCATTTTCAAAATGGCGACAAATTTTTTGTCAAATTTCGGAGCTAAAAATTCGAGCACTTTTGTCAACAATATAGAATTTATTTTATTTAAATAAACGAACTGTGTACTTATCTTTATTGTTAAGAGATATTTTTGTGATTACCTAACTTAATTAGTTGCAAATTAACAAGAATCCGCGGAGTTCAAATAAGATGGACATATTGTTTGTCATCATTTTTGAAGGATTTTAAAAGAAAACACTAATTTTGGTTTCAGTAACTGGGCTTGCACTTTCATACCCCAAAACTGAAACCTTACATAGATTTAAAGAATTAAAATATGAGGCAGGTTTAAATTAATTTAATTGTTTGGTCCGAAAATAAAAAACAAACGAGCTTTTCTTGTGGGTTAGGTGAGCGTTTAATTACGTCTAAAATTTTTAAAGATCATAAACGTTAAAAAGACGCCGAAAGTTAGGGAAAACATGCGCATGCTAAACCAGACGTTGAAGGAAAATTCAGCTCATAGTACAACTTAGATATTGACATTTCTACCATTATTGCTGCCGAAGGGGGCGAATAATTTTAAAATGTTTATGAATTGAAACAATAATTTGTATTCGAATATAAAAAAAAATACTAGCTTTTCTTTAACCAGCTGCAGGTCCCGCATGCGCTTAATGATGTTTGAAATTTTCAAATAGATATGCGTTAAAATGACCCTGAAAGGTCGGGAAAATAAGCATGAAAAAGAGGAAGTTGAAGGAAAATAACTAAATTGTTGACATTTCTACCATTATAATGGTATAACTGAATGAAATACATATATTTTGTACATGTTATGTATCTCAAATATATACATTTGTTAATGTAAATGTATATTTTAATGTATTCATAACAGTTTCAAATATGTACATGTTGTATATATACATGTAAAAGTAGTTTCTTTTGCCTGATTTTGTTTTTATTCAGCATTGGTTCATTTCGACCTGACAAAAAAGAAAACTTATCAGCAGATCTAGACTTTTGCTTATTAAGGGGACACTCATTTGCATGGCATTTTTTTTTTTAAATAAATATTCTGGCCTGGAAATAGTTTGAAATAAACAATATCTGGCCTTTATCTCCAATAAATTTTTTTTAAATCTGTCCCATGATTCCCTATGTTATGTAGAAAAAACGTATTCATGAGGCGGTTGTAAGTTTTGATTTAAAAATTAGAAAATAAATAATTTGACTCACCCAAACTGCCAGCCCCCCTCCAGAATGAAATGGTCCTCCCCTAAAAAGGGCCCAATGGATAACTACAAAAGAGGACCAAAACTTCCTTATACATTTTGTAGGTTTCTTTTCAAGGGAGGGGTGTTCAGTACACTGATGACTAAAGGGGGGTTCGAGATAAATTTTACAGAAATATGCAGTGTTCTCCCCTGGCAATGTGATGCTATCCTGTTCAAATGTGACGCTATCTGAAATCATCTATAATATATTTCATATGGAATGTGATGCTATAATTTCAAGTCAGAAAATGCTATTGTGAAAACTGATGATACCAAGATGCTATTAAAAGTTTCTGGGGAGAACACTGAATATGTACATGCATACAAAAATAAGTTTGGAAAAGGGGGTACGAACCACTTTAACGCTCCTGGCTGGGTCCACCATGTTTACATATATCTTTGCAATTCTTTGAAATTTATATTAATTATAACAAAGGCAACAAAATTTTGCAATAAAAAAGACTGCCTACAGTGTCTTAAGGGACATTTGCTTATGGAGTGACCAGTTGATTTTTATTGGGGGCAGGGGGGGGCGATGGTGAAATTTGAGATAAAAAGGCAGGATAATGCATTGAATTTAAAAAAAGGCAGGATGATATTTTTGGCAGAAAAGTTTATAGAAGTTTTATAAACAATAATATTGTCCCACGCAAGCAAGCAAAAAAAAAATTTAATGGTTGCTCCCTTATTGATGATATTAACTGATAATTATTAAGTCTATACAATGAACATTTGTTAAATATTATATCTAGTTTGCTTTTATGTTTTAGGTAATCAGTAGTGAATAATGGAAGATCCTGGTGATGAGCAAAGCCAGAATGTGGAAGTTGACCAGGAACATGACCAGATTATAGAAATTGGCACAGTCACAAATGACGATCATGAAATACAGATTGTTTATGAAATAACAACAAACGAAGATGGTGAAATTTGTAACCAAGTCATTTGTCAAAGCCAGGATGCAGTACATATAGTTACAGACCAAGGGGATAATACAGCTTCATGTATGATAATATGAAATATTGAATTGTTTTACAAAACATAGAAGATAATGAGATATGGAATAAGTGACCGTGACACTGCCAGCATAAACAAGTTAAACAACAACATAATAGATAATGAGATGTGGAATAAGTGAACGTGACTTAGCCCGCATAAACAATTAAAAATGTACATTTAATGGTTTTTAAACATAGTTAACAATATTTAGAACACATGATAATTAATGTACAAACATAATATTTAAGAAGAAACTGTAATGAAGGTGAATAAATAATTATGAAATCTGGAGCTTTAGTCTCTCTCTTGGCATTTATTTACATGTATGTAATCAATTTTTAGGGCCTTTATTGAGGATGCTGAATCCTAAGATTCACAGTTTTAGGAACGCCACCTAAAATTTCAAAACCATAAAGGGAAAATAAAGTTTTACACAACGATTATTACTCTATTTTATTCACAAGATTGGGCCGAGCCTAAGTGTCACAGTTTTTTGGGTAATATTTAAATGAAGAAGTCTGAAATAATTGACCCAAGACCTACCCGGACAATAAAATAGAGTAATAAGCACCATTTAAGGATTCACTGTGTAATTTTTTTTTTTAAACAGTGCATGCTTAATGAATTGCTTTTTGAAAATGAAAAAATAAAGTTATTTTGTTAATATTTTTTTAATTTTACTGTTTATATAGATGATGGATGTGAAGTTATAGAGACTGATGGCGAAATAGAGGGAGAAAGTACTATTTTGATTCAGGTCCCTGCTGAGGAAGAGGTAAATGAGATTGAGGATGGGAACCAAGAGGGTTTATCTCAGCCTTCTGTAGAGGAACATGATCAGAAAAATGCCAATATTGAAGACGGGACAACCAACTCGGATGAAGCCATTGATCATAAAGACTCCATGGAAACAGCATCAAGTAGCCAGGAAGAATGCAAAACAGCAGATTCTTCTTCATCCACTATGGTTTCTGACCAGATTGCAAGTACTAGTGGTTTGAGTGGTTCATTGATGAAATCTGATATGAAAGACAATGATCAAGGTTCCAAGACACCAGTAGAAGAATCAGATGACATGACGGAAGAGGAAGCTCAGGCTATACTGATGAAGGCTTTAAAACAAATAGTAAGATGGATGTACATATGAAATACAGTCATACCTGTCTTAAAGGGCACCTGTATATAGCAAATGACTGCCTATAAAGCATGTAAAAGGCACCTCAAAAATATCAATTTATTAATTATACCACCAAAGTGAAACTTTATAGAAAGGGCACCTGCTAATAAAGGGCATGATTTTGTTGTCTCATGGCTGCCCTTTATATACAGGTTTGAATGTAGACTAAAGCAAAATAGAATTACATATTACATTTACATGCATTTTAAGTCCTAAAAAACAAACAAAAAAAATCAAGAAAAATAAAACATCACAAAACAAAGAACCTTGCATTTAACAATCATCAAAAAATGAAAGTGAACTTATAGCTTTCTGGAAGGATATATATAAGCTTTTCTTGTTTGTGCTGTAACTAACACACTTAAATTATATAACTTACATGTAATCAATGTTTATTAATTAATTCATGTAATTTTTTTTTACCCTTTGATAACATGAATTTAAAATTGAATAGCTCAATATAATATAATGTATTGTTGATGTTTATAAAAGAAAAACTCTTCACAATTACTTCTTGTAAAACAAGCATGACTTTTCATAATTCAAATAATGGTTTTACTTTCAGAGCCCAAGAATAGGAAAAGATTTTGTTTTGATGTTTAAAGATCCAACAACTGAAAAAGTCAAAGAGATTGCCTTGGACAAATCGAAATCTAGTGGTAAATTTTATGCATCATTGCAAATAACAGGTTGTCCAAGGTACCCTACCTTTGGGCAAGGCAGCTGAACACTTTCAAAAATTAGAATAGACTCACAACATTTATATTGAAAGTTTTATTCAGGGCAACCTACTTATTGTCGTCTGCCGCAACATGGAAAGGGAACATAAAAATGCTGGTGTCCGTCCGTCACACTTTTTTAGCTCACCTGACCCGAAGGGTCATATGAGCTATTGCCATCACTTGGCGTCCGTCGTCCGTTAGCTTTTTTCAAACATCTTCTTCTCTGAAACTGCTTGGCTTAATGCAGCCAAATTTGATATGGTTGTTCCTTAGGGTATTGTGCAAAAAGTTTGCGTTCGGATTTTTAATACATTGTAAAACAATTAACATGACCACTGTTACTAAAAATAGAACAGGGGGGGGGGGCAAATACAGTTTTTGCAAATAACTCAAAAACGGTCGCAGATATCAAAATTTTGGCAGGGTAAAAGTGATCAGCACCTCAAGATCTACCTACCCAGAAATTTTCAAGAAGATCCAACAACGGATGTAGGAGTTATTGCCCTTTTTCTGGATTTTTTCAAAATTTTGCACTTATTTAGCCCTATATCTTAAAAACTATACAAGATATTTTAAAAATTCAAATTGCACATGATTCAGCACATCAAGATCTACATGAAGGTCAAAGCTGTAGAACCATTTCTTTTAGGAGTTATGGCCCTTAAAGCTTCAAAATTTACCATTGTTCATTACTTTTCCCCTGAATTTCAAAGATAAACTTGTCTGACACCATACATCCAACTTCAACCAAACTTGGCACAGTTGTTTAATAGTATAAATGCTACAATTCTGTCGTTCGGATTTTTGATTCGTTAAAAAATATGGCGGCCATGGCTTAAAATAGAACATAGGGGTAAACTGCAGTTTTTTGCTAATAACTCAAAAATGGTTACAGATATCAAAATTCGATTGGAAATAAAAGTGATCAGCATCTCAAGATCTACCTGCTATGAAAGTTTCAAGAAGATCGAACAATTGATGTAGGAGTTATTGCCCTTTTTCTGGATTTTTTCAAAATTTTTCACTTATTTAGCCATATATCTTGAAAACTATACAACATATTTCAAAAATTTAAATTGCATATGACTAAGCACATCAAGATTTACAGTTTTTAGGTCCAAGCTCTAGGACCATTTCTTTTAGGAGTTATTGTCCTTAAAACAACAAAATTTACCATTTTTCATTACTTTTCCCCTGAATTTCAAAGATTAACTTGTCTGACACCCTAAGACCAACTGAACCTTAACTTGGCACACTTGTTTAATAGCTTACATGCTACAACTCTATCAGGTTCCATGGCTAAAAATAGAACATAGGGGTAAATTTCATTTTTTTGCTAATAACTCAAAACTGGTTTTAGATATCAAAATTGTGCAAGAGTCAAAAATGATCAGCATATTAAGATCTACCTGTCCTGAAATTTCAGAAAAGATCTGACTGCTGATGTGGGAGTTATTGCCTTTTTTCGTAATTTTTGACAAATTTTGCACTTATTAAGCCCAATATCTTGAAAACTAACCAAGATATTTCAGAAATTTAAATCGCATACGGTTTAATAAGAACAATAATATCTACTATTATATATGTATCTGTGTAGTTCAGGTGAGCGATTCAGGCTCCTGGGAGCCTTTTGTTACTGTTACAGATTTCTCAGAAACTATTAATTGTAGGCTTTTAATATTTGGTATGCAGCTTGTTCCAATATGGTGGAATGTGTTTCGAGGTCTGTGGCTTTCCTACATGTACTTCCTGTTTAACGAGCAGATTTTTTAAGGGTCAAAGATTGAAAACATTTTGTAGGAGTTCTCTCAGCTATAACTATTTGTAGGCTTTTGATAATTGGTATGCAGCTTAAAGAAGGAGTCTCATATTATGGGATGCATTTTCAGGTCTATGGCTTACACACTTCCTGAGTAACAAGCTAACTTGGAAGTTTTTAAGGGTAATAAATAGAAATTTTTCGTAACGGATTTCTCAGCTATTACTATTTGTAGACTTTTGATATTTGGTATGCAGTTTTTGGTAGGGGTCTCATTTGGTGGGATGTGTTTTCAGGTCAGTCGCTTACCTGCTTCCTGTTAAGCGGGCTGACCTAGAATTTTTGCCACTTGGCGGGGGACCCAGGAATTCTGTTCTTGTTGAGATTTGTTTCATAATCATCTAATCTTTTTGTTAGGATATATATTTGGTACATCTGCTTCCTAATTTCGTGGAAATGCTTAAGCCAGATCTTCATGAAAAGTTGACACTATATTTTCAAAGCTTGAGATAGAAAGATTTTTTCTACAATTGATATAAAAAAGTTGCATTTAAAAACGAAAATTTGCCATGTCCAGGTTAAAATGAAATTATTATACCCTCACAAGTTTGTAAGAGAGGAGGCTATGTTGCAATCACCTTGTCCATCTGTTAAAAACTTTCATAACAGATTTTTTGGCTGTTACTGAAGGATTGGTTTCAAATTTGGTACATATCTTTAGCATAATGAGTTTTACCTTGCCTCCCGTTTCCAGGTCAGTGGCACATCTACTTCCTGTTTTCTGTGCCGACCTTGCCTTTTTAAGGGTCAGAAATAGACAATTTTGTGTAACAGATTTCTCAGCTTCTACTTAAAGTATAAACCTCCCCTTTCCAGGTAAGTTGGTCATCTACTTTCTATTTTTGGAGTGGTCGAGTGGGGATATCCTAAGCACAACTTAGTGCAACCCCTTGTTTTTTCACTTCTTTGTGATATTAAAAGTACATGTAGGTGTAGTTCTTAAATAGTAGGTCATGATTAAAGAAAAAAAGTGAATATTAAATAATCAGAAAGAAATGCATTTATTATCGTTTTTTGTCTCGCCTGTGAAGCAGAGCGGGACATAGGTGTTACTTTACCGTAGTCATGGCGTCAACTTTTTGGGTAAGGGTTTTATGAGCACCTCCATATCTCAAGAACTATAGCTTCTAGGTTGATGAAACTTTGTATGCATATGCCCCAGTAGTAGCTTAGCACAGTTGCATCCCCATCTTTTGACCTTTATTTTCTGGTTGAGTGACTGACAATTTTCAATACATATACATGTAATAGCAATGGTAAGGTACATGTATTGCAAGCCCCTCCATATCTCAAGAACTTTTAAGTCCTAGGTTGATGAAACTTGGTATACATATGCCCTAGTAATACCTTAGCACAGTTGCATTCCAATCTTTTGACCTTGACCTTGATTTTCTGGTTGAGTGACTTTGATTATTTTTTATTGCATATATCATGTATATTAGCACTGTTTAAGTTCTATAAACACCTTTGATCACAGACACTGTAAATCCTTATAAATTCAAAATATAGTGGTAAGTAAAAATGAATTATTGATTTTAATGGTGCCAGCAGGCGAGACATACTTTTTGGGTTAGTGTTAACTCTTGTTGATAAAGATATGCACAAAACATTATGTTGATATCTGTTTTATCCATATGAAAAAAACTTTTTTTTCCAATGGAAATCAACCTCTTTAGACAGACATCCATTCAATGCCTTCTATTTGTGCAACAATAATATTACTATGAAAAAGAGTTAATTCACGATGATATATATTGGGGTATTTCTGCTCCTAGCAAAATCCGTGAATATAAATCGCTCGCGAAAATAAGTTGGTTTACAGTATTTAAATTTACGTGTCTTTGAAAATGCAAGAAACAGAGAGATACCAAAAGCGCATTTGAATGTCAAAGTCTTATAGGGCAAAAACACAATCAGTAAACTGAATTGAGAGATGTACTAATAGGGAGTCCTATAGCTATAGGGCAAAGACACAATCAGTAAACTGGATTGAGAGAGGTACTAATAGGGCATTTGAATGTCAGATTCCTAAAGGGCAAAACACATTCAGTAAACTGGAATGCGGACAGCAATTAGAAACAGAATCAAACAAATAAACGCATACTGCCTACAGGTAAAGTTTATCCTTTTGTTGTGTTTTAGGTAATCAGGATACCAGTTCCACAAAAAGTAGCAACACGAAAACAGATACTCCGAGATCTACAAAATCTGCTCCTAGCCCATCAAGTATATTGAAGAAGTTGGAACTTTTAGACAAGAAGGAACAGTCTAAAAAGCTACCAGATTATTCCTGTGACCATTGCACAGCATCTTTTAATACAGTTGGGGTTTTGAACAAACATTTAAAATTGAAACATGGAATTGATGTTGAAAATGAAGCAACCGAAGATGATACACCAAAAAGAAAAAGGGGGAGACCACCCAAGACTAAAAAAGTTCAAAATGATGAGGAGGAAGATGACGATGATCAAAGACAGGAAGCTGAAGAGGAAAACTCTGACAAAGGAAAAAGGAAAAGGGGGCGTCCACCTAAGACTAAAATTCCTTCCCTTGAGGAGGAGGAGGATTATAATGAAGAAGATAGCGAGGAAGAAGAATATGAAGTTATAGAACCCTCTGATGATGAGTACCGCCCAGCTGAGCCAGTGAAAAGGAAAGGTAGAGGTCGTCCTCCTAAACCTAAAAATCCATTCATATTAGAGGAGATTGAAAGCAATAAAATCTGTGGAGAGGGTGAAACACCTACAGGGGAGGAAGTAAAAAAGAGAGGAAGAGGACGTCCTCCTAAAACTCCCACTGTAAAAAAGCAAAGCCCTGATGATAAAAGTACGGAGACAGATGAAGGAGGGTCTGGAGATCATAGCATGAAAAGTACTCCGAGGGGTAGAGGTCGGCCAAGGAAAGGAACAACACCTGCTAAAGAAGATGTGGAAGTTGATGATGAACAGAATGATAGTAGATTAACCAAGGACAATGTGCAACAGAAAAATGCTGATAAATCAACCAAGAAAGGTGTGGAACAAGTAAACAAGAAAAGTGTTTCAGACTTTCCCAATTCTGATATTGATAGCTTCATAAGAGACACAAAGGAAAAAATACTCTACCGTCTAGAATGCAAAGTTTGTCTGTTAAGATTTCCTAGTCAATTTGCTGCCAGAAATCATGTACTCAAAGACCATCATCAGAATTTGGAGCAAAGTTTAAGGACATTGGATAAATTTCCTGACAGCAATAGAGCTTCCCCATGGGATAGTAATATTTACATCGTTAAATCTGTTGGTTCCTATGAAATCATACCGGCAGAGGCTTTCAACACTCCAGGTCGAGGTGGAAGGATAAGGACGCCCAGCAAGAAATTACTCGATGCAATGATGAAGGACACATACTTCTGTAAGATTTGCCACAAGAAAGCACAGAATAAAAAAGGAATGATTTTGCACATGAATAAATTTCATTCAGAGGAGTTACCAGATGAAGATGAAAATGATGATAATGAAGAACCAGAAGAAGAAATTGAGGATGATATTGAAGATGAAAATGTGGAAAATGACGAAGAAGATTATCAACCTAAGATGGAAGTCGATGAAGAAGAGATTGAAGAAACAAAACCAAATATTGAAAAGAAAAGAAAAATTTCAAAAATATCTGCAGAGGAAACTAAGGCTAAAAAGAGAAAACAAGAAGATATGAATGTCACCATAAAGGTTGAAAAAGTAGACGAGGATTCTTCTAATATGGATGATAATGACCCTGATGAAATTGTAGACGCAAACCAAGAGTTAGAAGAAGGTAACGAAGATAATCAGTCTGATTATGAATCAAAACCTAAACTGAAAAACCCACGGGCTGCCCGAAGAAGAAAGAAGTTTGTCAGTAATAGATCAAGATCCAAGAATTTCAAAAAGATTCCATCGTACTATAAATATTGTAGTCATGGAGAAGATGAGATTGAAACGAGAGCTCATAACATGCCGTACTGTAAGGAATGCATGCGCTTCAAATGCACAACTTGTACATTGACTTTCAACAATAGCTCCCATTTGAATCGACATATACGAATCATACACATGAAGGAAAAGAGATATAAATGTGATCAGTGTGATGCTAGATTTACTACTAATGAGTCCTTGAAATACCACTATAAATGGCATATTGGGATAAAAGATGTGCAATGCCCGTATTGCGATCAGAAGTTTCTGGTTCATAAAAGCTTACAAAAACATTGTGCAAAACACCATCCAGATGAAGAACCAATCAAAAGAAGAAAGAAAGCTAATGAGTGTGAAATATGCCATTCTCAGTTCTCACGTAAAGAAAGGCTTGAATACCACATGCTTGAAAAGCACCCTGCTAACAACCCAGAAAGGGAATGTCGCATCTGTGGACTTAAGTTTGACACGGATGAGGAATGTTTTGAGCATTCTAATGCACATGCTGATTTAAAGAAAGTTCCCGTTGCAAAATGTCCTCACTGTCCAATGTATGCCTCATCTAAAAATAACTTGAAGAGACATATCGATAGCGTACACTTGAACATCAAGAGATACCAATGTACAGAATGCGGTAAAAGATTCAAGGGCCGTGACGCATACATTTATCACATGAATCGTCACAAAGATCCTGATGGCAGAGATTTCCAATGTCACATTTGTGATAAGAAAATTGCAACAGAAAAGGGTCTGGACATTCACCTTAGGATTCACTCAGGAATCAAACCCTATGTCTGTGAAACATGTGGCCGAGGATTTACCCAAAAGGGCAACATGTTGTCTCACCAGGCAATTCATTTTGATGATCGTCCTTTCAGTTGCTCCGAATGCAACAAAACATTCAAAAAGAAATTCGACTTATTCAAACACATGAAAAGACACAAGATTAAGCAGGTGGCTGAGACCGGGGATCTTACATGCTTGGAAGGTGCAGGAAAAATTTACGAGTGTCCTGTCGAGGGTTGTCCTAGTCTGTTTTGTAGTACGACAGATCTTAAGTTACACATAAGACGACACAATGATGAGAAACCTTTTGAATGCGAGATTTGCTTTAAACAATTCGCCATCAAACATCGCTTGCTAAGGCATCTGAGAAATGTTCACTCACTCACTGTACCAGATGCTAACCTGGATATTATGAAAACACCTGAGTTTCATAAGAAACTGGAAATAGCTAGAGAGGAGTATAGGGAAAAGAGTAAAAGGATTCAGACAGTCATGATACCCCAACCTTCCGGAGAACATATTGAGGTTCAGATTATGTCGGGCGATACAGAGGGTGTTGAAGATCTGCTAGCATTATCTAATGCCACTGAGTTCGCCAAAACTGTAAATATTCAGCAACAAGTGGAACAGAATGATGGAAAAGAACAAGAGGAGATTGAGCTAAAAATTGAAACAGAGGAGAGCGAGGGGGGTATACAAATCATCAAGGTTCAGGAAGATAGTTCTGGTGAAGTTCAGATTCAAACAGAGGATGACAATATTGTTCTTGATCCAGCTATCATTCAGACATTACTCAACAGTGGACAACAAACTATTTATTATTATGTTGACCAGTGATTTTGTCATGTTCAAAATTTATGTTACTGTAAGCATGTTGTATATCTGCACTGTGGGTACTTGTTATTTTGTGGATTATGAGATTCAATGATTGATTTAGGGATATTCACTGGTGACTCTTAGACCTTACATGTACATACATGTATATGTATACATGTATAACTTACATGCACACATTTTACCATGTTTACCTTGTACAAATTTTCACTTTTAAAATTGATTTAAAGTAAAACAATGTTTTATTTTCTTTGGTATCAAACACCATTTAATTTTAATGGTATGTTACATACATTGTACATTGATTAACAGGAGTGCCTTTGATTTTTTCTGTTACTTTTTAACCATACCCGATTTTTTAACATACTTTCTGGCACCTGTAATTTGACTTTTGGTGAATCTAAATAACCTCCCTTAAAAAAGATATATTTTTTTCTTCTCTCTGAAAGATTTTACACATTGAAATTATTGTTCAATTATGAAATACTACATACTGGTAATCTAAATGAGAAAATAGAAAACAAGATTAAAGTTTAAATCACTGAAGAACTTTAAAAATCCTTCAAACAATTGCCAAAGGCATTAAAATGTGTTCTATATCTTGCTTGAGTTTGTATTTTGTTGATGTTAATTATGTTAAATATATTTTGTCATGTTGTTTTTGGGATGATTTACAGACTTGCATAAATATGGAATATAGGAATTGGATAAAATCATGCAATAAAATGAAGGTTTAGGTTTTCAACTTTTGATTTTTAGCAACTTTCAAAAAAAAGATTTTAAAGTTATAATTAGGCCACTTAATAAACTGTATTTTTTTACTTTATGATGTTGCTGGAAGATCCCAATATATTGCCTGTTTTATGGCTCACATAAACAAAGTAGACATGGTAGAGGGGCAAATATTCTGATTGGTTTCAAAACTAATTCAGGTTTACCTTCTGGTTCAAATTTCTTTGCCATGACAAAAATCATCTTAAAATAATAACCCCCAACCATCAACTTCAGGGTTCAGTTAAGTTTGGTTGAGACATGTTGAGAGGTGGGGCATTATATCTTTTGGATATATCTTGATTTTTTTTAGTTTGTACACAATGAACTTACTAGTCATTTATCAGGGAATGTATTGTGTTCATTTCTAAGTAACTTAGAATAAGGGGCTCCTGCAGGGTACCCCCCTCAGGTCCCATGGTCGCTTTTAAAAGGGACCTGAGGTCGCAAGGTTGCTTTTAAAAGGCATAATTTGGCTGAGGTCGCAGGTTGTTTTTTTTTTGGCATAGGTCGATTTTATGAAGTGTAGGTCAGATGTTGCCCTTAAAAAGCCCTCAGGTCGCAGGTTGTTTTTAACCCTGCGGGAGCCACAAATAAGGTTTTTACTGAATAATAAATCTTTAAGGTGATGTATAAGTAAAATTCAAAGTTCATTTTTATTTCATTAGATGCACATGTACATGTTATGATCATGAGTCCAGTGTATTGTATTTTGTTCAAATTGAACATGATGTTGATACTTATGATGAATTATATTGTTAAATGTTGTTTTACATGTAAATACATTTATTTGCCATAATAGATCATAATATAGGTGAAATATTGTAACCCTTTTTGATACATCATTGATACTATCTGATTCTTCAAATGTTTTACTATAGCTTGATATAAAATGCAAGTTGGTATTTAGTTCCAAAATGCAGATATCATCAGATAAAATGTTTGAAACATCCTATTTTCAGTTGTTTGCTTTCAAGACATAGAGAATAATTCATTAGTTGGCTTAAAAGAAAAAGAAACAAAAATAAAATTAAGTTCTCCATAGTCCAATTTAAAACTAACTAAACCAAGAGATTTGTTTAGAGAGAAAACTGAATAAGACTTAATAGTGGAGCTCTGACATGGTAAGAAGTGCCTGCTTGTTGATGCAAAGTATATAATTACTTAACCTTCTGGTAAAACTACTGAAATTTTCCAGGAACTATTTAAACCATTAATGAAACTTTACATGCAAACAGCTATATATCCCTTTCACTAGGTATTGAATGTTTTGTAAAGTGACTTAGGAGTAAATTGGCATGACACAAAATCGTATAAAAACAACAGATATTGTCAGATTTGGGCCTTAAATACAGTGCGATGTCAAAAGTATTTCACGCTTTATATTTTTTACATTATATTTCATATAAATTCACATTTTTTCAAAAAATTCTAACCAAGTCATTTTTCAACAGATGCCGCAATATTTCAAGTTCATTTCTATATTTTGGCATCATAAAATGTTAGATGGGTTAGATTTAATCATGATAATTAGAACACAAATGAAATATTTTGAAAATAATTTTCCTTTATATTTTAACCAAATATTTTTTGTGAATTTTTTTCTATGTGTTTTATTATAGTATAAAAATGAACCAAGAGGTTTTAACAGATTTGCAAATAAACAAACAAACTTCAGATAATTCTGCATGTTTTGATTTTTATTTCATGAAAATCTGTTGAGAAATGGCTTGGTAATAATTTAAAAAAAAAATACTAATTTATATGAAATATAAAGGGAAAAATATAAAGCGTGAAATACTTTTGACGTCGCACTGTATATATATAGTAATTGCTTACATCTCGTTATAACTTCATGAAAAAATATAAAAAAACATCAATTTAAGGGAATTATTCCGTCTGCATTTTGATGTCTGCTTGTGTAACCTTTGATATGCTTTCCATATACTAGTAGTATATTTTCTTAATATACTATCACACGAAAGAGAGGGGCTATACTGCAATCACCTTGATCGTCCGGTAAAAACTTTCGTATTAATATTTCGCTGCTGCTACTGAAGAGATTGGTTTAAAATTTGGTACACAGTAAAATCAGGATGAATTGTATCGTGCTTTTCATTTCAAGGTCAGCCGGTCTTCTACTTCCTGTTTTCCGATCCGACTCTGACTATTTTAAGGCGGTCAAAAATGGACAATTTTGTTGAACAGATTTCTTGGCATCTACTGAAGCTTTTTTTTTTGGTACACAACTTAAGCACGGTGCGTTTCAACGTGCCACCCATTTCCAGGTCCGTCCTGATTTCTAAATGGTCGAGTGGTGGTATGCTTAGCACGACTGAGTGCAACATTTTGCTAATTGTCTTGTCTCCAGAAGAGGGTCTTTCGTTGATAATTCAGATTGTACAGTTATTTGCATATTGTGGCTAACTACATAACGGCAATCAGTGACCTCTGGCCTCGTTAAAGTCTGTTGGCGTTTTCTATTGCCGTTGGTGTCTTAACATTTTATCATGTACACTAAGTTAACATGTCAATATCGTTATCTCAAACTACAAAATGAGTACAAACCTGAAAAGAGAACAGACAAGAACATTCTAAAGAGCAAAGCAAAACAGAACTACACCCTAAAAAGCATACAAAATAAAAAGAACAGCACACTTCAGAGCATAGAAAAAAAGAACACCCTAAAGAGCATACAAAATAAAAACAGAACAGTACACTTCAGAGCAAAGCAAAACAGAACTACATTATAAAGAGCATACACAATAAATCAGAGCATAGCAAAACCGAACTACATTCTAAAGAGCATACAAAATAAAACAGAACAGCACACGTTAGAGCATAGCAAAGCAAAACAACATTCTAAAGAGCATACAAAATAAAACAGAACAGCACACGTTAGAGCATAGCAAAGCAAAACAACATTCTAAAGAGCATACAAAATAAAACAGAACAGCTCACGTTAGAGCATAACAAAGCAAAACAACATTCTAAAAAGCATACAAAATAAAACAGAACAGCACACTTTAGAGCATAGCAAAACAGAACTACGTTCTAAAGAGCTTACAAATTAAAAAAAAAAAAAAAACAGAACAGCACACTAAAGAGCATAGCAAAACAGAACATCATTCTAAGGAGCATACAAAATAAAACAGAACAGCGCACTTTAGAGCATAGCAAAACAAAACAACATTCTAAGGAGTATACAAATTAAAAATAAACTGTTAACACAGAGACATGTCGCAACTGGACAGAGTATAAAATGAAGTAAAAGTCCTCCTTAAACTGATCTAAGCAGCTGCATACCAAATATAAACTAGAAAAACTGTGAGCAGCAGCTCACAAATAAATACCCCCCACCCCCCAAAAAAATAATCAGATAAATTTTTAAAATAGGTGGTGCACGTCTACATTATGTCATGAAGATTGTGTGTAAGTTTCATGAAAATCCACCAAAGGGTTTAGGAGGAGTTGCGGATAAGAGATGGGCACCCCCAAGTAATCGAATGGCTAAGTCCATGTTTTGCTATGGGAAACCCCCAAAATCATTCTGATTAAATTTTAAAATAGAAGGTGCACATCTACATAATGTCACAAAGATTGTGTGTAAGTTTCATGAAAATCCATCAAGGGGTTTAGGAGGAGTTGCGGATAAGAGATGGGTACCCCCATGTAGTTAAATGGCTAAGTCCATGTTTTGCTATGGGAAACCCCAAAAAACCATTCTGATCAAATTTTAAAATAGTAGGTGCACATCTACATTATGTCACAAAGATTGTGTGTAAGTTTCATGAAAATCCATCAAGGGGTTTAGGAGGAGTTGCGAATAAGAGATGGGTACCCCCATGTAGTCGAATGGCTAAGTCCATGTTTTGCTATGGGAAACCACAATAAATCATTCTGATCAAATTTTAAAATAGAAGGTGCACATCTACATTATGTCACAAAGATTGTGTGTAAGTTTCATGAAAATCCATCAAGGGGTTTAGGAGGAGTTGCGGATAAGAGATGGGTACCCTCAAGTGTAACGGAAGGACGGACGGACGGAAGGACGGACGGACACCCCTATCACTATATACCCCCCACTTTTCAAGTGGGGGTATAATGATGAACCATAACTGCTTTATATAAAACACTAATGACATAAGTACAAAGTTAAAAAGTGTAAAATCTCAAAGTCAGTAGACTGTGACTGCAGGATCATACAGATAAAATACTTTTGAAATTGATCTGTACTAATGCTAATGCAAGTGCATACCCAATATCAATGGTGAACCATAACTGCTTCATGTTAAACAGACTTAAGAAAAAAGATTAACCTCGGCCAAATCAGTGTAAAGTTTTAAAAGTCAGTAGACCGTGACTGCAGGAGCATACAGGTGAAATCCTTTTAAAACTGATCTGTACTGATGCTGATGCAACTGCATACCAAATATCAATGGTGTAACAATAACTGCTTCATGTTAAACAGACTTAAGAAAAAAGGTTAACCTCGGCCAAATCAGTGAAAAATTTCAAAGTCAGTAGACCGTGACTGCAGGAGCATACAGGTGAAATCCTTTTAAAACTGATCTGTACTGATGGTGATGCAACTGCATACCAAATATCAATGGTGTAACATAACTGCTTCATGTTAAACAGACTTAAGAAAAAAGGTTAACCTCGGTCAAATCAGTGTATAATTTCAAAGTCAGTAGACCGTGACTACAGGAGCATACAGGTGAAATCCTTTTAAAACTGATCTGTTCTGATGCTGATGCAACTGCATACCAAATATCAATGTTGTAACATAACTAGTTCTCACAAAACTGACTTAAGCAAAAACTTTAACCAATTGTGGACGCCGCCGCCGCCGGAATCACCATACCTAAGTCCCGCATTTTGCGACATTCGTCGCAGGCGAGACAAAAAACAGAACAGCACACTTTAGAGCATAGCAAAACAGAACTACATTCTAAAGGGCATACAAATAAAAAAAACCAGAACAGCACACTAAAGAGCAAAGCAAAACCGAACACTCTTAAAAACAAACCAAAAAAAGAATAACACCCTAAACAGCAAACCAAAACGGATGAGATCTAAAGAGCAAACCGAAACAAAAACAAACCTGAATAGCGTGTCAAAACAGAAGAACACCCTGTGAAGCAAATACTAACAGACTAAAAAGCTAAAGAGATCAGCACTCGGACGTGTACAATCACACAGA
Organism: Arcuatula senhousia; assembly: GCA_963971305.1. NCBI lineage: Eukaryota > Metazoa > Mollusca > Bivalvia > Mytilida > Mytilidae > Arcuatula > Arcuatula senhousia. The sequence continues at coordinate 50,777,705 of OZ020306.1, forward strand.
GCAGCATTCTAAACAGCAAAGCAGAACCGCACTCTAAAGTGCACAACCAAGTAGAACAAATCTCTATAAATTAACCAAAAAAACCAGAATACTAAGTAAATGTCTTAAGATCACACTAAAACAGAGCGACGCTTTTTAAAAATGCATATCAAAACAGAAAAAAACAACCTATGGAGCAAATCCAAACAGAACAATATTCTAAAAGAGCATACAAAATTACACATACAACCCGTCCGATTTAACTATGGACTTTCGATTGTAGCGTAAAGTGAAGTGAGCAAACACAACAATGAAAATGTACGTCTTCATGAACAAGGCCAATCGTTAACAAAAACCACAAATCGTTACATTTGATTACATAAAAATACATTGATTGAATGTTACTGTGACGATTTGCGTTTTTTTACCGATTGGCTTGTTCATGACGACGTAAATTTTCATTGTTGTGTTTGCACGCTTCAATCGAAAGTCCATAGTTAAATCGGACGGGTTGTAATGGTACTTTAAAGAGCAAAATTATAAAGCAGAACAGCCTTAGTAGTGTAATTCAAAACACCAGTACGGAATAAACAAAACAGAAAAGTCATTAAAGAGTGAGAAAAGACTAAAAACACTAATAAGAACACAAAAGTAAAATACCAAATTACATCATTCCATCAAAGAATAGCTCAAAAAGGAACGAACAGAAAGGTTCATTTCAACGACGGTATTTTCATTCTGGTGTTTGTGTAAATCGAGTCTCGAAGCAGATCCAAGGAAAGACGTACCGGGCGTACGACCCCCCCCCCCTACATTGACTGACAAAAGTTATGTTTTGAAGACAAAATCATCTTAGAACAAATTAAAATTTCAGGCCTCGATTCGCTCGACGAAAACATCTTCAATATATTTTTAACGCCACCCCCCCCCCCCCCCCCCCTGGCCCCCAACTAAAATCATGGAGTCCTTAAAACAAACAGCAATTAATCAGTCATTTTGGCTGTCTCGTAAATTAAAGACCAGTCTGAGGGTTTGTGTACTTTCATTTACTGCGACGCCGACGCTACCGTCGTCCAATTAAATAACGTATTGTTTGTGACGCTTACCCTTCCCATCATTCCCGAGTCTGTTTCACTTTCCTTCACAACCAGCAAAGAAGAAGTTTGCGAATTTTGCGGCTGTAGAAAATTGGAATTTAAAAAGAATGCAGGAATATTACAACGTTGAAGTACCCAACATTAAAAGGATGACAAACAATTTTAAGAATTTGTAAGTCTGAACATACCAATTTCAATTTTATTTAGGCCATGCGGGGAAAAAATCAAACATATTTGAGCTCGACGGTCTCGTGTATCGGCTGTTTATTCTGTAATACTAGAATAAAGGCAATAAATTTTGCTACGCCTCACACGCCTACGTTTATTTAAAAAATTTCAACTCATCAGAGGTGACCATGTCAAAAGTGGAACACTCAAAACAACATTTGAATGTGAACAGCATTCAATAATAGAACCAAAAATAGAGTAGAACTTTAGTTAACTTAAGTTCAAATTTTGAAAGCGGTATGTACCGCTGGCAAAATGCGGGCAGTCCAAAAAAATTTCACTGTTTGCTAGTGTTAAAGATATCTGGTAATACTAAGATATCAAGGTATAAAACATTAAAAATCGCCAATCTTTACAGGTTTGACAAAGAAGAAAAAAGAGATTTGGTCATGAGATTCCAAGAGATAGACAGAAAAGTTAAAGAACACAAAAGAATCGTTCATCAACTGGAGAAGCAAACAGATGTAAGATATGGAAAATATCTATTTGCTTGATAAAAAGATTCTTTCGTAAAATTAATCTACATACTTTTTAAAGTTAAAAGTATAAGTTTCAAAGCTGTTCGCTTCTTTTGATCTTTTGGTAAAATATTAAGAGGTTGTCCAAACAAAAACCAGGCAATAGCTGGCACATGACAAATTTTGTTTTTCAAAAATTTTCATTGATTTCACATCAAGTTGACATCCATTCCCCAAAACAAATGCAGATTTTTGGTTTATCAAAGTGATAACTTAGATATAATTTATATAGAATGCATTGAAAATATGCAGAAAAAGGGAGATAACTCTGCCAAATTTGCAAAATTTGGTTGCTTTGTTCATGAACTTTAAAGCATAATTACAAGTCATTCATGTTGCTTTCAAACGAATCCTGTTGATTTTTGTTTTACATATGAGCCCAACAATACATTAAAACAATAAATTTGCTGGGATAAAATTCTTCATGTGCCAGATTCTGTATGCTTTTGCCTGATTTCTACATGGACAGTCTCTTAATTAGAATTACTTTATTTCATTCTAGAATAGTTGAACGTAAGATCGCACTTTATTTTTCATGCGACAAGCAACTTCCTTGTGCACTTTATTTTGATACGCCCAAAGTAAGCTAGTTAAACCCTTATACCCAAACCCCCACCCCACGTCCAATCTTCGCAGCTAGGTATAATAACTGGTTATTTCCATAATTTGTAGAAATACTGGCATGCTGAGAGTGAAAAGGCTAAATATCAATTTGGACTTGATATATCAATAAATGCGTACAGAACTATGTCAGTTCCAAAAGGTATCTTAAAGAAGGAGACCGAACTCAACCGAATAAGGAACACGAGAGACAAGCTCATGGAAAAGATTAAAAAGTCAACACTCAACATCAAGAAGTACCACTCCATACTGGTTAAAGAAGCCAACAGTAGGATGGAAATTAAAATGGTAATCTAGAATATGGAATTCGCATCCAGGAGATGATAAAATATGCAATTTACAGTTCCATATTTCATAGTCATTATAGTCATTAGTTTGAATACAAGGAAACAAGACAAAGTCATGAAAGTGGGGTTTATTTAACTACAAAAATGTATTTAAAAAAAGTCCTTCATCCATTATACGATGGCATCTTCTACCCTAAAACAGCAAATGAAAAAAGTATAACAATAGTAAAAGAAGCAAAGATGTGCCAATGGGGCATCGGAATGTCAAAAGTCCAAAAGGGCAAAGCCAAAACAAGTAAACACAAACAAGAACAGGACACAAAACTTAAAAAACACAAAAATAGCTGAATAGCAATTAGCAACGCGAACTCAAGTCGTAACGAGAGTGAACTAAGGAGCTCCGGAAGAGTAAGCAGTTCCCGTTTGCTATAGCACATCCGACGCTCGTTCAATGATCACTTGAGCGTGACAAAACAAACCCTATGACAAATCAACACCTGCATTCATCTGAGAGATAGAATTCACATAGATGTATTTGTCTGTGAGTGCATGTATCGTCCATAAAATTTCAGCAGACGAGCAACATAACCTTGTATTTTTAAAACTCTCAAATAGCAAATATCGAACTGAATGAAAAAGAAGTAATGGATGATGCTTATGTGAAGGGTCATGTCATGTAAGTTACTAGTAACTTGATATTCCTGTGTTAAGTATACTATTTGAAATACTTTTTTATGGTTTAAATAATTTATTTTTCAGCTTGCAGAAACCCTACACTCAGACATTCTGATTAAACTTCAAGAAAAGACAGCACTTTCAGACTTGCGGTAAACATTGCCTACTTTTTTATGAATAGAAATAATGAGATGCGGAATAAGTGTACGTGACACAGCTCACATAACAATCAAGCGGTAATTTAGAAAAAAAAACACTACGGAAAACCGCCATCAGCATTGAACGAGGCCAGTAGGCGCTGCTCGCCGTTCTGCAATTTGCCCATGGTCTAAATAAAATGCATATAATTCAAAGCCAGTCCTGAAATTGTCACAGATAAACATGATAGACCCCCTTCTTAAACCGGGACAGAAAACATCAAAAAGACAAGTATAAACAAAAGGTTTGTTAAAGATTACTGGCTTAAGACAGGCACATATAAAATGTGGTGGGGTTTAGCTATTTTTGGAGGCCCATCCTCCCCCAGACAAAGCACATCAAATCAATCAACCGCCAATTACACTAGAGAGAAGTCGTTTCCCCCCCAAAAAAAGAAAATAATGTAAAATGCATGCATGGCGCATCGGCCTTTGGTTCTTCAATTGGTATACTATTCATCAGCGTTGCCAACACATGTAAGATTTGACCGCTAAAAAATGTTAAAACAAACAAAATCATTAAGAAATGCTCAAGTAAACTGAAAAAAGCGGGTGTTAGACCGAGAACAGAGAATGAATATCGCAAGAGTCCTTACTTGGAACGTGTACAAAAATGCTGATTTATGTTTTGTAAATTGATTTTGTATAAATTATTCTGTCTTTTTACAGTTGCCCGAGAAGATTCTGTGTAAGCAATGACAAACTTGTGGAGAAGTTTCTATCTCATTACCAACTCGCCGTGCCAAAGGTTGGTATATTGAAGCTCTTAAAAACTATTTCAATGAATCACATACATGAACACGTAAATATAAGCATGTGACACGACCTCCATTTGAAATTAGGAGCATTAACTATCAATAATAAATTTTACCGAAAAAATCATTATCATGCATATATTTATGCTAAAGTAAAATTGCATCATACATTTGTACATGAACCAGTAAATGCATAAAGCATCGTCTTTTGTCTTTAATCTTTTATCCTTTTCGTTTATTTTCTTAATTGTTTCTTTTTATATTTCAGGTTCTGGTAGCCAATGACAGTATAGTAAAAAACACGTTGTGAAGAAAAGGAACATTAATTTTGAGAAAAAAGTGCTAGAGTGACAGGGGTCGAGATAGGTCTATGTAATGAAAGTGTGCGTGGTGTTGTTTGTGAATTAAAAGCATTTTGGTTTATATTTTTTAAACATGTTCTTGATAAATATTTTAAATGGTTATTGTTTTTTAATCACTTAGAGATAATGATATAAAGTTAGTTCAACTTGTAAGTAGAGGGGACTATATTTTAATAACCGTCTGTTTGTCTGTCCGTCGGTCAGTTTACAATTTTCGTATTATATTTCCCCGGCTTCTACTGAAGAGATTGATTTCAAACTTTAGCACACAGCTAGCACGATGCCTTTTACATTTTATGCGTTATCCAGGCTAGTCTTGCTCCTACTTCTTGTTTTCAAAGCCCTATTGGACAATTTTAACATATTTGTTTACTTCTACTACAGGGATAAATTTTAAATTTGGAAAACAGCTTAAGAACGAGGATTTGTACTGTGCCTCTCCTTTCCAGGTCTGTCGATCATGTACCATATACTCCCTAGTATTGGAATATGGGGATATGTTTAGTGCAACAAGTTCTCCTTAACACAGCTCTAAGGTTCTTTCAACCCCAGGCATTGGTTGTCTTAAATGAGTAGTAATCATGGCCGTGGCCATATTGAGGCAGATGCCTACTGGAACCCCGTCGAACGTTGAATTTTTATAGTTCATACCAAGAAAGTTGCCTTTAGTCATCTTCATGGTTCTTTAGAGGAAAAAGAAATTAAACCAAAAGATTTTTTAAATGATTTAAGACTTACATTAAGATAAGTCACTAGATTCATCAATTTCGTGAGGGCCAAGGGAGACAAAAGATTAGTCTTGCACAGCCAATGAATAAGCTTTTCAGTTTATCTTATTTGAAGAGAAGATGGTCTTTTATTGACGCTTAAGGATTGGGCTTGAATCATATATAGTTTGTTTTCAATCCAGGGGCAGTTGCAAAACGGCGAGCAGCGACGGCTGATCACATTGAAGGCTGCTGGATGTTTTCCGTCGTGGACTTTTTAATTATCGTTAATATTGTAGGTTATATAGCGTACACTCATTCTACTCTCATTATCTTCTGTCCAGTAAAAACCGCCAAATTCCATATACAGCCATCTTATCACCTTGTTTGTCCACAGAGCGATTGCTATGTGTGACCCAAGTGGTTGAACTGGTTACCTTCTTGCGTGCGACCCCAGGAAAGCACGTTAAAAAACAAAACAAAAACAGAACACTATAATGGGCGAATCCAAACAAAACAACACTCTAAACGGCAAATCAAAACAGAACAACTCTCTAAATGGTAACCAAAACAGAACATGTACTCTAAAGGGCAAAACCAAAACAGAACAACGCGAAAGAGCAAATCCAAAACAGAACAACATGTACTCTTAAGGGGAAATCCAAAACAGAACAACACGCTAAAGGGTAAACCAAAAGAAAACAACAAGCTAAAGGGCGATTCCAAACAGAACAACACGCTAAAGGGCAAATCCAGAACAGAACAGCACACTAAGGGCAAATCCAAAACAGAACAGCACACTAAACGGTAAATCCAAAACAGAACAACACGTACTCTTAAGGGCAAATCCAAAAAAGAACAACACTTTTAAGGGCAAATCCAAAACAAAACAACGTGTATTCTCAAGGGCGAATCCAAAACAGAACAGCATTCTCAGAGCGAATCCAACATAACAATACGTACTATAAAAGGCAAATCCAAACAGAGCAAATCGTATTCTTTTAAGGGCAAATCTTAAACAAAACAACACTCTCAGGGATTACAAAGCAATACGTTATGGGCAAATCCAAAACAAAACAATACTCTCAGAGCAAATCCAAACAGAACAACACGTACTCTCTACAGGGCAAACCCAAAGCATAACAGCACGCTAAAGGGAAAACCAAAACAGAACAGCACTCTCAGAGCGAATCCAACATAACAATACGTACTCTAAAAGGCAAATCCAAACAGAACAAATCGTATTCTTAAGGGCAAATCTAAAACAAAACAACACTCTCAGAGCATATCCAAACAAAGCAATACGTATTCTTATGGAAAAATTCAAAACAAAACAATACTCTCAGAGCAAATCAAACAGAACAACACGTACTCTACAGGGCAAACTAAAAGCAGCACAGCACGCTAGAGGGAAAACCATAACAGAACAACACCCTGAAGATCAAATCCTCCATAGAACAACACTCTTTTAGGCAAATCCAAAACTCTATAGGGCAAATCCAAACTGAGCAACACGCTAAAGGGCAAATCCAAACAGAACAACCCTCTGAAAGGCAAATCCAAACAGAACAACCCTCTAAAAGGTAAATCCCAACAGAACAACTTGCTAAATGGTCAACCAAAACAGAACTACATGTACTCTAAAGGGCAAAACCAAAACAGAACAACACACAAAAGGGGAAACCATAACAAAACAACACTGAAGAGCAAATCCAAACAGAACAACACGTACTGTAAAGGGCAAATCCTAAACAGAACAACATTCTAAATGACAAATTCAAAACAACCCAACACGTACTCTAAAGGGCGAATTCAAAACAGAGCAACACTCTAATAGGCAAATCCAAAACAAAACATCACTTTAAAGGGCAAATGCAAAACAGTACAACACTCTAAAGGGCAAATACTAGTATAAAAAAGAACAACACGTACTCTAAAGGGCAAATTCAAAACAGAGCAACACTCTAATGGGCAAATCAAAAACAGAACAACACATTAAAGGGCAAATCAAAAACAAATCCAAAACAGAACAACACTCTAAAGGGAAAATTCAAAACAGAACAGCACCTACTTTAAAGGGCAAACCAAAACAGAACAATGCTCAAAAATGCAAAACCAAAACAGAACAACACGCTAAAGGGTAAATCAAAACAGAACAACATTAAAGAGCAATTCCAAACAGAATAAGACGTAATGTAAAGGGCAAATCCAAAACAGAGCAACACTCTAATGGGCAAATCCAAAACAAACAACACTCTTAAGGGCAAATACAAAGCAGAACTGCATGAACTATAAAGGGCAATCCAAAACAGAGTAACACACTAAAGGGCAAATCCAAAACAGAGCAACACACTAAAGGGCAAATCCAAAACAAAACATCACTTTAAAGGGCAAATCCAAAACAGTACAACACACTAAAGGGCAAATCCAAAACAGAGCAACACACTAAAGGGCAAATCCAAAACTGAACATCACTTTCAAGGGCAAATCCAAAAAGAACAGCACATTCTCCAAAGGATAAATCCAAAACAGAACAATACTTTCAGAGAAAATCCAAACAGAACAACACGTACTCTTAAGGGTAAATCCAAAACAGAACAACACTCTAAAGAGCAAATAAAACAGAACAACACGCTAAAGGGTAAACCATAGCAGAACAACGCGTATCCTAAAGTGCAAATCCAAACAGAACAACACGCTAAAGAACAAACAAAATGAAACAGAGCAAATTTTAAACCAAAGAAAAAAGCAAGAGAACAGCAAATTAACTAAAATGCAAGTGTATAGACCAAAAAAGGACCAACATACATAAGAAAATATTATTTTAAAATAGAACAATGCAACATAATGTATAGGAGACCAAAACAAAAAATCATTATATTCCACTAAAAACAGGACAGCACAAAGGCGGATCTAGAACCGACGTGCCGGGCGTGCGCTCTCCCGTTTGACAGAAAAAAATGGTTAGGAACTGTATGAAACAAGAGGTCCCAGAAGATTTTTTAGAATTGCGCTTCCGTTTGAACTGGATCCCCCACAGCAATACATATACATGTAATAGTTTTTTGGCTGGTTTGCTCTAAATACAGGATTTCACTTTCAATTGTCTTTCCGGACTTGCCCGAAGTTTGTAGAACTTCATTTACTATGACGCCGACGCTAACGCCATCCAATAACATTACGTTCCGTTTATGACGTTAACCCTTCCCATCATTCCTGAGTCTGTTTCACTTTCCTTCACAACGAACAAAAAAAAACGACGTTTGCGAAGTTTGTGGCTGTAGAAAATCATGCAGGAATATTATAACGTTGAAGTACCTAACATCAACAGAATGGCAAGCCAGTTTAAAAATTTGTAAGTCTTTTATGTACATTAATATTATACCCCCACTCGTAAGAGAGGGGGCTATATTGCAATCACCTTGTCCGTCCGTCCGTCTGTCCGTCCGTCTGTCGGTCTGTCCGTCCGGTTCAATTTCTCTGCTTCTACTGGATGGATTGGTTTCAAATTTGGTACACAGCTTCAGCATGATGAGTTATACTATGCCTACCCTTTCCAGGTCAGTCCATCATCTACTTGCTGTTTTCCAAGCCGACTTAGACTTTTTTAGGGGGAAAAAATTGGAATGTGAAATTTTTCGTAACAGATTTCTCGGCTTCTACTGGATGGATTGGTTTCAAATTTGGTACACAGCTTCAGCATGATGAGTTATACCGTGCCTCCCCTTTCGAGGTCAGTCCATCATCTACTTCCTGTTTTTCGAGCCGACTTAGACTTTTATGGGTAAAAAATTTGAAAAGTGAAATTTTTCGTAACAGATTTCTAGGCTTCTACTCGATGGATTGGTTTCAAATTTGGTACACAGCTTCAGTATGATTAGTTTTACCGTGCCTCCCCTTTCCAGGTCAGTCCATCATCTACTTCCTGTTTTCCGAGCTGACTTAGACTTTTTATGGGTCAAAAATAGACAATTTTTCGTAACAGATTTCTCGGCTTCTAGAGATGGGATTGATTTCAAATTTGGTATACAGCTTTAGCATGATGAGTTGTACCGTGCCTCCCCTTTCCAGGTAAGTCGGTCATCTTCTTCCTGTTTTCTGAATGGCCGAGTGGGGGTATGCTTAGCACGACTTAGTGCAACCCCTTGTTTGATTTTCCTGTAAGTTTCAAATTAATTAAGTCCACAGAAGTTTTAGCTCGGCACACTGGTGTGTCGACTCCAAGTTTAGTTTCAATGCAATATTTAAAACCAAAGTTCTCAATCTGAATAAATTCAATACTACAAATGTTACTTACAAATATTTTCATTATAGGTTTGTCAAAGAAGACAAAAGAGACTTTGTAGTGAGATTTCAAGAGATAAGCAGAAAAATTGAAGAGCATAGAAGACTAGTAAAACAGCTAGACAAACAATCAGATGTAAGTCAAATAGTGTGTTTTTTTTTAAATATTAATGAGGCTTTCGCAAAATCTATGAATTTTAAATTGCATCAAAATCTTTTATCACGATAAGAGTATACACCTGTCTGTTGGCATCCTTTAATTATTCGTCAAATATTGAATAGGAAAGTTTTGTCATCAAATTAAGATTATACCATATTTGATCATATTTTTTAGAAATATTGGCACGCTGAAAGTGAAAAAGCTAAATACCAATTTGGACTGGATTTAACCATAAATGCCTACAGAGACTTCACAGAACCTAAGACCATATTTCAAAGAGAACTTCAGTTGAATCGAATTAAGAATACATGGGACAAGCTTTTGGACAAAATTAAGAAGTCAACAACTAATATTAAGAAGTACCATTCTTTGCTGACCAAAGAAGTCGAGACAAGGCTACAAATTAAATTGGTAATTAAAAATTAGAATTTGCATTAAGTAAAGGATTAATAATACTGTAACAAAAATAAACCTTATAATCATTATATAATTATCAGTTCGATTATAAAAAAAAGCATGACAAGATAAACCCGGCAATTTGGGTTTAGAGTCCATGCGTAACCTGCAAGAAGAAACAATCCAAATGCAAAAAGACTTAACATAAATTCCTGTATGTAATGTGAGCTATTTTAAATAAAATTGATTATTAATGATAGTAAAACATTTTTATTTCAGCTGGCAGAATTCCTACACTCAGACATTCTGATTAAACTCATGGAAAAGACAGCACTTACAGACTCGAGGTAAGTTAATGCTCATTTAAATTTTGCTTGAGAGTTTCTGAAGAGTCTTTAACAGACGAAATGCGCGCGCGGCATAATTTTGAAAATATTCGCTTGGAACATTGTCATAACAAAATGCACCACACATGAGCCCCAGACAGCACCAAATTCATCAACAAAAACTCACTAGAGTTGCCATACCATATTAAAGCTTAGAAGGAAAGGGTAATAGTAACAACAACAACAACAACAACAACAACAACAACAACAACAACAACAACAACAGCACGACCAAAACGTTGTTTAAAAAATGCTCTAACAAAGGTGCAGGATGAAAATCACAAGAGTTGGTTAATATCCTGCTGTTTTGTTTGGTTAAATGATTTTGTATTTTTGCTTTGAATTAAAATGAGTCTTTTTTTTACAGTTGCCCTAGAAGATTCTGTGTAAGCAGTGCCAAAATTATGGAGAAGTTTGTTTCTCGTTATCAACTCGCCTTGCCAAAAGTTAGTATATTAAAGTATTGATGCAATTTCTATAATGAAACACATATACATATACATGTAATGACTTTAAGAGGGTCTTATGTACACAAATTCGTCGACTTCTATATGATACTTTGAGTTTAAATACTATAAATAATAAACACACTTTATATAAAGACATATTAAGAAAAAATAGAAAAAAAAATAAAGAAAAAAAATCCGTATTCTATATCTATGAAATAATGGTTACCATATATTTGAACCACTTTAGACTATCTTTTTTTATTTTTTTATCTCGTTTTTTAAATTTTATTTCAGGATTTGACAACCAATGAAAGAATGGTGAAAAATACAGTCTAAAGAAAAGAACATTCATTTTGAAGTAAAAAGTAGAGAGGGGGATAGATCTATGTACTTGAACATAAAGTGTGAATGGCTGTGTTGTATATATATTCGTGATTTTGAATTCTTCTATCATATTATTATTATTAAAACATATGGCTGTGTTGTATATATATTCGTGATTTTGAATTCTTCTATCATATTATTATTATTAAAACATGTTTTATCAATAAAAGTATCAAAAAAGTTCTTAAATCTTCCAAACTTCTTTACTTTAAGCTCCTCTTTAAAGCGTATTTGGAAAATTGCACGAAGGAACTCCTTGTCAGAATTTCATGAAACATATATTTCCCTTTTTGTCCGCTCCTGCTTATGGAGTCTTCATATCACAGTTGATTCGTTAATCCAGAGCTTGCAGGAATGACATCGATTTCTTTGGCAGAGCGCCACGTTTAACACAGAAATTGCTAACATAGGGTTATGTTGCTCCACGGATGCTGTCTTCACTCAAGAAATTATACGGTAGACACCGTGCACACGTGGACATATATGGGATTTCTATCTCTCAAATGAGTGCAGATGTCGGTTTGTCGTAGAGATTTGTTTTGTCTTATTTACCGTATTTGCCACACTGAATTGGAAATTAGCAACACGACGGGTGTGCTTATAGCAGACAGGATCCGCTTACTCTTCCGGAGCACCTGAGTTTATTCTTGTAACGACTTGAGTTCGCGTTGTTGATTTCCGTTCGATTGATTTTGTGTTTTGTGTTTCTTCGTGCTGTTCTTGTTCGTGATTATCGGTTTCGTCGTTGCCCTTTCGGACTTTTGTCACTCGAATGCCCCATTGGTGCCTCTTTGCTTCGCTTATGTTGAAAGAAAGAAACCTATTGATTTTGGGGCCAAACGGTCAAAATGTTGTTATTAGGCAAAAATTGACACTTGATTATTCCTCCTTCTTCTGTCTAACTGGAGCTCTTTGTTATGGGTTCATGGCTCCCCCTTCCGTCCATCCGTTCGTCCGGATTGGTTTCCGGACCATAACTTTTGAACGGCATGATATAGTTTCATGAATTTTATACACATTCAAAGTTTATGTGGAAAGGAAGAAGTCTATTGATTTGGAGGTCAAATGAGGACAAATCTTTTGGTCTTTTGGTTTTCTAAGCTAGCAACCAGCTCCCTACTGTTCAGATTACAGCAGGATACCAGCCTATTGGTTTTCGCCTCGATAGAATTTCCTTAAAACATATGCACATTAACGCTGTTGGGGCAAGGTAGAGGTCCATTGATGTTGGGGTCAAAACGGATAAAAGGTCAAGGTAACATGTGAATAATTAAGAAACTTACACACATTAAAGCTGATGAGCTATAAAAAGTATGAGAAACTAATTCATGTTCCTTATGAGAGCATATCAGTTGTTTTGTTTGCTTATATTTACATCCTAAAGAAAAGGTTTCCCAAAAATGTCTTAATGAGGTTTAGAATTTTCCAAAAGATAAAATTTGAAGCAGAAAAAATGTCTATTGTATCTAAGCTTGCTAAATAATTGGTATTTATAGTTTGCTATTCATTTTAACCCCTGTACACCATAAAATTCGTCAATTTTACCTAAAAATCAAGGTTTTATATATTTCTTAAGCCACGTCTCAGAATTATTTTAGTTTAATTATCTCAGTCCACGTTAAAGATTGCTGGCCCTCTTCCATCATCCATCTTTTAATCAATTCAACGACATTCTAAGATAAAAACATTTATTATAGTCATAGTAGTCTTTTTCAAAAATAACAATAAATACATATTAAATCTATCTAAAAGATTTAATTCCAACCTATTTAAACACCTATCTTCTCACAAAAAGGGGGAGGGTGGGTAAAGAAAAAAAAAGGAACACGACACAGTTCCTTGAAATCAAAGAAAAAACAAACCACGAGAAATAAAATTCAATTAAATTCAAACTTACAAAAACTAAAAACAAAAAAACAAAAAAAACCAAAAAAAACACACATTTAAAAAACGACTACCTGCTTAAGTGCTGTACCTTCTGACTGAAGCACAGGGACTTGCTCCCCTCTATCAATATTTGGTTAGAGTCAATGTGCGGGTACGAAAAAAAAAGTGTTGAAAGAGGGAAGCAACTTCAAGCCAGTCCCTGTGACTGCAGCTTGTTCATGTTGTGATGCGTATATTTGTTTGACATCTCATTATCGCCTTAGACTATCATGAAATAACGCAGTTATACTCAATAAAAATGTCAGGGGCAGTTTTCATGGTTTTGAAAAAATCAAACAAAATAATCCCGGAATTTACATCCAGAATTTCCGGTTTGATGAAATTTTAGAATCTCTGTTTTATTTCCGGTTTAAAAAAAGTTTTTTTTGTTAATTATTAATTCTTTGACAAGTAAGTTTACTTTGACTGTTGATACAAGGGTATAAAGATTCATTCAAAGCACTATTTCAAATTTTAACCCTGTATCGCTACAAGAAATCAATTACTTTGAAAAAGAAGTTTGACCACACGTTACTGTTGTCCTTTTCTGTTGACATTTGCAAATTATTTGTCTTGAATTTTACACATTTATGCACACTTTTTATTGACAATAATATGAGGCAGGTAAAACCTGTTACGCTCCCGAAGTTTCAGTTAATTTAATTTTTTTGGTTCGAAAATAAAAACAAACTAGCTTTTCTTGTGTGTTACATGAGCGTTTAATGACGTCTAAAATTTTCAAAGATAAAAACGTTAAAAAGACGCCGAAAGTTCGGGAAACAGCGCGTGCTAAACCGGACGTTGAAGGAAAATTCAGCCCATAGTTCAACTAAAATATTGACATTTCTACCATTATTGCTCCCTTCGGGAGCTTATAATTTTTAAAACAGCATGCACGGTGCACTAGAAATAAACATTCATGTATTCAAATATTTAGGCCCCTGCAGTGTCAAACATGTCCTGTGACCTGTTAAATGGCTTTCTATGAGCAACTTTTGACCTACATGTAACTTACAAGGCTCTATAAATATATTTGAGTGAAAACAGCCTACCTTGCAATTACATCCAAAACAACCTGTGACCTTATTTAAGATATGACAACTTCAGATAAGTTTTTAAAGCAGCCATGCAGCAATTGTGAAGGATACTCTTCGTGAGCTCCATACTTTACCATCTTCCAACAAGATTTAAGCTTCCTTAGACCAGCTAAAGATTCCTGATCATGAGATAATGCTACAAATCAAAAATCATTACTGAAAAATTGGTTGGATTTATAGAACATCATTAATGCATGACCAAAGTGGGTTCACCCCTTTTGGAATTTTCTGGATCTGCCACTGTATATCATGTATATCATAGGTTTGAAAAGGCTAAGACAAAATCAGTGGATATACATTGCAAGATGAATTAAAAATGGATAAACACACTAAATACCTAAACTGCAATCAGCATTCAAATTAGATAAGAATGAACCCAGGTGCTCAAGAAGGGTAAGCAGTTTCTATTGTAGGTCATATCAGATTAAGAAAATACATGTAACAACAATACAAACTTTCTATGACATAGACAGTAGAAGATAATAAGTGTAAGCGACATAACCTTCATATCATGCATATGGTCCTAAAATGTAGATTAAAAATATATTACATGTACAATGAATTTAAAAAAAAAGAAAAGTACGGTAATGCAAGAAAATATGTTGGCTTTTTGCTTTGAGACTGATGAATAAAGTTCTTCTGTGTAACTCAGACGATCAGATGAATATTCCAAATAGAAGATAATGAGATCCAAAGTCTTGTTGTCTTGTCTTGTCTTGTAGCTCATTGTTTTATCGTTCTCAGAATACAAAATACATGTATCAAAGCCGTATCAAAAATACAAGAATGGCAGTCTTCCATCGATGAAATATGTCGCCTGCGTCTTAAATTATTCTGTAAACACAAAGAGGATGAGTAACAGGCATTAAAATGCTTTACACCATATAGTACTACATGTATATAATAGGAGGAAACTACATACCAAATATCAAGTGGCTGTGACAAGTAGTTGCCAAGAAAACTGTGACAGAAATTTTTGTGACGTCTCAGGACGACCCAAGACAATGGATAGTGTCAAAGTGAGTCCTATAAGTCGCTTGCAACATGTTGTAGGCAACATTTATGGTAAATTTGGTTATGCTGTATATGCATATTTCAAGGAGAAACCTCTCATTAGCAGCATTTGAATTAAAACATTTGAATACAGTGAAAGAAACCTGGTGTTTTAAACATGTAATACCCTAATTTTTACATATAAGTTCACATTGCGATTGGGTTATGTGTGTTTTTTGTTTGTTTTGTGTTCATTTTTGGCCGGATGATTTTATGTCTACCGATTTTGTATTTTCAGATTACAGATTTTTTATTGCCTCTTTGGTGCACCTTTGCTTTTATCTGTTTCAGGACATACATAACATGGAGGAAGAAGAAGAGTTATCTGCTGATTCCCCACTTTTTAAGTCCATTCAAAGTGTGGTAAGTGAATCTCTAATTTAAATAATTAAGTGAATGTTAAAAAGAAATATCCAAAGAAACAGTGTTTTTGACTTATCCTTAATTTGTCATAAAACAGATGTTTGCACCTCAAGGCAAGTTGTGCATGGCTGCTTACAACAGCATTAAGCTGAATAATTTTCTTAAAGTTAATACAAGAATACTATTTTATCGGCCAATGATGGGCCATGGAGGAGCAAATATGTAACACAACATGTATAATCATTTCAGTACATGTACATGTATAATGTATATGAATCATAAGTATAAGAGAAATCAAACAAACATTTACCAAATACCAATGTGTTTTCTCAACTGCAATATTATATATCGTGTTTCTGGGTCAGAATGCAATTTTGTGACTATTTTCGCAATTCTTTGTAAAAAACTATGATATAACTATAAAAATGAGTCGATTTCAGACTATTATTTTCACTAAATGCTGTGAAACTGTGATTATGAATTGCCCTTTTTACAGTAACTGTTTTTATATTGAACCTCCTATAAACCTGTTTAATCAATTTAATAATATTGTCAAATGCTGTCCAACAAATACCTGCTTCAAAAAACATTTGTTTCAGAAACAATATTTAAAAGAAACCAAAATATGCCCTCATGGCCAATGGAAGACCCAACTGTGGTTTTATTATTTTGTTGTTAGGTATCAATTGTTGTAGTTTAACCCATGAAAATAAGTTCTCAACAAGTGGGAAAAACAAACATTGCTTTGTATGCTTGTCACTTCATAACTATGAATTTAAAAATCCACAAACTGACACTTTTCTTCAAAAAATCATGAAAATTGATGCCAAGGAAAAAAATGAATCCACAGTAAATTGTAAAATATTTTTTCTGTGACTTTCTCTAGTGTGATGAACTAACCCAAAGAGGCCAAGAATATCTTTTGGTAACTGCCGACCCAGCAAGCCAAAGCTGTATGAAAATTGGGTCTGACAAGGGCAGAGAATTCTTAGATGTTAACTCGGATGTGGTCATCAATTTCTTCTCATTTTGTTTTGGTAAGTTACACAGGCTGCTGCTTTAAAAAAAAAAACACACTTATTAGCCATTATATTTAATGCTATGATAATGCAACAAAAATAAACCCTTCTGACCTGAAACCAAAGAATAATATCATTTAGGCCAATGTTCATCCTCGGAAACCCAGGGGTTCTTCTTTCGCTTACTCGTTCATCACCCCTGGGACATTTGGTATGAAATTGTTCGTTTCAAGTTCAAGTTCAACCGTGCCTCCCCTTTCCAGGTCAGTCCATCATCTACTTCCTGTTTTCCGAGCTGACTTAGACTTTTTATGGGTCAAAAATAGACAATTTTTCGTAACAGATTTCTCGGCTTCTAGAGATGGGATTGATTTCAAATTTGGTATACAGCTTTAGCATGATGAGTTGTACCGTGCCTCCCCTTTCCAGGTAAGTCGGTCATCTTCTTCCTGTTTTCTGAATGGCCGAGTGGGGGTATGCTTAGCACGACTTAGTGCAACCCCTTGTTTGATTTTCCTGTAAGTTTCAAATTAATTAAGTCCACAGAAGTTTTAGCTCGGCACACTGGTGTGTCGACTCCAAGTTTAGTTTCAATGCAATATTTAAAACCAAAGTTCTCAATCTGAATAAATTCAATACTACAAATGTTACTTACAAATATTTTCATTATAGGTTTGTCAAAGAAGACAAAAGAGACTTTGTAGTGAGATTTCAAGAGATAAGCAGAAAAATTGAAGAGCATAGAAGACTAGTAAAACAGCTAGACAAACAATCAGATGTAAGTCAAATAGTGTGTTTTTTTTTAAATATTAATGAGGCTTTCGCAAAATCTATGAATTTTAAATTGCATCAAAATCTTTTATCACGATAAGAGTATACACCTGTCTGTTGGCATCCTTTAATTATTCGTCAAATATTGAATAGGAAAGTTTTGTCATCAAATTAAGATTATACCATATTTGATCATATTTTTTAGAAATATTGGCACGCTGAAAGTGAAAAAGCTAAATACCAATTTGGACTGGATTTAACCATAAATGCCTACAGAGACTTCACAGAACCTAAGACCATATTTCAAAGAGAACTTCAGTTGAATCGAATTAAGAATACATGGGACAAGCTTTTGGACAAAATTAAGAAGTCAACAACTAATATTAAGAAGTACCATTCTTTGCTGACCAAAGAAGTCGAGACAAGGCTACAAATTAAATTGGTAATTAAAAATTAGAATTTGCATTAAGTAAAGGATTAATAATACTGTAACAAAAATAAACCTTATAATCATTATATAATTATCAGTTCGATTATAAAAAAAAGCATGACAAGATAAACCCGGCAATTTGGGTTTAGAGTCCATGCGTAACCTGCAAGAAGAAACAATCCAAATGCAAAAAGACTTAACATAAATTCCTGTATGTAATGTGAGCTATTTTAAATAAAATTGATTATTAATGATAGTAAAACATTTTTATTTCAGCTGGCAGAATTCCTACACTCAGACATTCTGATTAAACTCATGGAAAAGACAGCACTTACAGACTCGAGGTAAGTTAATGCTCATTTAAATTTTGCTTGAGAGTTTCTGAAGAGTCTTTAACAGACGAAATGCGCGCGCGGCATAATTTTGAAAATATTCGCTTGGAACATTGTCATAACAAAATGCACCACACATGAGCCCCAGACAGCACCAAATTCATCAACAAAAACTCACTAGAGTTGCCATACCATATTAAAGCTTAGAAGGAAAGGGTAATAGTAACAACAACAACAACAACAACAACAACAACAACAACAACAGCACGACCAAAACGTTGTTTAAAAAATGCTCTAACAAAGGTGCAGGATGAAAATCACAAGAGTTGGTTAATATCCTGCTGTTTTGTTTGGTTAAATGATTTTGTATTTTTGCTTTGAATTAAAATGAGTCTTTTTTTTACAGTTGCCCTAGAAGATTCTGTGTAAGCAGTGCCAAAATTATGGAGAAGTTTGTTTCTCGTTATCAACTCGCCTTGCCAAAAGTTAGTATATTAAAGTATTGATGCAATTTCTATAATGAAACACATATACATATACATGTAATGACTTTAAGAGGGTCTTATGTACACAAATTCGTCGACTTCTATATGATACTTTGAGTTTAAATACTATAAATAATAAACACACTTTATATAAAGACATATTAAGAAAAAATAGAAAAAAAAATAAAGAAAAAAAATCCGTATTCTATATCTATGAAATAATGGTTACCATATATTTGAACCACTTTAGACTATCTTTTTTTATTTTTTTATCTCGTTTTTTAAATTTTATTTCAGGATTTGACAACCAATGAAAGAATGGTGAAAAATACAGTCTAAAGAAAAGAACATTCATTTTGAAGTAAAAAGTAGAGAGGGGGATAGATCTATGTACTTGAACATAAAGTGTGAATGGCTGTGTTGTATATATATTCGTGATTTTGAATTCTTCTATCATATTATTATTATTAAAACATATGGCTGTGTTGTATATATATTCGTGATTTTGAATTCTTCTATCATATTATTATTATTAAAACATGTTTTATCAATAAAAGTATCAAAAAAGTTCTTAAATCTTCCAAACTTCTTTACTTTAAGCTCCTCTTTAAAGCGTATTTGGAAAATTGCACGAAGGAACTCCTTGTCAGAATTTCATGAAACATATATTTCCCTTTTTGTCCGCTCCTGCTTATGGAGTCTTCATATCACAGTTGATTCGTTAATCCAGAGCTTGCAGGAATGACATCGATTTCTTTGGCAGAGCGCCACGTTTAACACAGAAATTGCTAACATAGGGTTATGTTGCTCCACGGATGCTGTCTTCACTCAAGAAATTATACGGTAGACACCGTGCACACGTGGACATATATGGGATTTCTATCTCTCAAATGAGTGCAGATGTCGGTTTGTCGTAGAGATTTGTTTTGTCTTATTTACCGTATTTGCCACACTGAATTGGAAATTAGCAACACGACGGGTGTGCTTATAGCAGACAGGATCCGCTTACTCTTCCGGAGCACCTGAGTTTATTCTTGTAACGACTTGAGTTCGCGTTGTTGATTTCCGTTCGATTGATTTTGTGTTTTGTGTTTCTTCGTGCTGTTCTTGTTCGTGATTATCGGTTTCGTCGTTGCCCTTTCGGACTTTTGTCACTCGAATGCCCCATTGGTGCCTCTTTGCTTCGCTTATGTTGAAAGAAAGAAACCTATTGATTTTGGGGCCAAACGGTCAAAATGTTGTTATTAGGCAAAAATTGACACTTGATTATTCCTCCTTCTTCTGTCTAACTGGAGCTCTTTGTTATGGGTTCATGGCTCCCCCTTCCGTCCATCCGTTCGTCCGGATTGGTTTCCGGACCATAACTTTTGAACGGCATGATATAGTTTCATGAATTTTATACACATTCAAAGTTTATGTGGAAAGGAAGAAGTCTATTGATTTGGAGGTCAAATGAGGACAAATCTTTTGGTCTTTTGGTTTTCTAAGCTAGCAACCAGCTCCCTACTGTTCAGATTACAGCAGGATACCAGCCTATTGGTTTTCGCCTCGATAGAATTTCCTTAAAACATATGCACATTAACGCTGTTGGGGCAAGGTAGAGGTCCATTGATGTTGGGGTCAAAACGGATAAAAGGTCAAGGTAACATGTGAATAATTAAGAAACTTACACACATTAAAGCTGATGAGCTATAAAAAGTATGAGAAACTAATTCATGTTCCTTATGAGAGCATATCAGTTGTTTTGTTTGCTTATATTTACATCCTAAAGAAAAGGTTTCCCAAAAATGTCTTAATGAGGTTTAGAATTTTCCAAAAGATAAAATTTGAAGCAGAAAAAATGTCTATTGTATCTAAGCTTGCTAAATAATTGGTATTTATAGTTTGCTATTCATTTTAACCCCTGTACACCATAAAATTCGTCAATTTTACCTAAAAATCAAGGTTTTATATATTTCTTAAGCCACGTCTCAGAATTATTTTAGTTTAATTATCTCAGTCCACGTTAAAGATTGCTGGCCCTCTTCCATCATCCATCTTTTAATCAATTCAACGACATTCTAAGATAAAAACATTTATTATAGTCATAGTAGTCTTTTTCAAAAATAACAATAAATACATATTAAATCTATCTAAAAGATTTAATTCCAACCTATTTAAACACCTATCTTCTCACAAAAAGGGGGAGGGTGGGTAAAGAAAAAAAAAGGAACACGACACAGTTCCTTGAAATCAAAGAAAAAACAAACCACGAGAAATAAAATTCAATTAAATTCAAACTTACAAAAACTAAAAACAAAAAAACAAAAAAAACCAAAAAAAACACACATTTAAAAAACGACTACCTGCTTAAGTGCTGTACCTTCTGACTGAAGCACAGGGACTTGCTCCCCTCTATCAATATTTGGTTAGAGTCAATGTGCGGGTACGAAAAAAAAAGTGTTGAAAGAGGGAAGCAACTTCAAGCCAGTCCCTGTGACTGCAGCTTGTTCATGTTGTGATGCGTATATTTGTTTGACATCTCATTATCGCCTTAGACTATCATGAAATAACGCAGTTATACTCAATAAAAATGTCAGGGGCAGTTTTCATGGTTTTGAAAAAATCAAACAAAATAATCCCGGAATTTACATCCAGAATTTCCGGTTTGATGAAATTTTAGAATCTCTGTTTTATTTCCGGTTTAAAAAAAGTTTTTTTTGTTAATTATTAATTCTTTGACAAGTAAGTTTACTTTGACTGTTGATACAAGGGTATAAAGATTCATTCAAAGCACTATTTCAAATTTTAACCCTGTATCGCTACAAGAAATCAATTACTTTGAAAAAGAAGTTTGACCACACGTTACTGTTGTCCTTTTCTGTTGACATTTGCAAATTATTTGTCTTGAATTTTACACATTTATGCACACTTTTTATTGACAATAATATGAGGCAGGTAAAACCTGTTACGCTCCCGAAGTTTCAGTTAATTTAATTTTTTTGGTTCGAAAATAAAAACAAACTAGCTTTTCTTGTGTGTTACATGAGCGTTTAATGACGTCTAAAATTTTCAAAGATAAAAACGTTAAAAAGACGCCGAAAGTTCGGGAAACAGCGCGTGCTAAACCGGACGTTGAAGGAAAATTCAGCCCATAGTTCAACTAAAATATTGACATTTCTACCATTATTGCTCCCTTCGGGAGCTTATAATTTTTAAAACAGCATGCACGGTGCACTAGAAATAAACATTCATGTATTCAAATATTTAGGCCCCTGCAGTGTCAAACATGTCCTGTGACCTGTTAAATGGCTTTCTATGAGCAACTTTTGACCTACATGTAACTTACAAGGCTCTATAAATATATTTGAGTGAAAACAGCCTACCTTGCAATTACATCCAAAACAACCTGTGACCTTATTTAAGATATGACAACTTCAGATAAGTTTTTAAAGCAGCCATGCAGCAATTGTGAAGGATACTCTTCGTGAGCTCCATACTTTACCATCTTCCAACAAGATTTAAGCTTCCTTAGACCAGCTAAAGATTCCTGATCATGAGATAATGCTACAAATCAAAAATCATTACTGAAAAATTGGTTGGATTTATAGAACATCATTAATGCATGACCAAAGTGGGTTCACCCCTTTTGGAATTTTCTGGATCTGCCACTGTATATCATGTATATCATAGGTTTGAAAAGGCTAAGACAAAATCAGTGGATATACATTGCAAGATGAATTAAAAATGGATAAACACACTAAATACCTAAACTGCAATCAGCATTCAAATTAGATAAGAATGAACCCAGGTGCTCAAGAAGGGTAAGCAGTTTCTATTGTAGGTCATATCAGATTAAGAAAATACATGTAACAACAATACAAACTTTCTATGACATAGACAGTAGAAGATAATAAGTGTAAGCGACATAACCTTCATATCATGCATATGGTCCTAAAATGTAGATTAAAAATATATTACATGTACAATGAATTTAAAAAAAAAGAAAAGTACGGTAATGCAAGAAAATATGTTGGCTTTTTGCTTTGAGACTGATGAATAAAGTTCTTCTGTGTAACTCAGACGATCAGATGAATATTCCAAATAGAAGATAATGAGATCCAAAGTCTTGTTGTCTTGTCTTGTCTTGTAGCTCATTGTTTTATCGTTCTCAGAATACAAAATACATGTATCAAAGCCGTATCAAAAATACAAGAATGGCAGTCTTCCATCGATGAAATATGTCGCCTGCGTCTTAAATTATTCTGTAAACACAAAGAGGATGAGTAACAGGCATTAAAATGCTTTACACCATATAGTACTACATGTATATAATAGGAGGAAACTACATACCAAATATCAAGTGGCTGTGACAAGTAGTTGCCAAGAAAACTGTGACAGAAATTTTTGTGACGTCTCAGGACGACCCAAGACAATGGATAGTGTCAAAGTGAGTCCTATAAGTCGCTTGCAACATGTTGTAGGCAACATTTATGGTAAATTTGGTTATGCTGTATATGCATATTTCAAGGAGAAACCTCTCATTAGCAGCATTTGAATTAAAACATTTGAATACAGTGAAAGAAACCTGGTGTTTTAAACATGTAATACCCTAATTTTTACATATAAGTTCACATTGCGATTGGGTTATGTGTGTTTTTTGTTTGTTTTGTGTTCATTTTTGGCCGGATGATTTTATGTCTACCGATTTTGTATTTTCAGATTACAGATTTTTTATTGCCTCTTTGGTGCACCTTTGCTTTTATCTGTTTCAGGACATACATAACATGGAGGAAGAAGAAGAGTTATCTGCTGATTCCCCACTTTTTAAGTCCATTCAAAGTGTGGTAAGTGAATCTCTAATTTAAATAATTAAGTGAATGTTAAAAAGAAATATCCAAAGAAACAGTGTTTTTGACTTATCCTTAATTTGTCATAAAACAGATGTTTGCACCTCAAGGCAAGTTGTGCATGGCTGCTTACAACAGCATTAAGCTGAATAATTTTCTTAAAGTTAATACAAGAATACTATTTTATCGGCCAATGATGGGCCATGGAGGAGCAAATATGTAACACAACATGTATAATCATTTCAGTACATGTACATGTATAATGTATATGAATCATAAGTATAAGAGAAATCAAACAAACATTTACCAAATACCAATGTGTTTTCTCAACTGCAATATTATATATCGTGTTTCTGGGTCAGAATGCAATTTTGTGACTATTTTCGCAATTCTTTGTAAAAAACTATGATATAACTATAAAAATGAGTCGATTTCAGACTATTATTTTCACTAAATGCTGTGAAACTGTGATTATGAATTGCCCTTTTTACAGTAACTGTTTTTATATTGAACCTCCTATAAACCTGTTTAATCAATTTAATAATATTGTCAAATGCTGTCCAACAAATACCTGCTTCAAAAAACATTTGTTTCAGAAACAATATTTAAAAGAAACCAAAATATGCCCTCATGGCCAATGGAAGACCCAACTGTGGTTTTATTATTTTGTTGTTAGGTATCAATTGTTGTAGTTTAACCCATGAAAATAAGTTCTCAACAAGTGGGAAAAACAAACATTGCTTTGTATGCTTGTCACTTCATAACTATGAATTTAAAAATCCACAAACTGACACTTTTCTTCAAAAAATCATGAAAATTGATGCCAAGGAAAAAAATGAATCCACAGTAAATTGTAAAATATTTTTTCTGTGACTTTCTCTAGTGTGATGAACTAACCCAAAGAGGCCAAGAATATCTTTTGGTAACTGCCGACCCAGCAAGCCAAAGCTGTATGAAAATTGGGTCTGACAAGGGCAGAGAATTCTTAGATGTTAACTCGGATGTGGTCATCAATTTCTTCTCATTTTGTTTTGGTAAGTTACACAGGCTGCTGCTTTAAAAAAAAAAACACACTTATTAGCCATTATATTTAATGCTATGATAATGCAACAAAAATAAACCCTTCTGACCTGAAACCAAAGAATAATATCATTTAGGCCAATGTTCATCCTCGGAAACCCAGGGGTTCTTCTTTCGCTTACTCGTTCATCACCCCTGGGACATTTGGTATGAAATTGTTCGTTTCAAGTTCAAGTTCAACCGTGCCTCCCCTTTCCAGGTCAGTCCATCATCTACTTCCTGTTTTCCGAGCTGACTTAGACTTTTTATGGGTCAAAAATAGACAATTTTTCGTAACAGATTTCTCGGCTTCTAGAGATGGGATTGATTTCAAATTTGGTATACAGCTTTAGCATGATGAGTTGTACCGTGCCTCCCCTTTCCAGGTAAGTCGGTCATCTTCTTCCTGTTTTCTGAATGGCCGAGTGGGGGTATGCTTAGCACGACTTAGTGCAACCCCTTGTTTGATTTTCCTGTAAGTTTCAAATTAATTAAGTCCACAGAAGTTTTAGCTCGGCACACTGGTGTGTCGACTCCAAGTTTAGTTTCAATGCAATATTTAAAACCAAAGTTCTCAATCTGAATAAATTCAATACTACAAATGTTACTTACAAATATTTTCATTATAGGTTTGTCAAAGAAGACAAAAGAGACTTTGTAGTGAGATTTCAAGAGATAAGCAGAAAAATTGAAGAGCATAGAAGACTAGTAAAACAGCTAGACAAACAATCAGATGTAAGTCAAATAGTGTGTTTTTTTTTAAATATTAATGAGGCTTTCGCAAAATCTATGAATTTTAAATTGCATCAAAATCTTTTATCACGATAAGAGTATACACCTGTCTGTTGGCATCCTTTAATTATTCGTCAAATATTGAATAGGAAAGTTTTGTCATCAAATTAAGATTATACCATATTTGATCATATTTTTTAGAAATATTGGCACGCTGAAAGTGAAAAAGCTAAATACCAATTTGGACTGGATTTAACCATAAATGCCTACAGAGACTTCACAGAACCTAAGACCATATTTCAAAGAGAACTTCAGTTGAATCGAATTAAGAATACATGGGACAAGCTTTTGGACAAAATTAAGAAGTCAACAACTAATATTAAGAAGTACCATTCTTTGCTGACCAAAGAAGTCGAGACAAGGCTACAAATTAAATTGGTAATTAAAAATTAGAATTTGCATTAAGTAAAGGATTAATAATACTGTAACAAAAATAAACCTTATAATCATTATATAATTATCAGTTCGATTATAAAAAAAAGCATGACAAGATAAACCCGGCAATTTGGGTTTAGAGTCCATGCGTAACCTGCAAGAAGAAACAATCCAAATGCAAAAAGACTTAACATAAATTCCTGTATGTAATGTGAGCTATTTTAAATAAAATTGATTATTAATGATAGTAAAACATTTTTATTTCAGCTGGCAGAATTCCTACACTCAGACATTCTGATTAAACTCATGGAAAAGACAGCACTTACAGACTCGAGGTAAGTTAATGCTCATTTAAATTTTGCTTGAGAGTTTCTGAAGAGTCTTTAACAGACGAAATGCGCGCGCGGCATAATTTTGAAAATATTCGCTTGGAACATTGTCATAACAAAATGCACCACACATGAGCCCCAGACAGCACCAAATTCATCAACAAAAACTCACTAGAGTTGCCATACCATATTAAAGCTTAGAAGGAAAGGGTAATAGTAACAACAACAACAACAACAACAACAACAACAACAACAACAGCACGACCAAAACGTTGTTTAAAAAATGCTCTAACAAAGGTGCAGGATGAAAATCACAAGAGTTGGTTAATATCCTGCTGTTTTGTTTGGTTAAATGATTTTGTATTTTTGCTTTGAATTAAAATGAGTCTTTTTTTTACAGTTGCCCTAGAAGATTCTGTGTAAGCAGTGCCAAAATTATGGAGAAGTTTGTTTCTCGTTATCAACTCGCCTTGCCAAAAGTTAGTATATTAAAGTATTGATGCAATTTCTATAATGAAACACATATACATATACATGTAATGACTTTAAGAGGGTCTTATGTACACAAATTCGTCGACTTCTATATGATACTTTGAGTTTAAATACTATAAATAATAAACACACTTTATATAAAGACATATTAAGAAAAAATAGAAAAAAAAATAAAGAAAAAAAATCCGTATTCTATATCTATGAAATAATGGTTACCATATATTTGAACCACTTTAGACTATCTTTTTTTATTTTTTTATCTCGTTTTTTAAATTTTATTTCAGGATTTGACAACCAATGAAAGAATGGTGAAAAATACAGTCTAAAGAAAAGAACATTCATTTTGAAGTAAAAAGTAGAGAGGGGGATAGATCTATGTACTTGAACATAAAGTGTGAATGGCTGTGTTGTATATATATTCGTGATTTTGAATTCTTCTATCATATTATTATTATTAAAACATATGGCTGTGTTGTATATATATTCGTGATTTTGAATTCTTCTATCATATTATTATTATTAAAACATGTTTTATCAATAAAAGTATCAAAAAAGTTCTTAAATCTTCCAAACTTCTTTACTTTAAGCTCCTCTTTAAAGCGTATTTGGAAAATTGCACGAAGGAACTCCTTGTCAGAATTTCATGAAACATATATTTCCCTTTTTGTCCGCTCCTGCTTATGGAGTCTTCATATCACAGTTGATTCGTTAATCCAGAGCTTGCAGGAATGACATCGATTTCTTTGGCAGAGCGCCACGTTTAACACAGAAATTGCTAACATAGGGTTATGTTGCTCCACGGATGCTGTCTTCACTCAAGAAATTATACGGTAGACACCGTGCACACGTGGACATATATGGGATTTCTATCTCTCAAATGAGTGCAGATGTCGGTTTGTCGTAGAGATTTGTTTTGTCTTATTTACCGTATTTGCCACACTGAATTGGAAATTAGCAACACGACGGGTGTGCTTATAGCAGACAGGATCCGCTTACTCTTCCGGAGCACCTGAGTTTATTCTTGTAACGACTTGAGTTCGCGTTGTTGATTTCCGTTCGATTGATTTTGTGTTTTGTGTTTCTTCGTGCTGTTCTTGTTCGTGATTATCGGTTTCGTCGTTGCCCTTTCGGACTTTTGTCACTCGAATGCCCCATTGGTGCCTCTTTGCTTCGCTTATGTTGAAAGAAAGAAACCTATTGATTTTGGGGCCAAACGGTCAAAATGTTGTTATTAGGCAAAAATTGACACTTGATTATTCCTCCTTCTTCTGTCTAACTGGAGCTCTTTGTTATGGGTTCATGGCTCCCCCTTCCGTCCATCCGTTCGTCCGGATTGGTTTCCGGACCATAACTTTTGAACGGCATGATATAGTTTCATGAATTTTATACACATTCAAAGTTTATGTGGAAAGGAAGAAGTCTATTGATTTGGAGGTCAAATGAGGACAAATCTTTTGGTCTTTTGGTTTTCTAAGCTAGCAACCAGCTCCCTACTGTTCAGATTACAGCAGGATACCAGCCTATTGGTTTTCGCCTCGATAGAATTTCCTTAAAACATATGCACATTAACGCTGTTGGGGCAAGGTAGAGGTCCATTGATGTTGGGGTCAAAACGGATAAAAGGTCAAGGTAACATGTGAATAATTAAGAAACTTACACACATTAAAGCTGATGAGCTATAAAAAGTATGAGAAACTAATTCATGTTCCTTATGAGAGCATATCAGTTGTTTTGTTTGCTTATATTTACATCCTAAAGAAAAGGTTTCCCAAAAATGTCTTAATGAGGTTTAGAATTTTCCAAAAGATAAAATTTGAAGCAGAAAAAATGTCTATTGTATCTAAGCTTGCTAAATAATTGGTATTTATAGTTTGCTATTCATTTTAACCCCTGTACACCATAAAATTCGTCAATTTTACCTAAAAATCAAGGTTTTATATATTTCTTAAGCCACGTCTCAGAATTATTTTAGTTTAATTATCTCAGTCCACGTTAAAGATTGCTGGCCCTCTTCCATCATCCATCTTTTAATCAATTCAACGACATTCTAAGATAAAAACATTTATTATAGTCATAGTAGTCTTTTTCAAAAATAACAATAAATACATATTAAATCTATCTAAAAGATTTAATTCCAACCTATTTAAACACCTATCTTCTCACAAAAAGGGGGAGGGTGGGTAAAGAAAAAAAAAGGAACACGACACAGTTCCTTGAAATCAAAGAAAAAACAAACCACGAGAAATAAAATTCAATTAAATTCAAACTTACAAAAACTAAAAACAAAAAAACAAAAAAAACCAAAAAAAACACACATTTAAAAAACGACTACCTGCTTAAGTGCTGTACCTTCTGACTGAAGCACAGGGACTTGCTCCCCTCTATCAATATTTGGTTAGAGTCAATGTGCGGGTACGAAAAAAAAAGTGTTGAAAGAGGGAAGCAACTTCAAGCCAGTCCCTGTGACTGCAGCTTGTTCATGTTGTGATGCGTATATTTGTTTGACATCTCATTATCGCCTTAGACTATCATGAAATAACGCAGTTATACTCAATAAAAATGTCAGGGGCAGTTTTCATGGTTTTGAAAAAATCAAACAAAATAATCCCGGAATTTACATCCAGAATTTCCGGTTTGATGAAATTTTAGAATCTCTGTTTTATTTCCGGTTTAAAAAAAGTTTTTTTTGTTAATTATTAATTCTTTGACAAGTAAGTTTACTTTGACTGTTGATACAAGGGTATAAAGATTCATTCAAAGCACTATTTCAAATTTTAACCCTGTATCGCTACAAGAAATCAATTACTTTGAAAAAGAAGTTTGACCACACGTTACTGTTGTCCTTTTCTGTTGACATTTGCAAATTATTTGTCTTGAATTTTACACATTTATGCACACTTTTTATTGACAATAATATGAGGCAGGTAAAACCTGTTACGCTCCCGAAGTTTCAGTTAATTTAATTTTTTTGGTTCGAAAATAAAAACAAACTAGCTTTTCTTGTGTGTTACATGAGCGTTTAATGACGTCTAAAATTTTCAAAGATAAAAACGTTAAAAAGACGCCGAAAGTTCGGGAAACAGCGCGTGCTAAACCGGACGTTGAAGGAAAATTCAGCCCATAGTTCAACTAAAATATTGACATTTCTACCATTATTGCTCCCTTCGGGAGCTTATAATTTTTAAAACAGCATGCACGGTGCACTAGAAATAAACATTCATGTATTCAAATATTTAGGCCCCTGCAGTGTCAAACATGTCCTGTGACCTGTTAAATGGCTTTCTATGAGCAACTTTTGACCTACATGTAACTTACAAGGCTCTATAAATATATTTGAGTGAAAACAGCCTACCTTGCAATTACATCCAAAACAACCTGTGACCTTATTTAAGATATGACAACTTCAGATAAGTTTTTAAAGCAGCCATGCAGCAATTGTGAAGGATACTCTTCGTGAGCTCCATACTTTACCATCTTCCAACAAGATTTAAGCTTCCTTAGACCAGCTAAAGATTCCTGATCATGAGATAATGCTACAAATCAAAAATCATTACTGAAAAATTGGTTGGATTTATAGAACATCATTAATGCATGACCAAAGTGGGTTCACCCCTTTTGGAATTTTCTGGATCTGCCACTGTATATCATGTATATCATAGGTTTGAAAAGGCTAAGACAAAATCAGTGGATATACATTGCAAGATGAATTAAAAATGGATAAACACACTAAATACCTAAACTGCAATCAGCATTCAAATTAGATAAGAATGAACCCAGGTGCTCAAGAAGGGTAAGCAGTTTCTATTGTAGGTCATATCAGATTAAGAAAATACATGTAACAACAATACAAACTTTCTATGACATAGACAGTAGAAGATAATAAGTGTAAGCGACATAACCTTCATATCATGCATATGGTCCTAAAATGTAGATTAAAAATATATTACATGTACAATGAATTTAAAAAAAAAGAAAAGTACGGTAATGCAAGAAAATATGTTGGCTTTTTGCTTTGAGACTGATGAATAAAGTTCTTCTGTGTAACTCAGACGATCAGATGAATATTCCAAATAGAAGATAATGAGATCCAAAGTCTTGTTGTCTTGTCTTGTCTTGTAGCTCATTGTTTTATCGTTCTCAGAATACAAAATACATGTATCAAAGCCGTATCAAAAATACAAGAATGGCAGTCTTCCATCGATGAAATATGTCGCCTGCGTCTTAAATTATTCTGTAAACACAAAGAGGATGAGTAACAGGCATTAAAATGCTTTACACCATATAGTACTACATGTATATAATAGGAGGAAACTACATACCAAATATCAAGTGGCTGTGACAAGTAGTTGCCAAGAAAACTGTGACAGAAATTTTTGTGACGTCTCAGGACGACCCAAGACAATGGATAGTGTCAAAGTGAGTCCTATAAGTCGCTTGCAACATGTTGTAGGCAACATTTATGGTAAATTTGGTTATGCTGTATATGCATATTTCAAGGAGAAACCTCTCATTAGCAGCATTTGAATTAAAACATTTGAATACAGTGAAAGAAACCTGGTGTTTTAAACATGTAATACCCTAATTTTTACATATAAGTTCACATTGCGATTGGGTTATGTGTGTTTTTTGTTTGTTTTGTGTTCATTTTTGGCCGGATGATTTTATGTCTACCGATTTTGTATTTTCAGATTACAGATTTTTTATTGCCTCTTTGGTGCACCTTTGCTTTTATCTGTTTCAGGACATACATAACATGGAGGAAGAAGAAGAGTTATCTGCTGATTCCCCACTTTTTAAGTCCATTCAAAGTGTGGTAAGTGAATCTCTAATTTAAATAATTAAGTGAATGTTAAAAAGAAATATCCAAAGAAACAGTGTTTTTGACTTATCCTTAATTTGTCATAAAACAGATGTTTGCACCTCAAGGCAAGTTGTGCATGGCTGCTTACAACAGCATTAAGCTGAATAATTTTCTTAAAGTTAATACAAGAATACTATTTTATCGGCCAATGATGGGCCATGGAGGAGCAAATATGTAACACAACATGTATAATCATTTCAGTACATGTACATGTATAATGTATATGAATCATAAGTATAAGAGAAATCAAACAAACATTTACCAAATACCAATGTGTTTTCTCAACTGCAATATTATATATCGTGTTTCTGGGTCAGAATGCAATTTTGTGACTATTTTCGCAATTCTTTGTAAAAAACTATGATATAACTATAAAAATGAGTCGATTTCAGACTATTATTTTCACTAAATGCTGTGAAACTGTGATTATGAATTGCCCTTTTTACAGTAACTGTTTTTATATTGAACCTCCTATAAACCTGTTTAATCAATTTAATAATATTGTCAAATGCTGTCCAACAAATACCTGCTTCAAAAAACATTTGTTTCAGAAACAATATTTAAAAGAAACCAAAATATGCCCTCATGGCCAATGGAAGACCCAACTGTGGTTTTATTATTTTGTTGTTAGGTATCAATTGTTGTAGTTTAACCCATGAAAATAAGTTCTCAACAAGTGGGAAATTAAACATTGCTTTGTATGCTTGTCACTTCATAACTATGAATTTAAAAATCCACAAACTGACACTTTTCTTCAAAAAATCATGAAAATTGATGCCAAGGAAAAAAATGAATCCACAGTAAATTGTAAAATATTTTTTCTGTGACTTTCTCTAGTGTGATGAACTAACCCAAAGAGGCCAAGAATATCTTCTTGTTACTGCCGACCCAGCAAGCCAAAGCTGTATGAAAATTGGGTCTGACAAGGGGAGAGAATTCCTAGATGTTAACTCTGATGTGGTCATCAATTTCTTCTCATTTTGTTTTGGTAAGTTACACAGGCTGCTGATTTAAAAAAAAAAAGCAATTATTTTTAGCCATTATATTTTACTGATACCTATTCTATGATAATGTAGCAATAAAAATACTTCTGACCTAAAACCAAAGAAAAATTATCATTTAGGCCAATTTATAAAATATCCAAAATTCTCATCCCCTCCCACCCTAATTTTTAGGCCATCTCAAAAACTTACACAGCAAAATATGGTATACTTATTTACATTTTCAACAAATTATGATCATTTTTGTCAATTTCTTTAAAATGGCAGAATAATGTATCAACAAAAATGCAGCCACCCGCTTTATATTTTCAAGAATTCTTGATATGAATCTAGCAATTCATTAATTATGGCCTCTAAAGTATGTCTTGCCTGTCGGCATTATCACTGAACTCATTGAAGGTCTAGCTGGGCCTTCAGAAAAGTTAAGGTCAAGGTCATGTGACAGGTGACAGAATTCCATTTAACCGTCACAAAAATGTCTTAAGTGTGTTCTAAATACCACTTTTCAACTCATCAGAGGTGCTCTTGATAGCTAAAAGGGTAAAAAAAAAGCCAAACACAATATGAATATAAAGAGCATATACATTTTTGTAACATACACTGTATAACCATGATAACATAAAATGTTTTTGAAAGTTTAAGTTTTACTTTTTAATTTCAGGAGCTGAAATAATAGGTGATCCAAACGCTCAACTGGAAATATCCACTGAAGACCAGGCACAAAGTGAGGGACATGTCAGAAATACCAATGAGGACCTAGTGACTACTTCTGATATATTAGATCCAAGTACCAATACAAACCTAGAGGATGACACAGTTTCAACAGAGGTCAATAATGGTGGTATTGACCAGGTTAATAAAAGCAATATTGACCAAAGTGATGGACATGTCAGAAATACTAATGAGGACTTAGCCACTACTTCTAATATCTTAGATCCAAGTACCAATACAAACCTAGAGGATGGCATGGTTTCTCTAGAGGTCAATAATGATAGTATTGACCAGGTTGATAAAAGCAATATCGACCAGGTCAACAAATATGATATTGACCAAAGTCAGATTGAAAAGAAAGATGGAAATGAAATTATTGATTTGATTAGTGTTGAAGCAGCACGAGACACAATGAAAGATATCTCTACAAAGACCATTGCAGATAATACTAATAGCAAAGATGTTCAGAATATTGAAAATGAAGCTATTGGTGATGAATCAACAGTAGTCACATTCAGAGAAATTGAACCTGAACCAGTAGCCATAAGTATGCCTGAAATGGTAACACAGGATCTTGTTAAAATAGTAAATGAAAGTTATGGAGACGTTAAACATAGATCAGAGGCTACAAATACTGAGCTACATAAGGATGAACCCTCTGAAGAACCCTCTAATTTAAATAGAATAAAAAGATCAGTATCTAACAACATTGATCAAAATCATCTCATACAAACAGTAACAGATAATTCTGACAAAGGTAAATCAAACCTGTTAGCTGAAGCAAAAGTTGAGGATCCTGGAAAAAAGACTGATGTTCTGACTACATATACTAACAAAGAAAGCAAAAAAGATAAACCTTCATCAACACCTAAAAATAAATTAACCACAACGAGAAGTAAAAGATCCCCAAAAGAAGGTAAAAAAGTATCAAATCTAAAATCTAGTGAAGGTACACCAAATAATTTGGCTTTGAATAAGAGCAGAGTCAACAGTTCCACCCCTGCTAGACAAAATGACACAAATTCAACACCATGTAAGCCGACCTGCTCCATATGTCGAGCAACATTCTCTCGTATTCACAGCTTAAAAGGTCACATGCTTATAAAGCACCAATTAGAAGTTAGCTTGGTAGAACTTGAAACTGGTTCACAGTCATCTAAAGAAAAACAAGGTACCAGTGAAAAACAACCAATGACCAAATCACAAAGTAAAAAGAGCAGTGTGAAAAAGGAGAGCTTTTTGACTAGTGAAGTAGAGAATAGTTTGAATGAAACTGAAAGATTAAAGTCAGTAGAAGTTGAGAATGATGAAATTAAAATAAAAAAGGAAGGGAAGAGGAAACTTTTCACAAATTCTCACAATATGCAAAACAAGAAATTTAAAGCTGATAATGATAGCAATTATCCAGAAATTGATGATAATTCTGACAATGTGGCAGAGGATGTTGAAGATAGTGAAATATTACCTCTGGAAAAGAATTCTGTTGTTGTTTTAGAAGAAAACCATGATGAAAATGTTCCAAAGAAAATTGGAGAAAATAAAAAGATATCAAAGAAAGATGGTAAAAAGTATGACAAAAATATATACTGTGATTTGTGTAATAAGTACTTCCAGAAAGAAATTAATTTAACGATCCACAATTTGCGATTTCACCCTAGTCGTCTTATGATGCATTTTGCCAATAATTCCATGAATCTTATAAAACAAGAAGCTGTAGAATTAGAGGATCAAAATGACTCAGTAAATGCTTCTATCAATGTTTCCTTTGATGACATGAGTAGTGATGTGAAAGAGGAAGAAAATTGGGACTTAACGCAAGAGAATGATGACGTATCTAATATCGACGGCATCATTGACCCTAGAACTAGAATCAATGAAATAAAGGACAATGCAAAACTACAAGAATTTTTCAGAATTTCTGAAGCTGAAAATCAAAAGCTGTCAATGAACTGTAACAATTGTGACTTCACTTGTGAAGAGTTCCATCTCATGCTGGTTCACCTTGCCAGAGATCATGCTCAATTGGGACCAGATATTGATTTTATGATGCATTGTTTTTATGGGGTGAAAATCCCAAACAAAAAATGTGATGAATGCTCTTTAGTATTTAAATCTCTGGCAGCTCTCTGGAATCACATTGTTAAAGATCACCCTGATAGTACTAGAAAAAGTACTAAGAAAAAGAGGCTTAACGAAATAAAACAACAGTATAAAACAAAGAAAACAATCTCTAAGTGTAGTATATGTTTTGAGACTTTCCCTAGTATAAGAACACTTGATAGTCACATGTCAAGTCAACATCCAGAGGTTGGAAAAAGATTCCAATGTCCACACTGCTCTCAGGCATTCAGCACAAAACCAAATCTGACGAGACATTTTAAAACTATCCACTTGGATGAGAAAAAATTTATATGCGATATATGTGGAAAGGCATTCAAACAAAACGTGACACTGCAGTTTCATCGACAAACTCATGAAGAGGATAAACCAAGGCTTTTTGAATGCCACATTTGTAATAAGAAGCTCCGAAAGAAAGAAACTCTGCAGATCCACTTGCGGCAACATGAAGGGATTAAACCGTACATTTGTGAATTTTGTGGTATGGGCTTTTCACAGAATGGCAATAGGAATAAGCATGTACAGCAGATACATAACGATGTGAGACCCGTGTCCTGTGATAAGTGTGGTCGATCGTTTAAGCTGACAGAGCATTTAAAACGACACATGAAAATGCATCAGATCCGTGAAGGGGAAGCTCCTGAAAATACCTATTTATGTGATATTGAGGGCTGTGGGGCTCGCTACACATCATCAACACAACTTAGAATGCATACTATGTCAAAGCATACGAACCAAAGGCCTTTTACGTGCAGCACATGCGATAAGGGGTTCATTACTAAAGACAAACTTGCAAGGCATGAACAGATACACATTGAAGGATTGTTTGAATGTGAAATTTGTCAGAAAAAACTTCCTAATAAAGAATGTCTGGCTATACATACGAAATACCATCAGATTGGTAATGAGGGGGATCAGTTTGCAGATATTGAAAACTACGACACTGTTATAATACCTCAGGAACATGGTGCTCCAATAAAGGTTCAACTGGCTCATGCAGAGCCCATAACAGCAGATGCATTGACGGTCGATCTTGGTCCTGATGACACAGACGAACAGACATATTATATAGAAACCACAACTGGAGAAGAAGAGGACTCACAACAAGGAGATACCAATACTATCGTGGTGGATCCTGTTGTCATTGAATCTGTTCTAGGGGCCACCTGCTCTGATGAGCAAACTGTATATTATTATGTTACTGATAGTTGAATGCTGTATAATGATTTAATGAAATTGTAAACATACTTATTTTCTTAGATTTTGGGGTTAGGCATCTTTCGCGAAATTAAATACCCATTAAAAGAAATAATATGTATGCAATTAGTACAATACTGAAATTAATATGTAAAATTAAATACCTGTGAAATTCAGTAAAATTCAAAATTGTGAAAATAAGTAAATTGAGATGCATAGGAATAATTTTTAAAATTTTGAGAGGTTGTGAGGTATTATGTGATACTCTAAATGTTTCCTTAGAAGAATGAAATTAAATGTTAAAATCATTTTTCAGCCATAAATTCTGAAAAAAATGTTTAACACAATATATGAACAGCTCCTGATCTAAGAAAGATAACTCTATTCAATTTTTCTTTCTTTAAGAACAAGCAAAAAATTCTGAGTTTATGTAAGGCCACTTTCAGCATTCTTTTGATTAATATATATATCTGATAAGATACCTTGTATTTTCTTATGATGTATTTTTGTTTGCCTGTAAGAAATACAATCATGGTTTGTATGAAAGTTGAAATTAGTATGATATGAATTGAATTTGTACACGTAAAAAAATTTGAATATCAATGATAATACTCAAAAATATTCCCTATTAATATTTGCATGATCTCTAACCATTAGTTGCCTTTAGATGTTGTTATGTTACATGTAAAAACATCTTCTTTAATCATGTTAACACTGTTTAAAGTTATGAAGCACTGGGCATTTCAAATAAAACTAAAGCAAGCATTTTGATCTATGTTGAAAAAAGTTATGAGGTAAAAAAAAAAAGCTGACAGAAGCAGAGGAACCAATGGGCTATGGGGCACTGGAATACAAAACAACTTACCCTGGTAAGTGCAGTTCTCTGTAAGAATCAGGCAAAATCGAAAATTTTTGAATCATGATTTTAACAACACACGGATCTGACAATGAATTGTCATTCAAAATAACATTCTTTAGGAAGAAACAATCATTAGTTGTCTCTCAAGTGTCAGAGGATGGAAAAACATTTCTGTTACAATGATAGGGATTTAGTATGACTTGACACGAGTTATCTCCCTTAGATCCAAATTTTGTATGCATTTCAACCAAAATATATCTCAAATTCCTGACGCTTTTGAGTAGTGCCAATGCATTTTTTGTTACTTTTTAGGCATTTTGAACATTATTTTGAAGTCAAACTTGTGTGTTTTTTAAATCATGATTCAGCATTGCCTGATTCTTACAGAGAATAGCACTGAATAGCAATCAGCAATGCAAACTCAAGTCATAATGAGAGTGAACTCAGGTGCTCCAGAAGAGTAAGCAGTTCCCGCTTGCTATAGCAGACATGGTAAAGCCAAAGAATGGTACATGTTTCATGAATTTAACACTGAAAATTCATGTTTGGGGTGCATGTAATGGGTTTTAATTCAAACATTTCAATTTAAGTTTTTTTAACAAATGCTGTAAATAGTTATACTTTAATGGTTGACATAACTTAATCTATTCATGAATATTCAGTTGTGCTAAAATATGTATTTTTGTTCACTCTCTTTCATTGATGTGTGAAGTATTGAATTCTGCATTTTGTCTGTCAGTTTTGAACACCATGAATTTCATGAAACTTACCACCATTAATGCTTGTGATGTAAGAAGGAAAGCTATTGATTATGAGGTCAAAGATCAAGATCACAACTTCTGAAAAATTTTGAAATTGAAAGCTCGATTTTGATTCAGAAGCATAACTTTTGAAAACTTTGATAGAATTCATTAAACTTATGAGGTATTTATCTACTTTTTTTTAATGGTTGATTAGGGGTCAGTTACTTTATACTATTTCATTTAATCTTGCCAAAAAGACTTGAGAAGAACTATAAAAATGAAATACATGTTTAGTAATAAGGAAGAAGCCTTATGATTTTGAGGTCAAAGGTCAAGATCACTTGTAAATTTTAGACTGAAATAAGCTTTCAAATACAACTATTGAATGCCTGGATAGAATTTCACAAAACTAACACAAAGAATTCCTTGATAGGGTATAATAACTTGTAACTCATTAACTTAAACAGATAAAAAAATCCGAAGGAGCATAGCTCTTCATAATCAAAAGCTCTACAAAAGTCTCCATTGGCTCGAAGTTGTTGTATGGCGCCTTATTGGGGCCCGGTCCTTCAAAGGTCAAAAACAGTTATTTCATGTTTTGTTCTATTTAGAATAAATACTTCTGCAGAAAGAAAAAAAGATATTGCTTGCTTTAACTTTCAGCTCATTAAACTACAAAATTCTCTAGTAGGTTCAAATTGTTATATGACCTCTTATAGGAGTTATGGCCCTTCAAAGGTGAAAAAAGTAAGTTTTTTTTTCAAGTTTAAATTGTTATATATTATCATAGACCTGTATATTAATATACAGATCTATGATATTATGAAAAACATTGCAGAAAGAAAAAATCTGCTGCTTTTTTAAACCTTTAGCTCAATGAGTTCTATAAAAGTATCCCTTGGGTAGAAGATGTCAGATGACCCCTTATAGGAGTTATGGTCCTTTAAAGATGAAAAAAAGATTTTACATGTGTTATCCTATAGCATAAGAGTATTGCAGAAAGAGAAAAGCTATTGCTTTTTATACGACCGCAAAATTTTTGCGATCGTATTATGTTATGGCGATGTCGTCGTCGTCGTTGTTGTTGTCGTTGTGGTCGTCGTCTGTGGACACTTTGGTTTCTGTGCCATAACTTGAGTAAATGATGACCGAATGTTATGAAATGATAAGATGTTTGTTACAGCTAAAGGAAGTTTTGTATTGTATTTAGGGATTGTGGCCCCTACCGTTTTAGAAAAAAGGGTAAAAACGGGTGTATTGACCAAACTGTTGTACTTTATTCATTCGATTTTGAAAATTCTTTTTTTTATTGAATTCATCACTAAATTCTGTCAACAAAATGTTTCAATAGTTTTGATATATGTTGCACTGTTACATTGCTACTGGGGGTCAAAAAGGGGCCACCCCAAAAAATGACTTTTTTATTTGTGGTCCGATTTTCAAAATCTTTTTTTTTCATTGGAACCCGTGTGAAAATCCCTGCCTGCATTTTTCAATCAGATTTGCAATATCTCTTACCGTTTTTGAGAAATTATGGGTGAAGGGGCCAAAAACGCCATTTTTAAAAGTTTGTCAAGGCAAATAGTTTTATACCAAAAATTTAGTTGCAGTGGGCCAGTAAATTGTTATGAAGTTTTGATATGATTATATCCACTAAAGGAATGTTGGTCTTGTATTTGGGATTTGTGGCCTCTACTGTTTTAGAAAAAAAAAGGCAAAAAGGGGCGAAAACGGGTGTATTGTTAAAACTGTTGTAGAATGGTTTTTATTCATTCAATTTTGAAAATTCTTTTTTTGTTGAAGTGCTCATAAAATTCTTTCTACCAAATATGTCAATGATTTTTAAATGTATTTCACCATTACATTGCTTCAGGGGGCTAAAGATAGGCCGCCCTTAAAATCAACTTTTTAGCTCACCTGGTCCATGTGAGCTATTGCCATCACTTGGCGTCCGTCGTCGTCGTCGTTAACTTTTCTTTGAAAATCTTCTCCGAAACGACTGAAGGGATTGCTTTGAAACTTTGTTCACTTCATCTATATGGGATGTCCTCTACCAAGATTGCACAAATTGTGACCGCCGTCCAAACAACATGGCCGCCGTTACTAAAAATAGACCAGGGGGTCAGACTACTGTTTTTGGCTTGTAAATCAAAAATGTTCAGCTTATTTAGCTCAACTAAAGTCTCCATAAGGTCGAAGTTGTCAGATGACCCCTTTAAAGGAGTTACGGCCCCTTAAAGGTGAAAAATGCATTTTTTCATGTTTTTTGATTATAGAATGAAAACTATTGCAGATAGAGAAAAGTTGTTGCTTGCTTTAATGTTCAGCTCATTTAGCTCTACTAAAGTCTCCATAGGGTCGAAGTTGTCAGATGACCCCTCATAGGGGTAACATCCTAAAATAACATTTTTTTTTCATGTTTTTGGCCTATGGAATGAAAACTATAGCAGATAGAGAGAAGCTATTGCATGCTTAAATGTTCAGCTTATTTAGCTCTACAAAAATCTTCATAGGGTCGAAGTTGTCAGATGTCCCCTTATAGGGGTTACGGCCCCTAAAATAACGTTCTTTCATGTTTTTGGCCTATGGAATGAAATATATAGCAGATAGAGAGAAGCTATTGCTTGCTTAAATGTTCAGCTTATTTAGCTCTACAAAAGTCTCCATAGGGTCTAAGTTGTCAAGTGACTCCTTATAGGGGCTAGGGCCCTTAAATTAACGTGTTTTTTTTCATGATTTGGGCCTACTGCTACAGAATGAAAACTATATTAGATAGAGAAAAGCTGTTACTTGCTTAAATGTTCAGCTCATTTAGCTCTAGAAAAGTCTTTATAGGGTCGACATCAAGACCAGGTGAGCGATTCAGGCTCCTGGGAGCCTCTTGTTTATTTTTGGTCCGATTTTTAAAATGCTTTTTTCATTGGATTCATTGTGAAAATCCCTGTCTTATTTTGTCAGATTTGCAAAATCTTTTACGATTTTTGAGGAATTAGGGGTCAAAGGGCCAAAAATGCCAATTAATACATGTATCTAAATAAGGCTTTTTGTATTAGATGTTGATGTAAATATATATGTGTCAAAAATGCATTTTTAAGTCCACCACAGGATGCATGTGTCAAAAAGCTTTGTAAGTCCACCATGGGCTTCATGTGACCAAAGCAATGGACTATCCATATTGGGCCTCCAACGTACAGGGTTCAACTTGTTGCGGTCGTATCATGCTGCGCTCGGCGTAGCTTTGTATTTAACCTTATGATATTTGGTTGATGTTGTCAATCGATCCCTTATATAGAGGTTATAGCTCATAGGAGAAACCTTTCTGACTTAAAGACAATGTAAGCTCCTGGGAGACTCTTTGTTTGTACGACTATAAAAAAGGAAAAAGACCAAGGTATTCCTACTTCCCAAGTATGGAAAGTGGTTGTATATAATGATAGGAGTGTCCTTCCATTACACCCTGTTGCCGCAACTCCTCGCATTGGAATTCATAAAATCATTGTGACATATGGTAGATGTGCATTTCCTATTTTAAAATTTGATCTTTTCGATGTCTGGGTTACCTGAGACAATAATTCAGGGGCTACCAATTACCGAGAGCAATGACAATTGCAGTTTTTATACGACCGCAAAAAAATTGCGGTCGTATAATGGTATGAGGCTGTCGTCGTCGTCGTCGTCGTCGTCGGTGTTGTCTGTTAACTTTAGTGTTAAGTTCTAGTTATCTGATTGCTATGAAATTTGACGGTGAAGTTCCTTACCATAAAAGGATGGATGGTATTGATTTTGGGGGCCCCCCTTTTTTCTCTTTTATAAATTAGGGGCCAAAAATGCTACTTTTTTGTTTGTTCCCACAATAACTTTTATTCTGGTTAACCAAATGCTTTGAAATTTTACCATAATGTTTCATTCCAATAAAAGGATGAATGGGATTGATTTAGGGGCCTCCCTTTTATTCGTTTATAAATTAGTGACCCAAAACGGGGCAAAAATTCAAATATTTTATTTGTTCCCACAATAACTTTGCATGGTTCTGGTAGGTCAATTGTTATGAAATTTGACAATGATATGCCTTACCATTATACCATAAAAGGATTAATATTGGGGTCCCCTTTTTTTCATTTAGAATTAAGGAGCCCAAAAGGGGCAAAAAATCCGACTTTTTTTATTCAGTCTGGTACGATTTTAAAAATTTTGTATGCAAGTTTAGTCTTGTCAAGTGGTGGATAGAAAATGGAGGATTCATTATTGCTTTATCCCCCCCCCCCCCCAATTTTTGAAATAGGGGCGAAAAGGGGCCAAAATTGAAACTTTTATATAAATCCGATTTCAATTTTTTGGGGCAAATAAATTCTTGTAGTGAATTTACAAAATTGAATGTTAATTTTTGCAACACTTCCCTCCCCCTAATTGCTGATAGGGGCCAAAAGTAGCAAAAGTGAAAGGTAAAAGATACCAATAATTTTGGGCCAAAAGGGGTAATGTTTTTGTAACTGTAATTTATTTTGATCTGCTTTTGATAAAAAAGGGAATTTCTTGTGAAATGTGGATGGATAGTCCACCAAAGGCTGCATGTGCCAAAAAGCTTTGTCAGTCCACCATGGGCTGCATTTGTCAAAAAACTTTGTCAATCCACCTTGGGCTGCATGTGTCCAGAGCAATTGATTGGGCCTAAAATGTACAGTGTTGGACATGTTACGGTCATATCATGCTGTGCTAAGCGAAGCTTTTTATTATTTCTACGGGGTATCAAGACAAACTGCTTTTAACTGATTTTGTTGGACTTTTCGGTTCGGTAGTTTACCTGTTGTCTTCAGTCATTTTCTGTAGTTCAAAATCAAATTTCTTTACTCTTACAGTAAATGCATTGGTGAAACCCTTTCCAGTTTGCATTGTAAGTGTGTGGCCCTCGTAGCGAATTCAGTTTAGCTTACCATAATTACTCTACAAAGGAGTCTTTAGTTTGCATGGGAGATTGAATTTCTCAAACATGGGACAACCTTTTTTTCTCGTCCATTTCGATTGACTATAGCATCGTATCTTGAGGCACTAATGGTGGCGAGAGAGACGCATTTACCTGTCACACCACCGCCAAACCTTTTATACAGTTTTAACCGTTTAGCCTATGCAATAACGTTCATACATAAATTTGACGATTTTTAGCGTGTTATAAAACCGTAATGCTAACCATAGCGGTGCAAATGAGAAAAATGTCACGTCCCTCGCACGTTGCAAAAAAAAACC
Source organism: Arcuatula senhousia (assembly GCA_963971305.1). Taxonomy (NCBI): domain Eukaryota; kingdom Metazoa; phylum Mollusca; class Bivalvia; order Mytilida; family Mytilidae; genus Arcuatula; species Arcuatula senhousia. The sequence continues at coordinate 50,821,273 of OZ020306.1, forward strand.
TGCTGAAGGTTTCGATAGGTATAGGACCCGTTGGATCCCCTGTAGGTTAACTAAATAATCAGATCCTATCCTTTTTGTAGTGGCAGTCAAAACTCTTCGATTAGCCTTGTGTTCCCATTTCATCATCATTCCATGTTCATTTCTTCACTCCTTTCCTGTTCCCTGTTGATTTTGTGCTGCTTGGGAGTATCAATATCTAACTAACTAACTACAGCAGAAAAGGAACTTTTCTAAAATGCGTCTAGCGCGTTATCGAAAGACCAGAAAACAACAAGTCAATGCATTATCATGTTATATGTTTAACTTAAAAACCCCAATTTAAAACTTTTGTCAGAGTATTTCATTTTGTTTTCAATGCTAAATTCAGTGCTAATTGAAGTCAAGATTTAGTGGAAAAGAATAAGCAAATTTCAATTCTTCCCTCTTGATTTTCGGCACGTAAAGAGGCAGATGTTTGTTAAATCCACAGGAAACAGTTAAGTAACAAACAAAAAATGAATTTGTTCCAACACAAGAAAACTTTCATAACTCGCTCCATCTTAGAATATGATGAATGGGGTATTCTTTAATTGGTATATTTCAATTAACACCTAAATGTTCACGACTTAACTTTGCTTTATCGGTGGTAACGCCCCATCCTTGTAACTGGCGAAGATCAAAGGTTACTCTACCTGTAAGGTGTCAAACTGTTAAATGTATTGCCGATTAATGGGCTCACCTGTTTAGGAAACGTTGAATACATATCCCGCTAACCCGCGCTTCGAAATACATGTATGAATTTCAATGGAACTTGGTTCCATGTGTCGAGTTGAAACTTGCGCTAAGAGTGCGTCAGTTTTTGGAGCTCTACATACACAAATTTCGTTTTACTAAAAATGATGCTTGAAAATAAAGCGTGTATATAATAGTTTTATAAGTCAATAGGAACATAAAAACCCTATAGTATTCTGCATGATAAAGAAGAATTCATTCTTCACGGTAGGGTGCAAACAGAAAATAAAGTATGAGTTTTGGGAGAAATTTTCAAGACAATATATAGATAAACTCCAGTCGAACAAATCACACACAAAAAAGACAAAACAACTTAATTTGAATTTAAACCATACGGAATCATACTTCCCCGTTTGGGGCTGAGACAATAATTACAGAGATTAGTCTCCACGATAAATCCAAAATAACAGTGTCTCCGCTCTAATTTGTAAATTCAGATTCGGCCTGTTGAAATAGGCACTTGCATTACAAGCGAGTAAACTTTCGTTATGATTTTCTCAGTTTGGGGTGAGCAAATGGCAACTTTTTTCAGATTCAATATTTGTCTAAAACTTGCAAAACGAGGACTTATTATATCTGGCAAAATAGTTCTGACAGATTTTTTTTACTCATTGAGTATCTAAGATCTGTTGATTTTGTTAATTTTCTGTCATTCAATCAAAAAAATGTTTGGATCTAACCAAGAAATAAACCATAGAGTCGTATATATGTGTCGCTAGTTCTAAGCAGCAATTTTGTCCGTCCGTCCGTCTTTCCGTCCTGACGTCTGTCGCACATTGAAGGATTTCTCTTATTTTGGGAGGATTCTTCCTGAAATAATGTAGATATACACCCCGTATCATGCTTCTTTTATTATTTATCTTCGAGCGGGTGTTTTTATTTGTGAGTTGTGACTCGCAACTTTTCTGTAGCTTGCATTAGGAAAGTTTCTAATGTACTCGTATATCGGGTCTTTACTTGTGGTGGTATATTTTCCCATGAGTATTTGTTTAGCCGCAATCACATCAATCATAAAAATAGTTATTGTTTGATTAATTAACAAACAGGGTGTGATAATTAATGTATTGATTAATCACCAAACTGTTAATTAAGAAAGTATTGACTGCCGATCAAACTGTTACAGTTCATTACAAGTATGTAACGACATCAAAGCCCACTGATTACAGGTGTAAAACTTTGCAATCGAAAAATATGTGTGATATATCCTCCCTGCGGTGACATAATTATTGTATTTTGTAGCTTTGATATGATAAAAGGTGTAAGTAGAAATTAGAAAATTACCATGCTAAAATGAATAATAGTGATATTTTTCAGTTTGCATTTGAATGTTTTTAATGTAAAAAAGAACAACAACAAAAACATTCAAACTGAGGGTGGTTATACTTTAATATTTTATTTTCTTATCAATGAAATCCCATATTACAGAATAAAAAACAAGTAGTATATGCATGGCACAAAATCACATTATAGATATTGAAGCGAAACAAACCAAAGATAACATAGATGTTAGGCAGTCTATTTATTGATTTTTAAAATAAAATATTTTACAGTTACGAGTTTTATTCTATCGCCCTCATTATGTACATATGGCTCTATTTTACTTCAAAATATTCAAAAAATCTTAAAATGACTTTCTGTCTTTTCAAGATGACTTCTAGACTTTTTCTATGAAAAAAGACACTTTTAAACTTCTTACATCACTGTTTTTGTATCTTAAGTATATACATTACGTACGTCTCAAGTCATATAATTAGCCCCTTGTACCAGTGTCAAACGGTAGGGGACTGATAACGAAAGTTTCTGGAGGGAAATATACGTTACCGTGGTCATTATGGGCGCACCGTGGTATCGTACGAGACCGTAACGGGACCTTGTTAACGCCATTGTACGAGCACTTGTCACCGACGTTTGACAAGTAAAAATAAGATGTTGTCTTTTATCATTACATGATATCTTGAGGAGTTTTCTTGGGGATGTTTTTCGTGTCAGAGTGACATTTAGATAAATAAAATAAATAATAATTAGGGTTATTTTAATATTTAATTAAAAGTTTGCTGGACATTTCAATAATCGTGTTTTACGTTATCTTGTCATGAATCTTGTTTTTGGTAATCTATCTGTAATCATTAGAGTATTATAATATCCTAGAAAAAAAAAATCTGTTGATATTTATAAGGTAGTGCGTACACTAAAAAGAAAACACAAAAACGAATATACATATACATTGAAAATTAAGAAAGTTTTAGAAGGAATGTTCAAATGATTGCATAGATTGAGTATAATACTCAAATAAGAATATTCAAAGAAAATGAAAATCAAATACAATTTATTTTCAACATTATCAAGAACTTGTTTTTTTTTTAATTCCATTGAAATTTTCGCTCCTTTTTTCTGTTAGATAGAACTTTTACTTCTGATTTTTTTTTAATTTGTATTCGCTGTAAAGTAATTAAAAAAAAATTGAACTTGAGTTTTAATTTCTGAAAAGACAACGATGGTCATATTCTAAAATGAATTAGATTTCGAATAAAAAAATAATAAAAACTCTGATACAACGATGGTCATCTATTTCTACATTAATTCAATATACTGACAGGCCTGGAAGGGGAGAAGCAGAGGTACCAATGGGGCATCCGAACATCAAAGCCCGAAAGTGCAGAGACAAAACCAGTAAACACAAACAAGGACAGGACACACACAAAAAACAGACAACATATGAAACACGAAAACACAAAAACTACTGAATATCAATTAACAACAAAGTCGTAATGAGAGTGAACTCAAGTGCTCCGAAAGAGTAAGCGGTTTCTGCCTGCTATAGCACACCCGTGCTATTTTTTTTTTAAATTTGAAATATTGTTATCCCGGGTTATTTGTATTTGGGCTTCTGATACTGCTCATAAACCAATACAGACATTCACTTCAGACTCTTTTGATATTGCCCGACGGCTTTTACAACATCATCCACTTAAAAATCGTGTTTTTACACGTATGAACCTAATACATAAAAGCATTTCTTACATATTTATATAATAAAAAGTACTTATAAGTAGTTTAAGTTACATATTTCTCTGTAAACTTTTATCCGTCTAATATGAATTATCGTGTACCCCCTTTGCCGTTAAAGTACCGTTATCTTCGTATAGCTCATCCTTTTCAAGTGTGGCTTAATGATACATAATCGGATGACCCATCACCAAAGCAAACAAGCTCAGCCGCTCACTTGTTCGCGGTTCTTTTCAATACAGAAATATTTCACCAAATAAACTCGATACTCGATTCATTAGTCATAAAGTATTTAAATTTTATGAATTATCCTTTACTGTCTGACGATTAATATCATGGGGTTTTTAATTTTGATTTTAATCTTCATAATATTTAATATGATATGTTTATGAATTAAATGATCTGTCTCAAAATTTGGACAGTGTATGCTTAATTTAATCATATCGAGAAGAATTTCAATTAAATTTTAAATCAAGGTTTTTCTATAATCTTTGGTTTGTATTAGGCTTTTTTATCACCCCAACGAGGAACCGAATATGTTTTATCATTTTTTTCTCTATTTAAACAAGACATGTCATAATTTCACTTAAGCGGCAAATTCCAACGGGACTTTTAAACAAAAATTGTTGAAATCTTATGTATGTTTGTTGGAAAAATTATAAACCAATTTTTAAAGTTTTTCCATTCTTCGTTTTTTTTTCAAAAGTTTTTCTCTTTTTATTTTGTTTTGATTATAAATAATTACTATTTAAATATATATACTTTATGGACTAATTTTTCCGAAGAAAAGGTGTTCAATTTTTCACAATTGCACAATAAAACCTGACATATCATTTGTAAATCTACTGTAAAATTAAACAATTTTCTGGGAAATAATTGAAGATTTTCACATTACCATTGCATAACTTTGATGCCTACTTTGAAGTATTTACAACGACTGAATGTATCGTAAACATTTCGAACTAATGTATTCCCAATGTCTTAATGTGCATATAATTTGACACCGGCCACACGCGATTTGTAACGGTCGGTAGTTGGTCGATTTTTCACCTACATGAAAATTACAAAGATAAACACTTTGAATTGAATATGTAAACCGTTAGTTTCGGAGAAGATGTCAACCACCAGGGGACAATGGCGGGTCGCATCATGGTGCAGATGATGACATGTTCTGATCAATGTGGCCGTCTTAAAACTTTTTCATAGATCCTTTGTTTTCTTTGAAAGTGACTTGGGTTTGGCATTTGTGTCTTAATCTGTTTTTCGAATAATTATTAGATCCTTTCCAACTTTCAAAGAAAATGACTTGGCACCGGAAAGTTAAGTAACTCCGGGGTCCGGAATGGAGGCTGTATGTTTAGCATCGTTCTGACAAAAAAAACGGACTTTCTCGGATATTTTCTATTACAGAAATATCTGTCCTGTTTTCTTTTTTAACAAAAAGTTTCCACTTTGTCTTTATTGATCTTTAAAAATACCAATTTATCAATTGAAAGGTTCGTACACTATAACACCACATAGTACACAATTAATGCATTGGTTCGATTCTAAAACCATGAGGTTAATAAGAATAATTACGCATTCGATTCTAGTGCACTAGTATTTTTTTTTCGTCTGAAACTCTGTATAGCTTGTTTTGATTTTTTTTTCAAATACACTCATTTTTTATGTTTTATTTGTAAACTCGGTATAGCTAGAACAAGTAAATTCGGCAATAGTGTATGCATACCCGCATTAGGAGAATTTTCAGCTGCATTAGATTTTTCGATTTTAAAAATCATATTGAGGTAGAAATCAAAATGTTTCTTAAAGAAAAATGTTCTTCTAGGTCGTAACCAAATTTTTTTTCAAAATAGTGGTAAGCATAAACATAGATTAATATACAGATCTATGGCATAAAAGAAGTAAAAATAACATGTTATAAAATAATTGTTTTTTATTGAAATGATCTCTCGATTTTAAAATATATATGATAATAGAAGTTTCATATTTCACATTGTAAACATATATTTTACAATAGTTATTATTATCAAATATGGATTAATATCGAATATGTAAAGTGTTGTAAGCAAATAACTGTTTTACTTCTTTTGACCAATCAGAATCAACCATTTTCTCAAATCTTACAAAAGTGTGAAAGTATCCCATTGAGAAAAGCAACAAGTGGCGAAATTGAAATAGCCAATCAAATTGCGAGAAATCAGATGCTAGTCCATTACATCATGTATATACCAAACTGGACACTGGTCACTACAATCATAATGATGAATTAAATAAAACCATTAGGATATAATTATACCGTCCGGTCGGCAAAGTCCGAAAATAATCACGCGTCGCGATTTTGATTTTTAAAGTAGAAAAAGTCAGAAAACTGAACTTTTAAATTAGATAATGCTATTTTGGTTTTAAAGACATTGAAAAAAAATATTTTTGAAATGGATTCGTGTGTTTTAATTCCAGAACAATTTAGTTTAGTTTTGACATTGCATCCGAATCCCAAGAACGTTTTGGAAATGTCAGTGGCCGTTTGGAGCAATACCTATATTCCAACAGGAACGATTTTCCGTCCCGATGAAGGAGTTTTCAAGCTTGACAAGATAGAAGTGTTTTCCAAGTTACCAACAAGTGATGTAAGTTATTTGCATGCTTTAATTCATCTTTTTTCATAGTTTATTAGTTTAATAGCATCAACAGCTTTTTTTTTGCTTTAATCTGAATTTTTTTCTTAAAATTTAAGTTCCCGACATAGACCTGTATATAAATTTATTATACAGGTCTATGTTCCCGATAAGAAAAAAAACTTTTTTTCTATTACAGATTTTCTTGTTATTATACATTTTTGTATAATTTCTTTGATTTATATCGTTTCCAAATGCAATCTTTAAAAAATACAGATAATTGTGTTTTTATCTTCTTTTTATGAGAAGATAAGTTACAAAAATATACACTCTTTTTTTAATTGATAAAAATATGGAACAATGTGGAATAAAGATTTAAGCAAAATAAGGGGGGTATAAACAATCAATACCATTTAAAACTACCATGACCCTTTTCTTTTGATAATTTTCTTATAATTTCATTTTATTTAGAAAAACCCTAGGAATAACTAGTGTTATCGCCAACATGACATACATGTAATTTGTGTATCTAATTGATATCAGTATACTTTTTTGTTGGAGAGTTGCTGTTTTTTTTTTTCTTCAAACTCATGATAAAAGTAATTAAAAAGGCTAGCCGTCGTCCGCCCGTCTTTAAAAAGCTCACAAATATTTACTATCATAAAAAATATTACTTTTCAGACAGTTTATGGGTATTTTTATATTATAGGAAAAATTGTTGTTACTTTTATTCAGTACCATAGCACATTTACTAGTAACATTCGATGCATGGACCAAGATAGAAAAAACTTTCGATTTATTTATTTCAACTCAGCAAAATTTTGTTTCTATAATAAGCTATAATTCTATATATCTCTTCACACCTGTAACTCAAATAAATAAATAAGATTTTTCACTTTCCCATAAACTTATGATAATCCAAATGTCTCAAATCGGATATCCATCTCATCTTCCGTCTTAAATCCAACACCTAGGGTGAAAAACAATACCCCCTAACCCAATCTCGTTGGCAGTTTTTATCACCTCCCCTGATTTTCTAAGACGATTACCCTCAAAAACCTATCAAGAAAACGCGAGAAAAGTTTTATGCTAAGATGACATCTGAAAAACTCTTTTGTTTAAAATGTGTTTAATAAAAAGAGAAGTGGAAGATTAAGGAACTGCATAGGACTCTATTGGTGTTGACACAACCCGATTATTAAACAGGATTTATTTATCTTTTAATTTCAATTAAAGGTTCTATATGTAGAATATATATATATATATATATCTTTATTCTCTAAAAACCAATACAAAGGTACAGAGAAATAGAAACAATTAAATTTGTATAATATATAAATAAAATAAAATAAGGTTACAGTTACACTATAATAATAAAATTGTATAGTTGATGAGTTCTTGGAGGTACACATGTATATTTATAAACAGTAAAATTTATTACCCAGGAGATTCTATCTTTTTATTAATGATATGTATAAATTTACATAGCTTTACGAGATCTGGTGGATGGCTACTATTCATTAATTCATTTAGTTTAATAATATTGGGACGTATATAAAATTTCTGTTTAAGGTATATCTTCCTCTCATTGATAAGCATAGGGCAAACAAATAAATAATGAAATTCGTCCCCTATATCTTGATTTTGACAAAGTGTACAAATTCTATTCTCTCTTTGAATATTTAACCATCTACCAGACTCTATGGGCAGTTTGTGGTTCATCGTACGAAATTTACAAAGTGTTTTAGCATAATTATCATTTAGAATATTAAAGTAAAGTTCAAATTCTAATTTGTCTTTATAAATCCTATAGTTAAGAGCTTTTGGAGATTCGTGTACCTTGGAAAGCCAGTTCTGTTTAAAATTATCCAAGAGGGTTTGTTTAATAGAGAAGTATAACCAAGATGTACTAGTAAATGATTGTTCATTCCATACATATGATTTCCCACAATCATCTAGTATGGACTTAACATATTTTAGCCATGGAATATTAGCAAAGTTCTTGTGCGCAAGACGATAAAGAATACTTGGTATTTTTTCGTCTTTTCCACTAATGAGCTTTGACCAATATTTAATAACTCTAAGTTTTATACATATTTCAAGGGGGTAACGTCCTAACTCTCCATAAATCATAAAATCTGGTGTAGACTTTTTGACACTCATAAGTAGTTTACAGAATTTAAGATGTACCCGTTCGATGACTGCGTTGTTTCCCGTTCCCCATACCTCGCAACCGTAAAGTAAAATTGGCTGAATAACCTTGTCAAATAAATCTAATTGGCACTCTATGGACAAGTTGTGCAACCTGCCATTTCGAATGACGTCATACATCGCACGCATTGCTTTATCTGCATTATATTTTTTCGCTTTAGCAAAACTTCCTGATCTAGAAAAGACTACTCCAAGGTACATAAACTCATTTACAATATCTAATTCTTGTCCATTATATATAAACTTTAAATTATTTTGTGGTCTTCCTTTGGAAAAGACAACTACTTTGCTTTTGTCAGCATTGACTTTTAGTTTCCAGATAGAACAATATTCACTAAGACAATTGAGCTGATTTTGAAGATCGAGTTTAGATTCTGACAAAAGTACAGTATCGTCTGCATATAGTATAATAAAAAGCTTGATATATTTATCAAGTTCTGTTTCAATATCGTTTGAAAGGGTTTGTAAACCACAAATGTTATTATTTACCATGTAAGATTCTAAATCGTTGACATAAAGAGAAAATAATACGGGAGACAGATTTTCACCTTGTCTGACTCCAACGTTACAAGGAAAAAAGCTAGAGTATTCTACACCATTAAATATTCTTGATTTTATATTACTGTACATATTTACAATTACGTTATACATTTTGCCATCAATGGAAGATTCTAATAGTTTAGACCATAAACCTGGGCGCCAAACTGTGTCAAAAGCTTTAGCAAAATCAATAAAAGCACAAAAAAGTTTCTTCTTTTTCAGTCTAAGAAGTTCATATAACAAATGTAAGGAAAAAATGCCATCTACAGTAGAATAGTCATGTCGGAAGCCAAATTGATTCTCATTCAATAGCGAAAAATCTTCTAAGAAGGATGTTAACCTTGCATTTAATATAGATGTAAACAATTTACCCATGCAACTTAGAATAGTAATAGGTCTGTAATTTTTTGCATCAGATTTATCTCCTTTGTTTTTATAGAAAGGAAGTATATTTCCTACTAACCAAACTTCAGGTACAATTCCAGAATCAAAAATAATATTGAATAATTTAACATAAATTGGCATGAGTTGTGAACTAGTATTCTTAATATATTCATTCACAATAAGGTCATCGCCACAGGATTTACCATTTTTTAACTTATTAATACATTTAAGAATTTCATCTTCTTTGATCTCACCATTGATGACAGCATTTAAAGAATCGTTAACATATTCGTGTACATAAGAGTCCCGTTCTTCTTCCTCATCACTGGTATTCAGATCTTTGAAAAAATTTAAAAAATTAAAATTAAAATTAGAAAGAAAGTTGGAATTAATATTTGCAAAATTTTTACAACTCAAAAGAAAAACACTAAAGTAAATATTGTTAAAAAAAGATGTTTATATATATGTTTTATTTTCTTATGTTTACTGTCACGAGTTTCTTTGATTTTGATTTCTTTATTATAATAATTATTGAATTTGTTTACTTTACTTTTTTTATGAAGTTCAAGATTATGCTTGCTAATAGATGGACGTAAATTTCATTGAAAAATGTCAAAATAATAAACACATTGTCATTTTTTTAAATTAAATATTCCATGAAAAATGTTACAATGTAATTGAAAAGGTCTGTAAATAATATACAATGTCACTATGATTAGAAAGAGCCATGAGCATTGTGAAAAGATATATTTCAAATGTTTTGTAATAAAAGCCACATTAAAAGTTTGCATTAAGATGCCTTTTTGGGGGATCTTTTTGAAAAAGAGGATATACCCTTTGATCTAGGACAAAATATTGTTTGCTCATCGCCACTTTACACTAATGCGTCGAAGTATCACCTCTTACAAAAACATTTCAACGAAGCTGCGAAAAAGATACATCGCTAACAAAAGAGCCATTAAAATTCGGCACGCTCTTTGAGGGTTTCTTTTATTGAAATATTTATAAATATAATTCTCTTACAAATACTCTAACAAGTTGTTAATTCTAAAAGTCAACATAACTTTTAGAGTAATGATAGGGACCGCCACTTCAGTAGATAGACTTAGACGCATTATAAATAAAAAGAAAAACTATAAGTAATTGACAAAACCGGTAACGGAAGGTGTAAGATTTGCCGCCGGCTCAAAGTTCTTTTATCCCAAGTTATGATATTTGTAAATAGATTCTTTTCTTTTGCTTTGTTATTGCACTTCATTACAGGAAAATTATCAGTTTATTAATATCTGATATCATATTGATAATTGAGACTGATATTTATCAAATATTGTTACTTATTGTATACAAATGACCGACATCAAAAGAAGTGATCTCAATATTTTGGGGCTCTCTCGGGAGGCAATCTTTTTTCTGATCAAAGTCTTAACATGTAATCCTATGCACACCGGAACAGCAAAATATGTGTGAAGTTTTTGTAGTCGTAAACATATCATAATAAGGCATTTCACGCCTTTACTGTCTTTACTTTGCTAAATAAATTAACACATCACAAAACATTAATTAAGCAATTTGTTTCTAGTACTAGCATAAAATTTGCTTTGCTGGAAATCTTGGAACGAATCGGTTTTTTGCTTACGTTTGAAATCCCTGTGCAAGTTTCATTTCTCAATTTTGCAAGGGTAATATTGACAAATTTGAAATTTATCGGTCAGTTTCTGATCAAAGCCAGATACACACACGAGACATTAATTAGACCTGTTAATGAACTGCCCTGGTAGTCAATTATACAATTTATCCGTGTTGAAACATAAATACAAGTCCCGTTGAGAGGCGTGAAGGGGGCAAGACACGTCCTGTTTGAATTTTTCAACTTTGAATCAGAGATAGATGACCTCTCGTTTGTCATGCTTTTATCAAAGACGCATATCCACCCGACAGACGACAAAGGTCTTAGTTAACATTCGAGTTTTAAAAAGTTAAAAAGCAAGGAAAAAATCTAGGCGGACATGTTCCGTATGACTATTGGTCCATTAAAAAAAAACTGAAAACTTTAAAAGTGAAAAAATTCACCGCACAAAAATGGAAATGACTTACAGGCAATAAATTCAATATGGTTTTTGGTCGCTGGTTTCTTTAAAGTGATGGATGAGAATTAAATTTGTTCATTTTTGGTTTCCCAAATAGCCCCAAGTAAACGATAACCACTTATTAGAAGTTCATATTACCAGTGTAAACATTCTCGCTTTAGAGGTGTTATAATCATTAAAGACTAATAAAAGATCTTAAAGACATATAAACATAAATTATATAAACTCCATCAGGACCCACGAGCCGAAAGATAACAAGCAACCTGCTTTGGGAATCTGGTATTTGCTTTGAAATTTAACTCGGGCTATCAAGTTAATGCAGTCAAATATTTGCTTTTAGTAAGAAGTCCCGAAAATGTTAAACTTATTCTTTTGGATTTTTTGGGCCTCTTTTACGTTTAAATACAGAAAAAATGAGAAGAACAAATCCAGAGCGTAAAAATAATCAAATCAACAAACATGCATAAAACAGTGTTTTTTTTTATTTTTGGTTTTTTGTTTAATTGTTTGTTATGTTTTTTTTTGTTTTTGTTTTTTGTTTGCTTGTTGTTTTTTTTTTGCATCAAATCTGGCATCAAACTCTTCTTATTTTATCTTATACGTTAATGCGCACATGTATTTAAATTTTGCGATTCCAACTTTAATTAAACTTTTAACGTCTGTCACCAGTAAACGGAAACATCTGTACTCGGTAATAAAAGAGCTGGGCAGTAGAGATTTTGAATAGTTGTGCAACAATGAAGTAATTTAACGACATTTTATCCAACCTTTCTAACAATCGAATTTAATTGGTGCATTGACAAGTCGCACGTGAGGGATGCAAGTCGTCTGTCAATGGCGCGTGGCGAATTGGTGATACAAGTGTAGCAGACGACTTCTAAATGGCCTCTCAGATAACCACTGTAATTGATTATTTTGATTGGACAAATTGACCATTAAAATGAAATGTTTAAAATGCGTATCAATGATATATAGCACAATAATTTTTCCTAGATTGGACATGGACAGCAAACAATTAGTCATGACACGAAAAATGCATCCATATCAGAAAGATATTTGAGAATTGCAGTTATGCAACAGTTGGCTTTGTTTTTGTTCGGTGTTTTTTTTCCATAGTGTTCATTTTGGTCGATGCCACGCACCGGGGGCCAGGTTAATAAAGCTGTCCTAAGCTATGTCCTAACCCATGTCTTATGACTTAAAATGGGATGTAGAAAGGATCATCCTTAGACGCGTCCTAGGATGTAAAACGAAGCCATCTTAGGATAACCACAACTAGGACCATCCTTATAAGAATTTAGAATAATCCTAAATAGTCATATGTAACGCATTTACGCCGATTTAAAGGCGTTTGAAAAAAGTGTTTTGTTTTACATTTTCAAATGTAAAATAGATTTAAACTTTTTTTATTGCGAAGGCTTTGGTTTTTTTTTAAGAGAATTGAAATAATTTATTGCAATATCATTGCATTTCTTCATTAGTTTTTTTTTCTGTGCGTTGCACTTATCACTAATAACAGAAGCATATCCCTAGGTTTCGGAAGCAAATATCCACGTGAACTGTTAAATGTTAATTTCAAAAGTATAGTATTACATATATTAACATATCGTCAAAATGTAACTGATAGAACACAGATCAACAATATCCAATATATATATATATGTTACTATTGTGAAAATTTTATCAATAGCAAAAATATCTTTATTTGCTAAATTTAGAAGGTAAAATATCAAAAATAAGAGTTTGGCCTCTTACAACCCTAATTCAAGGAGATGAAACCTATTTCAGACATTTTTTTAAGTTTAAAGGCACAACGATGGTCATAGGACAACAGTTTTCACATCCTAAATTAAGGACCAAATTTAGGACATGTCCTTTTTTATGATGCCTTCAATAACTTGACTTAGGACTGAGACATGTCTTAAGACCGTCCTTAGACATGTCCTAGTCCTAGGACACCTTCGTTAACACGGCCCCTGTTTTCATTTGCTCCTAATTTGTTTTACTTATGTTTAAGACACCACATTCCAATATTTGAATTTGTTTCATTTACAGATTAGGTACAGATTTGGCTGTTATGACGAAATTTGTGATGTTGAAGACAGAAAGGTTCGCCATTGCAACTGGATCCGGTTCAGCAAGTCATCGGAAAATATCAATGACGTCAATTTCATCGCCGCCATCGTCCAAGACCAACCACTTTACCAAACAGTCCGTCCTATCAAACCGAACGATGAAATCGTCATCTTCTTCGACCAGACATTGGCACAAGAAAACAAGCCTGAGGACGATACTATTGAAGAGATAGACGTAGTCGGAGATGACAACGAAAACGTGTGTCCGGAAACAAGTAAGAAGATTGTTTAAAAGGCGTCAAGATATCAAAGATTGATATAATGAAACACATTTTAGATCTTAGTTCATTTTGTTTGATTTCGTTCGAATTTCAAAATCCAAAAATTAAAACTGTAAAACCAACAAACATTAAAGAAAACTTGAAAAAAAACAACAAAACAGTCGCCAGTATTATATATTGTTTCTTGAATGATTTGTTTTAAGCTTCACATTTCTATAACAGATAAGAATAAATAAAGCTGAGCCAAAAACCACGCTTGCTACATCCCCATCTAATGAAAAAAATGTTTTTTAAAGGTATGAAAGAAGAAAATGAGACATCACCAGTTGTAAGTGGTAATTCATCAGCAGAGCTTTCCAGAGAAGATGACTATCGAACGAGTCTCAGCGATATCACGAGCTGTGGTGAGGACCATGAAACTGCCAAATCAGAGAGCACAGAAATTCCAAGCTCAAGCCATGAAAGCAGCCTGAACTCCAGCAAAGAAACATCATTTACAAGTCCAAACATATCCAGCAAGCCGACCGATTCCACAGAATCTGATATAACCAGCAGTAGTCCTGACTTCGTAGAGAAGCCCGTCCGTCGAAATCGTGAGAGAACATGGCTGCCATGTGAAGTCTGCGGGAAAAGGTTCGACCGTCCATCTCTGTTGAAAAGACACATGCGGACGCATACAGGTTAGTTTATGGCGACGACTTTTTCTCGTTGTTAAATGTTAGTGAAACAAAAAAAAAACCCGACTCTTTCTCGTTGTTAAATGTTAGTAAAATTTAAAAAAAATACGCTTTCTAGTTTATAAATGTTTATGAAATAAGATGAAATAAAGTCATAGTTCTGTATGAAATTAGTGGTTCTTTTATTATCATTGCTTTCAAAATCTCTCTTTTTTTTGCTAAATAATTTTTACCTTTCAAGTATTACAGGAGCACCACAATTAACAAACCGTAAACAGCAAACAGGATAAAACATTTTTTTACAATGATTTTAAAAGTGTGTAATGTATTCAAACTGCAATTAGTATCTACACTATAATACATTGGTTGTCTGTTTAACAGGAGAGAAACCGCATGCCTGTGACGTCTGCGGAAAAGCCTTTTCCACCTCATCCTCCCTTAACACACATCGTCGGATACACAGCGGAGAGAAGCCGCACCAGTGTAAAGTCTGCGGAAAACGATTTACAGCCTCGTCCAACTTGTATTATCACAGAATGACGCATAATAAGGTAAAGTTTTTTTTTCACGGCGTGTAAGCTGTACCCACGCTTTCCGGCTCATACAGACACGCTTTCTAGTAAACGGAATAAAAGCTGCAACCACGTGTTCCGGTTCATATAGCCACAATTGATTGTTCTTTGTACTTACTATAGCCTTACTTTGTTCTGTTGCTGACCATAAATAGATATTTCTATAGTTGGTAATGCATTTAGTGGTATTTTAAGATACAGGTTACCAATAAATTGAGTTTACAAGATATTTTAGATAAAACCTGAGTGGCTTTTCATCTTGATATGTAGTATTTGTCTATATTTAGAAGATACATTTACAAATATATTCTTAAAGTTCTTGAACAATTGGTTATAAATCAAATTGGATTCTAATACTTTATTTTCTATTCACAGGAAAAGCCACACAAGTGTAACATGTGTTCTAAGTCATTTCCGACCCCCGGAGACCTTCGAAGCCACATGTACGTCCACAGCGGCTCCTGGCCCTACAAATGTGAAATATGCAACCGTGGGTTCAGCAAACAGACCAACCTGAAGAATCATCTACTCTTACATACAGGTTAATAGCTTTATATAATAATGATAAAACAACAAGGTTCTCCCTTCCTCAGTTCAAATGCCTGCTTCTTAAGGAGTTGGCTACCAAAACACGAGGATTAGCACAGCCGTTACAATATTTTCGAGTATCTGCTTTTTGGTGGATTCATGTGATCATTAAAACGGCTTGAAATACCATACTCCGTACTGTACGGATGTACATTATTGTTAAACTTATTATGTGTAAATGTATATCTTTAAGATTAGGGGCTTTAAATAGGTAACCGGAATTATAAAGGATGGTAATTTAGCACCAATATGTAGCATATGGATAGCCTTATCCTGTATAATGTGATAATTGGTATGTGTAATAAATGTTTGCTTTGCTGTCTGATCACATATTGCACCATCATCTGTCTTAGATCGTTTTTAGTCCCCTACCGGCGAAAGCCGAAGGGGACTATAGGTTTGCACTCTGTCCGTCTGTCTGTCCGTCTGTCTGTCCGTCTGTCTGTCTGTCACGCCTCAGTTTTCCACACTTTTTTTCTAAACGCTTATATACAATGAACTGATTTTGGGTATGTGAGTTTACCTTGATGAGTTACAGATCAAGTTTAAGTTTCCTGCCGGTCCACAATTTTTTATGGGAGTTATGGCCCTTTGAACTTTGAAAATTCACTAAAATTTCAGTTTTCCGGACTTTTTTTCTAAACGCTTTTAGATAATGAACTGGTTTTTGGGTATGTGAGTTAACCTTGATGAGTTACAGATCAAATTTGAGTTTAGTGCCAGTCCACAATTTTTTATGGGAGTTATGGCCCTTTGAACTTTGAAAATTCACTATAATACCAGTTTTCCGCACTTTTTTTCTAAACGCTTTTAGATAATGAACTGGTTTTTGGTATGTGAGTTAACCTTGATGAGTTACAGATCAAGTTTGAGTTTAGTGCCAGTCCACAATTTTTTATGGGAGTTATGGCCCTTTGAACTTTGAAAATTCACTATAATACCAGTTTTCCGCACTTTTTTTCTAAATGCTTATAGATAATGAACTGATTTTTGGTATGTGAGTCTACCTTGATGAGTAACAGATCAAGTTTGAGTTTCGTGCCGATCCACAAATTTTTATGGGAGTTATGGCCCTTTGAACTTTGAAAATTCACTAAAATATCAGTTTTCCACATTTTTTTTCTAAACGCTTATAGATAATGAACTAATTTTTTGTCTGTGAGTTTACCTTGATGAGTTACAGATCAAGTTTGAGTTTCGTGCCGGTCCACAAATTCTTATGGGAGATATGGCCCTTTGAAGTTTGAAAATCTATTGCAATTTTCTTTTTTAAACGTTTTTATTGTTCTTTGTAGATAATTAACTGATCAAGTTTAGGTATTCATTTGTTTGACAAATTGTTACCAGTGACTGAATTATGAGGCCGGTAGGGGACTAAGTATTGTTTTGCAATACTCTCAGAATGCTTGTTGTTTATAAAATTTACGAGTTCCCAATGCACAAAAAATATTTTTTTTCTTATTTTTATTACAGGTGACAAACCTCATGAGTGTGAAGTTTGTGGCAAGAAGTTTGCTTTACAGTGTAATCTAAGAACTCATATGAAAACACATGACAGTAAGTCTATAATTTTAATTTTGATGTAAATTTATTCTAAAATCAAAAATCAGAATTCTGAATTCGAGCTAAGAAAATAGTTAATATATACCAATATTAGCAGTATACAAACACTGTAAGCTATACAAAAGCAACAGTACAAAACCGTTTTTCTCTACATTTAAAAAAAATATGTTTAAGAGCAGATGATGCCTCATCACAAATATTGTATTTTACAGTCGAGAGAAAATCGAAATTGCAAACATCAATCTGGAAATTCATTTTTTTTCAAAGTTTGCATGGAGCATTAAAGTATACCTTTTACATCAATTTTGTTAATGATTCCAAGCATTAATTGTTCATTTCATAAACTTATTTCATGCAATTTTTGGGGTTTTATTTTTAATGTTTATTCTTTGTTTCAGGTGATAGCCAAGACGAATGCCTTAAATGTGGAAAAACATACACTGTATCGGATAAGCAGCCATTTACTGGAAGATGTCCTGGGTGCACATCACGTGACCAACAATTCTCAAGCAACTTCAGCATCTCACGTTTGACCGAGAGTACTCCAAAATGTTATAATAAACCAATTCCGTCCATCAGCAGACATTCGGCTTTACCCTCGCCTAGATTTGAGAGATCGTCGCCATATTCGCCGCAGCAATTTTTTGGCACACCAACTCAAGTGACTGCATCCCTGTCGCCAATTGCTACGCTCAATCCAATGTTTACAATGGTTCCAGGTTTAACTCCTGTGACATCAAGAAATGCAAACGACAAGTTAAAAATGTACGGACAATATCTTCTTGAAGAACATGCACAGAGTAGGCAACTCTGGCCGGGCTTGCCTGCTCATGGATATTAACTTGACTTATTAACTTTACAATTGTGATTGTGCTGACAAAAAAAAAGCCAATAAGTGCCAAAATGTAGATAGTTATTTTTTTACTATTACGTTACTTTACTACTAAACTTCTGTTTATTGTACCTATATCTTTAATTCCTTGTAAAAAATCACCCAAAATATACCCATAAAGTCCCACTTGATGTGCATAAAACTACGCAATTTGTTTATATGTCCCCACTTCTCTTATTTCTATATACTTTATATTATATTCTTTATTCTGTCTGTATGTATAACACTTTCTTCTTCTTCTTGTCTTTATTCTACTTGATCTTGAAAGCAATGAACTGCTGTACACATAGAATTTGTTATGTATATTTTTGTAAACTTTGTTAAGTTTATTGTTTTGAGTATCATTTCTGATGTTAAAAATAAAAGAAAATTGATACATTGATCATCGTTTTTTTTATTTATCTTTCTCGATCTCATTTGGATGCATCGAAATCCAAATGCCATGACTGTGCATTTTAGCTATACGTAAGAACAATATAACTAAACTTTGTCGAAATTTCGCTAAGTCTGACAAATGTTTCGTCTAGTTATATACGCTCTAGCAAAAGAAGGAAAGAAGTACCAATTGCATGGGCATTCTAAAACAAAAAAAAACCTGCATATTCTTTATCAATAAAGTTTAATTTATCGGTCAATCGGTTTCTTGAGGCTGCATTCAAACGACCAAAGATACAACTCTGACACCTATAGACAAAGAGGCAATTGTAAAAGGAACTAAAATATAGACTGTGTGATTCTTAATTTGAATGTGTTTCTCGATCGTTCAAGCTATTTTTTTTTCTAATTTAAAGTAATAATTACGTGACACAATCTACAAATTATGATGCAATGATGAACAAAAGAACTAGAAATTGGACAAGTGACATACAATGAAGAAAGATAAACACCTTATGGTACTCCTTGGCATCTATATCACATTCCCCCCTCAGGTACATGTAATTTTGAGCTGTGGAATTCAGGTAGATAGCAAGACAGGTGTCAATTTCCGGTTTTCGATTTTTTACACTTTAATTAAAATTGATCGAAGGGTATAATTTTCAATCGTTTAAAATCTGACTAACGTGCGCACTAAAAGTATTCGTTATTTTGGTTTACAGATTGATTTGTAAATTTATTCAAAAATGAAATTACGTTTTTTTTTAATTACAAATTGATGTATTATCAAATATTATAAACGAACAAAATTCGTATAGACCAAAATTAACTAAAACCCGATATCGAAAAGGATGATTTAGTCAAAGCTATGTCTGAAAATCTTAGAAACAGAGCCCATCCATTTATCATTGCTGATAAAGGTGCCTTTTGCTTGACATAGTGCACCTCGTAAAATGGTCCCTGAAGACCGTAAACCAGTGTCTGGAACAATCTGGTCCTCTTTTTACGACACAACTGGGAGAAACCATTACCATTTCGTGGTGAATGAAACCTTCCATGGCTGGTAGCACTCTAAATTAAGCAGAAAGAAACCGATTGTCAGCTGATAATATTTATTTCTTTCTTGGCATGATTGTTGACAATAAAATCATAAAATGTTTATAATTAGTGGGAAATGACACTAAAAATTAACTAACTTTATCATAGTTGTGAAAAAGACTGTAGCCGTCAATCTTTTCGCGAATTTTAACACTCTAGCAAAGGAACCAGATACAAATATGAGACAGTGAGATAAAGAACCATACAACTTCCAATTTTAAACATGAAACCCAAGGCCTTAAACAGGCAGTAGGGCCCTTTCTTTCAACAATAGGTGTGTTCTTAACTGTTGTTTTTGCATATTCAAAAATGTTGTGCACTTTAAATTGTTTTTGTTCCAATGAAGTGTTGAAAGAGAACTTCAAAAGTACTTTACACATATTTATTAAAATACAATTCAATGTATGGAAGGTGCGCTGCGTAAAAACGATTGAGAAGTACACCCGCTATAATTGATTAGTGCTTTTATGGTGGCTTGTGGGTAAATCAGACGAAAAAGACACCCGAAATTGGGAATTTACATCTAAAATGCCAGAAATGTGCCTAATAGTAATGGTTTTTAACTGGAAACTATTATTAAGGCATTTATGTTACTAATGACTTAAAATTGACTTTAATTTAGTTCTTAAAAATACAAATTAAATACTTTTATACATAAATATTCCGAAATCACGTATATAAAACATCATAAGTATTTAAAACATTATTTTTTATCCTAAAGATAAGCTACCTAAATAACAATATATTGAAGGGTAGAGAGTCGTTTTATTGTGCCCTTTAATGATAAAACACGACATCGGTGCACAAGTTGTGAAGTTCATATGCGAAAGTTTTTTAGTACACCCGCACAAGTTGAATTGTACATCTTTTAACGATTGGCGAAAGTTGAGATGTGCAAATGCGACAGTTGAGATGTACAACTGCTTTAGTTGAGAAGTACAACGAAGAGTTGAAAGTACCAATAGGTAGATATTATTTTTTTGCTTTACCTCGTTACGATTTAAGTCACATTGGTGGATTTTCAATTTCTCACGGTTCAGTTTTGTAAGTGTGTTTTGTTTTCTGTTATCCGATTATGTTTGCTAGATTCGTCTTTGATCTTTCTGAGTTACACATTTTAACATCTGCAAATGCGACTTTTTGTTTTAATAATAATATTTCCAGACGAAATCGAAATGAAATAGTCAATTTTCAAAAAAAAAAAAAAACAAACAAACAAACAAAAAAACTGTCCATAAATCATTAGCTTTTTCTGTTTGGACCATATGGTTTGATCATTGATCAAATAAAAGGGAGTCGGCGGTAAAGTTGTTAACATGTCGGGCTACTAACACTGAGTCTCGTGGTTCCATCCTCGTCTGAGGTGAAAATTTCATGAACCAATTTTCCGACTCTCTTCTCAACACCATTTGTGAGAGTGGTTTTGAGGAACGATGCCCAGTCCTTCGAAATGGGCAAAGAGATGTCCTTTTTAATACGGTGAGAGGAATATCTTATGCTCGCTTTAAAAATTCTTTAAAACTTTAAAGTCCTCTCTTGTTTGTTCGTGCTTGTTTTGTTATGTAATGACCGATTTTGCCTTCGCTCTTCTTGACTTTTGGCTTCGGACTGCCCGATTGGTGTCTCTTGTCTTCTTGTTTAGTTCGATAAGAGGAGGCCCAATTGTGTCGCTACAACGTTCACGCTCGCAAACTGCAAGACAAAATTTTGTAGCGATATATACGGTTTTCAAGTTATATGTATTTGTAGAATATAGTGATTTTTATGGTCCAAAAAATCCGAAAATTGTCATTTTATGCCACCCTCGACGCCATGTCGGGGGCACTAGGTTTTACTTATGCTCGTACGTCCGTATGTATATGTATAATTCCGCAAAGCGTTTCTAAGAAACCGTAAATGGAAATGAGTTGGTACTTGGTAGGAAGGTTCAGTATGACAAACAATGCATCCTAAGCCATAAGCGACTCTCAGATCTGTAGGACTTCCAACTTTTTATTTGGGGCCAACGGGGGCATCCGCGTCCCATGGACACATTCTTTCTTTATCTTTTTTTTTATTATCTAAAATCGTTGTCATTTTCAACAAAATTTCGAATTCATATATTTTAAGATGGAGCGTGACACTGGTCGTGTGACCGCGAAAAGCAAAAAGTGCAACAATATGTGCAAATGTCATTAAATATGAATAAAATTTATGCTAAACAGTTTTTTTATATCAAAAGTTTAGGAATACTTTTGAATTATTATCAAACTCTTCAATCAAACGTATATACATGCAAATACATTTTTTTTTATTTTTCAAGGGAAATAATTCATACAAAAACTGGCAAAAAATTCAAAGGATTATAATTTTGGCAAAATTTTAAGCAAGTGACCCACTTTTTATAGTTTTAATTCAGAACATGTTGAAAAAAGGTCATATTGATAGAATTTTTCTTGAGAACATATCTTATGCAAATATTTTGACCGTTCTTGTATAAATTAGGCACACTTTGAACCCTGATACTGGGAAAACAAGGTAAGTGACCTTGCTACGCCTGACACGCGCGTTTCCTTTATTCATAACTTATCAGAGGCGCTCTCGCAAAATATCTGTTTTCAATCGCGTTGTATGCAAAGTTCTCGCAGCGCTCTGTATTGTCGGGTCGGGAAATATTGAGTATCGATATGACCCTTTTAAAGAATACATCCTTAAGTAAATTTCTTGTTTAAGGTGATTGCCGATTTTTATTTAAATTAGTATTTTTTGTGTTCAAATGTGTATAAACAAAGTACACTGTTGCACTGATAAACTTTAGCTTATGTACTATTCAACATGTGCTTGTGTACTATTCAACTAGTGCACTCTCAAAAAAGATGTACTTCACAACTATAACATGAAATATTTTATTGCTTTGAAAGATAGATTTGTAGCATTGCAAAATACATTTATTTCATCTATTTTATTATATGTTTATTGAGGAAATTGTTTAAAGTATACAATATATACATGTTTTATTTTGTTTGTTAGCCCATTTTCATGCAGCGGCTACTTTATTTCAAATAATGAACAAAACGTTCGACTTTTTTATTCTTACTTGACGGCCATTGATTTTAGTTAAAAACGAATATCATTTCATAGGACAATGTAAAGTATAGTAAAATAAAGTGCCAATTAAATTCAAAGGAATGACTGCTTACAAGTCTTTTTTATGGGAAAAGCCAAAAAATATGCAGACGGTTTTCTAGGTTGCACAAGTCAACTATGACGTATGTACTTCTCAATCGTTTTTACGCAGCGCACCTTCCATACATTGCAATTTAAAAAACAGAATATAAAAAAGCAATACAAAATATAGATACACACACACTCTCTATCAAAATAAATAGACCTTTCTCCCCCTCTCTCATTTTCTACTACTAGCAATTTCTTAAAATTAATGTTCTTTTTCTTTACAAGGTGTTTTTCACAATACTGTCATTGGCTGCCAAAACCTGAAATAACTTGAAGGAAAAAAAAAACGATTGTGAAAATAAATTAAAAGACAGAAAACTTAAAGATTAAAGACAAAAGTGCACGCACAATGCAATGGCTGGTTGTGCGATTTTATTGTATTATAGCATAAATATATTTATTACGGTTTTTTTCTTCTTAAAATATTCCTTCTATAAATTTGATTATATCTTTATATAAATCGTGTTCTTATTTTCATTTCTTTCTTCAACTCAAAATATTAAATATCATAACTTTTACAAGTGTTTTTTTTTCTTTTGGTCAATTGCATTCAGTATACTTCAATATTTATACATGTATACCAACCTTTGGCACGGCGAGTTGGTAACGAGACAGATACTTTTCCACAAGTTTGTCATTGCTAACACAGAATCTTCTCGGGCAACTACCAAAAGAAAAGAAAGTTTAACAATACATACAAAATCGTTTTACAAAACATGCAATTGAGATCTTTGCCCGCTCTTGCGATTTTTATTCACTGTTATGTGCTAAATCATTTGCTTTCTTCCTTTTGCTTAAGACATTTTGAAATGATTTTTTCAGTTGTCAACTGTTCTAAGCTCTAAAATTCCATATGACAAGGTTAAAATGTTTCAGCAACTCTGAGGAATTTAACTTATACTGAAGAAGGAACTATAGGGAACCAAAGTCTGCGCTTTTTCATAAAATGATTTTTCCACTTAGTAAAAATGGCCACATAAAAACAATAGACAATATAAATGAGAATATACTTACCTCGAGTCTGTAAGTGTTGTCTTTTCCTGAAGTTTAATCAGAATGTCTGAGTGTAGGGTTTCTGCAAGCTGCAAAAAAAAAAATCACGTTTTTATATTAGAACAAGTTTTCTACTTTACAAAATTATGCGACGTTTATTTTTTTTTTGTAAATTGCTGTAGCATTGTATTCATGCTGATGTATGCCCATTTGTTAAAATAAGACATCATCTAGCATATTAAGATTTTCAGTGCATTTGGTGCCAAGATTTGCTATTTGGAAGTTCTAAACATGTATTGTTTTATCATTATTTTCGGACCATAGAAGTTGCGTGTGTTGCATATTACATAATGCATATAAAATTCATGTTTTTATTACCATTTTGATTTCCAGTCTTGTGTTGGCTTCTTTAATCAGCAAGGAGTGATACTTCTTTATGTTGAGTGTTGATTTTTTTAACTTTTCCATAAGTTTGTCTTTCGTGTTCCTTACTCTGTTAAGCTCAATATCTTTCTGTAAGATACCCTTTGGAGCTGAGAAATCTCTGTAATGGCTTATTGTTATTTCCAGTCCAAATTGGTATTTAGCCTTTTCACTTTCAGCATACCAGTATTTCTACAAATTATGGAAATCAGTTATTTAAAAAAGCAAAATATGGGCGTATCAAGATAACTAAGTGCACAGGGTACAAATACGGATTTAGGACCGGCGCGCCCTCCCGTTTGACAGGAAAATTTTGTTAGGGGCAGAGGTCCCAGAAGTTTTTTTTTATAAATGCGCAGCCTCCCGTTTGAAAATTTCTGGATCTGCCACAGGGGGATTAGAGATTTTACTCCATATCCTTTCATAAAATATTATTTATGCATGTAATATATAAATAGTATACTTTTTGATGACATAAAAGATTTCTATTTCTTATGACCATAGACCTGTATATTGGATATATTAATATAAAGGTCTATGTCATGACCAATTAACAGACAGATTCTAAACTTGTGCTTTAATATTTTTTTTTTATTTTTGTCATAACTTACATCAGTTTGTTTCTCCAGTTGATGAACGATTCTTTTTTGTTCTTTAAGCTTTCTGCTTATCTCTTGAAATCTCAACACAAAATCTCGTTTGGCTTCTTTGTCAAACCTATATAAAAGATTAATTAGAGCATTATTAAATTGAAAAACGAACTGATTTTAGCTATCCTTACATGTATATATTGGTTCAATTAAGATCTTTTTTTTTAAATATTGACTAAAAGTCGAAACACCAATGTGCCGAGCTCAAACTTGTGCTATTTTTCTGCATGAACGAAATAAAATTGAAAATTATTGGAAGGTAAAATATTTATGCCTTTTTAAGACTTACATATTCTTAAACCTGCTTGTCATCCTGATGATGTTCAGTACTTCAACACTGTAATATTCCTGCATTCTGTTTAAATTCAGATTTATTAGCAGCCGCAAATTTCGCAAAACGTCTTTGTTGCTTGTTGTGAAGGAAAGTGAAACAGACTCGGGAATGATGGGAAGGGTTAATGTCATAAACGGAACGTAATGTAATTGGGTGGCGTTAGCGTCAGCGTCATAATAAAACGGCGATTGAAATCTCGCATTAAAAAACGAGATAATGCTATCGATAGTTCCGTTTTGTTTTGTTCTAATCTTTGATTTAATTTCTGTTTTGTTTTAATGTTGTAATAACAGCTCGAAGACTTTGCGGTGTTTTACATTGAACGGTGAAATTCCTAATCGGTAAGATTACTTTCGTTGGTTTCGTTCGTCTGCTGTAATGTTTTGACTGTGAGTTAATGATACCCCATTACGGGCTGTGACAAATTAGAGGCTGTCAAGTCATTGACCAGACACGTGTACATCATCAGGTAGGGGGTTCTAGCCATCATCAGGACAGAAACGGTCCCGTGGGGACCACCAATGTAACTATAACAAATGATATACAATGTGGTTATAAAATTGCCATCTATATCAACAAAGTCAAATTGACAGAAAAAATATAGTTTCTTTTAAAAGAAAACATATAAGAAATTGTACGGCAATTTTTTTTTTCAAAAATAAGATGAGTATATTTCAAGAAAGTGCTAGAAAGATTGTATACGCGCATGTGCTCTAGGAATTTCCATTAAGAATATAAAACATAATTAGACTTTACGAACATAACTAACGTTTCAAAGATTGCACGGGGTTTAAATAGTTTAAGTGTTTTGCTGGGATTGCATATTTCGAGGATAAAACTCTCGTCAGCAGCAGTTGAATCAAAAGCTTGAAAAATACTGTAAAAATATCGAAGGAGAAGTATTTGCTTCAAAAAAATCGAAAACAATAGGCTAGATCTAGCACCGAGAATAACGACCATGTGCACCGGTGTTGTTTTTACAAATTAAAACAATCGGGAAATATCAATAATATTTTTGATGAAGTTCTTGTCACACAAGTTTGACATCAGGGTTGTTGATTACTCTCTGGGACCTCAAATGCAAAATAAAAAGCACAATTAGAGAAAAGCTTTTGATAAAATTTATATGCATTTGTCATGTTATTATATAAGACTTTTGTATAAACTTAATCAAAGCCAATTATATTGGTGCCTGCAGCATTCCCTTTTTAAATTTCAGTTTTAAAGTAAAGCACATGAATCATGGTTGATCTTAATGAAAGTTCGAAAGTTGAAGTCACCCATAGTTACATTTTTTACAATTATCATGTGGGTGTCTTCAAGCTGACAAAAAACTAAAGACTTTTCCATAGTGGCGACTTTAAAATCACATTTTCAAAGCGTCCCTCTGTGTAAAAGGTTTAAAAGCTACAATTAGACTGAGTAATCACAATGCATTTTTGTAATTGTTCGGGAACAATATCCTGGCCTAAATGTTCTATACTGCAATTGTGATAGATCGGACAGTTTGAGAGAATCCTATTTAACCGTGTATTGACGGGCTTAATTTTTCAGAACGTATTTACAATTCAGCCCTGAGCGAAGCAACGCCCTTTTAAATTCCAGAACAGTGAAGAGGGAAGTTAATTTCACTTTTCAAAGGGTCGTTAATGTTAACTAGCTTCTTTAACCCATTTTTATCTAATTTGAAAAGTCAAGCGTGAGTTCATTATGTTGAATTACCTTTGAAATGTTTTCAAAGCAAAAGAAAACTGTTTAAATCAACTCATCTGTCAGACAACATGCTATTCTGCAGACGTTAGGTCACAGGTCAACTGCCGTCGAGCGCGTGCATTCAATTATGTAATTCTATTGGTGGACTGTCGTCTGCCTGAATTGAAGGTGATGGTTCAAAAGATTGGCATCTGCTACAAGGCTCAAAACAACTTGTTTAGTAGTCCGGTTCAAGGGTATCATTTATTTAAATTGATTATAGAAGCTATAGAACACGTGTCTCAACTTAACTTTAAATTTCTCATACTTTTGCTGAATCAATTTTTTTTTAAATAATGAAAGATGCAAAATCAGATTCATGATGGTCACAAAACATTAATTGTTGACATAATTTATACTAAAGACTTTTGTTCGTGTACCTCAGCCGGGACCTCAACCCAGTGAAAGCGATGTTGAATATCTTTACACTGACTACAGACAAGTCAAATAACACTGGCATAGACTTGTTAAAACGGTAATAACTATATTCAGAACTGGGATGACCAATTTCAAACGGCCAAGTGGAAAAGCCTTAACCAGGCAAAGACATATCGGATAATCAAAGATCGCATTTTTCTTGGTTTTGTATAGGTATTTCAAAAGAAACGGTGAATTAAATGACACCAAACCTCCATCCTCCATTGCCATAGTAGTGACCGATAGCCTTGAAACACAAAACACATAACACAGAACTTTGTGAGATAAAATAAGGTTGATGAAGGCATGAAAAAAAATAACCATCACCGATCATGTTCACTTTTAACGCATGATGATGCGGTCACTATTAACAGTTTTGCAAAATTGAAACATAGTAAAAATATTTATTAAAAGAAACAAGATTTAAAAACAGACAATTAATAACACAATTAAGAGTCAGCGACCACAAATTGAATACCCGGTATAGAATTAGGAAGATACAGAAATATTAAAAGAGAAAATACACTATACTCTGTATGTGAAGTTGTTGAAGATGAATATCATTTTCTTCTGTATTGTAACATTAATAAACAGATAAGAGAAACTATGTTTAAAAAATTAAATCTAAATCAAAACATTGACTTAGATAATCAAATTATACATATGCAACGAATTTGGAATCCCAATTGTATGCGACTTTATAAAGCAGTCACTGGTACTACGAATATAGGGTCCACGTTGGTCAAAATGTTCTCAAAACTATAACTCCATATGCTAATGTTCTGTATATTTACTCTGTTGTTTTCTGTATATGTTTTGTTTTACACGTTTTTTGTTTTTACTTTGACCCATATGGCTGTATTTTGTTAATAAAGATTTAAAAGAAAACATCTTATATTTGATTCTATGTTGCTCACCATAAGAGCTATTTTCGAAAAGTCAGTCTGCACTCAGGCAAATGGAAAACTTCAAATCTGTATCAACTGTTTATTACAGATTTCCATTTCGTTACATGGCTGCTTTTTGTCGTTGCTTTTTAGAGGTCGGCACAATTTCATGTCAGTCACAACAACAAAAAAGAAAATGTTTTTCGTCTTCATGGTCGTTCAAAGCGCAGTTTTTAAAACATATTTTGGCGATATCAAGATATATCTCTGATACAAAATAACAAAAGGATTTGACAAAACAAATATATTTACAGGGGAAATGGCAAATCAAAGTTTTAATTTCTTTCTAATAAGGTGTGAAATATAGATAATTTATTTTGACGATTTCCAGCAGAGTTCCAGGTGCGATTCCTAATAATCCGTATAAAATCAATCCTACCTATCCATTACCAATTATAGCCATCTCTTTAGAATGCTGTTTTTCGCTAAATCGAATATAATAATGGTTTTGAAGTCAAAAAGTTGACGTAATTTCCTATCAAATCCGTTACGCCTCCGATCGTCCGGAAGATCGTCACTTACATAACGGCGGTGGTGACAAAAGGTCTCTTTAATCAAGTGTTAATAATAGCTGGACACAGTCCACTACAAACTTCTACCGCTATTAGATTAGATGTTAACGATGTATTAATTTTCAATAATAGTCATTCTTGTAGAAAGATGCGAAGTTAGGAGTTGGGGACACTTCTGTTCAATTCAAGTTAAAGAGTGTTATGCATTTAATTCGCTACGTTATGCCATGAACGATAATTTGAATTGGTCTTTGATCTTTTAATGATGTTTTACTTTGATGATATTTATGGAATCAATTAAACAGATTTTCATAGAAAAATATCGAAAGGGGGATATTCTTATGAATTGTTGTGACGAAAAATTAATTGGAATGTTGTCCAACTGCCGGAATTTCTATTTCCAAGTCTGTCGATTCCTTTGATTTCAAAACCCTTTGAGAATTTTTGGTGTAATATATTCAAATTTAATTTCATAGAGTCCACTGGCAAGTAATGTTTATTCATATTGTCTACATGCAATATCAATCTGAGTCCATAATGCATTAAATGGAAATTCAAAATTATAAGGTATTCGCCAATGTTTTTGAAAAGGGTTTTTAGCATGATTATTTTAGCGCATTTGTAATTGAATTTAATATAAACAAATAATCAGGATGCTCACATTCAAGTATACCTCCCGTTTCATATTGGACTCTGTACTCCCCCCCTCCCAAAAAAAAACTCAAGTCCAAGTATCTCCCCTAAATGATATTCAAGAATGATGAAAATTCTTCATTCTACATGTGATGAACTTCTTTCGTGTTAAGGTTCATCAAAATTTTACAACCGGTTTAGGAGTAGTTGCGCTGACGAGGTCTCCCATTGAATACTCATACCTTAAAAGTCTGAGTCCAATTATTTTCCCTGAAGGATATCCGAGAGCGATGAAAACATGGAAAATTTTGAATGCACTACCACATATGATGTACTTCCTTCATGTAAAGTTTCATCAAAATCCGTTGAGCGGTTTAGGAGAAATGTTTACGAGACTGTGGACAGACGGACAGGGTGATTCCTTTATACCCCTAAACTTTGTTTGCAGAACAAAGGTTCAGTATAATATCGTGCATGTTTATTTCCTAAAATATTTCATTATTTGATGCAGCCTTTTTCATTGTGGTTTTAGCGAAAACTGCCATATTGGAACCATTACAAGTGACTTTCGGACTCCTACTTCCTGTTTGGGGCGCGGGGGCATCCGTAACTTATGGTCATATATCTCCATTTTTTCTAGTGAAAAGGGTAATTTTTTATGTTACAGCATGAATATATATTCTTCTACTTTAGAATACTTTAGAATAATGCTATTTAGAAAGTCTCTAGAATACTGACTAAATCAGCCCAAACGACAAATTTTTATCTACCAAAATTCCATAAAATTTGTGTATGCATATCCTTGAGAAATCTCTGTGAAAGCTTATGTTTGTAATCGATGCCTTTATGTTAGGTGCCAATACATATAGAATTAAGATGTTCTTTGACATTTTTAGATTTGGTTTTGAATCATTCGGGGGAGTATCTTGGGTCAATTACAAAAAAGTGTCATTGAAGGCTGCTAGCTGTATTCAATTGTGGATTTTTAAATTACCGTTATGTGAAGGTTATGTCGCGTCCCGGGTGTCGCGTGCAATTTTTCCACATCCATGTACCTTCAGGTACTAAACAATTTGAACAATTTCTCTTAGTTTCAAGTTTTAATGGCAGGTCCGTCGTCCAAAAAATGTAAACGGACGAGTGGACATATGGACGGACCGGCTCTCATATCACACTGCAGTGCAATCAATACAAATAAGTTCTTCATGACTGAATCTATGTTCACCAGTAATTCTTAGTTTCTTTTGCTTTGAACTATCTGGTTTTAAACGTTTGGTAAATGATAAAAAGCCATAATTCTTCCCAGTGAAACTATTCCAATTAGTTTATTGTACAAAGGGTAATAACTAAGTTATAAGGACGAAAATTAAGTTAATTTAGTTATAGTCTCGAACCCAAACTCATACTACCAAGGTAGTGAGTCTGGGAAAACACCTATTGATTTCTCGTAACCACTAAGTGGCGATCGTTATACCTTTTTAACTTTACCACGTGTGTATATGACGTGTTTAGCATACAAAATCATTTCAATCTAAAATGAACCAACTTTAGAAACTCAACGTTTCATTGGTCATCCTTGGTGTTTGAAAACTGGTTCTGTAAAATCAAGAATCGGATTGGCCGAACATGCATGGTTTTGTAATCAAGAATGTCCCCATTTTTGACTCCAATAAACATAAACAATTTCCAAAACCAAGTAGACGCCCGTGAGTACAATTTAACCATAAAGCGATTTTTTTTATAGTTTGCAAAACCATCATGTGTTCAAAAATGTAAAATAGGATGTCTTATTATAAAATAAGAAATATTATGTTATTTGAAAACAGCTCACATCAATTCGAGAAGTTATCTCACTGTTGCATTTGCATAAATTCACTGGACCATAGGCACGGAATTCTGAACATACGGTTGAATGATTTTCGTCGAACACTATGATAAAGCCTGAAAGTACTCCGAATGCACACATAACAAAATAGGTAATGGGACTGTCCCAGACTCTTATCATCTATTGATAAGCGTCTGGGTGACCGAGACTAATTTAATTAAAGAGCAATAACTACTTAACCAAGAAACTCAATTAGTTAAAAACAAGAGTCAGTGACACTAAAGTATGTCTCGCCTGTCAGCACCATCACAGAACTCATTGAAGGTCTAGCTGGACCGTCAGAAAAGTTAAGGTCAAGGTCATGTGACAGAATTCCATTTAACCATCACAAAGACGCAACGGAATGTCTGAAGTGTTCTAGGTACCATAGTTATATTGAGAAAAAGACCGACATTCACAAAGTCATTTTATGAAAATGGGGTCAGGGTCACATTACATGATGACGTCAGTTGTTGTACCATACTCCAAAGGGTCTGTATACCAAATATATCAGATACCTAGCTATAATATTATACTTTTCACTCAACTAATTTTCCACCCAAAAATCTCAAATTTCACAAAGTCACTGAACCGTAAAAATGGAGTCAAGGTCACACAACATGGCGTAAGTTGTGTAGACCTACACCTCAAGTGTCTGTATACCAAATATCAGATGCCTGGCTATTATACTTTTCACTTAATTTATTATCCACAAAAGTTTTAATTGTCCGAAAAATCACCTACTTAGTAACTCCACAGAGTCACTGTACCGTTGTAAAATTGTGTCAAGGCCACATGACATGATGTCAGTGGCATAGACCATAACTCCAGGTGTCTGTTTACCAGATATCAGATGCCTAGCCATTATACTTTTCACTAAATTCATTTTCCACAATTGTTTTACAAACAGGTTTTTTCACCCAAAATTTATAAGTCCACAGAGTCACTGAACCATGAAAATGGGGTCAGGGTCAAAGGAAATGGCATTAGTTGCGTAGACTATAACCCTTAGCGTCTGTATACTAGATATCAGATGCCTAGCTATTTTACTTTTCACTGCATTCATTTTCCACAAAAGTCTTACAAAGAAGTTTTTTGACGGCCCCAAAAATCATCTCAGTTCACAGAGTCGCTGAACCATGAAAATAGGACCATGGTCAAATGGCATGGGGCCAGTTGCATAGACCATAACCCAAAGTGTCTGTATACTAGATATATCCCCTTGTTGTCCCTTTTATGTCTTAACAACCGTGTCGTGCTGTGTTTTGTGTGACTTCCGAACCATAAGATTGCAATGGAAGAGGTAGGTTTGGTTTAACCTGGTTTAACCCCCCCCCTTTCATTAACCATCGCAATCTGTATATTTTCTCGTGGAAGATTGATCCTCCAAGATCGGTAATTTTGCTATTACCTTTGTATCCTTTTTAAGGTTCTACATGCATTCAAACTTAAGTAATTCTGTTCAAATCCCTTAACAATGCCGAATGGAAACGAGAATAAAACGTTTCACATACACCTTGTATTTACGTTGTAATGTAGTGTTGTAATACTGTAGATTGTAATTAAGGTCTTTCCCTTCCACAGAAAGAAAGACCTTACTGTATTTCTTATGATTATTTTTTTTCCGCCACAAAAAAAAGAAGAAATTCTTAACGTAACATTATATATTTATACCTGCGTTTTGGTATTTGTAATTACAAAACTTCATACCATTAATCGACACTATAAGGGCATGACTTGAGTAACCCTGCGAAACCGATCTATTTTTAGTAACGGAGTTATCTGCCCCAGACCGAAAACCCTTGTGCACAAATCTCCTCCTAAACCGTAACCGGTATCATAAATTTAAAGTGTTGGAAATGTTGCTGGACTCCTGGCAACATGTCATCACGCAAAAAAAAAAAAAAATTGTTACGCGTTTTTGACCTGAAAAGTGTCGCGACACGTCAAAATTTTTTTCTTCAAAACGGTTAGTCCTAGAGACTTGGGACCTTTACCAATCATCCTAGATGGCGTATGTTGCATTTAAACATGTCAAGGTCAAAGGTCAAATCTCAAGGCTAGAGGTCATGGTACACCTTGTGTGCAGAAAGGCTCAAAAAACCATACAAGATATAAGCAGACATGTAATGGGAAAAATACTTGTCTCATTTAGACCTTTATTTGATATAAAGGGTCGAACACTGTGCGACAAGCCGTTTTCGAGTTATGGCCCTTAACGCGGTTCGGCTAAATGCTTTTTGGCTTATAACTTAAAAACAGTTTGAAATAACATAGTAAACATATGGGTTTATTGAGACCTTAAACTTATGCCCTCCAATATAAAACCAAAGTCGCATGGCTTCGGAAAGCCATTTTCAAAATGGCCGCCATCAGAAATTGTTTTTTGAGTATAACACAAAAACTGTAAAACATTTAAGCGGACAATAAATGGAAAAAATGTTGGCCACGTCGAAAGCTACAAAAAATGTTTCAGGTGCGAAAGCATAAAACTTGTCTTTTTTGAGTTACGGCCCTTGATTCTTAATTTGAAAATAGTTTTTTAACTTTAACTTTTAAACGGTAACAGATGGTGAATGAAATGTGGGTTCATTTGATAGAAAATTAAAAGACCTACAATTTGAGTCCAAACAGTGTATGATTCGGTTGACTGGTTCCAAAATGGCGGCCAAAACAAGTTTCGCAAAACACGTTTTTTGTCCATAACTTGAAAACCATAACAGATAGTATAGTTAACATGTATAC
Source organism: Arcuatula senhousia (assembly GCA_963971305.1). Taxonomy (NCBI): domain Eukaryota; kingdom Metazoa; phylum Mollusca; class Bivalvia; order Mytilida; family Mytilidae; genus Arcuatula; species Arcuatula senhousia. The sequence goes on from OZ020306.1 coordinate 50,855,494, forward strand.
TTAAATGAATCAGAATGACAAGACCTACAATTTGAGTTCAAGGTCAAAGGTCATGGGTCAAGGTCATTCCCTAGCATCAAGGTCACATTTATAAAAAGTCCATAGCAACCATATATATTCTTAACCAAGACTACTTTCCGAGTTTATAGTTAAAAATTTTCAACCGGAAGTAACCTTTAGTCCATAGCAACCATCATAAAAGTCCTTAGCAACCATTCCTTTTCTGACCTCAGGCTCACTGCTCTTTAGTCAGGAACATTTTTCACAACTTATAGTTTAATACTATTGTCAAAACAGACTCAAATAGCCTAACCAAACAAAACCGTTATCATTAAACTAACAAAAACACGGGAAAGACCTCACATTTGTTCTCTGAACAAATGACTTTTTAATTGTAATTGTAATTTTGAAGATTGTTATTCCTTAGTATTGCAGTTTCTTATATTGAATAGAGTGTATTTTATTATATATTAAAAAAGATAAAATTAAGAAAACATGATATAACATATATTTAACAAAACAATAGAATAAGATGAACAAGAACTAAATACAAATGAAATTGACATAGTTTTCTGTAATTGAGTTTTTTCCTCTGTTCTTTCTCTTTCTCTTTCCATATTATTTGGGTATGCTTCCTACAAAAACAAAAAGGTAAAGCCTAAGCTTATTTTACGTTAAAGTTGTTTATTTTTTCTACTTTATAGAATGATATCAAAATACAAACCAACAAGAATACAATGAGTATTTATTTATCTATTTACTTATTTCAAAGCAACAATGTCAAAAAAACACAAATCTTAAAATGATAATCTAATTAGTTAGTTATTGCTTTAATCCCAAGCAGGGCGATTTTAGCTATATCCGGGAGATGAACATGAAATAAGTGATACGATGAACATGAAATGATGATGTAGTGGAGAAAATGGGGACACAAGGCCAATCCTACTCTTGTCGACACCTTTTCCGATTACAAATTCCTTTTTTAACTCAGACCTGCAGCAGCGACTTTAACGTGCGAAAAGCGTTGGATTTCTCTCAACATAGTGCACCACTATGATTTGCGGTCAGGTTTTCCTACTTAAAGCCTGACGACCCCGGCATTCATTATGACAGGGGTACCCCATGTAACCATCTTGGGCACACATTCCAGTCTCTTTGTGGGCAAAGCGGCCTGACCCGTTGTCAGGTTTCTCAGCGCTCTAAGTCTACTTTTACCGACAATCTTAGAACTGCTGCGGGGCTATTCGCCACCCAGAACTCACAGGATGATTAAGACCCCTTGGATTGGATTAAGACCTCTAGTACTTCCCTTTTAATCGCGTAAATCCACAACATCATTTGAAGAAAAACAAAAATGATAGGAAAAAAATGTATACATATAGCTTGATCACAATTTTTACCTTTAATCGTCAAATACGAGTTCTTCATCCCAATTCATTAAGGCAAAGGCTTCTTCAAAGTCAACCTCGTCGGCCCAGTTGGTTGTTTTTCGCTGTAGTGATTGCGCTGAGACATCCGTGATGTCATCATCAAACACCAGCCGTCTTTGCCAATCCATGGTAGCAGAGGCCTCTTCGAAGTCTACTTCGTCGGCCCAGTTGGCGGTGTTTGTAAGCTCTAGTTTTGGGTACGCAGCGATTTCATCACCAAGCTTTATTTTTTCACCGTTTATGTCACCTCTGTCCTGGTTAATCTTGACAGTTTCTTCTTTGCCATGTTTAACACTGTTCAAACTTTGTTTTATCCTGGCTAATTCAATATCTACAAAAATATGATAACTGTTGATATAAAGTATTGACATAAACAGTTTTAAAACATAAAGAACATTACGAGCAAGTCCGGTTGAGATTCCCGATTTTCTGACCAGTTTAGTAGAATTCCGACTAGGTCGGTTGAAAAGTGAACATGCTCACTGTGTATCAATTGTACATAACTAACCTAATATTTTTGGGAAAAGAAACTAAACCATTTTGAACTTTTACACGTTTATTGAATGATCATAGTAATTAAAGTAATTCAATGTCATATAAGACCCACATAAATTTCACAGGATTTATCAAAAAAATCCTCTTACCGACATGGCAGCCAAAACGTCTTATTTCTTCTACTCTTTCAAGTTTGGCGCCACCATTCTGGATTTTATTATAACTATCAAGTTTTCTCTCCTCTGCCATGACAACCGGGCCCCAGAATTCCAGATCATCGCAGACCTTGTACCGAAGCCCGTTTCTGTCATCAAGTACTCTGTACAAGCGCTCCATGTGGTGTATTGTGTCTGGAATTCTCGTGTCTCGGTTTTTGACTAGGCGAGCGGTGATTTCTGAATTTAGAAACGAATAAAATCGCTAAATGCAATGCATTTTGTTTCGTACTTTGTTTTATCCTACAGAAAGAACCCTTAGATGGTTAAACTGTGGTATAAAAGTTAGAATCTTGCTACAGTCTTTATTGTTTATAAAGAAATGAAAATTGTCGAAATATATTCAGAAAATGAAGGTCATACAATGTATTTATATTTCTTTCCACATTTTATAAGCTTTATTTGATAATCATTGTGTAAAACATTAGATGAAGAACAAGAACGACCCAATTCAGATTAAGAAATACTTGAATAGTGGGTCCATCCAGAATTCAAGACAAAAAAGCATGGTCCTAGGCCAGTCCATACAATTTTTTGACGAAAATAATTAAGCTTTGTAAGACAGTGATTTGGAGGCGAACACCGGAGAAGGCGTGAATAGGCTTAAAGTGTTGCTACAAAATTATCTTTGGAAGAAATCGGAGAATAGCAAACAAACAAAACATACCTTCTATATCTGGTATAGCAGAATCGTACTGCCATTTGGAGTGTTTTATAATGGCACTGTATATCTTGATATCTACAAAATCAAAGTATAATACTTATAGTATATTAGCTAGGCAATCTTTAGTTGTTTTTTACGCCACTTTATGATCTGGAAAAGTATACGTGAAGTGAAAATTATGAATGAATAGGGAAGATTAAAGAGAGACGGAGAAATGTTAGTGGAGTAAAGATAAAACTTTGTTAAAAAACTAGCTCCATAGACGAGAGAAAGAAAAATGTAGGAGAAAAGATCAAAGTGTGTTGAAGAATCAGCTCTCAATTACCAATTACATGTACAAATGCCCATACTACACAATATTTATCAAAATGGGTTGTCTACGGATTAGGCTTATAAGGGTTGGGTGGTTGTTTTGGTAGTTGTTATACTGTTTCCTATTCCTAATTGCAGACAGTCTTTGTTGAGTCTCAAAGCGCGTCAATTGGAACCCACCTTTCTTAATGCCTCTAGTTGTGTTGATTGCTCTTTTCATTCCAAAGAACAGATAAATCAGGACAGCTATACATACAAGTTGAACACAGCTAAAGTCACAATCTCCTTCACATAGGCGCCACTCTTTCAGACTAATCCGTATAAGCGTAGTGATAACGCAGTGAATAGGAGTCTGCGCAGGAGACTGCTAAAGTCAGCGAGAATCTAGGAGAGACGAAAGAAAGAGAAATAGACAGAAGAAAAGGCTGAAGAAATAGATAGAGAAAAAAGCTTTGTAAAGATCCAGTCAAGGCTTGTATATATGTATGTATATGTTTCAGGGCTTCTTGGAATTCCACTTTGTCTTAGGGGGAAGTGGCATTCAAACTTACACTGGATTCTTTCCAGTGCGAAAATTTTTAATGTTTCTGATTGGCATTAATTTTTGGGGTGTAACGTTTCTTTTGTCCATGAGTATATGTATTTTTTTCCAATATTAATACTTAGTGCGATTCTAGATCACCATGAGAGAAATTGTTAGTGCGATTCTAATTACCTTAAGTTTTAAGGACGATTCGAATTCGCCCGAGGATCCCGAGTTCTCCTAGGAGAAACTGGAATTCAAAATCGCACTGGAAAAAACCAGTGTAAGTTTGAATTCCACTTTCCCATAGGACGGTGACGAATGCCAAGATGCCCTAGGACTATTCGGAATCGCCCTGGATTCCAAGATGCCCTGTAATATATATGAGGCTTTGAAGAGAAGAAAAGAAAGAGAGATAGAAAAGAAACGGGTAGAGAAAAAAAGCTTAAGAATTCAGAATGCAGAATAAAAGACTAGAAATAGTGGAATTTCTTATTTAAGAAAAAAACAACACTTTATCTTAAAGAAGAACTCGATGCAAAATATTGCTACTCACATCGGCAGAGTAGGCCATCAGGCTAAAAATGGTCTCCGAAGCAAAATGTGCCACAGGCTGGTACATATGATTGTGTGCATAATATGCCATCTCCGCTATGATATCTGCTGTTTGTTGTAGCATGGGATGGACAGTACCGCTGATATACTCTACGGCTTCCCTGGTCACTTCCTCTGTCATTATGCGGCCTGGCTTTAGTAGATACTCTAGATACTCTATGGTGAGTTCATCAACGGACAAATAGGGATTTAGTTGAAACATGCTAAAGGAAAATAACAATTCAAATTAAGAAGATTTCATGAAGATATTGAAGATGAAAAACATTTTATGATAGATTGTATTCCCCAATTTAAGAAAAAGATTTATTTAAGAACATATAACCTTGTAACCAACGTCATTATTTTTAAATTTCCGTGATTTCCGTTACTTTTAACACCTATACTGTAGGCTAAACAAGATGTGATTACACAACTGAAAGAAAAAAAAAAGAAAATGAAAAAAAAAATTGGCGGATATATCAATTAACTGTTTGTGATCGTGTGACACGCATAAATCTTAAATAAATTCTAGGTTTGTGAACCATATTTTGTTCAAAACCTCATGCAGGTAGCTATATCGACCAATACGATGTCTTTACCTGGAAGTTCAGAAAGCCTGGAGGCAGTGATTCGTGTACGGACCATAACGAACTTAAACTGGGACTGTGAGGAGTTTGCAAGTTTAACTGGAGCATCTCCGACACAACTCTTTATCATAACCGCTAGGGATGTAACCATATTTGTAGAAATGAAATTCATATACTTACTAAAAACATCAAAAATATGTCTGTCCATTTAAGAAAATACCAAGTTAGTAACTGTATGTTTGTTGAACCTGCATCATAATCTTTTTTATTTTTTGATCATATATATCATTAAAAATCTATTTTTTATGAAGCAAAGGAATACAAATGGAGCATTCGAATGACACAAGTCCGGAAAGCCATTACAAAATCAGTATACATTAAAAACAACACTATCAAAACACACATCAATAAAACACACAGGTGCTCCGAAAGGGTAAGTTGAACCTGTGTAGGTCATGACGACAAAACACAAATTTTCCATGAAAACCATTCGTCTGAGATATATAGCTTCAACAACGCGATCGAGTTGATAATGGAATTTCTAACATCGAGAGAAATAAATTTGATTATTTTAATGGCGAGGCTTGCCGAGCGATTAAAATATCAAATTTATTTCTCGAGATGTTAGAAATTCCATAATCATCGAGAATTAAGTTGTAGAAGGTTTTTCTCTAATGTTAAAAGGTAAGAAATTGCAAAAGGTCGCTCATCAATTGCACGTGCAATTACGCTGAGAACAAATTTCTCTCTAGAGGTGAGAAATATTTTTTCACAACTGGTTGAGAGGTTGATAAATCGGATGAAAATTCGAGAAATAGAAATCCCGTTTCGTTTCTCAGATCCGTAATATTATCTTAGTGTATATCTAGACAACGCCTCAACTTTCCCTTCTTGTGTAGCAACATTCCGTCCGCTCCAGCTTATGGAGTTTACGTATCTCAATTGATTCGTTACTCCAGAGCGTGCGGGACTTACATCGATTTCCTTAGCAGAGCGACACGTCTGACGCAAAAATTGCTCACACAGGGTTATGTTGCTTCTCGGTTGTTGTCTTCACTCAAGAAATTTTACGGAAGACATCATGCACTAATATCAAATATGGGATTTCGATCTCTCAGATGAGTGCAGATGTTGGTTTGTCATAGGGTGTTGTTTTGTCTTCCTTTACCGGATTTGACACGCTGAATGGACTATTGGCAACGCGACGGGTGTGCTATAGCAAGCAGGAACTGCTGACTCTTCTGGAGCGCCTGAGTTCACTCTTGTTTCGACTGGAGTTCGCGTTTTTGATTGATATTCAGTTATTTTGTGTTTCCATGTTTTCCTGTTGTCTGTATGACACCAAAAATTCTGATTATCGGGTTTTGTATAACCACTTTAATCAACCTAACCATGACCAATGTTTGAACATGAAAGTCCGGTTTATCGAAAAGATTTACCACGACACCAACAGTCCAAATCTTAGTACACCTCACCGTAAAAAACGAGAGCTTCACTGGATAAAAACTTTAGGTACTGCAATGCCTTATGGATGTAATGATAACATCAAAGGAGTAGGAAATCTTTCTAGCCCACAATGTAGTGAGGTGAATGTTATGAAACTGTTTGACCCTAATGGTAGACACAAACGTAGTCATGGTCACAAACGATACAAACCGAGATCTGGTGCCAGTCAAACTGACAACAGATCTCTTTCAGACACGTTTGATGATCTGGTAACAAGTCTACAACAACCATTGGGAGTCCATCATGTTCGTACCATTCTCTATTCACTACGAGTCACGAAACTTAAAGACCTACGTGATCTTGGGTTAGAAAAAGCAGGTACTGATCCATTTACTCCTTCTTACAGACTTACTAGCATTATTTGCGACGTTGCGCTTTTCCGTCTTTTTAAGCCTGTAAGAAGTAAGCCTCTTACTACTGAGGATAGGAAATTTCTCCATATTCCATTTAAGAACAAAGGGATAGATGCTATAAACATTAGCAATATTTTAAATCGTAAGGACAGGCGCGTAGCTACCCGGAGGCACGGCAGCATGTGCATCCACATCGTTTTCACACAAAAAAAAAAATGGTTTAAAAAAATTGCGTCCATTTCTGGCAAATACGTCAAGGCTCATAATGTCGTATTGATTGTTATTGACAATTGTTTTATTATGCTTTATTTTTTCTGAAAATTCGTTCCTTTACCGATATTTTATTATTAACGTGTTGATGCCAATGAATGCCACTTTCGAGTTGTCCGGTATAGACATGCAAAAGTTCAACTCATATTTGGTACTAAAGTTGGCAGCAGGCGCGGATCCAATGAAAGGCATACCGAGCGTACTTACCCCTTCCAAAACTGACAAAAATTAAGTTTTTGCACTAAATCCATGAAAAAAACACTAAAAAAATTGAGCCTCGCTTCGCTCGTCGATACCAATTAACGAAAAATTCTTACATCCCCCTAAACTAAAATTCTGGGTTCAATCTGTTGCAAGCAGTTCCGATACTTTTGCCATCGCAGATGCGTCACCTTGTTCCTCAAAAGTAGGCTCAGATGAACAGACGTCAGCATTGACCAACCCTTCTTTTTTAACCCGTCATTACATGTCATTACCACATTACAAAAAGATAACGTAAAGATAGATTTGCTGACAGAGTCTTGGGAACAAACAGCAAAATTCAAATCTCCATTCAGGAAGTAAACTTTACTTTTTTTTTTATTTTTATTAAACAAGATATACAGGAAATGATTCATTCATTTGAAATGCCTGTACCAAGTCAGGGCCATTGCTATTTCAGACAGGACAAAATATGTCTAACCGAAGACAAAATTCGATTCGGTCAGACAGAAAATGTAAAAAAGTTATGTCGAACATAAAGAAGAAAAACCCCAAACTGACATTTGGTAAGACAGATCCTTAGTCTACTATCTTCAATTTTTCCGTTACATTTTTGTTTTGTTTTTTATTCTTTGACATATAAGATTGATCATCCTAGTTCGGTAGTTTCGTTATTACCTAATAAAAAGTTGTTCATTTTAGGAAAGTAATGTATACAAAAGATTTTTGGATAACTTTCAAATAACCCGCCTCCTCTCCTCTTTTGAAGAGCATGTATTGTGGTCTACTGGAACATAAAAAATAAATTATTTTGAGGAAAATGTGGTTCATACTCTGTCCGCATGGTCCGCCGTCTAATTTTCTATTCTGACTTCATTGGTTAGCGAAACAACTTTTTCATCAGACAAGAAAATATATTTGGAGGTTAAGCGCTATGAGAAGCGCGAAACCCCAAAATGCTTATAAACATAAGAACACTGATGTTAAGAAAGTCATTAACGCATGTATTTGCCGTTAAGAGAAAAAAGTCGTTAGGATGTCTTTTGGCAGCCTGAATAAGGAACTGAATCATTACTCTATTTTATTCACAAGGTTGGGCGGAGCTTAAGTTTCTCGATCTTTTAGGTAGGATTTAAAAGAAGAAGCCCGAAATAATTGACCCGTGACCAGCCCGGTCAATAAAAAGGAGTAATATCTTGTGCCAAAGATACATTGATTATGTCATTTTTTTCCATTGAATATATAATTATTTGTTGATCAAAAGCATTCGTAAAATAACTGTTCAAGTTAAAAGTTCTTTCTTATAATTTTTACACTATGCAACAAATGTGCAGTTTATACTTAAAAATACTAAAACTGTCTTCTTCAGTGTTCAGTTTCGTTCTGGTTTTTAAACAATTTATCTGGGACGGTCACGGATGAGTTTAATAAAAAATATAGCTCTTGAAAATGCTATCTTTCAGGAGCCTCCGGGGGGCTTCGCCCCCCTGGACCCCCTACCAGGGCTTAGCCCTGGACCCACTGGGGGCCTTAAGCGGCCCCCAGACCCCTCGCCGTCCAGCTTGTGCATCCACTTCTCTCTTAAGTTAGCTACGCGCCTGAAGGAAGTTACATCTCAAATTCCTCCATATTTCAAAAATCAGTCAACACCCATTGTTTCCTACCGCTACACTAAAACCATAAGTAGTAAAATTTTCAACCACAAAAAGGCATTGCAGGACCTAAACATTGAAGAATATCTAAAGTCCCCTCTGACATGTGATTGCTATGCTTCTCCCTTTGTCTATGGTCCATCTGGTCATGTCATCACGGGTGATCTTAAGATAATTGAAAATGATTTATTACGTAATGTGGTTTCCCATGGACCTAAATTCAGGGAACCGCAACGTATAAATTGGAATCACAACTTTAAGATGATCATGGACGCTGTGGAGGACTATGCTAGAGCTTGGATAAAGAGGGAAAAGGACCAAGATCACTGTCGGACTGGGTAAGGACTATCCGATCTCTTGTACGAAGCCGAATAGACAAACTTCGCAAATGTGTGAACCCCCGGCCTTCTTCTGTATTTAGAGATCGTGAAGCTCTCAGTTGTCTCTCTTCCTTACATGACAGGTATGTTGTCACGCCAGCAGACAAGGCTTCCAATAATATAGTTTTTGTATGTAAAGCACACTGTCTATTACAATTGTCTAATAAAAAAACTAGGCATTGATGGTAATACTTCCGCTAGTGCTACATACACACGGGCTACATTTAACAAAGATGAAATCGTAGCCAACCATAGCTCTTTTATGTCCTCTTTCAATATTCCAATGAAAGAGGAACATAAAGAGTTACCATATTTGTACTGGATACCTAAACTTCACAAAAATCCGTACAAATAAAGGTATATAGCTGGATCTTCATCATGTTCAACTACAGAGCTGTCCGTTCATTTAACTAAAATCTTGTCTGCTGTCAAAGAAGGTCAACAAGCATACTGCGACACTATTTATAATCGTAGTGGAATTAACCATATGTGGATTTTGAAGAACTCAAAAGATTTGTTAGATCATTTTAAATCTAGATCATTTTCTGATTTGATTTTTCAACTTTATACACTACCTTGCCACACGAAAAACTAAAATGTCGCCTGAAAAAACTTCTCGAAAAAGCCTTTTCAAACTCTAGGAATTTTGTTGTTTTGGGTTATAATTCTACCTACTTTTCCAAAACATCTTTCAAAGATAAAATTTGTTACACACTTGAACAAGTTTTCAGTATGCTTGATTTCCTCATTGACAACATATTTGTCACCTTCGGAGGAGAGATTTTTCAACAACAAATCGGCATTCCAATGGGCACAAACTGTGCTCCTCTCCTCGCCGATTTGTTTTTATACTCTTACGAGACTGAATTTCTTCAGGGACTCGTAAAGAACAAGAAGATGAAAGAGGCAAGGTCATTTAATCTTACATTCAGATATATTGATGATGTCCTTTCTGTCAATAACACTTCATTTGGTAGATGGATTCCTTCAATATATCCTCCGGGGTTGGAGATTAAAGAGACCACCGAATCAAATTGCTTCACGTCTTTCTTGGATTTGCACCTCGAATTTGACCCAGGTGGTCATCTCAGTACAAAAAATTACGATAAACGAGACGATTTTAATTTTAAAATTATTAATTTTCCTAATCTACAGAGCAATATACCTACTTCTCCTGCATACGGTGTTTATATTTCACAACTTATTCGATATGCCAGAGCTTGCACACATTTCACGGATTTTTTTATCAGACACCGATTTCTTCGTGACCGACTTTTGGAGCAGGGCTATAAGAAAATACGTCTCATACGATCACTAAAAAAATTCTTTCTTCGTTATCAGCCACTAGTAGATAAGTTCAAAATTGAGTTAAAAGATATGATAGTTAATTGTTTTAATTAGTGTTTGACTGGTCTGCTGTACTGAGATGATCACCTCAATATCCCTATTGTGTCTCACAACTATGTTGTGTTCTATGGTCATTACCGGATCCTAAGATCGCAATGGAAGAGGGAGGTTTGGCGCCATAAAACCTGGTTTAACCCACCACTTCTTTGGAAGTGCCTGTACCAAGTCAGGACCATTGCGATCTTAAATTCTTCTGGCTTTGTGTTTCTCTCAAAATAAAAATTACAAAAAAAGTTTCAGACAAAAGCTTCTGTATTTTGTTCATGATAATTCCATATCCTACATGTCCTATTATAAAACCTAATTCCAAGAAAAGTTAAAAGTGTCACACTTTTTAACAAAACTATATATTATGGGTTAAGCAAATTTTACAGTGTCACACTATTCTATGAAACTATATATATTATGGACTTGAAGATTGCAATGGAAGAGGGAGGTTTGGCGCCATAAAACCTGGTTTAACCCACCATTTCGTTTAAAATGCCTGTACCAAGTCAGGACCATTGCGATCCACCAATTATCCGGTATGACTGATTCGTTTGTGTCATTTTTCTCTGGACTATGAGATTGATCATTCAAGTTCGGTAGTTTTGTTATTACCTTTATTTGTCCCGTTCTTGTTGGTGTTTACTGATTTTGTCTCTGCCCTTTCGGACTTTTGACATTCGGATACCCCATTGGTACCTCTGCTTCTTTCTGAAGATCATCATTACCCTGTGTTTGAAATTGTACGTCAGACGTGAAGCTCTTCCGCGGATACACCAAAAGCTCAGTTTATACGCTAACTTCATAGGTCGGTCGGGTTCAACTGGAACGAACACTTTCGAGGTCTTAACATCTCCAAAGGTTTGCATTCAGATAAACGTTGTTGCATTGACCTTCAGAATTGTGTTACAAAAATGTCTTGGTGTACACGTCACCTTTGGTTCTATGCTTGTCATGACCTTTTATTGCTTTTCTAAAAACTTCGTTTGGAGAAAAATTCTTATGGTTCTATAAATTTATTTGTTTTCAGACAACAGTTGCAACCTTTTAATGAAAGACCAAAGTAAAAATGTCTGTGGACGCTGCATGAACTCATTTACCTCTAAAGCAACCGGAGATAAAGCAAAGAGTTTCAAAAATCCATCTGAGAGTCGGGTTTAGCTCCAGCTTACGGGGTATACATTTCACAATTACTAGTAGTCAGGTATGCTCGCATTTGCAGTGATGTGTCTGATTTTAATGATAAAAACCGTTTTATTACAGAAAAATTGCTAAAACAAGGTTACCGTTACCACAAATTAGTCAAATCTTTTACAAAATTTGGACATAAATATGGACATCTCATCGAAAAATTTGATTGTACACGTAGATTTCTGATTGTTAAAGGAATATCTCATCCTGATTTTTATAGCAATGTAGTTTATAAAGCACAAAAATTCATAAACAACCTTGTGGAAATTAAAAACTGGCTTAAAAACCCTTTGAAAAAATGATACGAATTCAATGTTTTAGTAAAATCTTTGCATTTGGTATGTTTTTGGCAGAAATATTGATAGCTTGATAGTAACTTTAAAACGTTAAATTTTCACTTTGTATCCACTGTATTGGATGATGAAGAGCACTTCTTCTTTAATTGTAAACTTAATGATAATATTAGAGAACAACTATTTACCTTTTATAAAATAAATCCATATTGTAATACTTTAAACAGAACACAAATAATTAGTAACACATTAAACCCGTCAACTCCTGAGGAAATTAAAACAGTCGTTTCTTTTTTGCAACAGTCATTAGAACTGAGGAGAGGAGACTAGCAAACTGTTTTTATTTTATTAAGGTTTATATGTTATAATGTTTGTATTTGTAAACTCATGCTTGTATGTTATCTATGTAGCTATATGTATGTGCTACGACCCAAATGGGTTAAAGTTTTCAAATAAAGATATTATTTATAAGCACCACAGCGATTAGGTATGTCGGTTCTGTGTGGTGATACAACTCTAAATCATTCATTGTTTTGACGTGAGGTGTCGGATTTAGAACTGATGTATTTGATTCTTTTACATCAATCGATAAATGTTTCTTAGCTAGTTGTCAGTAACTTCGAGTGTTCTCAAGAGAGTTCCTCCTCGTCTTGTTGTTTTCGTACAGTATTTTGTCTTAGGTTCTCTCTTGTTGAATTGAACTTTTGTCGATTGAGTTTTACAGTGTGTTTTATATGTATGCTTTGTGCAAGCTTATCAATAGGGGGAAGGTTGGATCCAAAAAACTAGTTTAACCCCGCCACATTTTATATGTGCCTGTCCTAAGCCAGGAAACTTTGCCAAAGCCTTTGTTTGTCCTTGTCATTCTGTGTGTCAAGAATTGGGTCTTTCGTTGATGATTTAGGGATTGGTTTTGAAACTTTTGTATTGTATTATAAGACTTGGGCCAATGCAAGACGGTAAGCAGTGACCTATGGTCATGTTGAAGATCGCTTGCTGCTTTCCGTTGTGATTTTTTGAATTGCTGTTTGTTTATGTTTGTTGTATCGCGTACACTTATTCCACATCTCAATATCGTCTATTTTAAGTGCAGTACTCTGTTAGAATCAGGCAAAATCGAAAATGTTGGAATCATGATTTTAAAAACACACGGTTTTGACAATGCATTGTCATTCAAAATAGCCTTCTAATGAAGAAACAATCATAAGCTGTCAACTCCAGTGTCAGAGGATGGAGAAAATTTTCTGTTACAATGATAGAGATTAAGTATGACTTGACACGAGTTATCTCCCTTAGATCCAAATTTTACATGCATTTCAACCAAAATATATCTCAAATTTCTGACACTTTTGAGTAGTGCCAATTCATTTTTTGTTACTTTTTAAGCAATTTGAACAATATTTTGAAATCAAACTTGTGTGTTTTTAAAATCATGATTCACTAATTTCCTGATTCTTACAAAGAATAGAGCTTTAAAAATGCATATAAACAAAAATATTGAAAAAAAAATGATAAAAAGAGTACCAGTTACAAAATGAAAAGTTCAGAAAACATAAAATATTTTTATTACTGTATCTATATTCAAAACAAAACAATCGAGTAAAATACTTGAACTTAAATGCATATTAACTATAACAAAGAAAAAACATGATGGAAAGAGTACCAGTAGGGGTATTCTTTGACAAAATCAAAGTTCGAAAACATCAGACAACTATATTACTGTATCTGAACAAAAACTAAACAAATAAGTTAAAATAAATTCAGAGAAAACATAACAAAACTTCGTATTAGAAAATAATTGAAAATATTCCTGAGGTATAGTTTTTCGCAATTATATTTCATCTTTCATCTCTTTCTAACCTATGCCATGGTCTGTTTCCTGAAAATATAACCAAAAAAAACAAATATTTATCCGGTGTAGTCTTCAAGCCTTTTTGTGCATGACAGTTATTTAATGCGTGTTATAAGACCCTTAAGATTAAAAAAATCTAAATGACTTAAACAATATATTCATTAATTTACTTTTCCTGAAAATAAATCTATCAAAAAATAACTTAACTATCCCATGTTAATTTATATTCATTGATTTTATTCGGACAATCTGGCCGGAACTCCCAGGTTATTCTAGTAAAGATATATAAAACATACAACAGGGATAATATATATGATTATTTTAATTTCAATCATTATTGAATTTCAATTGAATCATTTTAGTACCGTATCCTTTAATACCTTTAATCATCAAACACGAGTTCTTCATCCCAATTCATTGTGGCAGATGCATCCTCGAAGCTGATATCGTCTGCCCAGCTCGTAACTTTTATTGGTACTTCCAGCACTGGGACAACAGGGACTTCATCGTCAAAAATGAGCTCTTCATCCCAATTCATTGTGGCAGATGCATCCTCGAAGCTGATATCGTCTGCCCAGCTGGTTACCTTTCTTGGTACTTCCGGTACTGGGACAACGGGGACTTCATCGTCGAACACGAGCTGCTCCTCCCAATTCATGGTGGCTGAGGCTTCTTCAAAACTGATCTCGTCAGCCCAGCTGGAGATTCTTCTTGATGGCTCTAGTTCTGGAACATCAGCTATTTCATCGTCGAACACGAGCTGCTCCTCCCAATTCATGGTGGCAGAGGCTTCTTCAAAACTGATCTCGTCAGCCCAGCTGAACGTTCTTCTTGGTAGCTCCAGTTCTTGGACTGCAACGATTTCATCTTCAAAAACCAATTTCTCGTCCGAGTTCATGTTGGCTGACGCCTCCTCGAAGCTGATCTCATCGGCCCAGTTGGAAGTAGGTTTTCTTGGTAGCTCAGATTCTAGGACAGCAACAATATTATCACTTGGCTTTATTCCTTCACTGTTAATGTCACCTCTATCCATCTGGCCCATCTTTGCTGTTTCTCCTCTAAGACCATCTCTAATGCTTTCCAGCTTTTTCTTGATCCTGGCCAATTCAATGTCTAAAAACAGATGATAAAAACAAGATAACAAAAAGTATTGGCATTGATGCATATCACTGAAGTACAAGCTAGCCCATTTGAGATCTCTGATTTGAGATCAGAGTTGAGATCTCTGATTAGGTCTGTACAAATAAAATTCTTTTTTTACAGGGGTGTTTTTATAGCTAAACAGCAAAAGTCTTCTCTATGAGTGCATTCATCATATTTATAAAATACAAATGTATTAACATATAAAACTCCATAACTGCACATGCTTCTCTTGCGATCGTATGATGTTATTGCATAGTCGCTGTTGATGTAGTTGTTGATGTCGTCGTCGTCGTTGTCGTCGTCGTCTGTGATCACTTTGGTTTCCATGTGATAACTCATTTTTTGGGTGACCATTGTTGGAATGATGTTTTAGCAACTAAAAGAGGTTGGTATTGTATTTGAGGTTGAAGGAGATGTTTCACTAGCGCCGTCATACGGGGTTTACATTTCACAGTTAGTAAGATATGCTCGGATCTGCAGTGGTGTTTCTGATTTTAATAATAAAAACCGTTTTATTACTGAAAAAAAATATTAAAACCATGTTATCGATACCACAAATTAGTAAAATCTTTTTCTTAATTCTTCCACAAGTATCGATCTCTTATTGAAAAGTATGTTTTTTTTTACATCAGTCGATTGATGATTCTCAGCTAGCTGTCAGTAACAGCGAGTGTTCTATAGAGAGTTCCTTCACTGTCCTTTCGTTTGTTCTTGTTGTCTTTTGTCTAAGGTTCTCTCTAGTGGTATTGGACTTTGATCGATTTGATTTTTATTGTGTGTTAAGTTTTTGTGCTTTGTCTGGGAATATGGATAGGGGAAGGTTGGGCCCAAAAAAAAATAGTTTAACCCCGCCACATATTATATGTGCCTGTCCTAAGATCTCCTAAGCCATGTGTCAGTCGCGTACACTTATTCCACATCTCCTTATCTTTTTATGGCCCGACCACGTATGTGGATCGGACATATAGTTTTACCCTTGTCCGTCCGTCCGTCCGTACATCCGTACGTACGTACGTCCGTCCGTAACACTTTGGTTAAGTTCTTGGTTAAGGTCCATTACTCGGATACTAGATGTTGGGGTCAACGATATTTCACCACCAGATGGGTCTTGGGTAGGGCTACACCACCCACTTGAAATTAGGTCACTATGACCTATATTTTATGCATGAACGACTTCCGTTAAGTTCTTGGTTAAGGTCCATAACTTGGATACTAGATGTTGGGTGTCAATGGTATTTCACTACAAGATGTGTCTTAGGTAAGGTGACACCACCCACTAGAAATTAGGTCACTGTGACCTATATTTTACGCATGAATGACTTCGGTTAAGTTCTTGGTTAAGGTCCATAACTTGGATACTAGATGTTGGGGGTCAATGATATTTCACTACTAGATGTGTCTTAGGTAAGGTGACACCACCCACTAGAAATTAGGTCACTGTGACCTATATTTTACGCATGAATGAACTTGGTTAAGTTCTTGGTTAAGGTCCATATCTCAGATACTACATGTTGATGGTCAATGGTATTTCACCACTAGATGTGTCTTGGGTAACATGACACCACCCAATAAAAATTAGGTCACTGTGATCTATATTTTATGCATGAACGACTTCGGTTAAGTTCTTGGTTAAGGTCCATAACTTAGATACTAGATGTTGGGGGTCAATGATATTTCCCCACTAGATGTGTCTTGGGTAAAGTGACACCATCCACTAGAAATGAGGTCACTGTGACCTATATTTTACGCATGAATGACTTTTGTTAAGTTCTTTGTTAAGGTCCATTTCTTGAATACTACATGTTCGGGGTCAATAATATTTCACTTCTCGATGAGTCTTGGTACATGGCACCACCCATCAGAAATAAGGTCACAGCGACCTATATTTTACACATGAACACTTTTGATCAATTTCTTGGTAAAGGTCCATATCCCAGGTAATTCACATTGAGGGTCAATGATATTTCAAGAACGGGAGGGCCATCCTGTGGCTCATAGACACATTATCTAGTTTTTATTGTGGTTCCTACCGTTCTAGAAAATGACAAAAGGGGCAAAATTGCTGTATAAGGTTTATTTTTCTTCCGATGTTAATCGTGTTTTTCAAAAAATTCAGTCAACAAATTGTAACGACAGTTTTTATGTATCAAAAAGGGGTCACAACCCATCCCAACCCCCATACACCCAAAATATATGAAAATATGAAAGAAGCCATATGATTAACAGATAATTATCTTACCGACATGGCAGCCAAAACGTCTTATTTCTTCTATTCTTTCAAGTTTGAAGCCACCATTCTGGATTTTATTATAACTGGCAAGTTTTCTCTCCTCTGCCATGACAACCGGGCCCCAGAATTCCAGATCATCGCAGACCTTGTAACGGAGACCGTTTCTATCATCTAACACCCTATAAAGCCGCTCCATGTGCCGTATGGTCTCGGGAATCCTTGTGTCCCGGTTTTTAACTAGGCGTGCAGTGATTTCTGAATTTGATAATAAATACAAATTAGCACATTACATCTAGCCATACATTTTACTAAAACGAAGTACGTAAGTTCATTCTGTAGTTTAACTTTTGGTATGAAAGTCCAAGTCTTTCTGGGGTTTTTACAACTTTTAAAATCAAAATAAATATAGAAATATAGTTAGGATATCTTAAAAGTTCTCTCTGGACTTTTTTTGTAATACCATTAGATGTATGTATGCACCTCTGATATGATTCTTGGACATGCGTTTCGAAAACAGGATATTCAAAAGGGATTACAGGCAATGTTTAATGCACAGCACAGTCCAATAAATAAAAGGCGATTTAATACAACATTTTATTTATTGGACTGCGTTTACGTTTCCGAGCGTTTTACATTGCCAGAAATCCCGTGGTATAATGAGACCTGTGGTAGAGAAGACACGTGAGGAAAATTGACATTAAAATCGGCTTATCGAATTGTATTTGTTGGACTGCGTTTACATTTCCGTGCGTTTAGTATTGCCAGTAATCCCGTGGTATAATGAGACCTGTTGTAGAGAAGACACGTGAGGAAAATTGACATTAAAATCGGCTTGCATTTGTTGATCTAAAGTTGTCTTGAAGTAAGCAGAAAAAAGATACAAAAACAAAACTGACCTTCCATGTCCGGTTGTGCAGAATCGAATTGCCATTTGGAGTGTTTTATGATGGCACTGTATATCTTGATATCTGAAAATGAAATTTAAAATTACAGTGAAATACTTTAGACCATCTGAATGTAACAGTTTTAGTTGGTTTGCTGGCCTGCTCTACAAGGGAGGCAAAGATAAAGTTCTATATTATCTACCATTGCTTTTTCTAACTCATACACAGTATGCCGTATACATTTCCGGGCGTTAAACATTGCCGTTGATTCCCCGCGCTTTTTTATTAGTTATAGTGTAAGCGATGGTTAGTTATGAATGAGTTAGAAAGATTCAAAATAAAAGACTAACAAGAGAAAGAGTTTTAAAAGAAGGACGAGAAATTCTTTACCGATTAGGATCAAAAGTTAGATGGTCGCGTTTGGGGTGTTTTGTTATAAAAAAACTCATTTCTATTTCTTAATGAAAATCCCAAAGTGCGTCGATGAGACACATTTTATAGATTTATTTCAGAAGAAACCCATTTATTTTATGCCAGAGAAGTAAAGAACGCACCTTTCTTAATACCCCTAGTTGTGTTAATTGCTCTTTTCATTCCAAAGAACAGATAAACCAGGACAGCTATACAAATAAGTTGAACACAGCTAAAGTCAGCGAGAATCTAGGAGAGAACGAAAGAAAGAGAGATAGACAGATAAATAGAACAAAGAAACAGGTTGAGAAAATGGCTATCCCTAAAAAGTTTCAGTATGCTTAATAAAGAAAAAGAAATGTCGGATTTAGGAACAATAGAGAAAAATTCCCTAAAAAGTTTCAGTTTGCACAATAAAGAAATAGAACTGTTGGATTAAGCAACGATAAAGAAAAAATTAGAAAAGAAAGAGATAGAGAAACAACCATTAAGAAGATTCGGTATGAGTTTTTCTGTGTTTGTGTATTAAGGAGTTGCAGGGAAAAAGTCATACTTTTTTATTTTAAAAAAATGAAGAGAAGGAATTGATGTAGTCTGTGCAGAACGAGGAAGGAATTCAGGCTTAAAATGGTCCAGTTGGCTCAGTTTAATATATATTCAAAGAAAAAAAAAGAAAACTTTTTTTTATCTTAAAGAAGGACTAGATGAAAAATGTTTCTACTCACATCGGCAGAATAAGCCATCAGGCTAAAAATGGTCTCCGAAGCAAAGTGTGCCACAGGCTGGTACATATGGTTGTGTGCATAATATGCCATCTCCGCCATGATATCTGCTGTTTGTTGTAGCATGGGATGGACAGTACCGCTGATATACTCTACGGCTTCCCTGGTCACTTCCTCTGTCATTATGCGGCCTGACTTTAGTAGATACTCTAGATACTCTATGGTGAGTTCACCAACGGACAAATAGGGATTTAATTGAAACATGCTAAATGAAAATAACAATTCAATTAAAAAAAGATTTCATATGCCTAATGAATCTAGATATTGTTTCTCTTATTGTTATTTAAGGCGTTCGTCCGTCCGTGACACGTTTTTTTGAAGTTGTATCTTCAATTGAAAACTTGGTTTTTACATTGTTTATAAAATGAACTCAACATATAATACAAAATAGAAAAGGGCTGTCCAACGTTTTAGCTCATTGTACCGGTCGTCAAACTTTCATCAAATCACAGTTCAAACATCAGCAAAAATCATATCCAAAATTAGGACATGAAGTAAAAAGTAATGATGTAGAACATTTCAATTCTTGACAATGTAACCTTGCTTTCCCGAAATTTTACTTACTTTCTGTGGTCTTTTCTCTGACTTGTATCAACTTTCTTTTTACTCTGGCTGTAATCTGGTAAATATTTCTTTTTTACTTCGATAAAAGTAATTGTAAAGCTATCAATGAAAAAGACCTACATTCGAAGCCGAAGTAGTAACACTTTATGCACCGATGGTGGTCGGAAACCAAGGTGCATCAGTGACGTTGCCAACTACTTTGTTACGTGTGAAAGTTCCAGGCAGCCTGACGCACGTTTCTATTCAAGATTCATCAGAGACGCTCTACCCTTCCCCACCCCAAAATGAAAATGCCAATCACTAAACGCATATGAAGAGCATTAGAACAAAGAAACCAAAATATACCAAAATGGAAACCAAATTATAACTAAGAGCAATTTAACCTATGTCTTTGGTATGAAAAACCTTCGGGCTTTGACAATTCTGAACTTTACACGGATAATTTATAATTTTGGTGTATTCAACATAAAAGTGTTGATTTTGGAGTGGTCTAACCTCGGGAAATCAAAACTTCATCAGCGGTTCCTATACTAATATGCACGTATTTGTAAGTAATCAAAGCAACACCAAAGAAGAAATTGTTTACAGCGAGGTAAACAGCATAGTATCAGATGTCCAGGTATTATGCCTATATCTTGCTTCCGCAACTATTCGTCACAGGCGAGACAAAAATGAAGTCATTCTCTCAGAAATAGAAAAGCTGAAAGGGTGTATCAAACCCCTCAGTGCCTGAAGAAACCAAACCAAATAACTTCTTTCTCAAAACGAGCATAAAACTTGGAAAAAGGAAGAACCCTAATTATTATGATTTGTTAAATAGTAGCAACATTTCTATTATGTAATATGTTTTGTAGTATATTGTGCTCTCTATGTTTGTACGTACCGCAGCCCATAGAGGGCTATACAGTATTCTGTATTGACAATTGTCAAACATAACGACGATTACGTAGTCTTCCCCGTTCATTCTCAATTATCAGCAAAACTTATACTTCAAAGGATAAATAAGACGGAAAAAATATTAGGGTAATATGGTGTACTCTTAAGGTATGTCACCATAAACGACTAAAGCCGCAAACAAATCTGCTGAAAAGTCAATGAATATACAAAAGTTATGCTATATTATGGTTCCATTACTTTCAACTTATTTTTTTTTTAAAGTTTCAGCTATTCTCTAACAAATACTTTTTTTTTCGATTCAACAAGGGAAATAATTCATGTAAAACATACAAAAAGAAAATAATGAGCTGTTGAATAAGTGTATGCGACACATCTTAAACAAGCTACAATTTAGAACAAGAGTTCACACTAAAGTATGCTTCGCCTGCCCACACTATCGGAATACCTAGTAATTCAATTGTTCATTTTTTAATTCTCGCATGTTGGCATGCATGTCAAAATGCATTAAAAGTTTACATAGCCCTTGAGTTCTTGAGATCAGAGGTTAATAAAAATCAAGATCATTTGGCAGGTGACTAAAATTACATTTTCCTGTGAACCAACAAGAGGCTACCAGGAGCCTGAATCGCTCACCTGGTCTTGATGTCGACCCTATAAAAACTTTTCTAGAGCTAAATGAGCTGAACATTTAAGCGAGTAACAGCTTTTCTCCATCTACTATAGTTTCATTCTGTAGCCATAGGCCCAAATCATGAAAAATTGTTATTTTAGGGGCCATAACCCCTATAAGGAGTTATCTGACAACTTCGACCCTATGAAAACTTTTGTAGCGCTAAATGAACTGAACATTTAAGCAAGCAACAACTTTTCTCTATCTGCTATAGTTTTCACTCAATAGACCAAAAACATGAAAAAACGTTATTTTAAGGGCCGTAACCCCTATAAGAGGTCATCTGACAACTATCACCCTATGAAGACTTTTGTAGAGCTAAATGAACTCAACATTTAAGCAAGCAACAGCTTTTCTCTATCTGCTATAGTTTTCATTCTATAGGCCAAAAAACATGAAAATGTCATTTTAGGGGCCGAAACCCCTATAAGGGGTTATCTGACAACTTTGATCTTACGGAGACTTTTGTAGAGCTAAATGAACTGAACATTTAAGCAAGCAACAACTTCTCTCTATCTGCTATAGTTTTCATTCCATAGGCCAAAAACATGAAAGAACGTTATTTTAGGGGCCGTAACCCCTATAAGAGGTCATCTGACAACTATCACCCTATAAAGACTTTTGTAGAGCTAAATGAACTCAACATTTAAGCAAGCAACAACTTCTCTCTATCTGCTATAGTTTTCATTCCATAGGCCAAAAACATGAAAGAACGTTATTTTAGGGGCCGAAATCCCTATAAGGGGACATCTGACAACTTCGACCCTATGGAGACTTTTGTAGAGCTAAATAAGCTGAACATTTAAGCAAGCAACAGCTTCTCTCTATCTGCTATAGTTTTCATTCAATAGGCCAAAAATATGAAAAAACGTTATTTTAGGGGCTGTAACCCCTTTAAAGGGTCATCTGACAACTTCGACCCTATGGAGACTTTTGTAGGGCTAAATAAGCTGAACATTTAAGCAAGCAACAACTTTTCTCTATCTGTCATAGTTTTCATTCTATAAGCGAAAAACATGAAAAAATGCTATTTTTCACATTTAAGGGGCCGTAACTGCTATAAGGGGTCAACTGACAACTTCGACTCAATGACAACTCTAGTAGAGCTTTTGATGCTGAAGCAGCAGCGTGGCATCCGATTTCATCTATCTCTTATACTTTTTGATTTACAAGCCAAAAACAGTAGTCTGACCCCCCTGGTCTATTTTTAGTAACGGCGGCCATGTTGTTTGGACGGCGGTCACCATTTGTGCAATCTTGGTAGAGGACATCCCATAGATGAAGTGTGCAAAGTTTCAAAGCAATCCCTTCAGTCCTTTCGGAGGAGAACGGACGACGTACGCCAAGTGATGGCAATAGCTCACATGGACCTTCGGTCAAGGCGAGCTAAAAAGTGATTCTAGATATCATAGTCATTGGAAAAACAGAACACAAACAAAACCCAAATTTAATAGTCATTCAGTGTAAAAGTGTTCACAAAGTCATGAAAAGCATAAAAATGGAGTCAAGGTCACACATCATTGTGACAGTTGCGTAGACCATTACCCCAACGGTCTGTATTCAAAATATCAGATGCTTAGCTATTATGCTTTTCAAGCAATTCATTGTCCACAAAAGTCTGATAAGAAAGTTTTCGGCCTAAGGACTAAGTGCACAGTCACTGGAGCGTGAAAATGGGGTCGGGGTCACACAGCATGATGACAGTTGCGTTGACCATAACCCAACTCTCCATATACCAAATATCTGATGTCTAGCTATTAAAATTTTTAAGCAACTCATTGTCCACAAAAGTCTTTCAAAATAGAACTAAAGTCACTGGATAGGTCTAACTTCAAAAGGTCATTCCCCACAAAGATTTTTATGATCAAATCTCAAACTAAAACACTTTCTGGTGTATTTGCAATATACTAAGAATCGTTAAATTGTTTAGGAGTTTTTGATGGGTTAAGCAGCAAAGGGGCAATAACTCAACAAAATATTTATGGTTACATACTGAGAAATCCTGCTGTGTAGCTTCTTAGTAGTTCAGCAGAACTTTGTGACTGACATACAGGACAAAGACATTATGTCCCTACCAGTACCATAGTGGAGACATAACTATCTGGTATCAGACCTTTATTAATAGAATAACAAAATGCGCCAGGTGTGTTGCAACAAGTGAGAGAACTACATGCCCTTCCATAGCACCTGAATTCACTCCCATTTTTATGTAAGTGATGGTGATTGCAGTTTCAATTTGTTGTGTTGTGTGTTTTGTTTTCCTTTTGTTGTTTTCTTTGATGTCTTCTGATTTTGTCTTTCTTATTTTGTTCTTTCAAGACGTAAATGTCCATTCTGCTTTTGGTAGTTTATTGCTTCTTTTATTCAGGCTTCTTCGCCTTTAATTGACTAAAGAAGTGTTACTTTTCTCATCTTTTTTTTCAGGAGCAAATTTTATAAGTCAGAAATCAAGATATTCGTATGTATTACTCAGTTGTATATAAAATATGACAAAATAATTTACATAAATATATCAACTACCTATAAATATATACACTGAAGTTGAGCATTTAAAACCTAATATTTTAAGCACTGATTTTGTCTCCTTTATACAAATGAATAGTCTATACAATTTTTTTACAATTGTGAAAAAAAATATCATTAAGAATGTTATAAAATACACATAAAATACATACATGCATGTTCTTTTTCATAATGCAAATTTAAAAATATACATAAATTATCTAAAAAAAAAGTGGATTGTTTCTCCTTTATAAAAAAATGAATGCCTGCTTCACTATGTTTTACTACAACCTAAACTAAAAACATACTAAGTGAGACAACCCAAAATGAAAATTTTAACAAGCACCAAACATGCATTACATGTGACAAAATACATATTTATTGCTAAGCAACGAATACTAGCTAAGCCTGGCTTGGTATCCCAATTCAAAGAATTTCAATACTTTAATTGTATAAAATAAACAATCAAGAAATGCTTTGCACTACAATCTTTCAAGCTGTCAAGTCTATTTATAGGTGATTTTCAAGTTATTAAAATTTGTTGTTTTTCATTGTTTAATAAAAAACAAGTGTGGCCACTAAAAGTATGTCTCGCCTGCCGGCACCATCAACTACCTTAGCTTTCATTTCTTGACATAAACACAAAAAGTGTCTGTATACCTAATAACAGATGCCTAGTTATTATACTATTCAAGCCATCCATTGTCCACACAAGTATTATAAAAAAGTTTTCTGTCTGAAAAAAAGACCTAAGTTCACAGAGTCACTGAAGCGTAAAAATGGGGTCATGGTCACATGGCATGGTGACAGTTGCATTGTCCATAACCGCAACTGTCTGTTTACCCAATATCAGATGCCTAGCTATTATAACTTTCCAGCATTTCATCGTCCACAAAAGTCTTACAAAAAAGTTTTTTGCCCTGAAAAAGACCCAAGTTCACAGAGTCACTAGAGCGTGAAAATCGGGTCAGGGTCACGCAGCATGGTAACAGTTGCGTAGACCATAACCTAAACTGTCTGTATACCTAATATCGTCTGTATACCTAATATCAGATGCCTAGCTAATATACTTTTCCAGCAATTCATCGTCCACAAAAGTCTTATAAAAAAGTTTACGGCCTGAAAAAAGATCTAAGCTCCCAGAGTCACTGGAGCGTGAAATGGGGTCAGGGTCACATGGCATGGTGACAGTTGCGTAAACCATTACCTGAACTGTCTATATACCAAATAGCAGATGCCTAGCTAATATACTTTTCCAGCAATTCATCGTCCACAAAAGTCTTACAAAAAAGTTTACGGCCTGAAAAAAGACCTAAGTTCACAGAGTCACTGGAGCGTGAAAATGGGGTCAGGGTCACACGGCATGGTGACAGTTGCGTAGACCATAACCTGAACTGTCTGTATACCAAATATCAGATGCCTAACTATTATACTTTTCAAGCAATTCATTGTCCACAAAAGTCTTACAAAAAAGTTTACGACGCCGCCACCGCCGCCGGAAAGTAGTACATATGTCTCGCCTTCCGCGACTATTCGTCGCAGGCGAGACAACAATAATTCCAACAAAAGTAGCATTCCAAAACTTGCTAAGAACATTAAAACCTGCATATGATAAACTCACAACATGAAAACCGGTATATAAAAAGTTTCATAAAATTCAGTTCACTAGTTTCAGTCAATCATTTATAAAAACATTAAATTTTAAAGTTCAAAAGAATTATATTCTCCATTAATTTCATTTTATACAAATATACCAAGTTATATGAAATTTAGTTGTGTAGTGTCAGAGGACATCTATAGACTGACATGACAGAATACAATATATTATCTTTTCACATGTAGAAAATATACGGGGGAATACAGTTCTCGGGTTTGTTCGTCTGTCCGTCAAATGTTGCAAGATGGGGCAACATGTATTTTGGACATATTCTTGTTAAAATTAGCAAAGCTGGTTCTTAATAAAAACAAACTTATAATTTGTAAATATGAACAACAAGAAAACTTTAGAAATATGTTTAAATAATTTAAGTTATTATCATTTATTGTTACATTATGGTAAGTTAGACCAAAAATTACCTAATTTCTGCCTGACCAAAAACAATTTTGTTCAATCCTTTGACTCTATAGAAAGACTGGTGACATAATTGAAACACTAACATAAAACATCTAAAATCTACATAGAACGTAACACAAATCAAGAAATACAAATAATATAAAATCGAACAAAAGTTATGGCACTTTTCATTTGTTTTCATTGGCTATACATGAACATGCTTTAATATTGGATTTCATCAATATCAACTTTGGCAAAAGCAGTAAGCTAGCTGTCTTGTGAGACCAATAGCTGTGGAGACTTAATATATATCACCTATGAGACTCAATTTGAAATTTTCTCTCTTAGCTTTTTATTTCACTTCAACATACTCAAGAGAATTTTTTGGCAAGATGTTAATTATGGTGAATTTTGCTTCCTAGAAAAATTTGCATAAAAAAAAAAAATCTGTCAAAGTCAAAAATGGCTGGATTTCGTTTAACAGGAAGTATGTGAGCGACATACCTGAAATTGTATCCCACGTTATGGGACCCCACCCTGATGCTGTATACCAAATATCAAGTGGCTGTAATTAGTAGTTGCTGAGAAAACTGTTATGAAAATTTCTTCCCCGCCAGCACGACATTCACCATTTTATAACCCGGATTTTTCATTCCGTGAAATCCGGCCAAAAACTAAGACCACTGTTATTCCATAATTGAAGCAAATGAAAGATGAGATACAGTGCAAAAAATATAATAACTCGCCATAAATTTTTAAACACAAAACAGTACATGACTTAAAAGAGATTTTTAAACAAGAGTCAATTCATTTGTTTTTTTATTAAAAAGGCATATTATTTCAACAATCTTGAGGCACCTACCATTAAAATATTATCATATGTGTTTGTTGGGGTTTAACACCATTTTCAACACAACTGGGGCATACAGGTTAGGGCAGTCACTTTTAAAGGTGGAGGAAACCACAGTCCCCGAGGGAAACCTTAAAATATTGTATAGCGGGTAATTTTAGCGAGTTGCCAATTTCATGATTTATTTCCAAAAGGAAGGTAATTAATTCTAGCAGTCTTAATTTTTCGCGTTTCAAACTCTAGAGTATGTAAAATACAAAGTATATAAAATTTAGCGATCTTTAATTTTAGCGATTCTTCGGACCTCGCGAATAAAGAGAAAATTTGAACATCACAAAAATTTCCCACTAAACAGTATTGAAGAGTAACAAAAAGATTTGATTTGAAACATTAAAGGAAAACTGATAAGATGTTTCCTTTTGGTTCATTTGGTTTCATAATAAAACTGTATTATATAATCTAATTCCGTGTTATTGTGTTTGGTAAAAATAAGAATTAACCAAGTGAAAAACACAAAATTCCCTTTACGACAATATTGATCTAAATTGTGGCTAATTTTACTACACATACACAAAAACACTCACTAATGGACACCAAAACATTGACACTTAAAATGCAACACATCAAAAAACAAACAAGAATTTTAAAGCTAGTAAAAATATGTTAAAATATATTATATCTATACTAAAACATATAAATATTATAAGACTGGTAAGAAACTTTGGAATGCTCTTATATATATGAAAAAAATGTGTTTCGTCATCCTTACACATAAAAATAATGAAAGATCAAATTGGCTCCAGTTAGAGTTGAACATGAGCTTTATCCTTTCAAATTTGCTAATCTAAATTAATTTTTTGTAGAATAAGTCTCAATATTGATTAAATTGATTGACAGTAAATAGATAGAACTTTTAAAGTTAAATTTCAATGTAGTTTTACTCTGCATTTCTCTGTTACATTTCCAACATT
The DNA here is from genome assembly GCA_963971305.1 of Arcuatula senhousia. Lineage (NCBI taxonomy): Eukaryota > Metazoa > Mollusca > Bivalvia > Mytilida > Mytilidae > Arcuatula > Arcuatula senhousia. The sequence continues at coordinate 50,883,361 of OZ020306.1, forward strand.
GTATTAGGAAGGCATCCTGTGCAAATTTAACTCAATTACAATATTTTGTTTGAATTTTAAAACCTAGAGGTAGTTTAACAAATCAATGAAAATATAAAACCATCTCAGTAATTTGTTCATGAAAATATCACCCCAAAATAATTAAGTACAGGAAAATTGTCATTTGAGACTGTTTTCAAGATAAATTTCATTTAATCGCCATGTAAATCATGAATTTTTGGGTAAATTTTACATATCTAAAAGAAAGTCTAACTTGTCCAAGCTGTGGCTTAATTTGAGACTGTGTGTATAAGGAACTATATGTAAAACAAATAATTTGACTTGTAAGCAAAAAATATGTATATATCATACCATAGATATTGAAAAAATAAATTCACTATACTAAAATTGAGATTCTTTAAAATTTGTGTGAAAAATATGATGATGATGACTAATTACAATACAAATTTAATTTAAACTGAGCTGAATAAGCTTCTTTTCTAAATACCTGGGAAACTCAAAAGTCTCAACTTCAACTATTATCATGTAGAGATCTCAACTGAAAGTTTTTATCAGAAAATAAGGAATATCACCCAATGTGAAATAAATTTAAAAGAATATGAAGTTGAAAATATATTCAAAATTCATATCTTCTTTCAACCGCTTATGTCCTTGAAAATTCATCAAATTTCTTTAATCTTGTCAATGTATCATCTATTCTGAATAAATTTTCAAAATTGCCTTTCATAAATTCATCTATTTTGATGGAGTGACATTTTTTTAAATTTTACAAATGAGACTTAAAATTTTCCAAACCATATTATTCCAATTTAAAAGCACCAGGTTTCCCAGGCAAGAGAATTAAGTTGTTCCTTACTATTTTAAATAGAAAAAGAGATGAATTTTAAATATGAAAATGCAACTCTTTGCCTTAATGGACGGAAATATGAAGTAAAAAGAGAAATCTTGACATTTAAAATTGTTTATAAAGTAAATGTTTTTTTTTCCCACCAATTTCAATAGTACTGAATTATTAATCCAGAGATCTAGTCACTTTAATAAATCTTAAAATCCTATACATGTTTGAAGGCCTATGTAAAATAGAGTTTAGATAAAAGGGTCTTCTTTTAATATTACCCTACTCTGCTTTTAAAAACAGACATAAAATTTCCTTGAATAATTTTTGAAAGAGATCCAGCATACACCTTAATTAATCATTAGAAAAGATAATCTTTAGTCAACATAAGTAATATTATTTTTTTTATTAAAAAAAGCGTCATATAGCCCCAAAATTCTTGGCAAAAAGCAAATATTCTCTTAAATAATTGTATATGTCAAAATCTAATAAAAAATACATGTTCTATTAACCAGTTAAGTACATGTATCCAACCCCAGTATATTTTAATTTCCATACATTAAAAAAAAATCAACAAAAAATATTCAAGTCCACTTATTATAAAAAGCAAATTCATTTGAAAAGTAAAAAATAAAAAATAAATCCATTATGAAATGTTTATACAAATTTGAATTCTAAAATAATAACAAAGTTCATAAGACAGCTATAACAAAAATACCTTACATAAGTTTTTCATTGTACTAGTAAAACTCAAAACGGGTGCATGCCAAAAGTTGGGGGGTGACCATGTCCACCAAAGGGCGGAGCTGAGGAGTTCATACCCTGTGACATTTGCCGTGTGTCAAACCCATGGTGATTGTGGCCAAGTATACTATTGATGCTCATAGCATTCGGAAGTGGCGGATGTGATCGGTTGTGAGGGTGAAACAATGCGCTTCCTTGATGGTGTGGATTCCCTTCCATGATCTGATTTCCATGAAACTTTATAGGAGAGAAGTTTATCGGTGAATCACTTTGTGAAGTGTCTGGAAATATGTTACTCAAACTAAAGTTTGACATGTGTGGAGTAACAGTTACTCCAGTTGAGTGTGGAGTCAATGAGGGAGCATTAGACATACTCGGATGCATACTGTTCATGCCGAATCCTGGCTGGAAGTTTAGTCCGAATCCATTCTGACCTCGGGATGGCGGTAATATTGAATTGAAAGGTCCTCCTAATTCTGAATTTTTATTCATTGATGAAGCAGAGTTTGATAATGGTCTAGAACTATGACTGAGAAAGTTTCCAGAGAATAAGTGTGCATCAGGTTGGACATTTCTAGATGGGGGTGACAAGGGTTGTGGGGGTATACCTAGAAAGGGGGTCATCCTGTTTGGATCAAAGTATGGGTAAGGCATACTTTCTAGTTCATATGAAGGCTGCTTCGATCTCTTTTGAGATGGTTTTGATTTTTTACTATTACTACTAGCTGCCGGTGGCCGTTGAGACTTTGACATGGGTGGAGGTGGCTGCACCGCTTGAGGCGGAGTGTGTCTATTAGATACTGGAGGTGTTGGTCCAGACCCTGGGGATGGGCCACTCATTGCTCTATTTGCCTGATTAGCAGACGGTTTTGAATTAGACGACATGGCATTTGCCGATTTTCTCCCATCACTACTAGGTGGCGTATGACTCAGAGGCTGAGTTCCACCAGAACTATTATGAGATGAATATGGCATTGAATTAGATTCATATCTATTGTAATTTTGTGAAGATGAAGAATTATATCCTTGTGACTGCCCAGGAGGAAACGAAGGCTCGTAAGAGCTCCTCCCTCCTAGATTTTGTCTATTATTGTCTGACATTATGGGCGGGTGATGTAAAGGAGGTGTGTTCAGTGGATTGGTAGGGAAAAATGGCTGCATATTGTTTGTTGATCTCTCCACCGTATTCATGTTCCTACCCATGTCAGAATGAGACTTGGGTGGTACATTATGATTCTGACTCAAATCTTGAATTTGTTTCTGAGTATTCCTTATTTGATCAGATTGAGGTTTGTTCGCTAAAGGCGGAGTTGTTGCTGTAATGTTTTGAAAAACAGGTGTACGTTCACGAGGTGGCTCTCGTTGTTGTTCACGCATGGAACAACTTTCACCACCACCATATGGGAAAGGCACATTGTTCTGACTCGGTAATGGAGGTATCCGATCGTGATTTGATCTTTGTTGAGATTGAACGGAATTTCGGTTCATTTGTGAGTTCATGTTTCTAGATAAGTCCATTTCAAAGTTTGATAGATTCATTCCATGATATGATTTGGCAGACCCTGGAGAGTGATGATGACTTGAGGGCGGATATGCAGGATATGAATTACTCTGTGACATAGCATGAGAACTTGGCGTCTGATGAGCAGACGGAGCATTGGAAGATGATATTGTATTTTTAACAGACGACAGCGTAAATGTGAAAGTTGATGTTGTAACAGCAGTCGAAGAGGTCGTTGACATGATAGGTGGCATGTTCAAACTTTCCATAAATGACCCTGATTGAGCTGTTGTTGATAAATTCAGCCCCATGTTGGCAAAATTGAAACCTACGGGACTGTTTTCTCGATATGATGAATTGTTGGCAGTGTATTTAATAGTATTGGGACGATCATTATAATCACTACGATTATTTCTACTGCTCGAACTACTACTGTAAGACACTGGCATATTTGAGGCAGTTGTTTTACTTTGAACACTATTTGTCTTCTCTGGTTTACTGGCAGACGTTTGAATCAAGTCACTACGACTCGATTGAACGAAGTTATCTGCAGAATAGATCGATTTCTGCTTTGATGCATCATTCGACTTTTTACTCTGCTCTTGTAAAGGTAATTGAGAAGAACTAGATTTATCATTAGCACTAAAATCTCTAGTTGGCTCATTCTGTTTATTTTGTCCTGTCAGTGGAGCACTAAAATCTCTAGTTGGCTCATTCCCTTTATTTTGTCCTGTCAGTGGAGCACTAAAATCTCTAGTTGGCTCATTCTGTTTATTTTGTCCTGTCACTGAAATACTAAAATCTCTAGTTGGCTCATTCCGTTTATTTTGTCCTGTCAGTGGAGCACTAAAATCTCTAGTTGGCTCATTCTGTTTATTTTGTCCTGTCAGTGAATTTTGTTTTGTCGATACATCACTAACATGATTCTGTGAAGTCAATGGTTTAGGACTACTGTTTAAGAATATCGACAGATCGTGTGAAGGTGAAGATGTTGTGACGGTCATTGCAGATGTTGTTACAATTGTTGACGTTGTTGGTGTCGAAATGGGTGTTATCACAGATGTTGTTACGGGAGTAGAATTTTGATTCCTTGGCTTAGGTGAAACAATGTGTGGTGAAAGGGAATTGGTGGAAAACCCTAAAATACTATTCATAGCCGTATCAATGTCTGTAGAATCATTTGAGGCATTTCCCGTTGATATGTCTAAAGGCATGATATCGGTTTGTGACAACAAGTCGGGACTTGGTTTTACAGTACCACTGGACAGATTCTCATTACCTGGTGAAAAGTTAGTGGAAATTTCTAAGTTTGGATAATCTGTCCTCTTATCAAACAGTAATGAATTTTCACTTTTGTCATTCTTAGATGTAGTTTGTGGTTTTCCACCTTCAGATTTGGAAGACTCAGAACTCTTAGTTGGTGAGCCAAAAGGAAGAGCCTCATCTTTTGATTTATCAATGTCTAAATTAATCTGCAGATCATCACTTGCAGGTGACAACAAAGAATCATCCAGTTTGACTTCTTTCTCTTTCGGTTTCTTTTTGTCATTTGACTTTTTGCTACTTTTAGTTTCTTTTTTCGGCTCTGAACTTTTTGCTGAAGTGGATGTATTTGCAGATCCCCGTAACGGATGAAAACCAAACAATGGTGTAGAAAAATCTTCAACCATTTCCTCTTCCTCTTCTTCAAAATCGTAGACAGATTTTGTGACTGGCTTTGCAACCACTGGTTTTTCAGGTTCTAACGACACTTTAGACTTTGAGGGTGTTTGTTTACGTTTCTTAGACAATGGTTCATTTAAATCAGAGGAATCTGATTTTGTCTTTTTAGATTTCGTTTTCTGTTTTGTCGGAGACCCTAAACCTTCGACCTGATCTAACACTGAGGAGATGTCGTTTTCACTGAAAGTTATTTCTTCTGGTAATTCCTTTTGTTCTGGAACTTGAACTGGAACCTCATCAACCTTTGCTTTCTTAGCACCCGATACTTTTCTATTTTTAGCCTTAGGCATTGTTTCCGACTCTTTGGACGAGTCTGGTTCTGCAGCTTTTTTACTTTTCTTTCCTTTTCTATTACTAGTGCTTGGCTCTGGCACTACAGGAGGCTGTTCCTCAGGTTTTTTCTGAACTTCTGGAACTGGAACAAAACTAGCAGGCTTTTCTACCTCCTGATTTAAAAGTTTATTGACAATATCACCACCATTCTGAGTTTTCTCTGCATTTTTCTTTTCAGCTTTGTTTTGATCATCCACCTGCTTGATCTGATCCTCAATAAGTTTCGTCACTTCATCCTGATGAATTTCGTCTATAACTTTTGAAACTTTTTCTGGTTCTTTCTGAGGTGATTTCTTTCCCTCTTCCTCTGCCTCAGTAGCACTAGTATCTATTTGAAGAGGATTATCCTCATTGGCAGGGTTGTAAAAGTTCCCAGGAGATATTTCAGACGAGAAAATGGATTGCGCTGCTTTAGCTAATATATCTGTATTATCTTGTTGTTCAGATTTCTTAGCCTTAGCTTTACTCTTGGAGGAAGTTTTCTTTACAGGTTCGACATGATGGGTGTCTACACTAGCATCTTCAGTTGACCCGTTCTGTGAAGGTTTCGGACATATGACAAGAGGGGCCTTCTTTTTGGATTTTTTAGCAGCACTACTGGGTGGTGTCTGTTGTTGCGATGCCTGGGAGATTGGAACTGTTGCTGTGGCAGCATTAGTAGGAGGTTGCTGAGTTTGAACTGTTCCTAGAACCTGCATGGTTGTGGGATCCACCAGTATACTAGTAGGCTGACCATTACAGACCATGTTTATAAGTATCGGAGCATTGCCTGTCAGGCCTTGCTGGGGTTGTGAAGAAGCTGTTGTCACAATGCCAGGTTTTGGAAATTGGGACGGTGCCTGAGACATACTCATAGGTATCAAGCCAGCGTTCTGTGGTTGTTGAACAATAGTATTTGGTGCCTGTGTGACTTGATCCATAGGCTTGTTACCATCCTGTGACATTGCCATAGAATCAACTGTTTTGTTCTGATTTGGTATAACTGATTGTGTCAGTGTAGATGATGTTGTGGAAGACATTGTTGCTATGGAGACATGTGACCTAGGTGATGATTGGCTACTTGTAGAATTTGTTGTCATTAGCAACCCAAAGGACTGTGGGACTTCTTGACCAGGCTGTTGTTGCTGGGTTGGGTTCTGAAGAATCTGAAAATATATTGGCAGGGTGAGAATGTATTGTTTGATTGTGTAAATACTATAATAATTAACCTTCTCTGAGTGTCATTGAAAAGATTGCGATCAATACACTTAAATAAAATGCATGTCCAGTGTAAACAGTTTATCAATAAGGTGCACCTAACCAAATTATGTTTGTAAAAATTGGTTTGCACTGTTTGGTCATTCACAAATTCTGATTTTTACATGTACATGTATCATCATTGTGAATACATTTGTACTTGACTAAATCAGTTCTGCCAGTCCAGTCCTTCATACACATTAAGTCAAGAGTGTTATTTTGTTCATTATATACTTTATGTTTATTTCAGTTCAGTTTTTGGTCAACATTTTTTTTTAAAGTTCTGCTTTAAAATAATGTCTTTTTATTTGTGCTATCCAAAATGTCCTCTGATTATTAAATTTAAAAATTCACATGCCCCTTTGGTTTTTCCTTATGACTTTGACATAAACATTATTATATCTTTGCCTGCATCTCCAGCCCTACTTACTTGCATTGGGGCAGATGTTATAGTCTGGGGCTGTTGTGGTCTCCATTGATTGGTTGTTATCATCTGCTGGTTCTGGCCAGAGATCATCTGAGGGTTTGTGACAACAGGTACTATCTGCCCATTAGGTAAGATCAATGCCTGTGGTAATTGGCTCTGATTGGTCACATTATTGACTGGGAGGAGATTGCCAGGTTGACTGACAGGCAGTATCAGACTTTGCTGATTCATTGTAGCACCTAATTGTCCTTGTAAAAGTTGCTGATTCATTTGAAACTGTTGTTGAATCAGACTTCCTGCCATGTTCACTTGATTCTGGGGTGCCAGCCCAGCTAACTGGCTTTGCAATGCCAAGTTTATTTGTTGCTGGTTTATCTGTTGTTGGTTTAGTTGTTGTTGATTAAGTTGTTGATTCAGATTTGGATCCATTGATGGCTCAGTTTTTGTCGCCACTTTGTTTTGCAACATTGACGGATCTATTGGAACATTAGCAATACAGGGTATTCCTTGTTCATTGATAAACATTATCTGCTGTTGTGGCTGAATAACAGGGTTTTGAAACCCTCCTTGGCCAGGAAAAACATTTCCAGGGAATGCTTGTTGTCCATTCATAAAAGGCATCATACCCTGTTGATTTTGCACCACCTGGCCAGTAGCCATTATAGGATTATTAGTATTCGATTGTGTAGTTACCGTGGTAACTGAACTACTCTGAGCAACGTTACTGGTTGATACAGACTGACTTGTGACCACTGCTGTTGATCCGCTGACAAGATTTTGTGATGCAACAGAGGCTAATGTTTGTAATGCCGAGGCATGGTCAGAATTTTGTGACACCAAATCTTCTATTGTCCCACTTTGTGTACTGGTACCTATTGTAATACCAGATTCTTGCATTGCTCCTTGAAGAAGATCAGCACCAGTTTGATCTTTTTCATTTTGACCTTGACCTTGCATTAATGTCTGCTGATATCCAGCTTGATTTTGCATCAATACTTGATTGTTCATCATTTGCATGGGGTTCATTAGCATATTCTGATTGTTAATTTGCATAATGTTTGGAGCTCCAGATTCTTCTTGTTGTTTTCTTGCGATTTCTAGTTGTTGACTAATAGTGTTTCGTTTTCTACTTTTGTTGGCCTTTTTGGGATCTAGATCTTGGTTATTGATGCTAATAGTAGATAATACAGGACTGGCAGTTTTCTGTGCCCACAAACCCGGTGTCATGTCTGTTGATAAGCCTACAAAATAAAGAAACAAATTCATTATTTATTATCATTTAAAGCTTATGAATATAGATACTTAAATACTCAAGATATTCCAAATAGTGGGTATTTCACTTTTTCTAATCTAATGTGAAGTATTTAATTTTAGGGGACATATACATTGTATTTGCACATTCTTTTATATTACAATGAAATATATGGTTCATTCAATTTTGGCTATTTTATAGTTTCAGGCTCTAGAGGCTCTCATCAAATCTACCTGCTTTATGGTATTACTGTTACCTGACATGTATTGAGTTTGATAATGTACTTGCCTTCTTGTTTTACTGGTGTCACATCACTGTATATTTATCAATTCTGTACCCTAGCTCTATATTTTTCCTTTTGACTTCTTTATAAAGATTTTGGGGGAATTTCTTTGCTGAATTTATGTTTTTTTTTTCATAGAGCATATTGCAAAACAATTACAAGCACAAGGTGATGAAAAGATGCTAAGTTAAGCATAGAAATATTTAACTAAAACAAAATGATTAATAGTTGACAAAAGAAGTGAGCTGTATGAAAGGACAAACTTTATGTCTTTTTTTGCTTTTGTTGGCAATAATATTAAATCCAGTACACTGAAACTTGTCAAACTTATTTTGAATTTGTAATATTGAAATCTTGATGAAACTGGTTAGGGCTATTCCATTTAAATTGATGTGGGATGGGGGATGCTGTTTTTTTATCTTTCTGTTTGTAGGGAGTTAAAATGCCTTTTTTGAGGATGTGTAATGATTTTTTTTATAGTGGGGGGGGGGGGGGGTCTTGAACAAAGTGCATCCCCCCTCCCCCACATCAATTTAAATGGAACAGCCCTTATAAAACTTAAACGTTTTCTCCTACTAGGTGCAAGGTTGGGAATAATCAATCCCAAGGTCACACAAGATACTGTTTGTGTATTACATATCAAAAGATAAGGAAATCTATATTTTTATGCAATATACAAGTGTCTTGCAGGGAAAAAATGATATCTTATTGCCTAATCTGTTGGAGTTTGGACTATTCCATACAAAAGGGTAGGTGTGTTCGAATGCACTTCATATCATACATGTGACGGATCTGTGATGAAAAAGCTGGAGGTTTTGATTTTTTTGGCTGGAGATTGGCCAAAAAAGCGGGATATTTTCAATGCCCATTAAAATTTCATTTCAATGTCAATTAAGGAAGCTAGCGTGTGCCAAATGAACATGGCTTCACTGATTAATCTCCATTTGTTTATACAATCATCGGGTCAGTTATGGCAATAAACCTTTAAGAACTTCACCTGTTAAATTTATGTCTGCCTAATCGACAAACCCCTAAAACACCCGAAATGTTTTATGACTGAACAATCAAAATGTCTATAAAACTAAAATTTCACCATGTCTTGAAAAAACGGGAGATTACACAAACAGTCGGGAGAACGGAAGATAGATCAAAAAGTCGGGAGATTTCCTCTCCCGGCGGGAAAATCACATGTATGTTATATGTTAAAAGATGGGTGATGGAAATTGTGAGGAAATTTCATTAAAAATGTTCTTCAAAAAAATGTATGGGTGGTAGAGTCTGGAAAAATGCCTTTCAACAAGCCCCCTACATTTACTTCTGGAATAATCCTAGTTTCAATCAAAATGAAAAAAGAAGCATTTTTTTTACACACGTGCAAACATGACTATGTGAATAGAGAACACTAACCATTACTTCTTATTATGTCAACAAATCTATCTTTCTCTAGTTTTGTTCTCTCCAAGTCTGTCTTGAGTTTTTGAATTTCTTGTCCTAAAAAAAAAAGAATAATTAAAATAGTTTGATAAAGTAAGTCTAAAATTTTCATGGGTTGGCAATTTTCTTGGGTCAATCCATGAAATTTAGTTCCCAACAAATATAACACTCTGCATTGATTTCAATATTAATATTTTTTTTGAAAACCATCTAGAAATATTACCAATCTACATGTTCAAACTAGAATGGTGGTCTTCCATGAAAACGTATGTCACCTGCGTCTCAAAATATTTGGTTAACAGGAAGTAGATGAGTAACGGCTATAAGATCGCTTAACATCATATACATGTAGTACTATTGGAGGAAGCTACATGCCACATATCAAGAGGCTGTGTCATGTAGTTACCCAGAAAAATGTGACAGGAATTTTTGTGAAGCCGCAGGACTTAGGACGCTGGATAAAGCATGACGACGCAAGATGACTGAAACTGTCAAAGTAACTAATATAAGTTTCTTTGCAACACACTGCAGGAGACATAAAAATCAATTCAAGTACTTCCACAGTATCGACATATTGTTATCTATTATTTTGGTTGTTGTTTTTGCGCTATTCTATAAAAACAAAGTTGTGAAAAAAATTAGATATTCTTTTTGAAGCATTTTCTGTTTCTAACTGTAAATAATTCTGAGAGAATCAAATGATTTTTTCAACTCCAGTCTGTGTTAAACATTACTAATTGAAGCTTAGTTGTTTTTGTGTGTACATTTTGTTTGGTTGTGTGTTTTTATCTGTCTAGTCATTTATTTCTTTGATTTCAGTCTAACAATAGTTCAACACCCCATTGGTCTCCTTAAAATAATAGTTAATTGTGATTTTGAAGAGGAAAAAAACAAGTGAATGATGCACTATGTGAACAGACTTGGCAAAATTTGTCGGTCCTATGGACATGTCAGGTAATTTACAGCATCGGTACGACAAAAATTCTGTGTTGCACCAACCAAATGTCCATTGTTTTTTTGAGTCGTCATGTTTATCATTGTATTTTCTGTCAATTTAATTTGTTCAAATCTTTTGATTTAGCCTTAATTTGATTTTACTTGTTATTGTTTGACAGCCAGTTAATTTTGCTTTATTTATTAATAATGACATCGACAAATGGATGAAACTGTCAACAAATTTTTGTTGCACATGTGCAAATTATCGGAAATAGCAAAATGTGTTCAAATCCAGAAAAACATAAATGATTTTCAGTCTTCACAATAAACTTTTTTGGTCACAGGCCATACAGGCTGTAACTACAGAATTTTACAGGCCCACTTTTTGCGGGTTAAAATGTTCATAAGAATCTTTTTTAGAACAAAAATTAAACAGTAGGAATCTGTCATTCTGCTGCTCTGCTGTGTTGAATTGTTTTATCTCCTTTGCAATGAATTCATAAATGATAAGAATCATGTCCTTAGTCCCTAATTTAAGGGTTAAAATTTAATTCATCCAAGGAGATGCTGCCACTCATTTGATGAGTCTTGAAAAGACAAAACGCTCGTCAGGCATAGCAAAATTTATTGTTTGAAACTTTTGTATTTTTGATTTCAATGGATCATTCTAAAATATTAATATGTTACAATTCTTATTACCCTACATGGGTTAACAAAATCAGGCTGCAAGCAAACTTATTATTCATTAATGCCATTCATTTATAGACATGAACATGATGAACTTAATAATTATATATTTCTTCCAGTACAGAGTCAGACTCTTTTAGAGTGCATGTTGACTATTGCTCAAAACAACAAGATTTGTAGTCATACAAACACAATTAACTGACTACAGGACTACTGTACCATATCATTGAAAGGGAGAGTTTTAATACATCAACCATAAATAGTGCATAATTTGAAGGTCATGAACGTATCTCAGTGATTTTCATTGCATATTCAGTATGTGTGTCTAATTTAAACTCATATAGAACTTATAGGCTTATAGAACCTGACATGCTGATGTCAATGTTCATCATTCATCTGTCTTTTATTTTTGTGACTTGCGGTTGTTAGCCATGTTAAACTTTGTTCTAATCATTCAGTTAGTCATTTAAATGACTCTTTATTTATCGACAGTGGATATTATTTAATTATACATGATAAAATTGATGAAACTTTCAACAAACTTTGCCGCATATGTGCAAATAATCAGAAACAGTAAAACATGCTGAAATCTGGAAGGAATCCGAAAAAAAACAAATGTTTTTCATTCCCCAAATTCTTTAATACCCAATTTATTTCAAAACTAATGGCGGACAAGTCTCTTATGCTCGGAAACTATGATCACAGATTTAACTGGCTCAGGACACATATGCCAGTCAGGCGTCAATTGGTATTGATTTAAGGCGCCCAAATTAGATTTTTCATGCCTCTGGCTTCAGACTACCGCTTAAAGTCGAAGACTGGATTTTAAAAATTTGTACAATACAAATGGTAAAACAAAGTTTCAACAAAATTTTGGTCCCATGGTTTTATGGTCAGACTGGCAAGTCAAATTAAGTCAGACCAAAGATCCAGCCTAATCTAAAACAATTTGGACACGTCTGTGTGAACAACATGCAAATGAGGGGTTTTCCAGAAAATTATATTTTGTTAAAAGACTGATGGCTAGAATAGTGTTGTGAGTAAAGCTGAGAGGGGGATCCAGGGGGGGGGGCCCTTTTGGCGGAAAGATTTGGTTGAATATATAGGAAATCATTGAAGCGTGACCAAAGCAGGCCCCCCTCTTAGGCCAGTCAGTAGGCCCCCTCTTTTCAGAATTTCTGGATCCTCCACTGAAGCTTTAAGCAAAAGAAAAAGAGTTGCTGTGAGAGAAAATTGCAATTGAATCTTCATAATAATGACAGCATTTTTTATGAAGGATAATGACTTCTGTATGTTGCTTCTATAAATTTTATGCAACTTCAAAATATTTATCGCTAAATTAGTCAATTGAAAATTGCTGCTTTTCGTTGAAGATTTATTAAATTGGTTTATGCTCTTCATATTCATATTGTATCATTTACATCCTTTTGGCTAGAGAGCATTTCATGAGTCTTGAATAGACGTACCCTGCATCATATTAGCAAAATTAGTTGCCTGGTATTAGGTTGTAATTTGTTCAATATATCTTACTTAAAACATCATCATTTTCTGGCATTGTCTGTGTCTGGGCTTTTAACTGTGTGATATATTCCCATGCTGTCTCAACAATTTCTAAAGTACTCTGAAAAAGAAGGTTAAATGTTTTTAACATACCTTTCCTGCCTACATGAAAAACAAGATTGCTACCCGTAGCCATGTGTCCCCCGCCGCCGCATGAAAGTTGTATGGTATGAATTTGATCGATATATTATCTGAGAAACGATAGAAATTGATTGTTTCGGAGATGAAATCATTCAGTCAAAACAAGGAAGGAAACCAGTGAACATACATTTTTTTTGACAAAGTCCCATTTTTTTTTACCAGAAATTCACAAATTCGAAAAAAACGCGAAAACTGTAAATATTGCTTCAAAATTTGTTTTTCGTATCATTATAGAGTACCTTTCGCTCTATCAGCCTACAAAATTTCAGAACCCTGTGCACTTAAGTAACCGAGATATTGAATGTCCTATATTTTGACCTTTCTTTCCCGTTTTCATGGAAACAGCAGCCATTTTGAAAATTTCAAATATGGGATGATCACCTACTAATAGTACCCTATCAGTGTGTAAAGTTTCGGCAACATCTGTTCAGTAGTATCTGAGGGGTTGCACCCACAAAAACGTTTGACAAAGTCCCATTTTTCGGACTGAAAAATCACAAATTCGTAAATAACTCAAAAACGCATTGCGGCGGGGGACAAAAAATGACCATTTTTGTGAAACCCTTAAAAACAGATAATGATTTTTTTTTCAGAAATGTAATAGGAAACACACATTTTTTTTTGCCTTAAAAAGCATTTGAAGTTCATTTGTTAAAATTTAACACGAAATATTATGTGCAACTAGAATAATGTTTGCCCAAAAATTGTTTTTTGCCCAAATTTATTTGACAGACTTAGCATGAAATATTAATATGTGAATCCTTAGAAGTAAATAGTACTTAATGGCTGTGTTAAATTTCAGGTTAGCATTTTTCTTATAGATTTGAGTTGGTCTGTAATTAAAATATTAAATACAGTACACCAAGAGACATACCGTGACTGAACACCATGATAGTTGTACACCACTCTAAGAGTGGTAGCCCATAGCTTTTTTTATCAAATAAGATTGTCTTAAAATTCTTTCTTTTTTAAATTGATCTGTGTAACCATTCCCTTTACATGTAAAAAGAATTTTTGGAGAATCTTCAACCAGAAAAAAGATATTTGTTATGTCTGTAAGAGTGGTGTACCACTATCACGGTGTTCAGGGCATGGTATGTCTCCTGGTGTACTGTATGTCATTTGCCCATAATTGGGAGTGAAGCATAATAAGCCCTTAAACACTGCTTTACCCTGCCCACTCTCTCTTTTTCTGTATTGATATTCTCCACAGGAGGTAGGAGTTCTCCGATCTTGTTGATCCAGAACCGTATCTTATCCTTCCTCTTCTTCTCAATTGAATTGTGTGTCATCCTTTTTCTTGCTCTGTCACTATAAAAAGAAACAAATCAACTATCAATATTGCATAAGCAAATGTGAATATAAAAAAAAAACACTGATGGCTTGCTTGGCACTATTGGTTGAATTTACATTAATTATTGTGTTGTACTTGTTATGGTTAAATATTATACATGAGTATACAAAATTTCTAGAAGACGAGTTTTGAGATTTTTGACAAATCAACTTAAATTTACCAATAAATTTTAATTTTTCTGTCATTGAAATTTCTGATTGTAAAACTCAAAATTGTTGAAAAAAACCACCAGGTTTCTTTCCTTGTACAGCACATGGTCGATATCCCGGGTGCTTGATTTGGAGTTGAGTACTTTTCGTTCAATACTTTTGGTTTTTGACCTTCCAATGTTTTGATTTGAATGCTGCTGACGAGAGGTTACTCCTTGAAATATGCAAATATAGCACAACCAAATCACCTGTTTTTGTATTTGTATTTCAAAAACAAAGGTTAATTTAAAACATGATGGACAAACAGACTGACAGAAAAACTAAATGTGCAGCAACTTTCCTTGGTGCAGGGCCATTGAAGTAAAATGATTACAAAATTAAATTGATGTTTGTTTTATGTACTGAAGACATTTTACCATTTAACAGTAAAGGGTGTTAAACACCAACACACACCATTTAACAGTTCTTCTACTGAACTGCTTACCCTTATGGAGCACCTGAATTCACTCTTGTTCCGACACAAATGACAGGGGTTTTGCGTTGATGATTGTGAATTAGTTGTCTTACAGGTATGGATGTTTAATTGTGTTGCGTGATTTTCCCTCATTTTTCATGCAGTGTTTTCCTCAGAATTTTTTTAATGTATCCTGGTTTTTCAGTTTTAACAAAAGCATCTTCTGGTTTGAAATTATAGCATCACTTTCCCTTTAGTGTATATCAAAGATTATTTCTAATGGCATCACATTGCCAGGATGATATAAGGGCCTAAGCAGAACACTGTCATGTTTTATTGCAAAGAAAAATCTTTCTGAAATCCGATGAAAGTGTTTTGAAGTTTATATCATCCAGAACACTTGCGAGGAACATATTGACAGACGGTGTAATCATATCTTACTTTGGATCTTCTTCTGGTTGTACAATATATAGTTGTGTAGGCTCCTCAATCTCACCATTCATGCTGATAATTCTACCTACATTTTCACCTCCTACATAAATAGAGAAACATGTTTGATTACTACTAATAAACAGGTAGCATATACATGTATGAACAAAACAAAAATGTCGGGCGATAAAAAAAGGGCTCTTCAAACCTCCCTACATTTACTTCTGGAATAAGCCTAATTTCAATTCAAATGAAAAAAGAAACATTTTTTTTAACAAGTGCAAACATGACAATGTGAATAGAGAACACCAACCATTACTTCTTATTATATCGAGGACTGACAAAATCACACTGGGGAAATCTTTCAACAGATGAATTCCCAAACACTTGGGAGGGCATACATTTGTACATGTACATTATAGAAATTCTCAACCCAATGCAAGAAATTCAAACACAATGAACTAGGTGGGACCCAAAAAACCACTAAGAATTTTTTGTCAGCTGACAATATTTGATATTTTCATTGTAATTGGTCTATTTTGAACACAAAACAGAAAAGATTGTAAGTACAAGATAGACAAACTGTTTAAAATATAAAATTGTGTTTAACATGTTATTGTTAACTTGGTTTATAAATGTTAAACATATACTCAGATGGATAACTTATAAGCCTAAATTTTAACAATACAATGTATATACATGTCAGATTGACAGAAAAACAATTTAAAACACCTATTATAGAATCAAGCCAGTTTAATTAAAGAAGCAAATTCTTATAAGTAAATGTGAATAAGTTCTGTATAGCATTGTGTTTTATCATAATACATTTTAACTTAAAACAGAATTATTAAAGCAGTTGAGGATATTAGGATTTTTTTAGGCAGGACATTTGGTCCCATCATTTGTCATTCCCAGGACCAAAAGAAAATATACATGTAAAGGTCCAATAACACATTATTTTTTAAATACTCATTACTGCTAAATTATATAGAAATTCGGACCTGTGAAAGGAACAAAAACACCAGACCGAATGAGTTTTAACAGGCCTTGGGCTGTCGGTAGAGTGATTATTTCCATGACTGTTAAAGGAGATGTGTCATGGGCTCTGACATCCTAGGCCCCTACATGTAAGTACATTTGCATTTTGATAACAACAAAAAAACATTTTGTTAATAAACTCTGTTTCACTAGTATTCTTTTCTGGGCTAAACAGTTCAGTTCAAATGAGAATTTTCCTATATAATTCGTTTCACGGATGATTTTCCTTTCCAAAACACCCATTTATTTCTTCATTCGTTGCATTTTGGCTTCAAAATGGGGCTGTGTTAGGGCAATTTTGTAAAATTTGGCAATAGATTTGGTTTAGATTTAGTTTTAATTTATGGGAATGACATAAAATTCCACCACAATATTTTTCCACTGAAGATTCACAAATGTATGAATCAATTTGTACTGAATGACAGTCATGGATTCATGATTTTCAAATGTTTTTGATTTTAACCCCAATGATACATTTATGGAACTGTCATGCACGCAATGAGAACCTATGAAATACTGAAGCTTTAGTGGCAAAGAAAACCAGTTGACATTAGTAATTAGCTTTAGCCAAAGAATATTAAAGCCACTGACAGCAACCAGTTTTGTTTACCATGTCAGATAACCTTTGTTGATATTTGGTAATTAGGGGTATTTTGCGCCTATTACGCGGTCTTACCGGTATGCTCATTCATTTCAGAACGTGAACATAATGATTAAGTGTACAATTTGACTATTGCTTTGTGATTTAGAGCAATATCAACCCATTTTCGGTACAATTACAATTCAGAAGAAGCCATTTCATTTTGGAAGCCGCCATTTTCAGTCATGACGTCATTTATATGCAGATTAGCCTCGATTAAAATATGGGATTGCCCGTCGCGGAATCCCATAATGGTATCGTCTATTACCAATAAATAGACTTAAAATCGAAAATCAGATTCATAGAACAACGGACAAGTATTTTTCCAATGAAGTGAGATGTAATTTACCAAACTTTCAGTCACAAAATAAAACAAAAATAAATAATAATAATAATAATAATAACTTTATTGTAATATAAATCATATTACACATGATTTGTGACAGAAATAAAAACAGAGAAGTACAAATAAACGACAAAATAAAGTCTATGAGATTCCTATCCTCAGTTCTGATGACCGTTTAATGAAGGAGGCAAGGCTCTGAGTTTGCAGAAAGAAGAAACCGTTTTTCTCATAATTGCCCGCCACTGAGAGTTCTACCATGGGAGTCTGCTCTTGGCTGCTTGCAACTGAGATCATGCCACATCTAGCTATGATTTGAAAGAAAACACATGATATAAGCCCAGCACAATGGTAATTTGGAATTTTAGCATGTAAAAACTCAGATACAGGCCGGGTAAAAGATCATGAAGAGATTATAGATCTTAAAATATTTCCTGTCACCGGTGTTTTGGGTTTCAATCATAAATATATAGTAAGTTTCGATATTAAATATTTCTCAATTCATGTTATTTGTATATATTTTGTACACGAATCTAACTCTAAAGGAATAAATGTGTGCATTCAGTCTGAATAAAGATAAATCATGTGTTTGAAGAATTATGCTTGTAAATAAGATAAAGAAACTGGGAACTTATGCAACCCCCTCTTCATTTTGGTCAGGAAACTAAAAGCCACCATCAGACTGAGACGCCATGGCCTGTCTCTGTCGTCTGTTGGATTTGGCGCATCCTTCCATTTCATTTAATTCTAAACTGGTCATCTTTTTACCTGTATCATAAAAAGCGAAATCAGGACTAGAAGTCAGTAAGTCTTTTCGTCCAGCGCACTAAGAGAATGACCATTTGATTTTTTTAGGGGGAGGGGCTATGGTGAAATATGAAATAAAAAAGGCAGGACGATGCTTCGATGAAATAAAAGACAGTGTGGCGTTTTGGCTGAAAAAAGAATTTAAAAAAAATCCATGCTTCGATTTTTCCGAAAAAAAAGACACGATATAAAAAATATCCATATATATAGCCCTCCCATACAAATCAAATGGTTGTTCCATAAAGGGATATTGTGTAATCTAGCTGAAATCAAAACAAAACTTACAACAGGTTTTTTCTTAAATCTTCCCAAGTAACACCAGACACATTGAAGATGTGCACCGTCCCTTTTCACAGGGGGTTGAATTTTAGTCATTGATATCGACTCCTTACTCTATAATACCCAGGAGAATGTTTTAAGCCCCCGTGTCCCTTTTGGGATGACGTTATCAAAAATGATTTTTGTGTGTGACATGTTGAACTTAAATCATTTTTAGTCAAGTATTACTATGAGGTATGGGAACCTGTTTTGTGTATAATGTGTCTGAAACTATAAAAACTCGATTTGATTTTTTTTCGCTAGAGATGCATGCGTCAAAAACTAATGACTATGGTCTTCAAACACAAAAAGCTCAACATGCTGCTATGCGACGCGGGGCCAGACATCGATTGTTTTCGTTTTCTTCCGTCTCTTCTGTGATCAATGTCAAGTCAATCCAACAAAATATGAAACAAGGAGCCACTCACCGAGGTTGAACCATATACGGTGTGGCGCTAGCGGAAATTTATGATAACTAAAAAAGAAAGAACATAAGAAAGAATCACAAGAAACCGAACAGGATCTGTAACAAAAAGAAATGTTTCTCCATACTCTTAACGGGGGTTTGGGGCTTTATAGGACCAAACTCATACTTTAGTTTGAAATGCCTGTAACAAGTCGGAAAAAATGCGATCAGTTAGAAAACTGAGACGTATAACAGAACAACACCTGTCTTATTTACTGGCATGCAGAAAGAACACATCTCTTTTTAATGACACGTAGAAGGAACAACCGTCTTACTCACTTGCAACAGGGCATGCAAAAACAACAAACGACTCACTTAATTACGGCATGCAGAATAGCAGCTGTCTTACTAACTCGCTTGCAAAAGAGCAAACCGTCTTACTAACTCGCCCGTAAAAGAACAAGTGTCTAACTTATTGGCATGCAAAATAACAGCTGTCTTACTTACTTGCTTGCAAAAGAACAACCGTCTAACTTATTGCCACACAGAAAGAACATATGCATTTACTTACTCGCTTGCACAAGAACAAACGTCTTACATTGTTGCATAAGAGCAACCATTTTACTTATTGGCATGCAGGAAGAACAATCGTCTTACTCACCGAAATGTATTATAACAAATAATTACTTACCCACTTACAAAAGAACGACCGCCTTACTTACTGGCACCAAGAGAACAACTGTCTAACGTACATGCGTGCAAAAGATTAACATTCTTATATAAAAGGTCCGACTGTCTAACTAACTGGTGTGCAAAAGACCGACTGTCTTAGTTACTGGCATGCAAAATAATAGATATCTTATTTACTTACTGACATGCTAAAACCAAAATGTCTTAGTTACTAACTGACATGCAAAAGACCGACAGTCTTACTTACTCGCTTGCAAAAAATACCAAAAAAACAATCGTCATGCACAATATCATCTGTCTTACTTACTTGCTTGCAAAGAACAACAGTATTACTTGCTCGCAAAAGTACACCTGTCTAACATACAGACGTGCAAAAGAACAACATTCTTTTATACTAGAATACATATGCATAAATGACAACTGATTGACTTACTGGCATGCAAAAGGCCGATTGTCTTACTTACTGGAATGCAGAAGACCGATTGTCTTACCTACTTGCATGCAATAGACCGACTACCGGTATCTTACTCACTGACATACAAAAGACAGACTGTCTTACTTACTGGTATGCAAAAGACCGATTATCTTACTTGCTGACACGCAAAAAAACCGATTGTCTTACTTTCTGGTATGCGAAAGACCGACTTATTTACTTACTGACACGCAAAAGACCGACTGTCTTACTTACTGGCATGCAAGAAACCGTGCAAAAGAACAACATTCTTTTATACTAGAATACATATGCATAAATGACAACTGATTGACTTACTGGCATGCAAAAGGCCGATTGTCTTACTTACTGGAATGCAGAAGACCGATTGTCTTACCTACTTGCATGCAATAGACCGACTACCGGTATCTTACTCACTGACATACAAAAGACAGACTGTCTTACTTACTGGTATGCAAAAGGCCGATTATCTTACTTGCTGACACGCAAAAAACCGATTGTCTTACTTTCTGGTATGCGAAAGACCGACTTATTTACTTACTGACACGCAAAAGACCGACTGTCTTACTTACTGGCATGCAAGAAACCGACTGTCTTACTATCAGGCATGCAAAATAACAAATGTCTCTTACTTACTCGCTTGCATACTGCAATGCATATGCAGAAAGGGCAACTGATTGACTAACTGACATGCAAAAGACCGACTGTCTTACTTGCTGACACGCAAAAGACCGACTGTCTTACTGGCTGACATGTAAAAGACCGACTGTCTTACTTGCTGACACGCAAAAGACCGACTGTCTTACTTGCTGACACGCAAAAGACCGACTGTCTTACTGGCTGACATGTAAAAGACCGACTGTCTTACAAACTGACATGTAAAAGACCGACTGTCTTACAAACTGACATGTAAAAGACCGACTGTCTTACAAACTGACATGTAAAAGACCGACTGTCTTACAAACTGACATGTAAAAGACCGACTGTCTTACTTGCTGACACGCAAAAGACCGACTGTCTTACTAACTGGCATGCAAAATACAAACTGTCTTATTTACTCGCTTGCAAAAGATCAATCGTTTTACTAACTCGCTGGTAAAAGAACACCTGTATAACGTACTGGCGTGCAAAACACAAACATTCTTATAAACTGGAATTCATATGCATAAAGGACAACTGATTGACTTACTGACATGCAAAAGACCGACTATCTTACTTACTGGCATGCAAAAGTCCGACTGTCTTACAAATTGACATGCAAAACACCGACTGTCTTACTTGCTGACATGCAAAAGTCCGACTGTCTTACAAACTGACATACAAAAGACCGACTGTCTTACAAACTGACATGCAAAAGACCGACTGTCTAACTTACTGACATGCAAAAGACCGACTGTCTTACAGGCTGACATGTAAAAGTCCGACTGTCTTACAAACTGACATGCAAAAGACCGACTGTCTTACTTGCTGACATGCAAAAGTCCGACTGTCTTACAAACTGACATGCAAAAGACCGACTGTCTTACTAACTGACATGTAAAAGTCCGACGGTCTTACAAATTGACATGCAAAAGACCGACTGTCTTACAGGCTGACATGTAAAAGTCCGACTGTCTTACAGGCTGACATGCAAAAGACCGACTGTCTTACAAACTGACATGCAAAAGTCCGACTGTCTTACAAACTGACATGCAAAAGACCGACTGTCTTACTAACTGACATGTAAAAGTCCGACTGTCTTACAAATTGACATGCAAAAGACCGACTGTCTTACAGGCTGACATGTAAAAGTCCGACTGTCTTACAGGCTGACATGCAAAAGACCGACTGTCTTACAAACTGACATGCAAAAGACCGACTGTCTTACAAACTGACATGTAAAAGACCGACTGTCTTACAAACTGACATGTAAAAGACCGACTGTCTTACAAACTGACATGTAAAAGACCGTCTGTCTTACTGGCTGACATGCAAAAGACCGACTGTCTTACTTGCTGACATGCAAAAGACCGACTGTCTTACTTGCTGACATGCAAAAGACCGACTGTCTTACTGGCTGACATGCAAAAGACCGACTGTCTTACTTGCTGACATGCAAAAGACCGACTGTCTTACAAACTGACATGTAAAAGACCGACTGTCTTACAAACTGACATGTAAAAGACCGTCTGTCTTACTGGCTGACATGCAAAAGACCGACTGTCTTACTTGCTGACATGCAAAAGACCGACTGTCTTACTTGCTGACATGCAAAAGACCGACTGTCTTACTGGCTGACATGCAAAAGACCGACTGTCTTACTTGCTGACATGTAAAAGACCGTCTGTCTTACTGGCTGACATGCAAAAGACCGACTGTCTTACTGGCTGACATGCAAAAGACCGACTGTCTTACTTGCTGACACGCAAAAGACCGACTGTCTTACTGGCTGACATGTAAAAGACCGACTGTCTTACTTGCTGACACGCAAAAGACCGACTGTCTTACTTGCTGACACGCAAAAGACCGACTGTCTTACTGGCTGACATGTAAAAGACCGACTGTCTTACAAACTGACATGTAAAAGACCGACTGTCTTACAAACTGACATGTAAAAGACCGACTGTCTTACAAACTGACATGTAAAAGACCGACTGTCTTACAAACTGACATGTAAAAGACCGACTGTCTTACTTGCTGACACGCAAAAGACCGACTGTCTTACTAACTGGCATGCAAAATACAAACTGTCTTATTTACTCGCTTGCAAAAGATCAATCGTTTTACTAACTCGCTGGTAAAAGAACACCTGTTTAACGTACTGGCGTGCAAAACACAAACATTCTTATAAACTGGAATTTATATGCATAAAGGACAACTGATTGACTTACTGACATGCAAAAGACCGACTATCTTACTTACTGGCATGCAAAAGTCCGACTGTCTTACAAATTGACATGCAAAACACCGACTGTCTTACTTGCTGACATGCAAAAGTCCGACTGTCTTACAAACTGACATACAAAAGACCGACTGTCTTACAAACTGACATGCAAAAGACCGACTGTCTAACTTACTGACATGCAAAAGACCGACTGTCTTACAGGCTGACATGTAAAAGTCCGACTGTCTTACAAACTGACATGCAAAAGACCGACTGTCTTACTTGCTGACATGCAAAAGTCCGACTGTCTTACAAACTGACATGCAAAAGACCGACTGTCTTACTAACTGACATGTAAAAGTCCGACGGTCTTACAAATTGACATGCAAAAGACCGACTGTCTTACAGGCTGACATGTAAAAGTCCGACTGTCTTACAGGCTGACATGCAAAAGACCGACTGTCTTACAAACTGACATGCAAAAGACCGACTGTCTTACTAACTGACATGTAAAAGTCCGACTGTCTTACAAATTGACATGCAAAAGACCGACTGTCTTACAGGCTGACATGTAAAAGTCCGACTGTCTTACAGGCTGACATGCAAAAGACCGACTGTCTTACAAACTGACATGCAAAAGACCGACTGTCTTACAAACTGACATGTAAAAGACCGACTGTCTTACAAACTGACATGTAAAAGACCGACTGTCTTACAAACTGACATGTAAAAGACCGTCTGTCTTACTGGCTGACATGCAAAAGACCGACTGTCTTACTTGCTGACATGCAAAAGACCGACTGTCTTACTTGCTGACATGCAAAAGACCGACTGTCTTACTGGCTGACATGCAAAAGACCGACTGTCTTACTTGCTGACATGCAAAAGACCGACTGTCTTACAAACTGACATGTAAAAGACCGACTGTCTTACAAACTGACATGTAAAAGACCGACTGTCTTACAAACTGACATGTAAAAGACCGTCTGTCTTACTGGCTGACATGCAAAAGACCGACTGTCTTACTTGCTGACATGCAAAAGACCGACTGTCTTACTTGCTGACATGCAAAAGACCGACTGTCTTACTGGCTGACATGTAAAAGTCCGACTGTCTTAAAAGAATGACATGCAAAAGACCGACTGTCTTACTTGCTGACATGCAAAAGTCCGACTGTTTTACAAACTGACATGCAAAAGACCGACTGTCTTACAAATTGACATGCAAAAGACCGACTGTCTTACTTGCTGACATGCAAAAGTCCGACTGTCTTACAAACTAACATGCAAAAGACCGACTGTCTTACAAACTGACATGTAAAAGTCCGACTGTCTTACAAACTAACATGCAAAAGACCGACTGTCTTACAAACTAACATGCAAAAGACCGACTGTCTTACAAACTGACATGTAAAAGACCGACTGTCTTACAAACTGACATGTAAAAGTCCGACTGTCTTACAAACTAACATGCAAAAGACCGACTGTCTTACAAACTGACATGTAAAAGTCCGACGGTCTTACAAACTGACATGCAAAAGACCGTCTGTCTTACTGGCTGACATGTAAAAGTCCGACTGTCTTACCGGTACTTATTGGCATGCAAAACACAGACTGTCTTACTTACTGGCATGCAAGAGACCGACTGCCTTACTATCTGGCATGTAAAATAACAAATGTCTCTTACTTACTCGCTTGCAAAAGAACAATCGTCTTACTTATTGGCGTGAAAATGAACATTCTTATTTACTGGCAAGCAAAAGTAAGAACAACTGTATTACCTACTCACATGCTTAATAGTAACAATTGTCAAGCAATCGGAGTAAAAATCTACAAAATAACAACTGTATGGCAAAAGGAAAAATAATCTACATCAGGGGTTACTAGTAGTTGTAGGTTTTGTGGGGATTTGTTGGGAAAAGAGAGATAACTTAATGCTTAAGTTTTATATGAAGTCATTATTCAAAGGAGTTTTTATTTGCATTGTAAATGGCTTTTATGTTTGTCACACATGACCGAAAGTGTGGATTTTAATACATGTATATGTATTTAAACAATCATGTTGGAATGAAGAAAATTGCACACAATGGCATTATACAATCGGTTTAAGACGTAATTAGCCATAATTTGAGGTAAGACCTAGAACTTGTTGTATGCAAAAGTATTTTTGGTTGTAACCATAAGAATTGTGTCGGTGCCTAACAGTTGTTTATTTTGACATTTTTTTCTCTAAAGGATCTTTTTCTGGTTTGTGAGTAGGTGAATCTTTTTTTTTCTTTAGAATAGATAATTAACTTCATTTTCATTTTTTTTTCTTCAAATTCATAATTTTATTATGCCATGTAATTTTTTCAGTTGAATGGATTTTTAATGTGCGTTATATAGTTCATAATTCAGGGCTTAAATATTAAATATCACTCTCAGTATTATGGGTTATATATATTGATTTCTGTGTATTGCTATGGAACTCTGCTGAAGCGTTAATTATTATCATACAAACATGGCGAAATAACTTTCTTGATCGAGGTAAGGTTTTATAAGTTTCTACGACGTTTATAGCTAAATGCGTTTGTACTTTTTAAGAGTACAAACATATATATGAGCAATGAACTTAGGTTTGCTTAATTATTTCCAATTAGTTTTAAGCCAAAGTAAGAAATAGGAGACAGCCAAATCGAAGACAAGCGATGTTATTTTGGATACCATGCACTGATTTGTTATGAGAATAGAAAAAAATTCCATCTTCATTGTTTGTTCATGAAAAATAAAGAAAACATAGTAAATCCAACAGTCAATGACCCTTGTTTGTTCTGTTTTTACCTTAGGTCACATACTTTATATGACACACGAAGATCGTCATTTTTAAGTGATGAACTTGACAAATATGTTAAAATTTCAATCATATTTATTTCAAATCATGTTATCTTTTACTCAGGTGGAAAACAATGGCTGTCGGAAGGTGATTTATTAGGACGGATATTATAAATATAAACAAAAAATCTCCATCATATATGCACCTCCTTCACTCGGCTAACTGAGAACTCGGTCAGTTGGTTTTATTTAACATGGAGGCTATATGGGAAATGGGTCTGTTGAAGAGTCGGCTAAAGTCTGTTGGTCAAATACTATCGAGAAAAACATAGCAAGGTCAATATATTTTACTAAATATTTCTTTTTTACTTACTTTAATAAAAAAAGAATTATGTTGGGCAAAACAATATTGAATACTGAACGTATTCATATATTGTTTTTCTCTGTAGCTTACATTGGTAAGCTACAAAATGGAAAGGCGTGTTACTCATCGAGATATTTCTATCAATTTTGTCATTCAAAAATGTAAACATAACAGCGTTTTGCTAAAATTAAGTCGAAAGCACTACAAAAAAACGCAACTTAAATTGTACATCATGTATGTTTGACATATAACTGTACGTATAAGAAAGAAAAACCGACAGACATGCGTTTTTGTGGCATTTATTGTGTTTTTGCCTTAAATTGGGTCTGTTGGTGAGTCGGCTATAATGAACTCAGTCTGTTGGTCAGTCTGTTGAGAGTAAATTATTCAACTGATATCATACTATATTTGTGCCATTACACACATTTTTTACAAATAGAAATATCTTACAAAGTGACATAAAGCGTATATATTCGTAGTGATGATTGTTTAGTCATAGATGAGACGTAAAATTAATATAAATTGCGTTATAACAAGCACATCAGTCTGTTTGATCAAGCTTACCATTAATTTTTCAGTATGAAAAGAAAAAGAATGAATTTTTCCAACAGAAAGCATGGAAAGAAAAAAAAATAAAGAATTAAAAATCAAAGATGAAGACGTTTAACAAGAGACGCTTATCCCTAAAATACTAATAAAAAATTGTAACACTAGTCTTAGAAAGAGAGTGAAGAAGATTACAACTAATTATAAACTATGCCAACTGAATTTGTATTGCAAACATGGCCAAAAACCATTATAACCTCCAAAGTATAATGTATTATATATATATGGCAATCGTTTTAAAGCATACATGATACGTGCATTAAAAAAATCGAGAATTTAAACAGTCTGTTACTACCCGGGTGGGTTGGGGGATGGGATGTTCGTTCGGTCTGTTTATTTCCATATGATAATCGGTGATTGAATCCATAAATCAGATCGGTTCTAATTTATGCATTTTGAAGCCCTTATAAATGTGTACAAGTAAAAAGTACTAATTTAAAATCAACAATTTTAAAGCCATATTATTATCCCCGCGCTAGCGAAAGCGCGGGGAAAATGTTTTGCTGTTCGATGTACGTACGTACGTATGGCGTTAATGTCCAGGACAATCTCTGTAACCACTGGGAGTAGAAAGATGAAACTTGGGTTATTTATTGCATTGTGGGTGGGGTCTGTGCCGAAGGTTTTGGAATTTTGATAATTCCCCTAGGGGCTGGGCTGCATAGGTAGCCTAAGGGCACATTATTCTTTCGTCACGCAACTCCTCCTAGGTTATTTGGAATATGGAACTGAAACTTGGCTTGTTAGTTGCACTATGGAATGTGGATGTAGATTCTGCCAAAGGTTTCGGAATTTTGATAATGCCCCTAGGGGCTGGGCTGCATAGATTGCCTAAGGGCACATTATTCCTTCGTCATGCATAATTCATTACATGACTATCACTCCCACTACCAGCTACATACACATTTGATAGTACTAATAATGCTTATTATAGTCATAGTTTGTTTCTTTTAATTATTTGCCCTTATACTATCAAACACCAGAGTAGCGCGGGGGTATGCAGCGTGGCTGCTTCGACTAGTTAAATACTTATAATTATACCCTCGCTTTTAAGAAGAGGGGTATACTGTTTAACCCTTATCCATATGTCCGTCCGTTCGTTCGTACGTGACATAATTTCCGTCGCAGTTATTCAAGCTACTACATAAGGTAAAGGTCTGGTATTTTGCTTTGTCTTAAAGTGTCATATGGTGTATTTCGATTTTACGCCCCTAGGTCATCTACCTCTTGTTAACCGAAAACTTAGGTTTTAGATGTATTGTACATACATGCAAAATTTTCCTCACAGTTTTCTCGACACTTCATGACATAGAAGTTGGGGTATAATACCTTGTATACAGCCTTATCCTATAGTACCATATAGTGTGTACTGATTTTGTGCTTTAAGGTTTCTTTTTCCTGTACATACACGCAAAATTAGAGATACTTTCACTCTTGATTTAATACAATATAAAATGTTAATCCTAAAAGTTTTTAAAAATTCAAAATATGCCTCGCTTGCAATCATTCTGTCTCGGCTAATTAACTCTCAACAGACTTTAATTTAATTTGCCGACTCACCAACAGACTTTAGCCGGCACTTTTTTAAGAAAAACTCATTTTTTATAACATTTTAACATTAATTCACTTTTTGTTGTTTGAATATTTTATTTTTCAACTGAAGATTACTTTCCGAATCGCTAATTATATTTCAAAAGTATAAAAATTTTGTTTGTTTGTAAAAAAAATCATTCATAGTTGCCAAACTTGAGCATACCGCTGTCTCGCCTTTTCGTTTTATCGAACACTGGTATAACTAATTGACTCTGTTGCAAGTTGAAAATGTGCTCAAATGAATATCATTTTGGTTGAAAGATTTTGTATTTTGACAATTAATTGTCATTTTGCCAAATAACATCTTTTTCACAAAATTTCATGACCATCCATTGGATTTTACTCTCAACAGACATATAGCCGTCTCTTCAACAGACCCATTTCCCATATAGCCTCCATGTTAAATAAAACCAACTGACCGAGTTCTCAGTTAGCCGAGTGAAGGAGGTGATATGGTAAGTTATGTTATAAAAACCTACTTATATGATGCAGAATGCTTCGTAGAGTTAAAAAGAAACGCCCCCCCTTTTCAACGATATCAGAAGAATTTCATCAATTATAATAATATGATAAAAGGTTGTCATGAAGGTTTGATGAAACTTTAGCAAGGAAACTAATTTACATCGCTATATATTTCCAAATGTCTTACGTCCCCATTGTCCCCTTTTTCAACGAATCAGAGGCATTTCATTAGGATAAATGGTTTTTGTATCATCATATATAACCATTGATCTGGTAAGGTTTAAAGTTTGGTGAAACTTTAACAAGGAAACATTGGCATATATATATTTATATGTCATGCAAATGGACATATTTGGTTTATCATTGGTATTCAGTTCTTGGTCCTATTCGGCTTACCTCAGATAAATTGATTTGACTAAACCATATCTAGGTACTGACTGATGGGTTTTTATAGTCGTGACTATAGGCTAAGAGCCTCTGCAGCGACTTTTTTAGACTCCCTATGTGCCATGGGTCGTCCAGCCCATGACACACCACCGCCAGTGTTAGCTGCTCGAGAGCATCCTTTGTTATCGCTGGAGCAGGGCCCGTCTTCCACCAAGGGGAGGTACTGGTCGGAATTCTGGAAGACCATATTTAGGTATATGTTTGATTGCAATTTATAGAGATCGTGCCTCCGTGGTTGAAAAGGGGGGACCTAAAGGGGGGTGGGTGGACAAAGTAAAGGGGGCTATGGAGAGAAGAGTCAGGAAACAGGTACCCTTTTATTCGTTCTCAGGTACACAATGGAAACAAGCAACAAATATGTGTCGCAACAAGATCCTTGTCCAATTTCTTGTACAGTGAGTGCAACTTGTCTCATCTGAACTTTTAACGACGGCATCATATTGGTTTGTCTGGAAGTCGCGATCTTTCCGTAAAGGTCAATCTGCAAAGAAGCTTATGATATTGGCGTGAAAATCAATAAAACATTTTGGTTTAAGTTTTATTCTTAATGTAACACTTTGCTTTCAGTGTTTGTATCTCCTTCTAAAACATTTGTTGGTATATTAAGAATGTTCATCCGCCTGTTCTGTTCGTTTTGTTTTAAATATGAAATGGAATATATGACTTATTACATCTAAGAAAAGGTTTTGGAAATAAATATTACTAGTATATAAAAGACAAGCTATTTTTTCAGGTTTCAACATGGATGTGGTCTTAAATTACGCAGACGAGTACTTGTTAACTCCTTACATATATCCCGAGTCTTGGCGAGTGGACGATCCATGTCGTCAGATCCTGAGTCTGTTGTTAATCACGAATCTTGGAGGATATGTTTTGTATTTCATTCTTGCTACCCTGAGCTACATATTTATTTTTGACAAGAGATTGATGAAGCATCCTCTGATTTTAGAGGTAAGTTTTTTCTGCTTTACACGACCTGGTTTTTTGAAATGAGTTCACTGATGATTTTCTTTTTCTGTTCATGTACTTTTTTAGAATGATGCATTTAAATGTCGAAAGTCCTAAAATGACATATCAAAACCAGCATATATAAAAGAGAAGATAAAAAAAATATAACAAAAGCACACACGAAACGAAAAATTTACAATTAATCAGCTTCGTGAACTCAATCAAAATATAGTAAGTTATAGGATGTGTGATGTTTAAGAACTACTTTCTCCAAAAAAATCAGGCATACAGTTACCATTAATTAATAGGGTGGCACATCTATATCAAATACACAAAAAATCAAAAGAATTAGGTAAAGCAACCCCAGTAAACTTTGTTTTGACCACTAAATTTTGAGGCCAATCTTGGGTTTAGGAGATATTTAGTTACATTGTACAGTGAAAAGTATGGAAAATTTCCCGCCATAATTTTCCCCTATAATATAAGCAGTCACTATGTATGCACTAACTATTAACTGCATCGGGTTGGTTATGATAGTAAAATGAATTCATCTACACCCAAAAATCTAAAATTGAAAATTATCTATGTGCCACCCCCTGCCTGATCCTTATGTGGAATAGTACTTAATAATTGTACATGACACACTGTCCTCAATATGCAACTGGAAGTACTACTGACAGCTTTCAACTTTCTGGAAAGCTTATGGTTATGTTCCAAAACCAGCATTAGAGTACGTGATCAAAGAATGACCGTTTAGGACATACAGAATCAACAGGAATATAATAAGAACAAACACAAACTCATTGACAATTTTGGCTAACTGAAAGCTCAATTGGAAAAGAGCTTTAGAACTAAGACTTGAAGACAACAATTTGTCGCATGTATGTTAAGGCTTTATAACGGTTGAAGATTGATTGTTACACGCCTACTAGAGTGTTTATGTACCGGGATAAAAATACCCTTAAATAATTCCTTTTAATTTCTTATTTTAGAACCAAATTCAGAAAGAAATTATATACACGTGTAAATCTGTACCTATTATGAGTCTACCAACTGTTAGCATATTTTTTATGGAGGTCAGAGGCTATAGCAAGCTCTACGACAATGTCAGTGATACACGAATGGGTAAGTTTGAACTTGACGAGAGACCAAATAAAAATATTTCTTCTTTAGTTACATAATGAGTTTATGACTCATTTTGGATGAGAAAAGAACACAATTCTTATTAAAATATAAACGTATACTGACATTATTTCCATCTGTCCACACATTACATAAGCCCCCCTCTAGCCCTCTACCTAATTGATTGGTAGATTTTGATGAAACTGCACAAGAGGCAAGTGAATCACATATGGATCCATTCATAAAAAAAGCTAAAATAGTTGTCTTAAATTTTTCCCAATCGAGTGCCGAGAGTATCCCCAGAAAGCTTGCCGCGAACTTGCACAATTGCACTTAAGGTTTCTTCTTTTAACATTTAAACCATCTTGTTTTGTATTTTTAGGTTGGCCTGGGATTATGTTCAGTGT
Source organism: Arcuatula senhousia (assembly GCA_963971305.1). Lineage (NCBI taxonomy): Eukaryota > Metazoa > Mollusca > Bivalvia > Mytilida > Mytilidae > Arcuatula > Arcuatula senhousia. The sequence goes on from OZ020306.1 coordinate 50,915,153, forward strand.
TGTGACTTTTATCCTGTTCACAGACATGTTGATATACTGGATACACAGAGGGCTGCACCACAAACTCATATACAAATACATTCACAAGCCGCACCATAAGTGGAAAGTTCCGACTCCATTCGCGAGTCACGCTTTTCATCCGATAGACGGGTTCCTTCAGAGCTGCCCGTATCACATCTATCCGTTTTTGTTCCCCTTACACAAATTTACATACTTGGCTCTCTTCGTCTTCGTGAACTTTTGGACTGTTTCCATACATGACGGGGACTATCGAGTTCCGGAGATATTTAAACCGATGGTGAATGGATCGGCGCACCATACCGATCACCATTTGTTTTATAACTTCAACTACGGACAATTTTTCACACTCTGGGACAGAATTGGGGGTTCTTTTAGGAATCCAAGTGCATTTGAAGGAAACGGACCGATGAAAGATGTCTTGAAGGCGTCAGCTAACGGAGATATCAACCAGAACACAAAATTAAAAGGACAGTGAACATTGATAAACCACAGACATATGACTTAATTAACTGCATGAAGAACTGGGTTCACGTCATGTTAACCAAAAATGGAATATATTTTCAAGCGTTGTTTTTCTTCGTGAGAAACTTGTTGTCCTTACAATTCACTTTATATTTATCATTTCTGTTACGTTTGATGAAAAAAAAAATATGAATTTACAAGTCAATGAATGTAAGTTTCTATTAGAACTTAAATAGATATTTAAAAAAGCGAGGCACAGAAACCTTCAATATCAAACTTAGTCCCCTTTCAGATTTTCTTATTTTTGAACAAACATGTTCATTTGTTGTCATTTATATTCTATTATAATAAATTTGTTATTTATTTAGTGTAAAAATGTCGTTAAACTGTCTATGCTACCCATGTGTTTGGTTTGGTTCAAATGTTGGATCCTAGCCTTTCATTTTGGGTATTAGATTGCATTTGGATGAATGAGGTTTGGTACTTACATGACTTAACCCGGGTTCAATCCATCATCTTTTAATGCTTGTCATTTTGATCTATAATGCTTAGTATTAGTTGTTTTATAGATGTTCACACCAGTTAAATATAGTCATGATCGGTGCCAGTCTGTATCACGGTGTTTTTTTATTTGATTTGTTGTCCTTGTTTTCACTATTTGGTGTGGTCTTAAACTGGGTTTTAAAAGATTTGTGGTCATGCAAGTTGGTTTGGATGTCCATAGTTGGTGATGATCTTTCCTAACTTACCTTGGTTTTGCCAGCAATCATGTTAGCGTCATTGGTTCAATCTAAATTCTGCCGATTTGGCGGGAATTAGCATTCCACTCTTAGGATTCGTAGCCTATCGTGTCTCATACCTGGCTCATCACATCAGATTCCAATTAAGGTGGAAAGATTTAAGAATTTCAGATATCTTTGTTAAAGCCAATTGCAAAGTTTCAGGGCATTTAGTATTTTTCACTAGAATTACTATCTTCACAAGCAAATAGATAAGACCCCTCCCCAAAATCGTGAAGAGTGTGACCCTTGGCTAGCGAAGATGTAAATCTACTCAAAGATCAGTTCGTTTGATTTGATGCTCTGCAAATTAATTATAAAAAAAGTGGGGAGAATCCCTTCACATATTTTTTGGGAAGGACGTTGCTTAAGATTTCTCTGTAACGAGGTTACTGTCTAGCATTTGTGATGAACTCGCAGAGCTAGGGCTAATTGATATTCTAAGAAGGTGTTACTCTCTTGCTGAATCTAACCGTCATTCAAGACCGATCAATATCTTGATACCGAGGAGTTTGCTCGTCTGGAATATTACTGGGTGTTTAATCCTACACACGAGTACCGAGTGCCTTCTCATCCCACTTCAAACCCGTTTTAACAACAATGTACCAAGTCAGGACCTGTCAGGAACGTCGCGCTACACAACGCATTGTAATTTGCCGTAATTTTGTATTGTCGACGTCGACGTTTCTTATGACGTCGGCGTGGGCGGAAGTAGATTATTGTTATTAAATGGTTGAACGAACGATAGTTGTGTCTCTACGATAGAACCAACATAAAAACCCTTTTGTACATGGTGCCAGTGCCGCCGCTGAGATGGAAACGAAGTTAGAGTCTATGAATACAGAGCCTTGGAGGATGCCTTCGTGAAAAAACAAGACTTACTTGTGAAACTAAATCAGGAAATATTTGATTCGTTACCGGAGGAAGAAATGCTGCCAGAGATCGAATACATAGATGAGTATATGTTAGATTTAGATTGCAAAATTAGAGAAATTAAAGAACACATATCTTTTCTAAACAAAACCACAAAAGATCAAAGTGAGACAACGACACGACAACTAAATCCACAAGCATCAAGCTTTAGTCCAGAAGTAAATTTTAGCAACACAAATACTTGCGCAAATGAATGCACGTTTGATTCAAACCCATCTACGTCCCGTATTAGTCCAGAAATGCACACAAATAGGATCGTACATGTAGCTAACGAAACACACAGACCGACAGTTCCGAGATTGAATAATCACAAACTTCCGAGATTAGACTTGCCATACTTTAATGGTGACATATTGAAATGGCAGACTTTTTGGGACAGTTATGAATCATCAATACATTTGAACGATACATTGACACCGATACAGAAATTTACATATCTCAATGCCCAACTTCAGGGACCAGCTGCTGAAACAATAGAGGGATTTGCGTTAACAAATGATAACTACGAAACAGCTATAAATCTACTGAAGAAACGCTATGGCCAAACTAGCACACTTATCCATTCGTACATGAAAGCCATGATGAATTTACCAGCTCCGTCGAATAACCTTTTTAGTTTGCGTAAATACGGAGATAAGCTAGAAAGCTACGTAAGAGGCTTAGAGTCGTTAGGTGAACGCCAAGAGATGTATGGTTCGCTGTTGGTACCCGTTATTATTGACAAGCTACCGTATGAAATTCGGAAAACGATTATCAGAGACCACGGACGAGAGAACCTTACTCTTGAAAAGCTAAGAGATTCAATTTCGCGTGAAATTGAAATCATGGAAACGAGCCAAAATGATGATACGCATCAAGACTACACACCTACGTGTACTTTTTTAGCCGGAGCTAAATCACAGAAACGTTACGGGAATTCGACGAAGAGCGAAAACCGGGTTATTACTGAAAAGCCTTGCGTATTTTGTAAAGAGATACACGCACCGATCAACTGTAAACGTGTAACAGATACCAAAGAGCGTATGGAAATCGTAAAACGTGAAAACCTATGCTTTAACTGCCTCGGAGCTCATCATGTGAATGAATGTCCGTCGAAACATGTTTGTCGCACATGTGGTAAGAAACACCACTCAAGTCTATGTCGTGGAAAACAGAGTAAGCCACGATCAGAAAACCCAAAGGAGAACGAAAAGCGGAACAATTCGAGACAAAACGCAACTCAGAATGGATCGAGCCATGTCAATGTTAACTTGGTAAATGATACGGAAAACGAAGAAGCTGAAACCAACGTAATGCATTCTGCAACGAAATTTCGATCAGGCGTAGTACTTAAAACTGCAATCACACCCGTTTGGTCAAATGTGAAAGGAATGGATGCTAACATCTTATTCGATGAAGGTGCTCAACGTTCGTTTGTAAGCGAAACACTAGCTAAGAAACTTCAACTCAATGTAGAAACTACGGAAGTCATACAGTTGTCAACTTTTGGGAAAAAGAATGCAAGTAACGTAAGGCACTTAGGAAAGACAACAATAATGATTGAAACTGAGAACAAAAGCCGCATCCCTATTGAACTTCTGATCGTACCAACAATCGCATTCCCACTTCAAAATCACATTAAGCATGTGAACCGGAACAGCAGCTATCTAAGAGGACTTCATTTAGCTCACCCCGTTACCGAAGACGATAGATTTGAAATCGAAATACTTATAGGAGCTGACTACTATTGGCAGTTCATAGAGGATCATGTTGTACGTGGAGACGGACCAGTTGCTGTAAAATCGAAACTTGGTTATCTATTATCCGGTCCGTTAATGGAGTCTAAACAGAGCAGTTCCACAGTTACAGGAATACACAATATATTTATAGGAGACACAAAACCAGAATTCGATATCGAAAATTTCTGGAAGCTTGAATCTATCGGGATAGATTCTTCTGAAGTCGAGACTACCAAAGACGATTTCCTCAAACGCTACCAAGATACATCGATTGAATTTCGAGATAATCGGTACGTAGCCAAACTTCCTTGGAAACCAAACCACGATGAATTACAATCGAACTTGTTAGTTACGAAAAGAAGGACCGAGAATGTAATCAGGAGATTAAGTCAAGATCCAGTGATGTTGGAGAAGTACAATAAAATCATAATTGACCAAGAACGACGAGGATTTATTGAGTCCGTTAATGAGAGTAAACCGACAACCAATACGGTGCACTATATACCACACCACCCAGTGATGAAGGAATCGAGCACTACACCCATACGAGTAGTATACGATTGTAGTTTCAAGCCATCGAAAAACCATCCGAGTTTGAACAATTGTCTTTCTGATGAACCACCACAATTGAATGATTTAGTCGACATTATGGTTAGATTTCGCCGACACCGAGTTGCCATAGCAACAGACATAGAGAAAGCATTTTTGCATGTTGGATTGCACGAGGATGATAGAGATGCGACAAGATTCTTTTGGATCAGTGACATCAAGGACCCCGAGGGTCAATTGAAGACATATAGGTTTAAATCTGTGCTATTCGGAGCAACCTGCTCACCATTTATACTCAGTGCAACACTTCTGAAACATTTGCAGTCGAACAAATCAGAACTATCTGAAACACTGGAGAGAGATCTTTACGTTGATAACATCATGTCTAGCGTAAAAACGGAAACGGAAGCCGTCAATTATTTCACAGAATCAAGGAAAATGATGTCGAAAGCAGGATTTAACTTGAGATCGTGGTCGTCAAACAACGAAAAGGTCCGCAAATTAGCCGAAAGTCAAGGTGTATTGGACAAAGACGAAAACACGAAGATTTTAGGAATGCTTTGGGATGCAGAAAAGGATGAAGTTCGATATCCGAAACGAGAAATCTTACCGACAGAAGACATGGTAACAAAGCGCGAGATCTTACGGCACTCGTCAAGGATATACGATCCATTAGGGATGTTAACCCCAGTTACAGTACAAGCTAAATTACTTCTTCAGGATCTTTGGAAGAGTAAATTACAATGGGACGAGCCATTACCGAGAGATGTCAGTGATAAATGGATAGAAATAGCGAAAGATATTGAACAAGCAACAACTATGAAAATTTCGAGAAGTTATTTTACGGAAGAGTCAACCGAAAAGGTCACAACCTTGCACGTTTTCGTTGATGCCAGCGTTAAGGCGTATGGAGCAGTAGCGTATATCTGCAACGGACAAGAAACATCATTCGTTTTAGCAAAGAATCGGGTAGCACCTGTTAAAGCCTTAACATTACCACAATTAGAATTGATGGCAGCAGTTTTAGGAGCACGTCTTACTAACCGTTTACTAGTGTCGTTTGGATTACAGGAAGCCAATCTTTGGTCGGATAGTCAAATAGTACTACACTGGATCAAAAGTACTAAACCGTTAAAACGCTTTATCGCAAACAGAATCCGAGAAATACATGATCTGATCCCTACTTGTAAATGGAGATATTGTCCAACAGCGGAAAACCCAGCAGATTTGTTGACTCGAGGAATTTCAAATACACAACTAATGTCGAACCGTTTGTGGTTGAGAGGACCTACATTTTTAGCCGATCCATCGATCGTTATACAAGATGATAAATGTATTGATCCCTGCGTATCACTGCTGGTCGAGGAAAACGAAGAAAACGATTTAGAACCGACTATCGTCGAATCGAAACCGGGAATACACAAAATTGTGGACATACAACGATTTAGATCGTATAATCATCTTCTTCGCGTGTCAGCGTATATTTTACGATTTATAGATAATTGTAAAAGCGAGGGACAGTCGAGAAAATACGGACCACTGGAAAGTACCGAGATTACGAATTCGTCAATTATATGGATCAGAAATTGCCAAGAGAATGCATTTAGCGATGAAATAGACGCATTAAGATCACCGAACGTTAGAAAGCAGAATTTTCCACGTATAGTACAGTTGCGCTTATTTCTGGACGAGGAAAACCTGTTAAGATGTGAAGGACGGATTCACAATGCGCCACTACCGAATTCTACTAAGTTCCCGTATCTTCTACCGTCAAATCATAGACTGTCCGAGTTGATCGTTATAGACGCTCATCACCGATCGTTGCATTCGGGAGTAAATGCGACCGTTACCGTTATAAGACAGAAATATTGGATTCCCGCCATTCGCCAGATAGTGAGAAAAATTCAGCGTAAATGTGTTACCTGTCGTAAAATAATGGGAAGACCGTATCCTCAAACAGAAACCGCACCGTTACCGAAAATGAGACTTCAAGATGCGCCACCTTTCACCGCAACAGGAGTGGATTTCACAGGAGCGCTAAACATTAGAAATTGTGACAAAACCATATCTAAAGCATATATTTGCTTATTCACATGTGCCGCCACGAGGGCGATTCATTTAGAAGTCGTTACAAATTTATCAGAAGAGTCGTTTTTGCAAGCCTTTAGAAGATTCACTAGTCGGAAGTCAGTACCGAAAATCGTAATGAGCGACAATGCAACTACGTTTGTTGCCGCAGCCGAACACTTGCGACAGATTTTCGCATCCGAAAGAGTTCAGCGAGAACTTACCAACAGAGGAATCGAATGGCGCTTTATTCCCAAGCGAGCACCCTGGTTTGGAGGGTTTTGGGAAAGACTAATTGGACTGACAAAAAACTGTCTACGAAAGGTTTTAGGAAATTCGCTAATTGACCTCGAATCGCTACAAACTATTACCACCGAAGTAGAAAACATATTAAACGACCGTCCGCTAACTTATGCGTCAAGTGATATTGATGACGAGGAACCGTTAACGCCAGCACATCTTTTATACGGAAGGAGGATAATTGCTGTACCAAATCAACAAAACATGGACTTTGAAGGTAATCAAAGCAAACTTAGTGATGTTTCAAACCGTGCTAAGAGACACTCTTTATTATTACAACATTTTTGGGCGCGGTGGAGAAATGAATATTTAACGTCGCTAAGAGAGTACCATACTACCGGGGGAAAGACCGACATCAACATTAAACGAGGAGACGTCGTTCAGATTGAAGGCGACGGACCGCGCAATACTTGGAAAATCGCAATCATCGAAGAAGTTGTGCGCGGAAACGACGGAATTCCGAGATCTGCAACTCTGAAGACATCAAACGGAAGGACGACAAGGCCAATCACGAGGCTATATCCGTTGGAACTCAGGAGCGAGGATTACTCAGACGAGGAACAGACTTCACGCACTCAGCCACGAGATGCAGCATTGCGTGCCCGGACGAAGATCAAAGAATGGACGTCAAAGAATTAATGGACTGTTAAAGTGATCTAATCTAGAGACTGTTTAATTTCTAAGCGATCACTCAGAGACTGTAATTGTGAATTCGAATTTTATTATTTTGAAGTACGTCATTTTCTTATTTCAATTCGTAATCGTATAAATAATGACTTTAAAGTTTCGATCATTGTGTAAAGTTTCACTTTTGCGGCCCGGAGAAATGTCAGGAACGTCGCGCTACACAACGCATTGTAATTTGCCGTAATTTTGTATTGTCGACGTCGACGTTTCTTATGACGTCGGCGTGGGCGGAAGTAGATTATTGTTATTAAATGGTTGAACGAACGATAGTTGTGTCTCTACGATAGAACCAACATAAAAACCCTTTTGTACAGGACCATTGTGGTCTTCGATTTCTCTGGTATGTCTGCCTTGTTTTGTCTTTGCTCTCTGGTATTTGAGATTGTTCCTTCAAGTTTGGTAGTTTGTTATTACCTTTATAAACATACTTCTTACAGACATTACATAGATATTTTGGTGTCATCTGTGTTGTAAAAATATCCATCTCTATACAAAAAAAGCAAAGAAGTGCCAAAAGGGTATATGTATGTCAAAGTAAATAAAAATACAAGGGACAAGCACCCCATTTGCTTTGTGGACAAAGCTGCCTGGTCCGATGGCAGGTTTCTGAGTGTTTTTTTTAAACAAAACCAGGAGACAAGAATACGACACTATGGAAAAAAAAACAACACACACACAAATAACTACAATCGGCAATGCGTCAATGGTATACAATGGTATAGTGAACACAGATGCTCCGGAAAATCAAGAAGTTCCTCCTTGTTGCAACACATCCGTTAGAAGAGGACATTTTAAAAACTCGCATCTGATCGAAATCTCGTATCTAATTTGGATACAAGTATTTTCTAACATGACACGAATATACATGACACAATATCCATAAAACAAAAAAACCTTTTTTTCAAAATCTACACAACAATAAAAATACCAACAAATATATTGCTGCATATCTTTTATTGAACAAACTCAAAATTATAGACACAGAAAACATGAAACAAAATAAGATTGGAATTTTTCTCTGCTTTTGGGTTTTGACTTTCTTGCTGATCTATGGCGGCGCTATGTGACTCTCCATGGATAATATGATATTGGTCTTTCTGTAACTTATTTCTTCTGACCATTCAGTTTAGCTTCAGTTTTCTTTGTTCTCTTTGCTACAATCTCGTCCCTCCTTATTAATACATTCTTTCTTCTCTCTATATGGTTTCTTCCCATTTTTCCTATTTAAAGAAATAAACAGAAAGGATCTAAATACGTTGCCTTGTCTATCCACCTCTTTCCATGAACAGTACAAGCGGAATCATAAATATCTAACGATATAAAACGATCATATCAGATGAAAGATTTTGACAATTGTGTACATTGTTTATGAAATGGCTGTACAACTTTGCTGTCAAACAGTAAAGAAACACTATCTTGCAGAAAATTTCTTTTCCCATCTTACTTTTAGACACTTAGAATTCAGCCGTGAAACATATCTTACCTTTTTCCTCTAAAATTGACTGTCTCTTCATCCAAGCTTTCTTCTTCCTTTCTTGGCTGTTGAAACGATGAGCTGAAAAAAGAAACAAAATATAAAACCGTTTAAACCATTTGAATGCAAATAAAATTCTTATGCAGAAAGATGACAGAGGTGTCATATTTAAAAAAAAGTATTTAATTAAGAAACTAATTTGATACTTTTCTGAAGAGTTTATGTCTTTTCAAGTACATTTTTAAGCCAAAGCCAGTGGTGCATTGAATGGCTAGGTACTGTTACCACCTCATTTAGTTTAAAACCGTATAAGAAATTAAGCTGCGTTCCTTTATCGCGTTTAATATTAATCTAACAACTCACAAGCTGGCGATGCTTCTCTTTCCGAAGAAAGCGCGGGAAGCTTTCTCGGTCTTCTCTGCATTTCTTCATTTAGCTCGAATGCTACACCCGTGGGCTTCGACACAGATTCTTTTATGATCCCTAAGGACCGTAGCTCATTCAATATCTCCTCTGGATTTCTGTTGCGGTTTCTAATAAACGAATCGGCCATGCCAGGAAGAGGGGCAACTTGATTCCTGCGAAAACTGTTTATAATATCCGACTTGGTACACATTCCTCCCATTTTAGTCTAATGGCGCAAAATGCAATGTCGTTGCTAACGTTTTTTGTTCTGAAAACGTCTGTGACGTACTTTAAGCTGTAGATATCGCGCATGTCTAGCGAACACTCCTCAGAATCTCAGTTTTGATCAAACTGATATTTAGCAGAATTAAAATAAAATTGTACACACATCATACGAAAAAACAAGAATCGTTCTCCTGCATCCTTCAGCCATAAGAGCTTCTTCAAGCTTGTTAGCTCACGGACCCGAAGGCCCAAGTGAACTATTGCCATCACTTGACGTCTGTCGTCGTCTGTTAATTTTTTTCCAAACTCTTCTCCTATCAAACTACTGAACAGAATTTAATGAAAGTTTGTATGATTTGTCCTTAGGGTGTCCTACACAAAAGTTTTTTTTTTATTTTAAAGGTCAAATATAGCATATTTGCATGTTTTTTGCTCTATGGAATGAAAACTATTGCAGATAGAGAAATCCATTGCTTGCTTAAACATTTGGCTCGTTGAGCTCTACAAAAGTCACCATTGGGCCAAAGATGTAAGACGACCCGTTATAGGGTTGATGGCCCTTTAAAGGTAAAAAAATAGCAATTTTCCTTATAGAATGAAAACTATTGCAGATAAGGAAGAGTTGTTGCTTGCTTTAACCTTCCACTCATTGAGCTCTACAAAACTCTCTTATGGGTCGAAGATGTCAGATGACCCCTTATAGGGGTAATGACCCTTTAAAGGTAAAAAATAGGATTTTTCATGTTTTTGCCCTATAGAATGAAAATTATTGCAGATAGAGAAAAGTTGTTGCTCGCTAAGTTATAACCATCATCTCATTAAGCTTCAGATTTCAGATTTTATTGAAACACTCAGACACATACATGTGTAACATGAGGACAACAAAATAACATATATTACAAATGACAGAATGAGCTAGTCAGACAGTATAGTTAAAATAACAAATTCAATTTATGTACAAACGATGCTATGTTGTTTAGAAGCTTGACATTACAGAGAGACAACATGCCACTCATCTTATTTTTATTTGGATTCGTGCAATAGTACCTTGGTATATGTTGTTGTCGCAATTGTTGAACATAGTCACTTTGACCATCTCCCAGTTTCTATTGGCAACTTAAGGTTGGAAGTTCTCAGTTTAGATATCCAAGTTGTTCCAAACTCAGTTAACCTTAATAAGTATTTTTCAAAGCAAAAGTTTGTTTTGAATAACGAGTACAATTGACCTTTAGATGATTTTCTCAATATCTGAGAACCATTTCTGAATGAACTGGTCTCTAAGACGCTCAAATAATATAGGTTTCAGTGTACAAAATTCTACTTGGATTTGGTTAGCAAAAATATATCCAAGACCTGCATTGTCAAAGACAGATTTTATACTAGAGATCCATTTGAAGTTTTGATTATCATTCAGTTGCGGTCATACATTAGTCTGTACATGATGCTGCTAAGCTTCCTTTCATTTTGTACTAATCTGCACCAGAAAGAAATCATTCTCAGCTTAACCTTGATATAAAGAGGATAACGGCCTAACTCACCATATACCATGAAGTTGGGGGTAGACTGTCTTAGATTGAGTATTATTTTGCAAAATTGAAGATGTACTCTTTCCAACACATCAATGTTTTCATACCCCCATAATTCAGAACCATATAGCAAAATAGGCTCAACTAGTGAGTCAAATAGTTTCAATTGAATGTCAATTGGAATGTTATGATTTCTTATCTTCTTATATATTGCGAACAAAGACTTTTGTGATTGTTCCGCTAATTTTTTCCTTGCCTCATTAAAATTTCCGTTATATTTAAAAACTATACCAAGGTAGGTCAATGAATCCACTACTTCTAAGTTTGCGCCATTTAACTTTAAATCATTACCATTTCTATATTTTCTTTTGCTAAAAATGATCACTTTAGTCTTTGATGTATTAACAGATAATTTCCAAAAATCGCAATAATCTTGAAAAATGTTTAATGATTTCTGCATATCATCAAATGATTCAGCAAAAATTACCGTGTCATCGGCATAAAGCAAAACAAAAAGCTTAATGAAAATATGGAGGGAACTTTGAATCTTTTCTTTTACTAATTCCAAAGGAAGAACATGAAGATCTTCAAAATATTTTTCTAAGTCGTTTAAAAAAATAGAGAAAAGAAAAGGGGACAAATTTTCTCCTTGGCGCACACCATTCATGCAGTCAAAAAAATCTGACTGTCTATCATTACATACAATACAAGACTTAACATTATCATACATATTGTAGATTACTCGAAAACATTTTCCTTTGATATCACTGTTTTGTAGTTTTTGCCACAAACCAGCACGCCAGACAGTGTCAAAAGCCTTTTTAAAATCAATAAATGTACAATACAGTTTTTTACCAAAAGCAAAGTACAGCGATATCAAGGCATGCATAATAAAAATGTTATCAGTGGTAGAGTATCCCTTTCTAAAACCAGCTTGACATCCCGAAATAATATCAAACTCATTTGACAAAAAGGTCAGTCTAGCATTGATAATGGAGGTAAATAGTTTCCCAAGACAACTTATTAACATTATCGCTCTGTAGTTGTCGGGGTCATTTACATTGCCTTTGTTTTTGTATATTGGCCGAATAATTCCACTCAACCATGTCTCTGGAATAATACCGGAGTCGAATACTATATTAAACAATTTACAATAAATAGTAACGAGCTGAGGAGTCGAATGCTTAAAATATTCATTAACAAAATCATCTACACCTGCAGCTTTTCCATTTTTCAAGTTTTTAATGGCATTTGACACTTCATCGTGTGTGATTTCTCCATTTAGGATATTATCATAAATTTCGTTTTCACACAGTATTATCAAGAAAATGTCTCGAATCATCTTCAGTTTCGTCATTTTCATTTAACTTTTTGAAATAATCATACAAAGTATCAATAGGTATATCAACATTTTCTTTTTTGTACCCATTCATATCATTTAAAACTTTCCACATCTTTTTTGAATCAGTTTTAGAAGCCTCACGAAGTTTAATCGAATTTTGTTCCTGAAACTTTCTAAAACTTGTATTCATTTGCTTTCTAAATTCTTTTGCTTTAGTATTAAATACTTTTTGAAATTATCAGATTTGTCTGATTTATATTTCTCTTTTGCTTTATGAAACTCATCACGCTTTTGTTTACATGATTTATCAAACCAAGGCTTAGTATCATGATCTTTTGTCCTCTTTTTAGAAGAATAATAGCCGAATGCGGACTTAGCCGTGTCTACAAATATACATTTTAAATCGTCAACTGCCTTATTAACGCAGTCATGTGTGACATTATTACTGTTGATAATAATGTCCAGTTTTTCATCTAAATCATTTATAGAACTGTTTTCATCATTAACAATCAAATTTACAAATTGGTCACTCCTAGCCGAATTCCACTCGACATAATTTCTATCGGAGTCACCTTCGGTACGATTTTCATGAGACACGACCTTGGCTGAAATACTAAAGTGAATTCTACAGTGTACATCTGAGAACTATGGTGGCATATTTCTGCCAACACATAATCATATACATAACTACTTAATTAAGTAGATATCTAGTTATCTAACTAGATAAATATCTAGTTATTTAACTAGATAAATTATCTAGATATTTAACTAGATAATTAAGTGGTTATCTAGTTATTTAACTAGATATTTAATTAGTTAATTAAGTAGTTATCTAGTTATTTAACTAGATATTTAACTAGTTAATTTTAATATCATAACGTGAAAAAATGCATGTTAGCGCTTGTAACTGCCATTATTATATTATTATTCACCTCTATTTTAAGAGGTTATCTAGATATTTAACTAGATAACAACTTATTATCTAGATATTTAACTAGATATTTATCTAGATAAATATCTAGATAACTACTTATTATCTAGATAATTATCTAGATATTTATCTAGATAAATTATCTAGATATTTATCTAGATAAATATCTAGATAACTACTTATTATCTAGATAAATATCTAGATAATTTATCTAGATAAATATCTAGATAATTATCTAGATAAATATCTAGATAATTATCTAGATAATAAGTAGTTATCTAGATATTTATCTAGATAAATATCTAGATAATTTATCTAGATAAATATCTAGATAATTATCTAGATAATAAGTAGTTATCTAGATATTTATCTAGATAAATATCGAGTTAAATATCTAGATAATAAGTAGTTATCTAGTTAAATATCTAGATAACCTCTTAAAATAGAGGTGAATAATAATATAATAATGGCAGTTACAAGCGCTAACATGCATTTTTTCACGTTATGATATTAAAATTAACTAGTTAAATATCTAGTTAAATAACTAGATAACTACTTAATTAACTAGTTAAATATCTAGTTAAATAACTAGATAACCACTTAATTATCTAGTTAAATATCTAGATAATTTATCTAGTTAAATAACTAGATATTTATCTAGTTAGATAACTAGATATCTACTTAATTAACTAGTTATGTATATGATTATGTGTTGGCAGAAATATGCCACCATAGAGAACATAGGGTCAAATTCACATATAGAAAATTCATTCAAATATTGGAATAACATAGGATATACAATTAAATAATCTACAGTGCTAATGTCTTTACAAGTAGTTTGACCAATATCTTTATCTTCATGAAGTCTACCATTTACAATAAAAAGTGAAGACCTTTTACATAGATCTAGTAATTTATTATCATAGGAATTTGTTCTACCAGTGTCTTTATTGCTTCTATCAAGAGGAATATTAAATTGTTCTAGTATTTGGTAAGTATACATATTTTCATTAACTTCATTATCAGTAATATTAAGTATATCATGAAGAAGATTTTCGTCTGGTATAATGTAGTCAGGCAGCTTAGCTGTCCTTGCATTGAAATCTCCAACCAAAGCAATATTTTCAAAAGATTGTGAAAAATTAATTATATCATTTTCTATCTCAGTAAAACAGTTTTCTGAGGCATATCTCGAGTTTTCCGGGGGAATATATACACATCCCAGTAACAGTTTTGATTCTAGGTTTTTCAGATCTAATTCAACCCATTGTATAAAGTCAAAAGTCTCCAATTGGGGAAAAGATTTCAGATGACCAATTATAGGGGAAACAGTTCATAGAGGAGACCCATATAGCTTTAGCAACAGCTTTTATATGAAATACAATACCAAAACGGGCATAAAAACGGTTAATTTGGTTATGCTGTATATCGATATTTCAAGGAATAATCTCTTATCAGCAGCATTTGTTAATCTCTTATCAGCAAAATTTGTGGGGCTCCTCATGGGGGGTACCAGGAATCAAGTAATCAGCATTTTTTTGCCAAAGTAATCAAATAATCATATATTTTTTAAGAAATGTAATCAAAAACTTTTTCCCAATAATTCAAACCTTGGTTATCTAATAATCATTAAATATTTGCTCTTGTAATCAAGTAATCACCTTTAAAATGGCCTGGGAATCATGTAATCAAAAACCCCATGAGAAGGCAAATTTGTTGAATTGAATCAAAACGTTGGAAGGTCAAAAACCAAATATATAGAATGAAAAGTACTCAAAATCAAGAAGCCATCTACAATAGTTTCATTCTATAGTGCAAAAACATGGGGAAAACATTATCTATTACCTTTACATTTATCAACTTCGACCGAACAGAGAATTTTGTACAGCATTTGATTCTGAAAAGCCGAAGAGTCAATTTATTTCTATCTTAGTTTTCAGCGAGTTAAAATCCAAAATTACCAAACTTGGAGAATCAATGTCAAATGTCCATAAGACAAGACAAAACATGGAAGACATACACGAAAAATTGAAGACCACAATGGTCACGACTTGGTACAGGCATTTCAAAAGAAATGGTGGGTTTAACCAGGTTTTAAGGCGCGCCAAACCTCCCCTTTCCATTGCGATATTTGGGTCCGGTAGTTACACAAAATACAAGAGGTTTGTGAAGACATATTAGGGATGCCAAGTAACAGCGGCCATGTTTTTTTAAAGGATGAAAAATTGAAACACAGCGTTTGCGCAGGACACATTAATGATCAATCATACAAAGTTTCAGAAAATTCTGTCCAGTAGTTTCAGGGGAGAAGATTTTTGAAAATACCGGTAGTCTACAAACGGCAAGTGATGGCAAAAGCTCATCTGGACTCTCGGTCCATGTGAGCTTAAAAAGGCTTTTGGGTAGAATGTCCTTGGCTGCATTTGAAATGAGATATCAACTAAAGAGCAGTAAGTTCACTATACACCATGCCATTTTAAGTGATACGTTTGAGTTCAGTGATGGCAATAGCTAACATGGCCTTGGGCCAAGTGAGCCAAAAAGGAGGATCCCTTTCAATATTAGTTCATTTGATTTTAGTCGTTTACATTTGTGCTTTGTTAAGCTGAAGGATAGGGGAGAATGGAATTTTTTTATCAACTTGATTATTTTGAACAATAACCTCATTTTAGCGACATTTGAATCAACAACTGAAAAGCAGAAAAGCAACAGTTTCAAAAAAGCTAAATAAAAATTAAATACGTTACCGAAATCCAAGCACCACAGATACCGATTGTATAAAGCAGCAGCAATGTACAAAATCTTCTTAGATGAGGCATTTCAGAGTTTGGTACCCAGTTTAGGTCACATACATTGAAATTTCAAGACGCTGTGAATTTGATAGAAGTAGATGTGCAAATTGGGCATCCGAATGTCGAAAGTCCGAAAGAACAGAGACAAAACCAGTTACACCAACGAGAACAGGACGAAAAAAACACAGAAATACAAAAACTGAAAAACATGCAATAGAATAGATATCTTGAAAAGTGTATTTTTTTAAGGAAACAATGTTATATGGAAGTGAAAGAGGTTAATAAATACTAAATATAGGCATACGAATCTAGAAAACCCTAAAACCAGGAGACACGAATACGACACTACGAAAAACACACAAAAACCACAAATGTATACAATTAGCAATGTGAACTCCTGTAATAACTTTGTATTCTATATATTGTTCTAAATATCTATGTTGATTTGACCCTTACGGGTGTAATTTTATCAATAAAGAATAACAATAGTGAACACAGGTTCTCCGGAAGGGCAAGAAGTTAATACCTTCTGCAACAACACCGGTGTGTTGTAAATAGTTTATAAAGAAGAAACTACAACTAGGGACTCTAAAGATCCCAAATCGCTCATCTGGTTTTAAATGATATTTGTAATGCTTAAATGTAAAGGTTTTTAAGAGTCTGTTCATGAGAAAACCATGCAAAAATGGAAATTTTGTCCAGTAGCAAGGTTTTTAATTATGTAAAAGGTATATTGCAACTGAAAGACCATCCTATAAGACTTATTCAGGCAAATTTATTTTTTCGAAAAATTCAAGATGGCCACCCTACAGGCCTCAATAGATATATATAGCTTTCATCTGATTTTTTGCTTATTTCAATCAAATTTTATTTGAAAATTTGACATTTTTATTGTGATTTTTTCAGTCTACGTAAAAGGAATTAAAATTGTATCAATGTTTTTTGAAAAAATGATGTTTGGTCTTTCAAATACAGTGCAATTTTCGTAATTCATAATTTTGGTTTCTCTGGTACCTTTAGGTAGGACTTGGGCAGTATTCCAGACTGTTCAAAAATGCTGAAATTTGTTATTTTTATGGGCACTTATTGTCCAAGGTAACGCTTTTTTATCCTTATCTTTTAGTAATTCCAAAACAATAACATATCAAGACAAACTTATCAAAAAGCCGAGCTGGGATTTTACATTTTGACTAAGCCACAGCCCCGGAAAACAATGACATGTTTTGATAATTCTTCATAAAATCTTTTTGGAGGATTCAGTTTAAAAATCTGAACGTGTTTGCTATGAAACAAAATACATTTAGAACATTTGATACAACAGATGATCACAATACAAGTACCATTTAAGGGTGGAGAAAGACATATACTTGGGGATTAAGGGTGAAAGATGGGAATATCTTGTGTATTTTGATGAAATGTACAGAAATGGCCAACTTTAAGGGACTATTTTTCATGAATGAAGGGTTGGACTATTAATATGGAATATCTTTCCAAAAGACTGTTATATGGTCTGTACAAAAACATATTTGTAACTTTGCTTTCGGTCATCCTTTACATGTTACAGCATTACAAAAATGGAGATTTGGCCATTTTAGCACATGGCTAAAATGGGCTTCGGGGGCCTAATAGTGGCATCTTTTTGAAATAATTAAAAGATGTACAGAACAGGAGACTTTATAGGCCAAATGTATATAAATTGTTCTATATAAACAAATAATATTGTAGAAATCAAACAAAAGAGCACTTTTTACTTGGTGGTCTATTATAGCCCCCAGAGCCTTTTTACTAAAAAGTCTCTAGCCACCTTAAAATGACAAAGTCAGACCTAAATGTGAAAAAAAATATGAACCAGGAAAATTGTTTTATTTGTAAAATTCGACCATTTTCTGCACAATAAAACATTTTGTATGGTGGATCCCGACCAAAAATAATGTTAGTTTTTGCTTGAGGACAAGGGACTATTTCGCCAAATGGCCATGGGAGCCATATTGGACCACCAAGTTGAAAGTGCTCTTTTGTTTGATTTCTACAATATTATTTGTTTATATAGAACAATTTATATACATTTGGCCTATAAAGTCTCCTGTTCTGTACATCTTTTAATTATTTCAAAAAGATGCCACTATTAGGCCCCCGAAGCCCATTTTAGCCATGTGCTAAAATGGCCAAATCTCCATTTTTGTAATGCTGTAACATGTAAGGGATGGCCGTACGCAAAGTTACAAATATGTTTTTGTATAGACCATATAACAGTCTTTTGGAAAGATATGCAATATTAATAGTCCAACCCTTCATACATGAAAAATAGTCCCCTAAAGTTGGCCATTTCTGTACATTTCATCAAAACACACAAAATATTCCCATCTTTCACCCTTAATCCCCAAGTATATGTCTTTCTCGACCCTCAAATAGTACTTGTATTGTGATCATCTGTTGTATCAAATGTTCTAAATGTATTTTGTTTCATAGCAAACACATTCAGAGTTTTAAACTGAATCCTCCAAAATGTAGATTTTCTGAAGAATTATCAAAACATGTCATTGTTTTCCGGGGCTGTGGCTAAGTCAAAATGTAAAATCCCAGCTCGGCTTTTTGATAAGTTTGTCTTGATATGTTATTGTTTTGGAATTACTAAAAGATAAGGATAAAAAAGCGTTACCTTGGACAATAAGTGCCCTTAAAAATAACAAATTTCAGCATTTTTGAACAGTCTGGAAAACTGCCCAAGTCCTACCTAAAGGTACCAGAGGAACCAAAATTATGAATTACGAAAATTGCACTGTATTTAAAAGACAAAACATCACTATTTCAAAAGATATTGTTACAATTGTCATTTAATTTACGCAAACTAAAAAAAAATCACAATGAAAATGTCTTATTTTCATAAAAAAAATATTGAAATCACTGAAAAATCAGATAAATGCTATATATAGCTATTTAGGCCTGTAGGGCGGCCATCTTTGATTTTTCGAAGGAAAAAAATTGCCTGAATAGGTCTTATAGGATGGTCTTTCAGTTGCAATATACCTTTTACAAAAATGAAAACATTGCTACTGGACGATTTTGCATGGTTTTCTCATGAACAGGCTCTTAACAGCACTTTAGTAGAATTTTAAGGCGACAATCCGCAATAGTTTTCAATCTATAACTAAAGAACTAGGTATAAAGTCTTATTATAGCTATAACTTTTAACAACTATAACCCATTATCTATCTGCAATCATTTTTATACATGATTTTTAAATAGTCATTTGAGAAGGTAACCCCAAAAGGCTGAAATTTTTAGCAAGCAATAATTCATCTCTGTCTGAAATCTAGTTTTCATTCTATGAGCCAAAAGCATGATTTTTACGTTTAAGGGCATTAAAACCTGTGAAAGGAAAGGACAACTTCCACCTTATAGACATACAAGAGAGTACCTCTACGTCCCGTTGTTTCTTGTTGTCATTTGTCTCAGGCTCTCTCTTGATGAATTGAACTTCTATCGATTTGATTTTTACTGTGTGTTAGTCTATGCTTTGCTATTAATTATCAATAGGGGGAGATTGGGCCCGAAAACCCAGCACATTTTAAATGTGCCTGTCCTAAGCCAGGAATCTTTATCAAAGTTGACGTTTGTATTAGTCTAATTTATGTTATTTGTAAAGAATGGGGTCTTTCATTAGCACTTAATGATTTGACTTGAATCATATTTGGTTTATTTTCAATCTAGGGCCTATTGCAAAACAGCGAGCAGCCCACATCTCATTATCGTCTATGTTTGTAAGCATCCTGGGCTGAACGTTTAAGCAAGCAAAGGTTTTTTTACTGTAATAGTTTTCATATAGTCAAAAATTATTTGTAACATATATACCCTTATCCCTAAAAAGAGTCTTCTAGAAAAACCAAAAGGATACTTTTGTAGAGCTTTTTAAGCTAAACGTTCTCTCATGCAACAGTTCATCTCTATTTGCAATAATTTTATTTCTATACACAAAATTTAAGAAAAAAAAACAAAAAAAACCCCAATATTTCACCCCTTTAAGAGCAAGTTCATCTCATAAAACAGAGAGAACATCAGATCCATTAAACAACCAACAATACTCTTTAAATTTGCAAAACCATATAAATCAACACAATGAATAACTTTTATTAATAAACTCAGAGCAAAACGTACAAAAACAAAAAAACACATGAAACAGAATAAGATGGATATTTTTTCTAGCATGGAGTTATGGCTTTGGTGCTGATCTACTGCCGTGCTGTATGGCTGACCTTGCACATTACGGATTGGGGTATCCTAGTTTTTATTGCTTCTGGCCATTCAGTTTAGCTTCAGTCCTTTTTATTCTCTTTTCAACAATCTCATCTCTCCTTATCAATACATTCTTTCTTCTCTCAGCATGATTTCTTCCCATTTTTCCTGTTAAAAGTGAAAATAGAAAAGATTTGACTTCGTTGCCTTATCTTACCGCCACTTTTCATAAACAGTGTATCACAGTTCTCGGAATAATTGAAACAAAAAGAAAAGTTTAGATAAAAAGACTGAATGTGAATTAAATTCATGACTGTTACAATCTGAAATTTCAAACTCAAAATTCAGCAAAAACATTTCTTACCCTTTTCCTCTAAAATTGACTGTCTTTTCATCCCAGCTTTCTTCTTCCTTTCTTGGCTTTTCAAATGAACTGAAAAGAAACAAAATATTTTAATGCCGATTTACATTCGTGAATTCTAAACAACTTGTAAGCAAATTTAGTTGGCTATAGAGAAAGGTGGCAGCTAGAGTCGTATCTTTTGGAAAACGAGAACTATTTATACCTTATGAAGTAATTCATTACTCAAGCCAACCTTACCATGCACATTTTCCAAACCAAAGCTAAGCAATTAAAAATAATACTATTGCCTATTTTCGATTTTTATAATGAGTGAGTGAGTGAGTTGGTGTTTTACGCCCGTGCAACGCTATATAGGTTATTTACAGGCGAATTTTTATAATGTAAAATAAGTTTAAAAAATACGAAACTTTTTTTTTATTCAAGCTACATCATTTTATTATTTTAGAAACTTACTAGATGGCGATGATTCTCTTTCCGAAGAAAGCGCGGGAAGCTTTCTCGGTCTCCTCTGCATTTCATCATTTAGCTCGAATGCTACACCAGTGGGCTTTGACACAGATTCTTTTATGATCCCTAAGGACCGTAGCTCTTTCAATATCTCCTCTGGATTTCTGTTGCAGTTTCTCATTAACGAATCGGCCATGCCAGGAAGAGGGGCAACTTGATTCCTGCGAATACTGTTGATAATATCCGACTTGGTACACGTTCCTCCCATTTTGACTAATGGCGCAAAATGCTGTGCCGTTGCTAGCGTTTTTTTTTTCTTAACGTCACAGACGTTAAACTTTGGCTGACAATATCAGTTCTTGAAAATGTATGTTGCACTTGTACTCATTGAACTTTTTTAAGAAACTCTCAAAATCAAAGAGCTTACAGATTTTACCCATTCTGAAAGTAGCCCATTCTCTGTTTCCTGACTTCTTTTCTAGTTCACCAATTGCTGACACGACATTTCCAATGACAAGTTGATAATTATATTCATTTTTCGATGGAGTATTTTAGGCATTAGATTTAGTATATTGATTCTGTATCATGCATATTTTACTCCACTTCTCTACTTTGTTCTTTCAGTTGCATCTAAATTACACATGAAAAGAAATAATTTCTCATGTTGAAAGATTGCAGCTTAAGTACACGAAATCTCAAACATTGCGATTGTATTTCAGAGATTTCTCAATAATTTCATCCGCTGCAAAAAGGCAAGAATAGACTGGTACTTTCATTGCGACGTATATATTAGGTTATGGATTCATTTTGCCTCCAATCTGCTCTACTTTCTACCATCTGACAATCAACCATTTTAAAAGTTGAAGTAGGGCAAAAATTTTTTGATGATTTTTGTATTTTAAATCCTGATGCACATGTCCGTAAGGTAAATTTACACACTGGATATTCAGACACATGGAACCAGATGGGACACAGAAGGTGAAATTTGTTTGTCCACTTACCATTTCCGATGTTTTAACAGGGGTGGATCCAGGATTTTAGTTTAGGGGGCGTGAACTGTATATTCGCGATTTTTTACGTAGATTTTATGCATAAAAACATAATTTTCGCCAGTTTTAGGGGGCGCACGACTCCTCTGAAACCGTGCCTGTTTTAATGGTCAACTTTGACTTTTTGGCAAAGGACGGTATGTGAAGAACACATACATACGTGTGTTGTCTTGTGTCCAAATTCAAAATTGACCGATGAAAGTAATTTAAATAGTCAGCTGATAAACAACTTTAACCTGGTCTTGTGTGTTCCACCCAGGTTGGCGTGGTTTAATGATGGTAAAAGTAACCTAAACAGAAGAGACAAACAGTAATCAGCTATTCAAGCTCTATCAGAACCAGCACACTCAGACTATCTACAGAGGGTTACCACTTCCTCATCCTGCTGCTTGGCCTTCATGATAATACATTTGTGTAGGTTAAATGAAAGAACCTTAGTGAGCACCCGCACATACCCCAAGCAGTCCGCTATTTGACCATGAAAATTAATTTTGAGATTGTCAATTTTTGCTAGAAAACAAATTGTGCAGTGTTCTCCCCATAAATTTCTAATAGCATCCTGGTATTTGCAATTATCAAAATAGCATCTTTTGGTTTGAAATTATAGCATCACATTCCTTATAAAGTATATTAAAGATGATTTCAGATAGCATCACATTTGAACCAGATAGCATCCCATTTCCAGGATGCTATAAGAGCCTGGGGAGAACACTGTTTTGATTACATTCACCAGTACATATGTTGTACTTCTTGCAAAGCATGTTTCACTAAATTCTGTTCAATAGTTTAAGAGGAGTTGCGTCCACAAGATAATGGATCAGGTTTTTCGGCTAATTTCTAAGTCCAAAGGACAATAACTCCCATAAAAATCTTCAAATTAAAAATTCCTGGTAATATGCACAACTGCATATGATGTTCTTCTTGCATACAGAGTTTCATTATATTCTGATGACTGGTTTCAGTTGTGTCCACAAACTTTGATCACGAAATGACCTGTCAACAAGAGGCTCCCAGGAGCCTGAATCGCTCACCTGACATATGTGCCTGAAGTAAAGGTTATAAGGCAAAATCTATTTAACGTTGAAAGGGTCATAAGATTAATAAGGGGGTCATCTGACAATATGGTGGATCTAAAGGTGATGATCACTTTTGTTCTCAATCAAAATCTTAAAATCTGTCGCCCTTTTTGAGTTATTTGCAAAAAAATGCAGTTTAACCTAATGTTCTATTTTTAGCCACAGCGGCCATGTTTTACAACCAATCAAAAATCCCCACAACAGTTCTATACACCTAATAATAATAAACAATAATACCAAGTTTGGTTCCATTTGGACTTAAAGTGTCAGAGGAGTTAACATTTTCAATATAAGGAAATGCAGTTAAAATGCTTAATTTTGACGTTCCAAGGGCAATAACTCCTCAAAGGAAAGGTCCTACAACGTTGACCTGGTTACAAATTTTGTAGATCTTGATGCGCTTAACAATATGCAATTTAAATTTCTCAAATATCTTGTATAGTTTTCAAGATATTGAGCTAAACAGGTGCAAAATTTGCAAAAAATCCACAAAAAGGGCAATAACTCCTACATGGGTTGTTGGATTTTCTTCAAAATTTCAGAACTGGTAGATCTTGAGGTGCTGATCACTTTTGTTCCCAATCAAAATTTTGAAATCTGTCACGAGTTATTTGCAAAAAACTGCCATTTACCCCTATGTTCTATTTTTAGCCACAGCGGCCATGTTTTACGACCAATCAAAAATCCCCACATCAGTTCTATACACCTAATGCTAATGAACAACTATACCAAGTTTGGTTCCATTTGGACTTAAAGTGTCAGAGGAGTTAACGTTTTCAATGTAATGAGGAAATGCTGTTAAAATGCTAAATTTTGACGTTCTAAGGGCAATAACTCTTAAAAGGAAAGGTTTCACAACGTTGACCCGGTTACAAATTTTGTAGATCTTGATGTGCTTAACAATATGCAATTTAAATTTCTCAAATATCTAGTATAGTTTTCAAGATATTGAGCTAAACAGGTGCAAAATTTGCCAAAAATCCACAAAAAGGGCAATAACTCCTACATGGGTTGTTGGATTTTCTTCAAAATTTCAGAGCTGGTAGATCTTGAGGTGCTGATCACTTTTGTTCCCAATCAAAATTTTGAAATCTGTCACCGTTTTAGAGTTATTAGCAAAAAACTGCCATTTACCTCTATGTTCTATTTTTAGCCACAGCGGCCGTGTTTTACGACCAATCAAAAATCCCCACATCAGTTCTATACACCTAATGCTAATAAACAACTATACCAAGTTTGGTTGCATTTGGACTTAAAGTGTCAGAGGAGTTAACGTTTTCAATGTAATGAGGAAATGCTGTTAAAATGCTAAATTTTGACGTTCTAAGGGCAATAACTCCTAAAAGGAAAGGTCCTACAACGTTGACCCTGTTACATATTTTGTAGATCTTGATGTGCTTAACAATATGCAATTTAAATTTCTCAAATATCTTGTATAGTTTTCAAGATATTGAGCTAAACAGGTGCAAAATTTGCAAAAAATCCACAAAAAGGGCAATAACTCCTACATGGGTCGTTGGATTTTCTTCAAAATTTCAGGGTAGGTAGATCTTGAGGTGCTGATCACTTTTACCCTATGCCAGAATTTTGATATCTGTAGCCGTTTTTGAGTTATTTGCAAAAAACTGCATTTTACCCCTATGTTCTATTTTTGGCCATGGCGGCCATGTTTTACGACGAATCAAAAATCCCCACATCAGTTCTAAGCACCGAATGCTAATGAACAACCATACCAAGTTTGGTTGCAATTGGACTTATGGTGTCAGAGGAGTTAACGTTTTAAAAAGTTTACGGACGACGGACGGACGACGGACGACGGACGCAAAGTGATGACAATAGCTCACATGACCCTTCGGGTCAGGTGAGCTAAAAACAATATATCTTCTGCAACTTTGTTGCATGGGGTATAATAATGACATTTAACTTTACTGTCCATGGTGAAAGACGAAGAGTCATTACTTTAATGGGGTGAACAAAGTCATTTTATGAATATCAGAACTCAACATTCTGAAAACAGGAGGTAGTTGACCAACTAACCTTGAAAAGTACAACACATTACTAAACATGTGTACCAAATTTAAAGTAAATCTGTTAAGTATGGCCAAGAAATCAGAGCCCGAACCAATAACATGTAAGGTGATTTGCAATACCATTTTAGCTCCAAGGCTTAAAAGTGGGGGTATAAAATCCTGGAAGCAGTGCCCTGTACCTTTATTCCTCATCTCAATACAATTCACCCAATAAAACAAAGACAGGTCTTCTTTACAGTGACATTTAATGATCAGTGATATTTTTTTTACATAATAATGAGTTTGCTATTTTTAACAATAACAATTATGCAGTTATCTCCCTTTTTGGCATTTAATGCACTATTATTATCTCCAGTGAATTATTGGGACACTGGACAACAAGCATTATCATACATCTAAAATACTGATGTCGTTATCCCAGTGAATTTTAACCAAAGGAAGACTTATATGTTAGTCAGGTTGATCTTCTCTGTACGGAGGAAATATCTTTTTCTTGATTCTATCTTTTAATGAATCCAAAAATGTTTTGAATTAATTCAAGACTTAATATAATTTCAAAATTTAATTGTATGCTTTTGTTTTGAATTTAACATAAACCCAAACAAACTAGAATAACTCAACATCAAGTTTTGTCTATTTCTTGTCCAAAAAGTGCCAGAAAATTTACAAGTTTGAAGAAGAGCATTGTGATATACATATTAAAAATGTGATTTCAAAATTTAAATAATTGTTGTACTTTTCATTACAGAGAAGACCATTTGAACTGACATAACACATAAAGAATAATTAGTTGTATGAAAAATAAAACAAAGATACTGCCTTTTAAAAGATATATCATATTACAGAATATACAAAACTGATTTGACCCATTCAAAAGATAAGCAAACCCAGGTTACAAAAAAAATTGTTATTCATTTAATGTCATAATTTAATATTATACATTTTTAAAAGCAATAATAGATGTTTTTAATAGGATTAGTTAGGGGGGAAATGAAGTGATTTAAGACAAGAGTGATACAATTTTGCTTTTCTTTTCGAAAAATAATGATTTATGAGTTCTCCTTTATATTCAAAATATATAAATGCTTTAAAAAAATCTTAACATTGATTGTTCTTATAGGAGATTCAATTTTGGAATGCTACCAAATCTTGCCCTATTTTGGTCAAATGAAAAATTATGATCCAAAATTTTAACCAAATACTTTTTTTATTCCACCAAAAAAAAAGTTTTATAATTTGTTTCTAGTTGATTGTGAACAAAAAACATCATTGGTTTCCTATTCATAACAAAATTATCCTAGCTGAAAGGGTAAAAGGTTTCATCTATTTTGCATCTCTGATTTTTTTTTCCTTCTAATAACTGTACATGTACATGAACAACATAAACATGTACAAACAAAAACAAGTCTACTCATTATTATACATTATATAATTTGAAACTGAAAAATAAACTCTTGAAACCCTGAGAAAACAAATAGAAATAAAAAAAAGAAATATAGACCAATAAAAATTTCCCCTAAAAATTAGATTTTTCTTTCCAAGAAGAAAAAACATAAAAATCATTCAACCGATTAAAAAAAACAGAAATGATAGATGATTGGTTTATAAAAATCATTATACTTTCACCGTTCATTCAATAATAAATAACAAATACATACTCTATACACATATAAATTTCCCTTTTGGTGTTATACACCAAAGGGACATAACTCCAGGCAAAGATATTTTTTTTATTTACATGATAAACTCTATCAGCCATATCAACAATTTACATAAATAGACGTTCATTTCCACACAGCATGTTATTTCAGTGATCTTCAAGTAGCAGTAGTAAACTTGGCATTATATTTGTAAAATTCGACTAGATTTCAACCCTACTCATATTATAAGTATCAAAATAGTGCATTATGTTTTAAACCCTTAAGTTTTTAACATTAAAACTGACTCTTTTGATTTATCTACTTCTGACAGTGACAATTATATATAGGAAAAAAAAGAAAATGCAAGATATCACTAAAACTTAAAGATGTTATTACAATACAAATGCATGGTAGAATTAAAGAGTGGTATTACGATCTAAATGCTTGCATAGACTTATAAAAAGTGGTTAAATGTGTTAACTTCATAAAGATGTTTCTTGCATAGTACCGTAAAAGATTATTCAAATTCCATTTCTATAAAAAGTCAGTTATTATCATAAAACTGTCAGTCAGAAAAGATGGAAAACTTTTAGAAAAATAAAATTGATCTTTCTGCTATGAATTACAGATTGCTTTCTCAACTACTGCTCAACAGATCAACATGCCCCGGGACCAACTCGGACAGCACAAGCTCAGTGGTTCACACATAATCAGGGGGGGGAGTGTGATGAACCAAATGAAGGGAGAACAATACATGTCTGCTTATACATTCATACAAAATGTTTCTCCAATTGGTATCATTCCTGTCCTGGCAGCCAATACTTTCTCTGTAAATCTTTGCATCCTTCGGAGACAACCAACAATGTCTTCATACACCATTCGTTTCCTTGGACACCTAACACAAACACGTACAGGTATGCACACTAAGTTGCTGTGAACGGATCTCCCTTTAAGTGAAAGCGCATCTGAACACAAGTTTCACGCAAAAGCTTGGCTCCATTGGTTGAAAAATAAATTTGAAAAAACCTAACATGTAATTCTTATCAATGACTTGCAACAGGACTTTGTTGTACACAAACCCCAACCATCGGGGAATCGTCACCCCTATCTGACGCTGTCCGTACATGTTGATTGTTAGTATCATGACCAGTCAAGCTAGAATTAGCACTAGAAGACAATGAAAAGGGGAATCCCCCAGCTGTCCATGTCTGTTGGGGATATTGTCCAAACTGGTTAGGATATCCAGCGACGTGCATATTCACTGCTGGCAACTGTGAAGAGTCTATATTGGCCTGGTTGGGTCTAAAGTCTACTGGAGCCATACCAGCTGGATAGGAGCTTGGTATGTAGCCCTCTGTGTATGAAATAGGTTGTTCAGGGGCTGTTCTAGATACGTGAGATGACGGAGCCCCCGAAAGAGACGGCGGGGACAATCTCGTTTGATGGTGATGTGTAATGTGTCTTCCACTTTGATCCCTCTCGCTCCAGCTGGCCTGTTGGTAGTTAGGTGGCTGTGATCTTGACTGTCCCGATGCTGATTGTGGACTCTCACATTCCATTGTTGCATATTGCACTCCATGACCATGATGAGCCGAATGCGAGTGCACATGCAGATGTGAACGATGCTGATGTGTTGGATCAGATCTAGCTCTACCGCTAGAACTTGAACTCACTGAAAAGAAGATTGAAAGATTATTAAATTTCATAGAAACTGTCAGGTTAAACAAACTAGCAACATCAAATAGTAAAGTTTTGAATTTGAATTCATTGATAATAGAAAATGTTGAACTACAAGAGCTTTTTTTGGGTATGAATGCTTAATTTTACTGCATATGCATTTTTTATTTAACAATTTCTGTAATCAGTAACAAGGTTGCCCAAATTTTAACTTTTAGGTTCATCCTTTATATTAAATACCAATTTATCCATATTTTACTTGCGTGAAATGATTTTTATCAGCCAGGGAGACGGTGCTTATTTCAAACAAGACATAAAATGAAAGACACCCAAATGAAATTTTGATATATTTAGTAAAAGGACTTGCTCAGACTAATACAATTTCTGTATATTTACATAAAACATCAAATGTATGTAACAACTAGAGGCTCCCAGGAGCCTGAATCGCTCACCTGATCTCTTATGCCAAAGTTTGAATAAATTTCACAAACTTTCAAGTATACAAAGTTGCAAAACAATCCTTTCAGTGGTTTCAGAGAAGATTTATGGAAATCAGTTTAAATTGATAGAAAAATACAGTTAAACGGCAATAACTCCTATTAGGACCTTTTGATGCTGAACATGAAAAGTTGCTTTGGATTTTCTCTATCTCTTATATATACTTTTCGAGTTATAAGCCAAAAACAATGGTCTGACCCCCCTGTTCTATTTTTAGCAATGGCAGCCATGTTGGTTGGTCGACATGTATATAATTCACAAACTTGGTAGAGGACATCTTAAAGATCAAGTGTACCAAGTTTCAAGGCAATCCCTTCCGTAGTTTCAGAGAGGAAGATTTTTGAAAATCAGTTAAAATTAATGGAAAAAACAGTTAAAGGGGAATAACTCTTAAATGGCTGATCTGACAATTTTGACCCTAAAGTCATTTTTGTAGATCTCAATGAGCTTAACAATTCTGCAATGCTAACTTTTCCTCTAGCTATAGCGGTTTTCAAGATATAGTCCAAAAACTGCAAAATTGGTCAATTTTGATGATTAAAGGGCAATAACTCCTATAAGGAGTTGTTTCAAAATTTTGACTCAATGGAGAGATTTGTAGAGCTTTTAATGCTGAACATGAAAGGTTGCTTCGGATTTTTTCTACCTCTTATACTTTTTGAGTTATAAGCCAAAAACAATGGTCTGACCCCCCTGTTCTATTTTTAGCAATGGCGGCCATGTTGGTTGGTTGACATGTATATAATTCACAAACTTGGTAGAGCACATCCTAAAGATCAAGTATACCAAGTATCAATGCAATCCCTTCAGTGGTTTCAGAGAAGAAGATTTTTGAAAATCAGTGTAAATTAATGGAAAAAAACAGTTAAAGGGGAATAACTCTTAAACGGCTGATCTGACAATTTTGACCCTGAAGTCATTTTTGTAGATCTCAAAGAGCTTAACAATTTTGCAATGCTAACTTTTCCTCTAGCTCTAACGGTTTTCAAGATATAGTCCAAAAACTGCAAAAACGGTCAATTTTGATGATTAAAGGGCAATTACTCCTATAAGGAGTCGTTTCACAACTTCGACTCAATGGAGAGATTTGTAGAGCTTTTGATGCTGAACATGGAAAGTTGCTTCGGATTTTCTCTATCTCTTATACTTTTCGAGTTATAAGCCAAAAACAATGGTCTGACCCCCCTGTTCTATTTTTAGCAACGGCGGCCATGTTGGTTTGTTGACATGTATATAATTCACAAACTTGGTAGAGGACATCCTAAAGATCAAGTATACCAAGTTTCAATGCAATCCCTTCAGTGGTTTCAGAGAAGAAGATCTTTGAAGAAAAGTTAACGGACGGACGGACGGACAGACGGACGATGGACGACGGACGCTTAACGATGACAATAGCTCACATGACCCTTTGGGTCAGGTGAGCTAAAAACATGAATATATATAAATAAATGACAGAATAAAAATATGAATGAAGATGAGGTGTAATTGGAGTTGCAGTGTTATTTTTAGTCAAGACAAGGAAAGGAAAACGAAAGATTTTAAAAGTTTTAAAATAATACATATAAAAGAGAAAAGTAGTACAAATACACAGAAACAAGCTACAGAAAAATACACTAAAGCACATTTCATTATCTGCTGTTCAAAGAATTAATTAATTAAAGTTACTCCCCTTTGATAACTCATATAGTCATTTTTTTCTTAAATTTTACTTTGGCACATTTTCTTCTTTATAAATGTATAAATGTATTGTAACAGCAGAAAATGAAAATTTGAAATCTCAAGTCTTAGGTTTCATATGATTTTCAGCCAAACATTTCAAATTATTCAAAATGGTATCTCATTAAGTATTTCAGTATTCCCAAACTCAATCAGAAAATAGTGTAGGACTGTGAAAGTTAAAATATGATTACCATTCCAATTTCTGACTCTGATTATGAAGAAGCAGAGGTACCAATGGGGTTTACGAATGTCAGAAGTCCGAAAGGGCAGAGACAAAACCAGTAAACACCAACAAGAACGGGACAACATGTAAAACATGGAAACACAAAACAGCTGAATATCAATCAACAATGCGAACTCCAGTCCAACTCAGGTGCTCCAGAAGAGTAAACAGTTCCTGCTTGCTATAGCACACCCGTCACGTTGCCAACATTCTATTCAGCTTGTCAAATCGTGTAAAGGAAGACAAAACAAAACTCTATAACAAACCAACATCTGCACTTATCTGAGAGATCGAAATCCCATATTTGTCTATAAGTGTATTGAAGAGTCCTTAGGACCCATATCATTTGTTTCATCAACCCTGGGAATGGTAATGGAAAAATAGTTTTGTCCAACTCTTTTTTTTTTCAAATTATAAAATAGTAAATCACAACCCAAATTTAATGTTTAAAACCTAAGACTTGAGAAAGAGCATGAACAATGAATGTACTGTCTCACCCTGACTATACCTGTAGGACTAGAAACTCCCTGCTGTTCTATCGCAGGACTGTTGGACGCAGAGTTTGGCGTGTTGGTGCTCTCGTCTGTTGTTTTCTTGAA
Organism: Arcuatula senhousia; assembly: GCA_963971305.1. Taxonomy (NCBI): domain Eukaryota; kingdom Metazoa; phylum Mollusca; class Bivalvia; order Mytilida; family Mytilidae; genus Arcuatula; species Arcuatula senhousia. Next base: position 50,946,919 of record OZ020306.1, read on the forward strand.
GAAATTGTGTTGCAATGAATAATATGGAGTAATTCGTGTCTTTGGATCGTATTCTAACATTCGTAAAATGAGATCTTTGAATTTTAAATAGTCCGCCACGGTATGGCCAGGTTCTCCGACCCTACGACCTCCGGGTCCGCCTGAATCAGCACCAATTATATCATGAAGTTTTCTTGTTCCAGGATGCTTATACTGAAAACAAGACAAATAAAAATTAATTGAAGTCTCTAAATATTTTATATATTATAACTTATAAAATTATATTCTGTTCCCGGCATAGAATACATAGAATACTGACAAAGTCATAGGGTTGTAAAAAAACTCAAGTTTTTCCAAGAATATTTGATGGACTCACATGAAGTTTTAATATGCAAATCTTCAAATGGTACTGAATCACTGATTAAAATTTAAGTTCTAAACTGCATTAATATGTTTTCGAGTTAATAGTGTTCTAAAAGATTTTTTTTGCTGATTTTTCTTTTTTAAAATTCTTTTGGGTAATTATTCATTAAAATTTGAACAAATACAAATTTTCAGATACAAATTCTGTTTACAAAAGTTATAAAAATGCTTAATTTCAGCAAGAGATTTTAAACTGGTACAAGGCTGTGTTCTAAATAATGACAGTACGTTTAAAAAGGGTGTGAAAAGTAATGTAGACAAAGTGGATAGCTATAAATGTTCCTATTGTTTCCTGAAGTTAACATTTTTGTGGTGAAGTACTTATCATTCTTATGTAAGTTCAGATACAAGATGAACACTTTAAAACTGCACTTTATATTAAAGTCTGTGACAAGAAAATGTCAAATTTAACAATTGCTTGACAGAGCTGGAAACACAGCCAGTACAAGACATGTAACTTTCAAACTTTAGGTTAGAAGTGGCAATTTATTCCAACTTTTTTCCATCAGCAGTATTTTAGCATACAGATGCACTTTGAATGAAGAAATGGAGCTGTTGCCCATGAGTTCTAACCCCCCCCCCCCGCCCCCCCTTTGCAAGTTATCCAGATATTCTCTTGTTTAAAAGTAACTTTATCGGCAGGCATGACTTTTTTCTTTTCTTTAAACTCACCTTTTTGCCATCCTTAGGTTTTTTACATACATAGGTCCCGTCAGGTTGTACATCAAAATACTTCCTTGACTTAGGTGCCTGGTCTAAGATGTTTTTAGGTGGCATACCTAATACTTCAACAATCTTCATCATCTGATCAAACTGTCAAATAATAAATGTACATTGGTATTCATAGTAAAGTCAAAGCTTTCTCATGCAAGCGTGCTTTTAAGGTCCAAGACATTAATGAATCAAAATATACAAACATGCACTGTGTCATTCTTTTTTTTTCGTAATATAGCTCTCATCTTAAACCAAGTAAAGTTTAAATAGTAAACTTTCAAGATATTGTCATATTTCAACAAAGCCTTTGCTCCATATCAAAAGTCTCATTGTAAAGCACTTTTTCATTGACATCTTTATTTGTATGTTGTAATATTGCATAACTGTAAGGCATATTTATTGTCATTGAATTTCCTTCTTCAATATTTTTATTATGTATAATTTTTCAATGTGATTCAACATTTTGAAAGAAAAGGAGCCACATATTACATTTAGTTCCAGTACACTAGATGATTATTTGAAATAACTGAAACAAAGATACAAATTGTCTCAGGGCTATTTTAGGAAATATGTATGTAAGTGAGGTGGAAGATACTGTGATAATTTTCTATTTTTTGATGAGTGATCTTTTTTAAAGGAATCATGTGCATTTTTAATCTGTTAAGGAATTCAAAATAAGTGCATGGGTGGTTGGTTCTAAAAAACTCAACTCCCCCCCCCCCGCTGTTTACATACTTAATAAGATTCTATCCAACATTTTAATCCCACTTATTCATACCTCATTAGATCCAGCAAACAGTGGTTCTCCTGTATGCATCTCCACCAGTATACAACCCAGCGACCACATATCTATGGCCAAGTCGTAAGGAATGCCTAGTAACACCTCGGGTGAACGATAGAAACGACTCTGAATATACTGATAAATCTGAAAAAAGCAAAAAAGACAAAGTCCTGTTAAAGATAGAAATGACTCTGAATATACTGATAAATCTGAAAATACAGAAGAGAATAGGTGATATTATTTTTAAACACAAATAAGCCTCTGTATACATGTACATATATATATTTTTTCATGTGTCTAATGATTTTGAGTTTTTATTGCATGTAAAACAAAACTGTTTTAGGGCAGTCCCAAAAAGTAAATATGCCAGAGAGTACTTATTCTACTACACATAAAATTTGATATGTCCCTCTTGCTTCATTGTGAAAATTTTCTCTGAAAACACACCACCAACAATTAATTTGTTTATTTATAGATGTTCCTCTGAACCTCTTTCATATTGAATTCTGGAACAGCCCTTAGCGTAAAAATAGGATAATAAGTTGGAATTTGTGAAGTCTGGATCATTCAGACAGTTGTTTCAATTTTCATTATTTTTCTCTGTTTCAACAAACATAGCATCAGACTGTGACAATTATGTACTATAATATCTATATATTCATGATATTGAAGTCATTCTTTCTTCAAAGCACTTAAGAAAGACAATGCATAAGGATATTTAAAGTTACATAATACTGTCTAACAAGGAAATCCTATCCCAGTCTTAGTAAAGAGCAAGATCATCTTCTTTGATACAATCTTAAGTGTTTCTAAACACACTTATCAAAATGCAAAACCCCACTTATAATTTCCTGTTATGACAACATAGTAATAATTTTGTCTTTTGTTATTGGTATAATAATAATCTTTATGTACCAGATTTTTCTAGTTAAAATAAGATGTATTGAAATGACACTGTGAAATCTCTTATTGTAGGTTTGAAAATGTTTTGTATTATGTTTTTGAAGTGATGTCTGTTTCAACAAGATAGCATTTAACACTAAAATCTACAGTATTTTTAAAGTGCAGTTTATTCTAAATTTAATTTAGTTTCATGCAGGGTACATTCATTCTAAAAACCAGTATTACGTGTATCAATTTGCATCATTCTATTTCAATTAAAGTTTTTTCAACAGTCTTCATTTATGAAAGTACTGTACAAATAAGGACTTATGATGATTAGTTTCCCAATCCCACAATTGTCTAATAAAATTTTACATATACCTACCCTTTGGCCTAATTGACAAGAACTTCCAAAATCCACAATCTTGATTGCACTACGTTTTGGATTACATAGAAGTATATTCTCAGGTTTCAAGTCACAATGAATAATGTTTAGTTCGGGTGTCGCTAAAAATAGCAACGCCGTACACAACTGTTGAGCAAATTTACGAGTCAAGTTTAGTGAAACACCACGAAAGTTTGTGTTCCGTAACAAATCGTATAAGTTATAGGATAACAGTTCAAACACTAAACACAAATGATTCCTAAACATAAAGTGTCTCTTTAACTTCACTGAAATAGAAAATAAAACATACATGTATAAAGTGTATTAAGTCAAAATCAATAAACTTCTGTACAAGATAAGATAATTTACTACAAGGTTAAGAAATTATGTAACATTTTTAATTTGTTTTACTGTAATTGTTTGTCGTTGAAATTTTTTGGTTGGATTTTAAGAAGTGAAAATCCTGGTTATTTGATGGTGAATGGTGTGTCGGCAGCAAGTGTTTTGCTGATGGCCAAAACTTTTCGAAACACTTTTCTCAGCCACTACTTCTCACAGACTCTTATCATTTGGTATGCAGCTTCATCAAAACCAATGTAGTGGAATATGATTTCAGGTCTGTTGCTCCCATACTTCTTTTACAAAACCCTGGCTATTGACAATTTTTTTCATTGGATATCTCTGAGGGTTATGTTTTTTTTCAAGGTTTAGTGTTACGGTACTTTTTTCAAATTATTTTTTTTTTACTTAAATATCTCTGAGGGTTATGTTTTTTTCAAGGTTAAGTGTTACAGTACTTTTTTTCAAAATATTTTTTGTACTTAAAAACAGGTCATTTTGGCTGTAGTCTGATGAGTCTTTAAAACTATATTGTCTGTCTACTAAATGTACTACTTGATTTCAATTCAAATTAGTTTTTTTTATTATTAAACACTATAATTTTTTTCTATAACATATCATAGAGTTTCCTACCTATATAATACTTGTTTTCTTTATCATGTTTATTCATCAACTCTAACAATTTGACTTCTATCTGGGCCTGGTTGAGGAAAGGTTTTTTGTTCTTTATTATCTTTATGGCTACTTGCTCCTGGTCTCCATGGTCATAAGCTTTCACAACCTGAAATGATTCACAAAATAACAATAAATTATTATGTGATACTGCAAATCTTTTTAAGGGACAGGAAATTTATGTGATTCTTGGAATCTTTCAGAAACTTTTCCTCCTTACAAATAAGAAAGTTTATGTAATGTCATGATGTGACGCTGTATTATTTTCCATCAAGTAACAATGTTATTACTTAGAAAAAGAATCTTCCTTGCTAAATCAGTCCCATATTTGGATGGGCTGAGTATTTGTTTTTACTTAGAATTGAATGTTTTAAGAAATGTCAAATTTCAATTTTAAGTTGTTATCGTGGAATGCCACATTTGAAATATACAAAGTTTCCAAACGAGTAAAATATACATTGTGCACACATGTTAAATGTGTGAGTGAATCTGCTTTTAGAAAATACACACAGAAAGTTACATATATAGCAGGCAGCAACAAATGTCATGTGACAAAAATGTACTGTATACAAGTTTTTATTACAGAGCCTCGGTCATTCCACTGTCTCTGTTATTCACAGAGCGTTTCATCCTTAGGATTGTTTTACATCATTTCTCATTGGACACAGCCATAAATAAATCAACCAATAAGACATAATGTTATTTCCACTTAGGAAGACTGTCAATCAGATTAATATGGTAATCAAACGGACCCTTGGGACTCTTGGTGTTGTGTTGTTGTCCATGGCTACTATCAAATGGCAGACTTTCATGGAAGAGTTTTATTACCAAACTTAATGCATATATAAAGTAACTGAATCAATAGAACCCTTATAATATACAGATGTAGACCCAATTTTTGATATCATGAAACTTGTAAATAAATCCAAACCCCTTTTGGACTGTAGAATTTATTCAGTAAAGATATACAAAAATTATAAGAAAGGCACTTAAAAATCGGATATGTCTGGACAGGTTTTCAGTCAATCAAGGTTTGGTTAAGTCAGGACTCACTGTAGCTGTAAGAGTATGTACAGAATCCCCATTTTTTGTATAATGCCCAATTTAAGTTATTTTGTCATGTTTCCAGTAAAACCAATGTTTTTACAATTTATTTAACGACTTACAGAGCTATTCCATTCACTCCTCATTTACCTACCTGACCAAAAGAGCCTTTCCCTATGAGGGAATCAATTTCATATCTGTCCATCCATTTCTCTCCCGGATTGACAATGTAATCATGGTTAGAATCGTCATATCCATCGTTATAAACATGGGCATTGACCTTGCCCTTCTTGGTACTGCTTTCGTCTCCGTGACCTTGTGCTCTACGTTTCTTTTTTGCATAGTAAACCTGAAAAATAAACACAAAACATTATACATCATGTGAAATTCAAAGTGGGCTGATGGTCGGAAAGAGCAGAAACAACAAAATAATTTATATATTTGTTAAGCCGATTTTAATTGATTTTTTTTAAACTGGGTACTAAGTGTGATTTTTTTTAAAATAAATTTACTTTGTGGTCAGGATAAAAAACGTTTAATACATGCTGTCTATTTCACACTTTAAATGTATAGAATTGATACGAACTGAGAATGTTTTGCACAAAAGAAATATTGTATTGAAAGGCAAATATTTTCAAACATGTGTGAAAAGTATAAAAGAATAATATTCATAATTTAATTTAAGATTAAAAGTTTATTTATCTTATGCATGTTTGTCAGACAAAAGTGTTTCATAATAATACTTTATATACACAAACACAAAATTTTAAAAAATTGTGGTTTATTTTTTCTCTCTCTCCTTTAAATCTTTAATCAAATACTAATCTTATGCTAAAAATATGACATACATTGTAATTACTATTGTACACATATAGCTTGGGGTGACACATATTTTTATGAAACATTGTTGCAACACCTGTCATAAAGTGTCACACGAGTTCACAACAATATGTGTACTTTTGTGTAATTATTTGGTCTCAATTCATAATTAGCTAATTATATTAAAATATACCAAGGAACAATAAGATCTCAATAGGCTTCTGGCATATTGACAAAGACTTTGAAATTATAAACAAAAACAATGATGAAACAATTTTTGACCTTTTTTATTTTTTATTAACTTATTTAATCATTTTTCCATTTCATGGATGATCAAGATTCTGATCATGATGTTACTAAAAAGTTACTTTTTATAAATAAATGTGGGGAAAAGTTGGCTGAAATAGAGATGCACCAGTGAGCAATTTCAAAAAAGTTTTATGATCTTTCAAATATTTTCTAACTTCCTTATAATAATGATTTAAATAAATACATCTTAATCTATTTATTCAGATTTTTAAATCTCTATCCTTGAACTACATGTACTACTTATGTTAGGAATAGGTGGGCTTGCATATACTTGCAAATTTATGCAAATCTTTTATCTTTTTTTTTCTGTGTCCACAAACTTGTGCAAGCATGCACATTAGAGAACAGCCAATAATCAAAGTGTCTCGAGATGATAAATAATTCACACTTTTTCTCTGGTATATCCAAAATCATATTGTATTTCTTATCATTATGTAAACATTACGTAACCCACTTAAACACATCGTGATACTGTTCAAGCCTATAGATGGTTAATTATAAGCAATCTGAAGAATAAATTTCGACTAACTACCTATAATCTTTAAATGAACTGAATAAATCATTTTTATTCCTCTTCACCCCAGTTGACAAAAATTTTAAAAAGAAATCAGTCTTCAACATATCTAAGTAATAAAAGAAGGATCCTTCCCAGAATGACAACAGAGGGTTAATCCAGTCGTGTTGGGGACGTCTTAGACTACTTCTACTTCAAGTTAATTACGTCTTGACATCTGAAGATCTTTTTTGACCAGTCCCAGACATTCCCTTGACTTTGAATTACGTTCAATTCAGACGTGGGGATATTTTTGCCATTTTCATAAGAATCTCGCCCATGTTGTCTGGTATCCATGGTAACACATTTTAACAGCAGACACTATTGATTCTTGGAAAACTACGAAGAGGCACCTAGTATTTCCTAACATATTGGGTTATATATTTTGATAAAGTTAATTGCATAGCTTCCCATACTAACATCATATGAGCAGGAGTATCTATTAAATATTAGGACACCGGACAGATGTTTCTTTATTGTTATTAACTTAATTGTATGTACATTGTATACATGTAGTTTTTGTAATATGTTGATAGTAAAAAAAAATGCTACTGCTTTAGTGCTAAGTATTCTTAACACAATGTTTACAATTATCTAACAAAATGTGAATTGAAGTACAAGTGTAAATGGAAATGTTATACAATGTTATTTTTTTAGGTTTGATGATCTTTTAGAATTTCTAGTTAATGAGGGTATAAAACTGTTCCTTGTAATTTTAAGGGATACTATAGTGCCCAGTTCTACTACAGAAACTTTAAATTGATTTCTTACAATCTTTTCAAGTTTTGGTCTTAGTAGATTGAAAATGAATGCGAGACAAAACCATAAACTCTATTTCCTTGAAATTAGTGATTATTCACATTTGAATTGAGCTTGTACATACATGTTTTTTTATCCAGAGTCAAAGCTAGAGGTTTATTCTAATGATTAAAAAAACTTACAATATACATGTACATATGAACATTTTTTGGAAAAAAGTTTGAAAAATGCAAATTACCATGTGTAAACTTTTTACTTCTTTGTACATGTGTTCAAATAGAAGAAAGCCAATTATTTGGTCAAAAGTCCCCAAGCTTGATTTTTTTTTTTTCATGTAGTTTTCACATTTTTTTTTATAAGTCTTCACAAATATTTGCTAAAATCTAGATTCTTGTGAAAATGTTCGAGGCAAATCATTTTAAACTGTGCCTGAGCTGACATGAAATGACTCAATAGAGACGTTCAAGGCAAAACCTTGAATAGTAGAAAAGCATGTTTAGCTTTGTGGTTATTGTTCTCTCCCTCTATGTACTAAATTTCATCACAAAATCCCAAATAATCTTACTTCATTAATGTGTTTATATGTCTTGATGAGGTCAACACTAAGTTTACGGAGAGGGGCAACACCAGCATCCCGGAATGAGACAGGAATTCGATTTTGCATGGCTGCTACGTCCTGCTGTTGCTGTAGGGCATCTGCCATGATTTCTATGTGATCAGCAGCTCCGGCTAGCTGCCGATAAACCATCCCTGGGTCATGGCGAACTTTTGACAGCTGGCCTGCAACGAAAAAGGATTTTTTAAATTAAGCTTCCTTAAGACACCTTAAATCATCTCTAGTACAACATTAAAACTACATGTATTAAATTTTTACATGGTCTATTTATATTATACTTATAGTAACATTGTTTGATTATATACTAGACATTCATTATCATATATATTATATTTTTACATATACATGTAATTGTAAACTTAAACTGTTCTTTAGTACAAAATGTTTAGTTTAAACATCTACAAAGGGGTCTTTAAAGTGCATGGGGTATTGCAATTGCTCTCCGCATACACGGGACACCCTTTTTTCGTTCCTTCCGAAGGACTAGCATAGTTTCTAGAGACCATCCCTGCAAATGGTGTCAAGAGAGAGTTGGAAATTGGTTCATGAAATTTTCACCCCGGATGAGGATCAATCCACAAACAAGATGTTTAAGTTGGGGCATCAGCTTGGTTAATATTTGTATCGTACATGGTCCTGGAACCAAGGCTCTTATCTGTCTGGTCCATTTTTTTAAAATTCTTGTTGATGCAAATTTTACCCCAGCTAAACACTTTTGTATATCAAGAAGAAGACTATTCAAATCTTTATGAATATGATGTGGAAATTAAGAGATTACAAAACATGTGCTTAGCAGGTGTATGCTAATGCCTTGTAATTAATAACATAATTTCTCTAATTATATGTATAAATTACTTTCAGGTAAAACAAACTGAAAGTAGAATATAAAATGCAAACAAGACTTGCTTTGTATAAGAACTGAGTAAATTGTGCACATCAGGTGCACTTTAATATCATAAAGCACGACCCCAAAAGATGACAACGAGATAATGTATTCTTGTGAAGACTAAATTGCTGGGGTATTGTTCAAAGTCAGACAGATTCACTTGGTTGGTCAGGACTTGAATGAAATCCCAAACACCTGTGTCGTCTAATTAAAATTTGACTTTGAAAATGTAGAAGTACAAGTTTGAAGAAGACATCATTCTCCACTTTCAAACTTGACATTTGAGAAAAGAATATAAAATCTTACCTGTTTATATAACAGAGAAAATTATATCTAGATTTTCAACAAATTCATTAAATCCAGGTAAATTTGTTCAGGTGGGAAATGCAAGATTCAACTTGCAGGCTATATTCCCTCATTTTTTCTTATGAAGTATTTAAATATGTCAAATCACAACCACTTGAACAATCTGTGTAAAAATATCAATTTTTCATAATTTTCTTAATCCATATATTTTTAAAAATAGCCATAAATAACCATCACCAATATAACCAAACTACCACAATAAAAACAAAACAATGCATTATGGGTAATGAAGTTGAACAGGTTCAAATCTGAATTAAATCATTGATTTACAGGTAAAGGTTAAAGGTCAGGCTAATCAATTATGTATCAATTTAATGATTTTTTTATCTTTTGATTAATTCAGGTTGATTCTTGTTTATATGATGTAGTGTATTTAGAAACTGATTGTCTTTTACAGATTTAAATTGACAGATTTTTGTAATTAATGCATTCTAGCTATTGCTCTGGCATAATTTGCTTTCGACTTTTTTTCATTTCTAAATGTATATATCTAATGGTTTTTTTATTTGTTTTTGTCACAAACTCAGGTTAAATATTTAAATGACAATAGAAATCTGATTGATTAAATTAAATTGAATTAACCAATTTTTTGTACAATTTTAATGCAATACAATTTCAGTTTTAAAATTATTGTTCATCAAGTACTTCGGATATGGTATTTAATGTTTTATTTATTTTTTATTTTTTTTTTGCAACAAACTTTGACAACTTGATGTTTATATTTGACAAGATACTGCAAGATGTTTAAATGACAATAATTCAATTTTGATTTGGATGATTTGAAATGCAGAGAAATACAGTTGTAATTTTGTTCAATTTACACCTTTAAAATAGCTGCTCTTCTAGACAGAAGAAAAATGTTATCAACAACCCCAATCAGTTCCATATTACACCATCACAGTGGGGTTCAACAGGCAAAATTAGGGCATACTATAAAACCTGGCCTGGCCTCATTGGCTTGGCCTGGCTTGGCCTGGCTTGGCCTGGCTTCATGTCGAGGCTTCTTTGGCCTGGCCTGGCTTCATTGGCTTGGCTTGCCTTGGCTTGGCTTGGCTTGGCTTGGCCTGGCTTGGCTTGGCTTGGCCTGGCTTGGCTTCATTGGCCTGGCCTGGCCTCTGAAAGTTGGCAGCTTCAATTTTCAATTTGATTTGTATAATTAAAGTGTAAGTTCGCGTTTTTTTCAAAATTTGTATATTGAAAGACTATCATATAAAAATAACTTTGGTGAAATTCCTAGCGCTCAAATATGCATAGTTAGGATAAAATTGGCTTTTGAAAGTAAAAAAAAAATCTATCCATGGAGGGTCACGTGATTTGTACTAGATGGCGCTGCTCAAAGCCAATACACAGCGTGGATGTTGCATCCTATACCCATGTGGTATTTATCGATGTGTACCACAACGGACAATTTGAAATTATTAAAATTAAGTCGGGAATGATAAAATAAAAGTCAACCTAATGATTGATTGTGAAACGTTTTAAAATGGTACCAATCGTTAAGTATAGAATTAATTCGTAGAAAAATATAGAATTTTTTGTTTGTTTTTGATTCGCCGTACAGACATTTTCGGAAAATATATATTTCAATTTTCAGTATGTAGAATTGCCCTATACTATTTCTTTTATACATCCTGTTTAAAATTCATGGTTCCCTGACACCCTACTGGGATTACCTTGCATGATTCGTTTGAAATGATATTTTGATAATTAGTCCTTCCGTGCAAACCATCGCACCACAGGGGCTTACTTATCGTTTTCTGTGTATAAGAGTTTATTCCTTTCTACAAACCACTGGCACAACAGGGGTTCACCTGCCGTTTCCTGTGTATGTTTAGTACCCCCGTGCAAACTATTTGCACCACAGGGGTTTAATATTGTTTCCTGTGTATTAGAAGTTGACAATTACCTGGTTGGAATGGGTTCTAGAACACTTTCTTTTAACGAAAATCAACACCTTTGGTCCGCCAGAGTCGTTTGAACATTGAAGTGCGAAAATGTTAAAAAATAGCCTTTCTAATTAAAAACATATAAAAACAATAAACTGTAAGAATCTTTATTTTTTTCTTGCAAATAATAATGTAGTTAATTAATTGTTTTTTCAACACTTTAAAAACGGGAAAAAAAGTGGGAACAAAAACTCTTTAAACACATTTTTAATTTGGGTACTAGTATTACACAAACCATGCACAAACACGATGTAGCACCACGCTTTGGCTGATTGATAATTCTAAGAGAAAGGTAGTCAATGAAGTAAACAGGTGATATTGACACCTGCTGATTAATTATACTGTATACTAATTACGAAATTATTAAAAGATGTGCCGGTCGAAATTCTTAAAATCGAGCTGTGGTGGGTGTGTCTAAAGCGGGTTGAGTGCTGCAAGGAAATCTTTGATTGGAGGAGCACCTTAATTGAACTATGATATCTGTCAATTATACCTGTAATTAACCAACGGGGCGTGGCAGATCGACCAAAAGGTTAATGATTTTAATTGACACCTGTGTATTCATCAAGAACTGAATTTATTGTCTTAAATATTTGAAAAAGGATTGAAAACTAGGGCTACTGTGTCAATAAATATTTCAGATTATTTACTATTTGGAATTATAATTAATTATTTCAAAACAATTTAAGGTTTAAATAAACAATTATCTTGCTAAATGTTGGATTAAAAAAATTATTAATGCCAAATTATTCATAATTCAAATCATTATTATGATCGACAACATCGGTCTTATGTTACAAATATCGTCAATTGGTTAATGTATTTATCATTGGAGATGTGACGTCACATCTCCAATTGAGCTATCCCATAATTCATCATTGTTCATAGCATGGACGCGCCCATATGGTCTTGTGTATTGGAATAAAATTACGAATATCTTTCTTAATATATCGTTTTCAATGCCCAAACTCAGCAGGATGCCTACTCTCATTTTAATAAATCAAATAAACTAATAACTCAAAAATCGCGAACTTACACTTTAATTTATGCATGTTTTATTTATTTAATGATGACCAATACTTTAATCAACTGACTAGGATGTGCTGGGAGAATAAAGGTATGAAAATAGCATGATAATACATTATCAGTTTTATCAGATACCCATCTGACTCTGTAACACTGGGCAGTCTGAGTTTCAAAGCATTTTGTGTAATTCCAAATTTTGTACATGTATCCAAATGAAGAAATATAGATATCCTTTTTTTTTATTTCTAATAAACATTTTTGTTTGAAGTAATGCTTGTACACTGTTCATAAGATAACTGTTTATCATGATTTTAGTTCCGTTCATTCAGTTTTTAATTAAAATATCATTCTAAAGTGTGCAACTTAAGACAATAAAAAATGTCTCTTTTAATCCATTAGCTTTGAAATATTGTTACACTTCAGCAGATAAGATCAGATAAGCAAAGAATTTGTCAGTTTTTACTGGGAACTAGTACAGAATGTTTATTTCCAGTAATAAAATAATACTGATGCATTGGGGGATTCAGAGGGGGCGAAGGGGGGCGTATGCCCCTCTTTAAATTGAGAAATTTGTTTTTTTCTGTATAAAATTGACCAAGCAACTTCAAATTTTCATTAAAATTTGACATTGTTAGCAATTACGCCCCCCCCCCTTTCACGGACCTCTGGATCCTCCCCTGAGATGGATAATATATTAAACACTTTAGTTAATTGTATAAAATTGTAAGGATTAAGACATTATAAATAATTTTAAAAAGTGGGTCCATTTTAGTACCATACCATAGAATTTATACCATGGTACATATAGAACATATTTTATTTTCCAATCAAGGGCCCAACAAGGGGCAGCATGAGTATATATTTTTGGTGTAATAAGAGTTATAGATTTCTGATTGTTATAAACTAATTTTAAATCTTTCAAACATCTATTGCAGCTCTCTGACCACATACAAAATTTGAAATACCAGTACTTTTTAAATACACAAAATGATGGGTATCTGATAAAACTCAATGTATTATCATACCTTTATTCTCTCTCAGCACAGCCTAGTCAAACAATAACAAGTTGATTAAAGTATTTAGATGTTTCCATTGTTCATCGTTAAATAAATAAAACATGCATAAATTAATTATACAAATCAAATTGAAAATTGAAGCTGAGCAAATTTTCAGAGGCCAGGCCAGGCCAATGAAGCCAAGCCAGGCCAAGCCAATGAAGCCAGGCCAAGCCAAGCCAAGCCAATGAAGCCAGGCCAGGCCAGGCCAAAGAAGCCTCGACATGAAGCCAGGCCAGGCCAGGCCAAGCCAGGCCAGGCCAAGCCAGGCCAAGCCAATGAGGCCAGGCCAGGTTTTATAGTATGCCGCAAAATTAGCAACAGCCGCATGGAATGTTATGCAAGTCAGGATATAAATATATCTATATCTACATTATTTATAGGTAAAATTATTCATGCCTTGGTAGTTGACTATTGGTTCATCTCAGATAAGCCCCATCCCTGATTGGATCACACTTTACCTACATATATCTATGAATAAACATACATTTTTATTGTTACCAAGTCATTCACACCACTTTTCACTGAAGTCATTCATAAAAATTTTCAGTCAGCGTAAGAGGAAAAGAAAATCGTTTTAAGTGTATTAAGGTCATTATAAATTATAAATAGCTTCCATCAATGAAATTCCACTTAACCTTTTGGCTCAGATCTGTAATTTTTTCTTCTTTGATTATTTTAACAGTTAAAACAGAAGTTGGATCTCTTACAACATGCTCCAGGTGTTCAAAAGGAATGAGGGCATTTTTTCTCTCAAGCACATTCTTTATGCATATGAATGAGATGTTTTATAACATTTTAATTTCTAGGAATGTGCATTCATATAAGGATTTTATACACTTTTGTATGAGTCTATTTCTATTCCGTGTTATGCTTGTACATCTACTAGTTCAGTAAGATGGTACATGTACATGTGTAGCAATTGCAATAAAAGATGCTTAAGTTATCATGAACTATTTCATCAAGAACTTTTTTCGAATTTCTTAATTCATTTGAATTTTTTAAGTTTGCTATTCCTATTTATACCTGCAATTAATTTTGTATGTGGTTTTGTATTTTATATACATGTATTATGTAAATGTCATTAATTTACATGTAAAAATAGGGCATGTAATGGGACATTAAATGATACCCCGCCACGATATAATATCAAAAGTTCATAAAATTTGATTTCAAAGTGGCCTATCTCGAAAACTATTTTTCGGATCATGCTGGAAATTGAACTTGACCTGTATTTTATTGTACTTAACAGGTGTACAAAATATCTTTTGAATCCCATGACGCGTTTTCAAGTCATTGGTCGGAAACTAAAAATTTCATGAAATTTGATTTTTCAAAGTGGCCTATCTCGAAAACTATTTTTTGGATCATGGTAAAAATCGAACTTGACCTGTATTTTATTGTACATAATAGCTGTGCAAAATATCATTCAAATCCTTTGACGCGTTTTCAAGTTATTGGTCGGAAACTCAAAATTTCATGAAATTTGATTTTTCAAAGTGGCCTATCTCGAAAACTATTTTTTGGATCATGCTGGAAATCGAACTTGACCTGTATTTTATTGTACTAAACAGCTGTGCAAAATATCATTCAAATCCTTTGACGCCTTTTCAAGTTATTGGTCGGAAACCTTCGGGGGACGGACAGACGGACAGACGGACGGACGGACAGACACCGAAAAAAACTGAGGGTATAACATAATACCCTGCCACTTCGTGTGGCGGGGTATAAAAAGTACATGTAATGACCCTACAGCCTTTATTTGTCAATAGTGCTCATTTGTAGTTGTGAACTTTTAAATTTGATTCACAAAAGTTAAAATAACATAGCCAGGTCACATCTCAATTTTAAGGGTTTCCTCATTTTCTAACCTCTTGAGGAATTCATTAACTGATATTGTCATGAAATTTAAAGATCTTTTAAGATTTGAGAAAATACTCAGATGTGGTCATGTGAAACAAGAACTCTGTTATTGGTAAAACAAAAATAACATGCTTGGTTAACAGAAGTTTGCATGTATACCTCACTGAAAGTTTATACCATTGAAATGGAACTAATCATGATTCATCTATGCCTCAAGACCTCTACCAAGATTCTGAATTGCTTTCCTTCATCAGAAGCGAGGGCAACTTTACCAATTATATTTGACCTTAAACCAAGTTCTTGCTAAACATGTTAACAATTCAGTCTTCACGGGTTAACTTTTTGAAGCACAAGCAGGAAAATTTTCAATACATATAATTGTCTTGTAATTTCATATTTTAAAGAATTTTGCTGGTCTGAAAGCTATTTTACTGGCCAGGGCCGTCGGCTTAATTTGAAGACTGTAGCATGATCTGAGTTCTTCTGAATCAGATGAACACTTTTTTTCAGAACATGCATGCTAACTTTTAATGTTTTTCTTTAGAGTCAAATTGTTCAAAGATTATTGAAAGTTTTATTTCATTTGATGTCAGAATTTATATTCTTGACAGAAAACACACAAGAACTATGCAAGCTCTAGATGGCAAGACCAGAAACTGTTACACATACATGGGGAAAGACAAATGTGTTAATTGGAATATCAAATTCCAAAAAATTTCAAAACCAATAGCCTGAAAAACTTAACACATGTGTGGAGTAAACCCACTGTGGGACGCATCTGATGGACTTAAGATTTCAAATCAAGTATTAACAACTCGGATCAACCAGATCCAATACAAGTGAAAAGTTTCGGTCTAAATCCAGTCATTCAAGTAAATCCAGAGACTGGTACAGTTGTCATTTGTTTGACTGACAAATTAAGCATACAAGAGCTAGGTCTTGTCAAATGCACACTGGTTTTTGCTATGGTTGTTGGCAAAATTGGTCTGGACTGCCAGCACCTAGATTTTTGATATAATTGGTGAGGACCACCAGCACCACCCAAACTTTTCCTCTTTTGTCCTATGTTTTTAAAACCGACACCCCATTTTTAAGGTTGATAAAAATTCATATCCCTATCCCTAAATGATTCAAAAGTAAATGTACTCACACTTTAAGAAATACACCATGACGCCAAGATAATATAATCACAATGTAACAAAGGTTTTGAACTGTAATCACTCCATCTTTCAAATAGTTTCAATGAGAATCGAAAGGAAGTAACATGTAATAAGGAATAATTAAGAAAGAAAGGCATACTCATTTTAAGGAAATGGTTTACTTCCTACAAGCTATTTTAATCTAAAGTAATCCCCCCTCCCATTTCCAACCCTCACGATTTCAATCAAAATATAGATTTTCTACTGTGACATAAAAACAAATATTCAAAACTTACTTTTCCTCTCTTGAATATAAACATTTACTCCATAACACACCATATTTTCATAGCTTATCCATTGTTCAATGCCTCATGTTCAACCATGTTGTTATCAGCTGTTTTTGTTTACATCACATGATCATAACTGAATAATTCAAATAGCTCTTAACCAATCAGATAAAAGGTTACAATCATTGACCCAGTTGTTGCCAGGCATGGTGACTATTTATAGTATCACCTACAGTTATTTCTTTTGTCACATGACTGTAAACAAATAGTGGGAAATTCAAACTTAATCTAGTGTACATTACTCAGAAAATGTGTCAACCAGATAATAATCACATCAAACAGATAGTCAAGATAAAAATAAAAAGAATTTATAATGCCCTCTCGGTTATCACAATAGCAAGATCAGATTATTACTCTCATACAGAAAAATAATTATAATTTTACTTTATTTGAAACTTGAACACATTTGGGTCGTAGTACATATATCAAATGAAAAGAAGTAATTTTGAAGCAGAATTAATTTTGTGTATTTTCATTTTACATAACTTTAAAATAATCATTAATATGCATGCTTATTTCAAAATTGATAAAAATAAACAGTTTAAGTCAACTGGAAATTCATAATAATCTATATTAATTTAATATTTGAAGCTTCTCAATAATGTCAAGCTTTCAAACTTATTTTTGAAGCTCTTTATTTACAATGCAAGGTAAAACTTTATGTATATCTTTTAAAAACATTACTGGGTAATGAGGTTTAAATGATACCGGTAAATAAATTAAACACATCACAATGGGGATTTCAAGTTTTAAGGAAATCAATTTATACTTTTAAATATATTTCACCAAATATTTGTTGGTATTGCTTATTTTATGGTTGTAACATGCTGTCCTAATGAATGAAATATTTCAAGGAAAATCACTTGAGTTTTCTGCTAGTCGACTTTCTCATGAAAGCAAAATGATGTAGGGTAAGTGACAAACAACTATCCCAGTAAGTGTCCCTTAACTTAAAGTAAGAGGCTACTACAACAGTGTAATAGTTTTCAGCCCCCCCACAAAAAAAAAGTAGGTGAGAACCATTTGCGCATAGAATAGAAAATACCCCTCTGTGAACCACCACAACACCAGTGATCGCATTGGCTGTATTTTCTGCACCTACCCAACTCCCTCCCCCCTTTTCCAGTGGTACTGTGGATTCATTTATTATTTTTAAAATAGGGGTATCAATTTTCTTAGTTTACCCCCAAAAAGACATTTTGATTCTTAATTTCATGGTGTGTTCATGTTTCTTATAGAAATCAAAGTAAATTAACACTTTGTTGGATTCTTATTTTTTGTGGTTGACCGTTACCATTAACCAATGAAAACCACGATAATTGGTACCCCTCGAATAATAATGAAACCACAGTATTTAAAACTAGAAAATGTGCCTATGAGCCACAGGATGGCCTTCCCATCCTTGAAATATCATTGACCCCCAATGTGTATATTAATCTGGGTTATGGACCTTAACCAAGAACTTAACTTAAGTCGTTCATGCATAAAATATTGGTCACAGTGACCTAATTTCTAGTGGGTGGTGTAGTCCTACCTAAGACCCATCTAGTGGTGAAATATTATTGACCTCCAACAACTAGTATTCAAGTAATGGACCTTAACAAAGAACTTAACCAAAGTCATTCATGTATAAAACATAGGTCACAGTGACCTTATGTCTAGTGGGTGGTGTAGTCCTACCCAAGACCCATCTTGTGGTGAAATATCATTGACCTCCAACAACAAGTATTCAAGAAATGGACCTTAACCAAAGTCATTCATGCATAAAATATAGGTCACAGTGACTTAATTTCTAGTGGGTGGTGTCACCTTAACCAAGACAGATTATCATTGACCCCCAACACCCATCTAGTGGTGAAATATCATCAACCGCCAACATCTAGTATCCGAGTAATGGACCTTAACTAAAGTGTTACGGACATACGGACAGACAGAAAAGGGTAAAACTATATGGTCGGGCCATAATTAAATTAACTGTCCCATTGTTTCCCATCCACCCCAATATTTCTTGTAATTTGTCATTCTTTTAATGTTCATGGCCCTAGCTCACTAAGATCCTAAAATACCAACTCACTCACTCAAAATCTGAAGCATGAGAATTTAATTTAGCCACAAGTTTTGAATCTAAAGGTAGCAAGCCTGTGGCCCTTTTTCACAACAGGAACTTTCATAAAGTATATTGAAAATTTGTCTTAAGTTTCACCAAAGTAAGTCTTTAATGACTTATGCCCTTCTGACCTGGAAAGGGGAGGCACCTGTCAACTAATCATACAAAATTTGAAATTAATCCCTAAGTAGATGCCAGGAAATCTGTTACGAAAGTTTGAAACGGACAGACGAACAAGGTGATTGCAATATAGAGATGGGGTATAAAAATATTGCCATGACCATTTAACAGGGATTATAAAGGTAGGGGGCCATGGGCCTTTGGCACATCAAAAATGAAAATGGCCCCCTTTCATCTAAAAAAATATATAGAATATTAAGAAATGGCCCTTTGAAATTTTGAATTTCCATGAAAAAAGTGGTAAATGGCCCTTTGCTATTCCTTTCCAATCCCTGGACCAACATATATGTTCTGATTTCATAAGTGACACCTTACCACTATTAAAATAACTCTATATAATTAAGGTCAAGGTCATATTAACACTTATCTGGTACATATGTACTAGGGTTTTTATCTAGACAGAAACCTATCAGAAAGAACATACTGGTATTGAATACAGCGAGGCCAGTTCAATAACATCTTGTAGAGTCAATGATCTCAATTATCAATAAATGTCAAATCTACTATGAGAGTTCTTTGTTTTATTCCCTCAGTTTTGGAACAATAACCAAGAGGATGAAATGACAAGATTTTTCTCTTTTTCCTACATGTATATTAACCTGAGGAAAAATATGTGGTTTTATATCATGGTAGCACAATTCTTTCTCCTCTAAGTCTTCCAAATTATAAATCTCCCCATAGTTATCTTATATAATCAAAATCAAATAAGGTTCAATAAATATTACCAATACCAACAATGAATTTCTGATTTACCGATCAGTAACAAAAGGTATACGTACTTCCTGGTTCAAACTGAGGACAAATATACTGTACAGTCTATGAAATAAGCTAGATAGATGCTAGATTTCTTATCTCTGATCACTTAAAATTAGTTATAAATATATCAACACCCAGTTGAGTTCCTTGACCACAAACCCTATGGTGCACATATCATGTTACAGAATTTTCTTCACAAAAATGAAAATATTTTACATGATTTTAAACATCACTTTGAAGTTGACAACCAACACCCCTCCCCCCCCCCCAATTTTCTTAGACCAGGCGTAAAAACTGTTACTTTAGTATTCTAAACAAAAAAACAAAATTGCAAAGAATCAAAGCTGAAATACATGTACATCTAACTTGCATGCTATCAGCTTAGGTGTAACTTTAAAAAAATATATAGACATTTATATAATTTATGAAAGAATATGGAGTATACATATACTGCAACTAAAATTTGTTTCAAGGCTTAATACATTCTGACAGTGAACTTCCTATATACAATGTATATATATACATGTACAGTATTAGGACCAGAAAAAAATCTCCAATGTTTAAAATATATGATGTAATGTATGTATGTTCCTGTTCTAAGTTATGTGTTATCCAATCAACTGAACATGACAGACTTGAAGAGCAACACAGAGCTAAGCAAAATATAACAGGGTTCTTGGTAGTTTCTGTTTTTTAGAGAAGAACAAGAATATGTTCCAAAAGACATACACACTTTACAACATGGAAAAATCAACTTTAAGCGCACCTGGAGATAACTCGGGTTCAAGATGATGGATAGATGAAAAGACCTTAATACTGTATATGCCACTCTGTTTTCGTAGGTCAGGCATATGAAATTAAACAGAAATTTACTCTATAAAGGAATAAGAACTGACTTTCTTTAAGACCATTAATTCTCGATTTGTATCCCAATAGCATGTTCTAATACCAGTTGCCATTGTTGTGGGCTGGCACATACATATTAACATTCTTAACATGTAAAGTCAAATGTACTCCTAAATTTTTGTAATTTCCTTTTTATTACACTAGTTGTAACACAATCAGCTTTTTGACAACTATAATATCTGATTTAACAGCAATTTTTAATCTAGACATGATTGTTTACAACAATTTTGCAGCCAAATGAAATCCATATACATGTAAAATTCCAGATTAAGAGCAAACATCATTGGAGAAAAGGTGTACCTGAATGGGACAATTTAATGTATACAACGAATACCTTTGAAATAATGCAACCTTGGTGTTGTGCAAATTGTTGACAGATTCAACTGCATTCAAACAATTCATTTAGAATTTTAGAAAAATCAAGAAGTCAATGAGTCCAGTAGATGATTCAGTGTTCTCGGTAGGCACATACATCGGGCGCAGCGCCCGCCCTTGATTCAATGACGCCCTTGCCTTTTTGCTGATCAATGTGCCCCTTTTTACGGCGCCCTGCCCTTTTTTTTACGACGCCCTGCCCTTTTGCTGAATATCGAAGTCAAGTCGCCCGACGATCTCGCGTAAGTCGCCCGAGCTATCCGCTGTATTTTTCATATTTTCTATGTTAAAATTGCCACTTCCACAGATTCCTTGATTACCTTAATGTTTATTTAAGGGATTAGCTTGGATAATTAACAAAGTAGGTCATAAACTTGTCAAAATTAGCCCCCAAGCTGTGCCAATACAAGGTGTGAAAATCGGAACTTCAAAGGATTTTGCCGTCGGCAATCCATTTTTCTGTTAACTACTTAATCCCACTGAAAATCCCTGTGGAAATTATTAGATATTATACAATTCTTTTAGTTTAGACTATGACTATTTTGATTTTGGAAAAGACTGTTTATTTAAAGACAAAGAAAAAATGAAATGAGATCGATATTTTTGTCAATTTGTGAATGAATGAGTAAAGTTTAAAATTATCTCCCTTTAAAGAAATATTTTATTGTAAATTTAAGACATACAACCATTTTTACCCACATTTTCCATCAAATTTATTGTTTAAATCTAAAACAAGTTTATATTATGTTTGCTTAATTTTGCATTCCTTAAAATTTTTTTTATTTTTGAAACTTTTCTTTTAAAACCATACTTCGTTATTTAGATGTATCATCAATAAACCATTGAGAAAAAAATTCTTTAAGGAAAGAATTGTACATATTTGTCTGTACTACTGGACATTCCATGTGTTCAAAGCAAAATATAACTCAATCAATAAGTTCACTTCTAATAAATCTCTCATAAGTAAATAGTACATCTTAAATAGAAACCTGTCAGAAAACAAGACAAATATCGAGTATACGTGTAAACCTCGTGACTCTCTTTGCTGTTGCAAGAAAATGGTTCATGGTCATCAGCATGCAGAAATATCATAAGTAAATATCAGTTACAAATGATATAACCACAAGTTTTCTTAAAATGAACTAAAGAATATATAGTGTATAACAAAATGCTATATATACTATCATAAATACATACACCCTGTGTATATATAAAGTTTAATTCCTGAAAGAGAAGTCACTTCTCCCTATTTTCCTTAAGTAGCTTGAGCCCTGAAGGTGCCCTTTTTTTGACCCGGTTTCGCACGTTAAAGTGCCCTTTTTATCCCTAGCACCCTGCCCTTTTCAAATCCTAGCTAGAACACTGATGATAAACCAAATTATCAATTCTTATCTGTAAAAATAAGTTACATAGTACAAAGCTATTTGTACTACAATTTGGATAATAAAAATGTTATTATATTCATCAGTGAAGTGTCACTTCAAAAAATAAAAGTTTTTATGACCCTAATTTGAATAACATCTTAAGTCAGTCCATTCATAAAACAGTTTTGATAAAGTTCTCAACTCTTTTATTTATACAAGACTGATTTACATAAACCAAGGGACGATCAAACGAAATACTTGTCTGCTTATTCAAGTTTACCTAATACATCAACATATTTTTGTTATCATTTAAAAGGTGACAACCTATTTCCTGGTCCGAAATTCCACAAATTCCTGGAATATTTGGAATTATAATTTCATCCCTTTCTACTGTTCAGTTCTGGCTGACTACTTTCATAAAGATTCCCACAGTTGTATATATAATATAAGTATAATGGGTTTAATTGAGTGAACAAATGATAATGGAGTGGGAAAATTTATTCAAGTATATCATTAGGGAAGAAACCCTACTGTTGAAATGTTTTGATATTCAAATGAAGTGTTTTGGTAAAAAGTTGGGAGTCCTTTAGATCTTAATAAATGTACTTTAAAATGAAAAACAAATTCAATTTATTTTTCAACTGTTTACATACATGTATGCATTGATCGATCTATTTAATTTCTTGAGTCTATGATCTAGATGATTTGCTCTAATCTACATGTGTAACAAAACTTCAATTCCACAAGTTTAATGCACTTGGTTAAAAGTAAAGTTTAGACTTGATAAACTGACATTTACTTTCTTTAAATTTAGATTAAAAAGAAATTGAACTGAAATGACTTGTACCTGTTTAGTCTAGAATTTCAACTACCCTTAGATATCTTTAGAACTTAATAACACCAGCATGTTGTTTCATATGAATGTTTTTTTGTTTACTTTTATCAAACCTTGTAGACATGCTAATTGTCACAAGACAAACAATTACATGTACTAGGTGTTAAAATAAAAAGAAAACATTTTGTTTGGGTTTTAAAATATGTGTAAAACAGCCAAAAAATATGCAGTTCTAAATAAATTCATATTCTTATGAACTGTATATCTGTTTTCATCTGTTTAGTGTTACATTTATCAAATCTTTTATAACATTTTTAATTATAGTCATTTGTTTGCACAACTTACATCTTACAATAAGATCAAAGGCACATACACATACAATAATTCTGAATGGATTTAATGATTACAAGAAAAAAAATTAAAAGGTGTCAAAATACAGTTTATATTTTTGTTTTTGTTTTTTTACATAAAAACTAAGTTAAACAACCAAAAGTACACAGTTCATAGACTAAACATTGAATTTATATTCATATGTACCATCTGACATTATAGCATCCTAACTAAAATATGTCAAGAATGTAAGGAGTCATGAATATACACAGCTGGTACATGAATCAGCTGATTGAGGCACTCAAAGGGGGAATGTGTTTGTTTACCTAACCCTGGGGGTCTTGTTAACTTGGGAAAAATCTTATTTATTTGTCATATGGGAGTTTCCAACCATTGTAATGTATTTGACATGTTCTATTGAATATCATGCCCAAAAGGCTCATTTGAGTTATAAACTTGTAGAACATGGTTAGAAAGAAAGTTGAAATATGTGAAATTATCAAATAATCAATTAAATGTACACATGTACAATATAACAAGAAATTTGCCCTCTTGGTCTGTTTATCTTAAAATACAGATGACAAAATAAATACATGTACTAATCCTGTTTACTTGACAGATTATTACATGTACATTTATCCTGTAAATTACTACAAGAATCCCTTTAATAAATAACAAAATAAAAACCTCTCTACACAAGAACAGAAAATAAATAAACAACATCAACCAACATGTAAGATGTACATAGACCCCCCTGCTAAAAAGACCACACACAATGGTCAAAATAAATGTGTAAATTCACCCAAAAATTCTTATTAATTTCAATACTAACGTTTCAGACGCATTGCTTGCAGTTGGTATTCTTGTTCTTGACGTAACCAGTGCCCACGATTAGCCAACATTCTATCATCCATGGCACTATCCATGACCAGTAATTTATTATCCCCGCTTTCCTCATAAACCATTAGAATCAACTATTGTCAAACACTTAGTCCACTTGTTAGTTCTAAGGAGTTTATACATACAGACATACAAGGTCTCTTTCTATATATAATTATATGCAAATATACTTAAAACATGTCAGACTGTCTTGAGAGATAATATGTTTTACACCAGAAATGTTTACACATCCAACGAACACCACAGAAAACACAATATTGCACTAAATATATGAATAGACTATGTAAAAATATCAACAAACAAGTGAAACAAACTATAATATTGCAAATATCCCAGGCCTTCACTTAAAATCCATCATAGAGGAAGTCTCTATGAACTCAGATGACCTTCTTACTAGACAGTCAAATTATTCACATCATTAATGAGCCCCTTTTCCACCAGAAAATAATCCATAACAAGGTTGTGTCCCTTGAATGTCCACCTATAGGTGATAATTTAAGGACACTTTTAGGACACTTTATGGACCTGTTAAATTTACAACAGGCACCTGACAACACAGTGACAGAGCAGCCATAATTGGATCAAAGATGATATGTGCCTGAGGTTACTGACAATTATCAGCCAATCAGATTTCTCCTTACATCCATTATCTGGATGTTAAATTCTGTCTGGTCAATATGTAATGAGCAGTCTGGAGAAGATAAAATGGGGTCCCACGCAGGGGGTCTGTTATGTTAATTATATTTTCAACACCTATATGGTGATAATTAACGAGTAATAGTTATTTTGTATAAAATATTATTATACAGTATGTTTTTTTCTTCAAATCTCAGTCAAATGTGGATCAATATTGTGACACATTTTCACCGGCTAGATTTAGATTTAGATTTCAAAGGGAAATTATACACCTGAAGAGAAATGTTTAAATACCAAATCATCTTTAAACATGAAAATTATATGCATCAATTAATAGCATCTGATATAATGGAGCAAATGGACTTGACATGATCAACACTTGTTTTTACTTGTCAGAAAAATTGACATAATAATATGAATATATCATTCTTTTTGCAAGTTAAAAAGAATGCTACTTTTAGACTACATTTGATTTTTATTAATTTTTTTCTTTTACAAAATTATTTATGCATTTACTATATTTTATAACATTTACCATTATTTGACTACAAATACATTTTCATTTTAAAAAGTTTATACATCTTGTAATTTTATTATTTTGCATTTGTTTATAAATATATATTTTTAGAAAAAAAATGCTTATTAATTTTGAATAACATGTTCCAATTAGTGATAGCAATTTAATTTACTGAATAGAAAAAAATAAACATTATACAGTTTTGTTTTGTATGGTTCAACAGTAAATAAAAATTTTTGGTACCATTACGGCAAATTTTCAGTTCATAGTGCACAATAAAACTAAAGCAACAAAGTATTAGATGCTTTTCCGCTTTCCTGGCATCTGAAATTTGTTTGTGTGTAAGTTTCATGAAATCTATCTGATAATGGTTTTAAAAGTTATGCTGGAAAAAACAATTTCACTTTGATTTTTACCTGTGACCTTGGCCTTTGACCTTTAGAACCCAAAACCAAAAGATGTACCTAATTAACTTTAATTTGTGCAAGTTTCGTGAAATTCTATCAAGGCTTCAAAACTTATGCTGGGAAAACCACTACCAGTTTCTAATTTTTGAAGTTATGCTCTGGAAGCTGATTATGACAAAATGACAGTCCATTTCTATTCCTCCTTGTTTCGCAGAGAGACAGAGGACAAAGCAGTCACATTGTAATGGAATTCGTACTTGCTCAGGGTATAAACGATTTAAACATTATGCAATATAAACTTCACCGGTCCTGGTTACCCTGTTGGGCTATTATTTGCTTCATAATCTTTCCCCCCCCCCCCTGACTTATTTCATTCTGGCATCCATGTAGCGGGAAATCAAAATCAATGTTTTTGAAATCGTACTTGTTGCCATTATGTGTAAGTAAATTTGTACTATAGCAACAGAGAGTATACATGTACATGATTTTTTTTTCTGGTATGAAAAGGGAAATAACCCAAATCCATCTCATCAAATTAAATTGCATTTTGAATACAAATGATTTTCATGTAAATCTGGTATAACTAGAAAAGATTTGTACAGTATAAAGTATAAAAAGCGAGAAATAATAACTTGCAAAGAAGCAATTACATAAGGAAGCCATAAAAACCTGCTTCTGGTTGCATGCCTGGAAAAAAGTAAGTAAATGTTGGTAGGCATTTTTTTTTATTCATTATTTTTTTTCATTCCCTAGAGTTTTCAAGTACAATGTTTAAAGGATCCCAAGCAAAAATGAGAATAAACAAGAGGCTCCCAAGAGCCTGAACCGCTCACCTGATCTCTAATGCTATAGCCTCTCACCTAGTATGCAACATGGTCTATGTGTACTTGATAACATTTAAGAAACTAGTTAGGAAAGAAAACACTTTCAAAGTAACACAGCTTTCCATTTGAAAAAAAAAGCAACCAAGTTAAAATTTATTGAAAACAGTTAAAGGGGGTAACTCTTAAAAGGTTGATCTGACAATTTTGACCCTGAAATCATTTTTGTAGGTCTCAATAAGCTGGACAATTTTGCAATGCTAACTTTTCCTCTAGCACTTACGGTTTTCAAGATAAAGTCCAAAAACTGTGAAAATGGTCAATTTTGACAATAAAGGGGAAATAACTCCATAAGGAGTTGTCCCACAACTTCGACTCATTGAAGAGTTTTGTAGAGCTGTTGATGCTGAAGAGGGAGGGTTGCTTAGAATTTTATTTTATCTCTTATACTTTTCATGCTATAAACCAAAAACCATGGTAAGACCCCCCAATTCTATTTTAGCAATGGCGGCCATCTTGGTTGGTTGGCATGCATAAATTTCACAAACTTGGTAGAGGACATCCTAAATATCCAGTGTACAAAGTTTGAAAGCAATCCCTCAGTCTTTCCCAAATGTCATTGGACCCATGGACCTGACCGGCATTGAGTCAGTCCGATAAACTTATTCTCATTATGCCAATATGGGACCAAATGTCCGGCAATATTTTTTTTTACTCTGTTGTAAGTAAGAATATTGTTCAGCTTTTAACAATTTTTCATGGTTTTCTTCTTTATTTTTTGTCAACGGATTAAATTGCTTCAAAATTAATAAAAAATTCAGGGTCTCTAAAAAGTCTGGGGACAGAAACTGGAAAGAAACTGTACCACACATAAGCATAATCCTTAGAATTGTATAAATTTGTGTTGATTTCCAAAAAAACATGAAAAATTTCAGGAATTTGATGATAACAAAGTAAGGTAAAATTTTGGTCCGACGAAGTTTTTTTAAAATCAGTAAAAGTTGATAGAAAAAATAGTTAAAGCAGGATAACTCTTAAACTGTTGATCTGACAAATTTGACCCTGAAATCAATTTTGTAGCTCTCTCTCAATAAGCTCAACAATTTTTGCAATGCTAACTTTTCCTCTAGCACTTACGGTTTTTCAAGATAACTGTGAAAATGGTCAATTTTGACATTTCAGGGGAAATAACTCCTATAAGGAGTTGTCCCACAACTTTGACTCAATGGAGAGTTTTGTAGACCTTTTGATGCTTAAGAAGGTAGGTTGCTCAGACAATTTAAAATGTGGTGGACCTGCCTCAATGCATTTGTCCAGCAGAATTTGCTGAGGTCCAGCAAAAATTCTTACAAATTACACTAAGATTATTAGACAAAAATTGATTTATAGCTTGTGGTCTGGCAAAACCAAAACATATTTCAAAACCTCTGGTTGCTTCAGATTTTCTCTATCTCTTATACTTTTTGAGCTATAAGCTAAAATCTATGGTCTGACCTCCTGTTCTATTTTTAGCAATGGCTGCCATGTGGGTTGGTCCGCATGCATAAATTTCACAAACTTGGTAGAGGAAATCCTAAAGATCAAGTGTACAAAGTTTGAAAGCAATCCCTTCAGTGGTTTTTGAGAAGAATATCTTTGAAGAAAAGTTAACAGACGACGGACGCTAAGGATGACAATAGCTCACATGACCCTTCAAGTCAGATAAAGCTAGAAATCTAGGGAAGGTATACTTTTTTGTTGGCTCTAACCAGTAAATGTTATTGCAATAGAAAACACACTTCAATAGGATTTATAGCTGGCAAAGCTGAATGTTTTATCAATAGTAATGTATGCATTAACCACCATGTGATGGATATTTCTTACATACCCGACCCTTAATTTATAATATAAGACTTCCTGTGAGTTCGAAGTCTTAAAAAAAAATGTCTGACTGCATGTCAACAGCGGGGAAATTTTTAGGCAAGGCTTTTGCCAAAAATGAAAAAAATTAAGTTTGTATCTCTCCTCCGGTTTCCCCAAAAAGTTTTAAGTTCAAAGGGCCATTACTCCCACAAAAATTTGAGGATAAAAATTTCCAGGTCATACAAATGCAGAACTACATATGGTGTCCTTCCTATATACCAAGTTTCATTGAACTTGGTTCAGGAGTTTCAGAGGAGTTACGCTGACTAGATGATTTATGAGAATTTTCAGCAAATTCCTAAACTTGTTCAAAGGGCTATACAGTGAATTTGGTTCAGTAGTTTCAGAGCAGTTGCACTGACAAGATGATAAAACAGATAAATGAGGATTTTCAGCAACTTCCTAAGTTCAAAAAGGGCCATACCGGTATCCCCACAAAAATTTGAAGATAAAAATTTCCTGGTAATATGATTAAGGCCCTGCCTTTTTAGCGAGCATCGAAAATCTATATACCTTTTAAAAATAAATACATCTGCTCGACCGATTAAGTTTAACGTAAAGAGGGAACTTTTAAAAACGGAATTAGGTAATAGCAAAGTCTGACCCCATCCCACCCAAATTATATACACTTGAGAAAGTTGTTGTTAAAATATCTGGGATCAATAACTACTTATTAAAAATTCAATTATTTGTGGAAATAATAAATCCTGTAACATTCTGGGACGACATTTAGCGGAGAAAAAATTATCCATTTTATGGATTACGTGACGTCATTTCCTTGTCAGAGTATTTCGCGCTTCTTCAGCAGACCAAAACAACATTCAGTTCTGTCAGGTTTTGTGAGATTTTCTGAGTATCAGTGTTTTATTTGAAGCATTGGTAACAGAAGGTTCATTAAGAAACCTGGCGGAAAAAAACGGTAAAGAAAAAATATTATGCAGGATTGAGGAAAGTGATCGAGTAAAACCCCACAGGATGGTACTCTTCTTTCATTTTCAGGTAAGAACCTTTTATTTATTATTATGAGTAGGTTTTATTCAGTAAATTTATGTATTTCTTTATCTTATTTTATCTTACTTAGAATTTAACAAAGCTTGGTCAGTATCATGCATTTGGTATGACTAGTCAACGGGACGATGTTGCCAAAAGCTAGCTCGGTAATTTCCGGAAAATCGTTTTTCAGCGGAAAAGACCGAATGGTGTTAAAAATAAAAATCTGTGTGTAAAAATAAACAAGTGGATGAATGAAGGTTTTATCAGTTTTTGAATTTCAATTTCAATATTTTTGCATAACAGATTATGATGTATTTTTTATAAGCTCAGAGGGTTGATTGTTT
This sequence comes from Arcuatula senhousia, assembly GCA_963971305.1. Lineage (NCBI taxonomy): Eukaryota > Metazoa > Mollusca > Bivalvia > Mytilida > Mytilidae > Arcuatula > Arcuatula senhousia. Next base: position 50,977,195 of record OZ020306.1, read on the forward strand.
TACTTGCTCCGTGCCTATTATTTTTTTCACTCCGTAAAAGTAAACCTGTTCCGGTTTTATCGTCAGTATATTTCTGGCACATCTCAAAACATGCACGATGCCGTAGGGCTCACATCTGTGATGCTCGCTATTACAGTCTTCGTGAAAGTCTAAAATTCTTGACTGACCATTAGCAAAGGTCTGCAGGACCGACTGAACATTTCAATTGTAAATTTGACCAAATTCACCAAACCGAAGGCTAATTTGTAAATTTTTCACTTGACTGGTCCAGTTGTCTGCCACATTTCATGAAGAATGGGGTAATATGCACAACTACATATGGTGTCCTTCTTATACAAAGTTTCGTTGAATTTGGTGCAGTAGTTTTCAGAGGAGCTGCACTGACAAGATGATAAATAAGAATTTTCAGCAAATTCCTAAGTTCAAAGGGCCATAACTCCCACATAAATAATTATTCTGGCCATGTGTAGATCTAGACCTTTTATTTTTCTTTAGGATCAGGTAAATGCCTCATTTAAATATCTTCTTTTTTTTCTTTTCAGAACAGATTGTATGTCAGATTTGACTTAAGGTAAAGTATACGAAATTGACTGTCCGATTAATTTTCTTTAAAAATTATCCATAGATAGCTCAAGTTAGGAGGAATAGGGAAATGCAATAAAAAATTGGGGTCACGGACCTTGTTTTCAAGTTATGACCTTCCAAATGTGTGTTGGTTTTATATCAAAATTACATTGAATATAATAGGAAAATGAACATAAAACGTCATGTTTTTGAACATTTTCATTCAATAAAAAATTATTAACCGATCATTTTTTTTAAAAAACTCAAGACATATTCAAAATTAAATTCTCCGCAGTTTGGTGTAATGAAAGTCCTTGACGACGGAGTTCGTTTTCACGCTACAGACTTCCTAAGTGGAAATAAATGATAAAAATGACGCATTTTGATGACGTTTTCGGCAACGTCAAAAACAAATAAAAGAGCGACGTTTAAAAGTAAAATCTGTGTGTGTTGTTTGTGTTGGTTTGAACTCTTTTGACAGGATTCTTGAAGTATAAGATAACAAACTATACTACCTGAGAATGTCGCTACTTGTATGTGATAAATTATACAGTATAAACTCATTATTTGTGATACTCTGCTATCCGTTAACCTTCTGAGTATTTTTTTAAAAGTATTTACTACTACGTGAACTAAGTAAAAACGCTGATTTACATTTTTTTGTACATGGCTTTTGCCGTCGTCAGTTTTTTTTTCTTTATTTCGAAGGTAGATGAGCATATATAGTGTTCCGGTCCGTACGCCCGTTCGTCAACTCGTCAGTCCCAAATCAGTTTTACATTCAGGTTGTCATAAGAACATACCCTATCTCTTACTAGTATATAAAAAATACGCACTGATCGATTTTCTTTTATATTTCAAAGATGGACAGTATTTCTCTTAAGATTAAATAGAAAAAAAAATAACACGAACGGCTTCGTCTCGCAGAAATCCCACCTGGTAAGCCTAAACTAGAAGAGTTCACGTAAAGGCATTTAAATAGAATATGTTTTGTCCGGCGAAGAAAAAAGGAACAAGTTTGGATTCTGTTTTGTATTTTGTATCATTGTATCGAAACACAAATATTTACCAAAACCATTTTTATGTAAACTCATCTTACTGCGGGTGGAAATTGGCTTGCGTCTACCCCATTTGCATTAAATATTCTATAACACCGAACAACACAATGAAGGTCTCGTCGGCAAAAATCGGAATGTTTACGGATTTACTTTAAAATTATTTTCGTCCAATGAGTGCGTGAGTAAATGGGTGAATTCTTGTTTTACGCTCTTGCAACGCTACATAGGTTATTTAAAGGCGATGAATATGATATGATGATGAGAAAATAGGATGAGATGGGAACAAAGAAACAGAAAATTTTAAAGACCACAGGAAAATGCCGGAAGATATGGGTAGGGGCGGAAAATTTAGCCCATGTGGCGCACGTATTGGCTGTCAACAATATGGATCTTTTACGTGCATAAAGCGTGGCACTCTTCACACACGTTGGCCCACTATGGTCAGCCAGGTTTTCCGTATTATAGACCTGACAACCCGGGGGACGAGGGTCACCCTATTCAGCACCTAGGGTTCACATTTTGGTCGGTTTGTGGGCTGAACACTAGCACCGATGTCAGAATCGCACGACCCTTAGTCGGCTTTTTAAGATCTTGTTCTTCCTGCATATACGACCATATAAATTGTATTCCTTATGTTAACGCATCAATTTTCCCTACGCGCGTCTGTATCGGTAGAAAATATCAGTAAAATATGACGACGTGCTGAATAAAATAAATAAAATCGGTAACGAAAGTGAAGCGTCGAACGTCGCGCCATTTGTTGGAGCACATTATGACGTTACGTAACAACCGCTAGAGGCGCTCAATTACGTATACTTTACCTTAACAAATAACAAATAATTTCACAAGGAAACTGAGCCACTGCTGACTCGGTATACCCCTGCTTATCCCCTAAATTGACTAAGTCAGTAAACAGGAAGTACAAGCAGATATCCAACAGACTTGGCTAATAGAGAAAGTCTAGACAAAGAGTCAAACATCAAATATCAAATCCCTGTGATGAGTAATAACTGAGAAAATTGTAATGAACATTTTCAACAATAGACCAGTTAAAAGTGATGCAATTGAAATGTTGAAATTTTAGCAAGTCAGTAAACAGGAAGTAGATATCTGACAGACTTGACGACTAAAGAAAATATTTCCTGCTTTCCTAACTACCCTTTTTTTTTAACCCTTAAGTGGCATTTTGGAACAAGCACTATTAGAAGTTGGGATGGCTTCCCCATTGACTCAATCTTAAATGATTTTGTAAAAAAAAATTGTCCTACCTACATGTACCTACCCTAATTTTCAAGAGTAGGTAGCAGGAAACAAACATTTATCTTGTTTTTGGCCTTAAGTAATACACCAAATTTCAAGTCACTGTGATTTGTACATGTATGTAGTTGCTAAGAAAACTGTTATAAAAGTTTTCAACATTTACATTTAACCAATAGAATACACAAACCTAATTTTGGTACTCGCAGTATTTGACCTCATACTGGAGTCATAAACAAGAAGTTAATACCTGACAGACCTAATTTTGGTACTTTGCAATATTTGACCTTATAGTCATACTTGATTTCAAGTCACTGAACAATTGTTGAAATGTAACTGAGTAGGTCAACAAGAAGTAGATATCCGACAGACCTAATTTTGGTACTCATAATAAAAGACCTCATACTCATGATATTGGAGTCATAAACAAAATTTTTAAGTCACTATGTCTATGATTTGTATCAGGTTATGAATTCATAAATACGTTTCAGTTTGTCATCTTCATCCTCATCATTTGAACAAAGATACATGTATGAAGAATACCCCCATGCCATGTGTCTGAGACTGAATTATGGTTATGGTTATACATGTGTACAAGATGCATACATACACCTGCCTGAACCTGTAGAAATTTCAACCATTGCCATTGGCATTGTATTTTTTACCATCATTTTTAATGTTTACATATCAAAACAATATTTAAGATCAATCATGATTTATTTCTTTAAATGAATAAGCATTCATATATACTTCATTATTTGTAGTTTAAAGGACAGAATTTTTCTTTCAAATGTAAACACAGTTGTCAAAATCGAAACTGTTGAGACACGTTATGTTTCGCGAGCGCAAGTGTTTGTACTTCAGATATGCTTAATTTATTAACTTACGACAAATCAATTACTATTCTTCAACCAAAACCCATTGAACTTCGATGAGTAACTTGAATGACAGCTGTTTTTAAGGTTTTATACACAATTTCGATGATAAACACCACCCTCGTTGAGCCAGGCAACGTGAAATGGCGCGCAAACAAATTTAAAATTAATGTGTATAAGGAGAACCCTGGAGGTAATAAAACAGCTTAAAAAACAACAAAGAATATTTATTAATGAGAAATAAAATGAGAAGTTATTCAATATTCAATTTAATGATATCTAAGAAAATGTGTTCGGGCACTTTCGTATTTTTCAAGATGGCGTCATTTTTATCGTGAGGTGCAGATTTATCTCCATTAAAGGAGCACCTCCAAAACAAAATAGACAAATGAGCAGACAAACAAAACAAAAAACAAAACAAAAACAAGCAGAGTTGAACAATGAAAATGTCTCTTTCTTAAATTTTGTCTTGTGTTTTATTTTTAGCTAAAATTTAAAAAAATTGCGTGCTTAAATGATGAGCTTTGTATTGAGCTCTACAAAATTGTCCATCAGGTCGAAATTCAGTGTCAGATGACCCCTTTTTAGGGGTAACGGCCCCTAAATTAGCATTTCATCATGTTTTTTGTTTGTTTGTTTGTTTTGTTTTTTTTTTTTTGCCTATAGAATGAAGCTATTGCAGATAAAGAAAAGCTGTTGCTTGCTCAAATGTTCAGCTAATGACCCCTTTTTAGGGGTAACGGCCCCTAAATTAGCATTTCATCATGTTTTTTGTTTGTTTGTTTGTTTGTTTGTTTTTTTTTGCCTATAGAATGAAGCTATTGCAGATAAAGAAAAGCTGTTGCTTGCTCAAATGTTCAGCTAATTGAGAGTCTACAAAATTGCCCATTAGCCCGGCCCAAAGTATCAGATGGCTCTTTATTAGTTATGGCCGGTTAAATGACAAAAAAGTAGATTGTACGTGATATTTAGAGTGTGTTTCATAGAAGATTGTGCCACCCATTTACTTGATTAAATGCTTTTAGCTTAGAAGAGATCTCCAATGGTTTCATTGTCATGATGGGGTGTTGGCATAGTGAAATGTTGTAACATTAAGCTATTGAAACCAGGTGAGCGATTCAGGCTACTGTGAGCCTCTTGTTGTCTCCGTTGTTTGGTGTTATCCAGATATATTCTATTCGTGAATATCTTTATGCTCAAAGAATCTCTTCCTATAATACTCTCTTGTGGAGCCCACTTTGGCATTTGCATCCCCTATGATTTTGAAAACATGATGCTTTGGTGTTTGTTCAATCCCCTTCTGTAGCTGTTCATACAACTAGAAGACTTTTTCTTTTCCTCTTCGTTAGCTTCGTTGGTGGGACTGCATCTGTTAAATGGTAGCTATTAAATGTTGAATCTTGCTGTGTTAAAGAACCTCTCGTTAAGTGGATTCCATTCAATTCATTTTGTGTCTTAGGATTTAACGTTATGGCAACTCTTCTACGATGTTGGTTGTCTGATCAATAGTACAAAATATATAGTTTCCCCTGTATTTATTTTCACAATTCTCAAAACCCAGTCCATCTAAGTTCACAAGCATATCTAAGTGGTACTTTCTCATCCCTCATGCCAATATAGCAATTCTACTGCCGTGTTGTACACGGTTCTATGTTCCAGCAGCCTACTCGGTTGAACTCCTTTGGTGTAAGAAATGATCCCGAACATGCCATTCTCGGGTTTGAGAATTTCCGCAGGTCTTCACCCCATGCAGCTGTCACATGTGAGTCCTCCCATCATTAACTCGAATGATCCAAGCCCTATCCGTCTTCGCATACTTCGGCGGGACAGTATGTAGGGACTGCAAAGAGCGAAATATAACGACTGTATTATTCGGGTTATCCCATCATAAGTCTTCTTCTTCAGGGATTTCACACGACATGCTTCGGTGACCAGAGATAGCTTCTTTTTTCCAGGGATTAAATAAAACTTGGACATCCCTGTTTTTTCGTAATTTGTTTTTCTTACCATTTTTAACAAAAAATTTGGTTCACAAAAGCTTGACGGAAATTTTCACGTTAATCCAGTCCCAAATAGGAAGTAAAGTCAGACAGGTCTGAAAGTCTCTTAGGACGTACAGTTTGTTGTACTGAACCATCCCATAAAACTTACCCCCCCCCTCAGACATGTCGCGGGGGCATAAAAACTATGCAGATAGAGGAAAGTTATCACTTGCTTTGGCCTTCTGACAGCCTATTAAGCTAAGAAGTCCATTGGGTTGTAGTTGTCCGATTAACCCTTGACCTAAGCAACAGGTGAGGTGAGCAATTTAGGCTCCTGGGAGCATTTTTTTTGGGGGGGGGTGGGTGTATTATTTGAAAGACAAAAATTATGACATTGATCTTCCTATAATATGGGCATGTTTCATAGAAGTCTATCCAGGTGCTGAAAAGTTATGCTTTGGAAACAAATTAAACAAAAATTTCTACATTTTTCATTTGTGAAACCAAAAACCAGTAGACATTGCTTACCTCACTTACAAAAATCTTGAATCTATGTGTATAAACATTATATATGGTCCTTCATGGAAAAGAAATTTCAATCTGTACTAGACAGGTACAATTTCTTACCAGGGAAACTCGAAACCAAAATTCCGGGACCCACAATTTTGTGATAAACTTGAAAAATCGAAGAATGTCACTCCATGTATATTTGTTGAATAATTGTAAATATAGCAAAAAACAGTTTATTTTGTTCAATTAATAACGTTAAATTACATTTTTCCTTAAATCCGAACTTGTCCTGGTTAATAGAATCGCTTTGACAATATAAATACGATTTCTGGCTTTAAATACAGGCTTAACTATTATTTTTGGTATATTTAAGATCTGTGACAAATTTCACATGGAGTGACATTCTCTGATTCTTGCAAAAAGCGTTCTTTCACTAAGTATCAACAAACTTCCGAGTAACAATATTTGGTTGCGACTTGCGAGTTTCTAAGGCGTGAATTTAATCGTGATTTTTTTTGTTTGCTTTTAACCTGAATGGTGCATAAATGTATACAAAGCTTCTTAATGAAATCATACTTGAAGCTGTTGGTAAACCCGACTTGTTGGGATGGACAGAGAGATGAACTAAGAAACAGACTTCAACACTTATATGCCATCTACTTTTGTTCAACACTATATGCCCTCTACTTTTGTTCAACACTGTATACCCTTTACTTTTGTTCAACACTATATGCCATCTACTTTGTTCAACACTATATGCCCTCTACTTTTGTTCAACACTAAACGCCCTCTACTTTTGTTCAACATTATATGCCATCTTACTTTTGTTCAACATTATATGCCCTCTACTTTTGTTCAACACTATATGCCATCTATTTTTGTTCAACACTATATGCCATCTAATTTTGTTCAACACTATATGCCCTCCACTTTTGATCAACACTATAAGCAATCTACTTTTGCTCAACATTATATGCCCTCAACTTTTGTTCAACACTACATGTATATGCCCTCAACTTTTGTTCAACACTACATGTATATGCCATCTACTTTTGTTCAACACTATATGCTATCTACTTTTGTTCAACACTATATGCCCTCTACTTGTGTTCAACACTATATGCCCTCTACTTTTGTTCAACACTATATGCCCTCTACTTTTGTTCAACACTATATGCCATCTACTATTGTTCAACACTATATGCCATCTACTTTTGTTCAACACTATATGCCATCTACTTTGGTTCAACACTATATGCCCTCTACTTTTGATCAACACTAAGCCATCTACTTTTGTTCAACATTATATGCCCTCAACTTTTGTTCAACACTATATGCCATCTACTTTTGTTCAACACTATATGCCATCTACTTTTGTTCAACACTATATGCCCTCTACTTTTGTTCAACACTATATGCCATCTACTTTTGTTCAACACTATATGCCCTCTACTTTTGATCAACACTATAAGCCATCTACTTTTGTTCAACACTATAAGCCCTCGTTTTTTGTTCAACACTATATGACCTCTACTTTTCACACTTCATGCCCTCAACTTTTGTTCAACACTATATGCCCTCTACTTTTCACACTTCATGCCCTCAACTTTAAAATTGTTCAACACTATATGCCCTCTACTTTTGTTCACCACTATAAGCCCTCAATTTTTGTTCAACACTATATGCCCTCTACTTTTGATCAACAATTTATGCCCTCAACTTTTGTTCAGCACTATATGCCCTCTGCTTTTGTTCAACATTATATGCCATCAACCTTTGTTCAACACTATATGCCCTCTACTTTTGTTAAACACTATATGCCCTCTACTTTTGTTCAACATTATATGACCTCTGCTTTTGTTTAACACTATATGGCCTCTACTTTTGTTATTAGGCATACAAATTTCATTTGCAACCAAGAGGAAACTGTTGGTTAAGGTAAAGTGTTGTTCTTTTCTATAAAGGCAAAATCACTGAAATCAGGACGGTTTAAAATGTCATGTTTAAACATTAACTAGAATGAGAGCCTTCCTGCATCTTCAAATATTTGGTAAACAGGAAGCAGATGAATTATGGGCATAAAATCACTTTACACCATATAGTATTAAAGGAAGCTACATGCCAAATATCAAGAATCTGTGACATGTAGTTGCCTGGAAAAATGAGACCATTTTTTTGGGGCCACTACAGGACAAAGGACAGTGTCAAAGTATCCCCTATATGTGGCTTTGCAACACACTGCAGGCAACATAAAAATTGTGGAAACCGGGACAAAGTGAAAACCAATGAGCTTTGGCATGATGTTGGACCCCAATAATAAACAAATGCCTCTTTGCAATAACTTCCTTTTTTTATAAAACAAATCAAATCCAGATTTTACTTTTCTTTATAAATAAAAAATCAACACAATGTAGATTTCTATATGAATATCTATATAGTTTTAGTCCAAAGCTACTTCTTTTTACGGGTGTCTTCACCAAATAAGGTCCAAGCTCCAGGGATGTAGTATCCCATGAGTGATCTTTTTCCGATGACCTCTCCAATGAAAAAGAAGCAAACAACTTCTATAAATACTGCTGTGTTTACTGCAACCTCCTACGAAAAAACAATGTTAAAAATTTTAAATAAATCCATATTTTCAAAGTTTATTTATATGGAACATTTATAAGTGGTGTTTCTTTTCACAGTTTAAAAAACAAGTTTTTCTAAATAAAAGAGCTGATTTTAATTTTGCCTGAAGTAATTTTCTCCCTTCAATGCATGCAAACTAACTGTTATTTTAAGTACATGTACAAAAATATTTCTTGTGTTATTTCACATCCCAATGTTTGCCATTAATTTAGAAAAATCAAATCAATGGGTATACCAACTATAGATCCTTCTACGCAGGTTAGTCAACAAGATCTTTGTATGTATGAAAATAAGTTTGTCATAACATTACCTTGACTGACATTTGGAGAAATCTTCTACCCTGAGCAGCTGCAATAATATTCATAACTCCTTGCTGGATCTGGGGAAATTCATTTGGTGTAGGTGGTTTCATTTCAACCTTGGCATACTTCCAGCAAGTCTGTAGTCTGGGCCTGGCAAATGAAGCTGTGGCTATAATGAAAAAGGTTGTAAAAGTTATATAAACATGACTTTGTAATATGAGAAAGGCATTGCTTTAAAAGCTCAAGTAGATACAAAAAGTGTTATGATTTCCACTACCTAAAGATCCAATGTGGATCACAATACTTGATCAACAACCCTTTGCATTTATATTGAAGAAATGGGCATTGTATATGTTTGTAAATGCTATTTTTGTGATTTTTTGTATCTGCTGGCACAATAAAATGTTTTAAAAGTATATCATAAAGTTGGCCAAAGGAGAAAGAATTTTAATTTTGCCTGAAGTAATTATGTCAAATAATATGTTGCCTGCAGTGTGTTGCAAAGCCACATATAGGGGATACTTTGACATATTATCCAGTTTGAGTTACTGATTCTTTTTTTCAGACAAGTGATTTTGCGGAATCGTTATAGACATGATAGAATTGCAGGGTCAAATCTGTATTGGTTTCTTAATTTTTAGACAAAAGATAAGGACGCACGAATGGATCATTGCAATCCTTCTAATAAGTGAGATAAAGTAACTTAGTTGTTCACTTTCAGCCCATTATATTTTTTTATCTTCAGTCATTCCAAAGGTCCATTGGACATGTTGGACACCGAAGAAATCTGGTAAAAGTATTGGCATGGGTGGATCCAGATGGAGCCCAGCCCCCATTTTTGGTGGAAAAAAGTTGATGGATATTTAGGAAATTATTGAAGCATGACCGAAGTCATCTTCGCTAGCCAAGGGTTATGAGCCACTATCTCTCATCTTCGTGAAGATGAAACACGAAGATGAAAAGGTACCTTTGTACCTTTCATCTTGCAGCAGGTATAAGTTCTGAAACTTCTATAGCTGCCTCTCAATAGATTATGATTGGTTTACTTGTATAATTACTTTGTTTGTATGCAGTCTGTGCCAAAAACTTTTTCAGCCACTAGACATTTGGGCTAGCAAATTTCTTATTCCACCAGACCGAATCAGATTCAAGCAGACTGATTTTTTTTCAGTCTAAAAGTACCATACCAAGCACTGCACCAGTAAACAATACAATGACATGACAAAAGAAATGAGCTTGGTCTAACTACATGTAATATTTTTTCCAGATTTTTTATGGGTAAATCTCAGAGTGCCTTCTTTTACTTTGAGAAATATAATAGCAGACAAGTAATGATATATTCTGTTTTATTCTATAATACATATTGATATTTTAAAATATATTGCATTTTGCATGCAATTGCATAACACATTGGCCATGTCAGTCTTTCATCTTTATTTATTTTCTTGGTTGATGAACAATATCAAAAAAACACCATTGAGGATGTTCAAAATGGCAGATTTTCGTTCATTTTTTTTTTGGGCATCTTTCCATTCAACGTACATATCCCCGTATAAATTGTACATGTCTCCCAAAGAAAAAAAAACATTTGAAAGTCGAGAATCTCTTTTCCGATGACAAAAATTATCCATTATTTCAAGAAAATTCTGAAGAGTGAGTAACAAATTAATATAATCAAGTATCTTGTTACCCTCGTACACGTTTAAAATCATCCATATAAACGTACCATGTTTAAAATGCCTTAAAACTGCGATTTATTTATCTGAATTTTTCCATTTTTTTGTAAATAATTCAAGAATGCCTTGACCTTTATTTACTGACCAATGCGCATATGCAAGAGGAAACCATTCCATTCGGAAGGTTTTGCGCATGTTGGTAGTGTATAGCGTTAACTCTCTACATCCGAATGCGGGATTTCCCCCTGACGTCACGGAATCTGATATAAAAACGGAGAAAAAACAGATCTTTATTGGATAATAAATGAAAGATAAATGCAAGAATACCAGAGTTCACGAAATGTGTCGGACCTGTCAGACCTGACTGGTAAAATATAAGAAGGTCCGGCATTTTAAACATACTTACTGGACCCATGTCTGGTAGATTTTAGTAATTTTTCAGATAGTTGTAATAGACAGGACCAGTAAAAAAAAATTAGGTCCAACCAAAGATTCCATTTTGACGGACCTATGTCTGACAACAAAATTCTAAGTTTCGCGAACTCTGGAATACTGAATAATATATATTTATTACTTTCAATTCACTAGACCGATCGGACCAGTAACTACCGAAATTAACTAGACCGATCAGATTTCTAATAGACACGGGCATCGGGCTAGTCGTTAACATCGCACACTGATCTGTTTGCGCACGCTTCAGTTGAATAAGTTACACATGTTAGTCTATATATATGACATCACATGGCTGATTATGGCTAATAATGAATAAAGTTAGTTGATAAGCGGTGTAGTATAGACCTCACAGGTCAAAATGTCAAAATGAGGGGTTAAATTTCTTGACATTCCAATTTTCTTTGTTTAATCTTGATTTAAAGCTATTAATAGTGTCAGCTTTAACATTAGCCTCTGTAAGATTATTCCATTGATTTATAGTTCTTATAGAAAATGAATGCATACGTTGCGTAGTGTTACATCTTTTCTTCGATAATTTAAGGGAATGTCCTCTAGTGTCATTGTTAGACAATGAAAACAGATTTTGCCATTTTATATCGTCAATATGGTGAAGTGCTCTATATATTTGGATCATATCATATCTGTCTCTCCTATTCCAAAGTTGGAAGTCCCAGAAATTTTAATCGCTCTTCATAATTTAAAGATTTTATGTCACTGATTAATTTAGTTGCACGTCTTTGTACGTTTTCAATTCTTCTAATATCTATTTTAAGTAAGGGGACCAAACAGGAGTACAGTATTCCAGCAATGGACGAATAATAGATTTATATATTGTCAAAAACATATCTTTGTTCAAATATTCAAAGGATCTTCTGATCATGCCCAGCACTCTTTGAGCTTTAGATATACTGATACTTAGAGTAAGTGTGCCATGTATCGGACATGCAGGTTTTTTCGGACACTTCGGTTTACATTACATTAACATTTATTCTGTTGAAAACATTATCACACAAATCCCAGATCTGCTTCATGGCCATTTGTTTTGACCGATATAGTACGGTGTTGTTACATGACCTCCAATAAGACCAGCCATCTGATTGGTCAAATCTAGCAGCATGGTCATTATTCAGGTTACTTTCGTTTTCCTATGAAATTCGTCTGTATATTCTGATTTTTCAGAGTGAATTTCAATCCATAAACATCACCACTATTTCAACTCATCTACTTATCAATGATTATTTTTTAACTATTTTGATATCTAAAGTTTATGAAAACATGTTTATAATATAAGAAACTGTAAGTTAAATTAAAGATTTTTTATGTTTTAAAACTGTCCGGAAAACCCCTTACAGAAAATAAGGTGTTGAGTGATATATCGGACAGTAAATAAAATTAGAATTTCCCATTCCTTTATAGAAAGATACACAAATGAAAATAATATATTTTTCACTTGTAATGTTTATATAAGAGAAGACAAAAAGAGATATCTCTCTTGATTGTATAACTTGTTCTCACGCTGCCAGAACAATCTGCAACCCTCTCTGCATAACAGTTTGGACTGTCCGATGATACCTATTAAGAGATTGTTTAGTCCGATAATACCACCAACCAGTGGACGATATTACCCTATTTTGTCCAGTTCAACCCCTTGTCAGATAGACATGATTATCTTAGATTTTACATCAAAAAGTAAGTAGAGAGCAAAGGTGTGCCGCATGAATTTGTTTAACAGATATAGCTCTAATTGTATTTACCGTCCCCTTTTCAATAGACACCCACATGATTTCACAAATCGAACATACGTCCTAGTGTGTCCAATAAATGGCACACTTACTCTATATGTTTGTTTAGTTTCAAATCTGGTTCAAAGCCAAAGGTTATTAGCGGATCGTAATCCTTGGCTAGTGAAGATGGACTTAAGTGGCCCATCTTAGCAAGTAAGTGGCCCCCTTTACGAAATTTCTGGATCCGCCACTGATTTGGTTAATAAGGTGTGAATTAAAAACAATAATTTTGTGGCAATAGAATGAATTTTGGAATTTTGAATTTGGTATCGTTGAAACCTTCATATTTGTTTCTTATCTATTAATTCTTCTCAGACATATTGAATGTAAAATTAACAAAGTTTGTTTGATGAATATGTTGATATAAACCTTTGGCTGCATTCGGCAACGTCGTTGTTCCCAGTCGGACAACTTTATTCACGATGCTTGCCATTGCTGAGTGCCCTTGAATGGTGAAATCGGAACATCATGGATTTTTTCCCGTCAAAGTACATAGAATCCCGAAATGACCGAAAGGAAGTCTATAGGTATCGTTCGTACCCCATGCTTCGTCCCTTGTAATATCAAAGTTAACATTAGTTCCCATATTTAAATAATTTCTATTACCGAGGTTTTTATTAGATCATTGATCTCATATTAATCAGGTAATTGTTGGCTTTCAGTGACAGTTTTTCTTTTAATTTAGACAAAATTTTCCGCAACAATCAACATACAGAAAAATTGTGATTTTCCTGAGATATGAATTAAACTTTAGTTTTAATTTTCTCAGGATTTTCTAAATATTTAAAATACTTAACTTTTTGTGTTAAAATTTTCCCAACTCCTATCATTTGTTTTTAGAAATTGTACTTTTAATTGTAAGTGACACTGCAAGTAGGAATAGAAAATAACAAATTTGTTTGCCAACTTGCATTCTTTTTCCATGTAAGAATATTTATCCTCCGACCTGAATGCAAGTGTCTTTTGACAGGAAAGAATTAATCTATATTGTTTGTTTCACGTTAAAATATTGCTATTATAAAATGGAATTAATTCAGACTTCCTTTACCTTTGACCTTAGCTCAGTTACTTAATAAAATTGAACTTCTGAAGACACTTATTTTTGTGTTTTCATTAATTGAAAAGTGGCCAATCTCTGATACCGAGTCATTAAAAATCCATTCAAAACAGCTTCAATATTTATTTTTGAAAATTCGTAATTTTGCATAGAAACATGTGTAGACCTGAATATTTAAACAAAATTTGCATGAGGTCTATGATAGAAACTAATAGGAAAAATACCAAATAGCGAATACTTTTATCACATGACTGTCACCATGCTTAATGCATGCATATGGGAAAAAAACGGAAAGAGAACATGACTGTGAGCCACAGTTCGCAAATAATAGTTAAATACTCTGTGCATGTCCCCAAAAAGGAATTATAATTTTATATGGAGGTACACATCTATAATTCTGAGAGTAAGACGAAGAAAAACTGAGGCATCTATCAGCCGGCATTGCTTTATTTTTATATTTCCTTTGCACAAAGAAGTACATTGTATTTCATTTGCGCCACAAACTAGAATTTTATTTGCACCAATAATTCAAAGGCTATTTAAAGTATTTCCATATTAATGTTATTTCATTTTTTAAAAATATAATCAAGATAAATATGTTAAAAATATGAAATTAATGGAACAAAAACACTCGCGGGTCTAAATTTGAGCACCTTTTTTGCGCAGCGGTATTGTAAAGGTAAATCATTCCAATGTCTCTGACATTGTCACTGATTTCATTAAACAACACACCTTCGGTGCAAATTTGAAGAAATTCTATTGTTCAGTTCTTCCTGTAAGCCGTGTTTTACACTAAAATTCTCATTTTCTTTATATTTTGTGTAAAAAATTGGCAAAATTCCACCAGTTTTTTAATTTCATTTTGTTATTTGCACGGTGACCCCCTTTTTTTATTGATTCAATTTGAAGAATGCATTAAAACACACATTCTTTGCATATTTGAAGAATTTCTGTTGTTTAGATTTTTTTCTATGTCATTTTTAAGCTTTAAATTATCATTTTTCCTATATAATCTGTATAAAATAAATGGAAAATAACTAATTTTGAGAACAGTAATAGCGGGCTTGAATGAACGGTGACCCCCATTTTTTATTGAATATTTTTGATCCATACACAAAGGACTATAAGTGTGCCAATTTACAGAAAAATCTATTGTTTCAAATTTAGACCCTCGAGCCCCCTTTATTTTGAGCAATATAAATGCCGTCTAAAATGTGAAATGATTATGCACGAGATTTCTTTATTCATGAAGTTCGTGCATGAATATAGTGGTTCCCGCAGGGTTAAAAACGACCTGCGACCTGAGGGCTTTTTAAGGGCGACTTCCGACCTACACTATAAAATCGACCTATGCCAAAAAATGACCTGCGACCTCCGCCAAAATATGCCTTTTTAAAGCGACCTTGCGACCTCAGGCCCCTTTTAAAAGCGACCTTGCGACCTGAGGGGGGTACCCTGCGAGAGCCCCAATATACCAAAAACCACATCTTTTCGTATCAAAGAGGCACACAATTTCTCAATTCTTAATACTATGAATCCATACATATTTAGATAAACAAAATATTTCGGACAACATTTTGAAGTTCCATCATTATTCCTTCTAAATATCTTGCACCTCTGAAAAAAAAGACGTTGAAAAAGACAAGAAAACTGGCGGAAATGAAGATCAATATGCTTTTAATGGCGCAAATGAAATATTGTTTATCTTAAAAAAAGGTACAAATTTTTGCGACAATAAGCACTCTTCAATGACCAAAAGCCGGCCTGAGTGGTTACCGGAAAGTAAAAAACAAATTCAACAACAAAAAATAGGAGGTGCATGTTAGTTAACATTTTAAAAGAACGATTATGTGAAACTTAAAAAAAATCATTCGATACGGGTTTTTCACTTGTCGAAAGAAAGGGAAGCCAGGACGGGCGGATGAACTTTATTGCAAAATAAAAACCTCAAGAGGTTAATCAAACGCGAACATACAAAAAACAATGACCATGTAAATGTACATACAAATGGATACAACCAAAGAGATGAACAGAACCTAATTATTCATTAACTACCAAATAAATAAGGCTAAAGCTATCATAGCTAAGTCTTTTTTTCTCTTTCTCTTTCATCTTTCTGGCTATATTCAATCTCCGATTAGACTCCAACAGATGAGCAATTAAAATTTGGGGGTTTAATTGTTTTTTTTTTTACGTTGTTTTTTTTTTTTTTTTAATTGACGGCTTTCTTATTCTCCCCTCTCATCCCTAAGTGACTGTGTTGACATCATATTCAATGCTTTGGTGTTACTTTGATTACTTACATATACGTGCATGATAGTAAAGGCACCGCTGATGGAGTTTTAATTTCCCGAGGTTAGTCCACTCCGAAATCAACACTTTTGTGTTGAAGAAGACACCAAAATTATAAAATTATCCGTGTTAAATTCAAAATTGTCAAAACCCGAAGGTTCTTTCTACCATAGACATAGGTTGCTCTTTCAATTTTGGTATATTTTATTTTCTTTGTTCTAATGCTTTTTATATCGTTTAGTGTTTAGCATTTTCATTTTGGGGTGGGGAGGGGTAGAGCGTCTCTGATGAATCTTGACTAGAAACCTGCGTCAGGCGTATCAAAATTTATTGCCTGGAACTTTCACACGTAACAAAGTAGTTGACAACGTCACTGATGCACCTTGGTTTCCGACCACCATCGGTGCATAAAGGATCATAAAGTGTTACTACTTCGGCTTCGAATGCACGCCTTTTTCATTGATAGCTTTACTATTACTTTTATCGAAGTAAAGAAGAAATATTTACCAGATTCCAGCCAGAGTAAAAAGGAAACTTGATACAAGTCAGAGAAAAGACAACAGAAAGTAAGTAAAATTTGGAAAAGCAAGGTTACATTGTCAAGAATTAAAATGTTTTTGTTCGTGTTTACCGGTTGGTCCTTTTGACACTCGAATGCCCCTTTGGTGCCACAAGTGTTTGGTGCCTCTTTGCTTCTATCTTAATTAAGGTTCATCATTACTTTTTCCTTCATGATCTTATTTTAGATATATTTTTTAAGTTTTTATTCCGATATTTATAACTGTGATTCGATGAAAGTTTGACGATCGGAACAATGAGCTAAAACGCTGGACAGCCCTTTTTCTATTTTGTATTAATCTGTTGGGTTCATTTTATAAACAATGTAAAAACAAAATTTTCAATTAAAGATAAAAATTCAAAAAACGTGTCACGGACGGACGAACGCCTAAAATGAAAAATAAGAGAAAAGATATACTCACTCAAAAAAGTTACGCAACAATACAAATTTCCCTATATATTTAAAATAAACCTACCTAATTTTATTTTTATATTGTAAAGCAATTTCTTAACCGATTTTAATGAATAAAAACCAAGAGAACGAGAAATGATTGAAATTTATTTTTATGATTTTAAAAAATCGTCACCTCACCGGTTTTTAAGATATCACTAGTACACGGCCACCAGACGGTCAAACGAGCGAAAGTCTGTTAATTTACATGTAGCATGGAGATAAATGCGCCAGAAGTCTGTTACTCGAGTTGGTCAAAGACTGTTGATAAAATGTTATCGAGAAAATACCCACAGGCAAGTTGCATTGTTTATTATTATCATTTTTATAGAATCTTATTTGTATGACAAAATGGTTGCTCGTTTTGCATTGATATACAAAATTGCGTTTTGATTGGATTTAAACGAAAGAAGAAATTTAAGAAGGCGTCTGACTCAATCGAATTTATATATGTGTACACAAACACAATATTCCGACATAACAATTTTATCATTTTCTGTTGTTTTTTTTCAGTAATTTTACACAAAATGATTGTGTTATCGTTTGTGATGTGTGAAATGGTCTCATAAGATTCTAAGCTCAAAATATTGTATGTTTTCGTGTCTTACAAATGAAGATATTGATTGTTATTGAAAATTCGGTCGGTTAATGAGTCATGTCAAATGAATTTAGGTCTGTTAACAGGTCGGTTACGAGTAAATCAATATAGATTATTGCAGCTAGCGATCTGATCTTGAAGGTTCACAAAAATCTTAGTGTTCCTAACTTCATTCTATTCCACATTACCATGTATATCTCTTTAACATGTTCCCCATTTCCACTTCTCAATACTTTATGTGAATGCTCAGGAATATATTTCCTTAATTTGTTTTCTGTTCTCTGTCTTATTCATCAAAATGCATTTGGTTTTTTTATTTTTCCAGACTAAAAAATGAAAAGAAAAAGAAATTCGAATTTTGGAAACAGAAAGTTTTTATTGAAAAAAAAAGAAAATCCTAGAATGAAAACTCTTATGACGGAATAAAATTTATAATCCTCAAAGTAAAAATATTTTTTTGCTTCCAATGTATGGTAAATACATGTACTGTTACAAGTACTATTGTCTATTAAGACCAAACATAAAAATCTCCGAGTTTCCTGTTACATGTGTGAAATAAGAATATGTCCAAAAGACATAATGCCCCATCTCGCAACATTTATTTTTTCCGCAATCACTAAAGCATCAACATGGTTGCTAAGGCACTTGTCCGTCAGATGGAATGGACTTTAACCATTCTTCTATAAGTGGCCATTCATACGGAAAATATAGGTCAATGCCAGCATCCGAAGCATGCATTGTGATAATCATCACTAGGTGCACCTACCATACCAATACGCTTGCTATGGCACTTGTCAGTAAGAAGGAATGGACTTTTACCATTCTTCTGTAAGTGGTCATTTATGCGGAAAATATAGGTCACAACCAGCATCCGAAGCATGCAGTGTGCTTAGCATCACTAGGTGCACATACCATACCAATATGTTTGATGTGGCACTTGTCAGTTAGTGGGAATAGACTTAAAAAGCGAGCATCGCAGATGCGAGCCCTACGGCATTGTGCATGTTTTGAGATGTGCCAGAAATATACTGACGATAAAACCGGAACAGGTTTACTTTTACGGAGTGAAAAAAATAATAGGCACGGAGCAAGTCAAACAATCAACCCTCTGGGCTTATAAAAAATACATCATAATCTGTAATGCAAAAATACAAACATTGAAATTCAAAAACAGTGATAAAAGCCTCATTCATCCACTTGTTTATTTTTACACACAGATTTTTATCTAAACACCATTCGGTCTTTTCCGCTGAAAAATTATTTTCCGGAAATTACCGAGCTAGCTTTTTGCAACATCGTCCCATTGAACTAGTCATACCAAATGCATGATACTGACCAAGCTTTGTTAAATTGTTTATCTAGGTAAGATAAAATAAGATAAAGAAATACATAAATTTACTGAATAAAACCTACTCATAATAATAAATAAAAGGTTCTTACCAGAAAATGAAAGAAGAGCCCCATATCTACTTGATACTTGATACTTACTTGATACTTGGTGGGTGAAAAGGATCTAGTGTCGATCCCCTCTCATCTTCAGGGTTCTCTTGAAAGAGGATAGGCTAGGTGCTTGGACTGTCGCTTCACTGAGGCTATTCCATCGGTCCACCACACGGTTACAAAAGTAAAACTTTCTGATATCTGTTCTGCTGTGTTCCTTTCTGAGTTTTAATGAATGACCTCTTAGCTCACGTATTGGATGACTGAACAGAAAGTGAGATGGTGTTTTGACCAGACCATGCAGATATTTGTAAGTTTCGACCATATCGAAGAAGTCTCTTCTAGATTTGAGAGAAGGCAGTTGTATATCAGTCTTTGACAAATCCAAGCATCTTTTCTGAATCGATTCCAGTTTGTTTATGTCGGTTTTTAACCACGGGCTCCACACTGGGGAGGCGTATTCGAGACCCGGTCTGATAATAGAAGTATACAGTGTTGTTATTTTCTTTTGAGTTAGAGATGTAAAGCATCGTTTAATAAGTCCAATTTTCTGGTTTGCTTTCATGGAAACTTTATGAATATGTGTCTGACGGTTTGAGGCTAGAGTTAATATATACTCCAAGGTCCTTTTGGGTAGTGACGCTTGATAGATACACCCCATTTAACGAGTAGAAAAAACGAACAGACTCATGTATTCTTAGCACCACACATTTCTGAGCATTGAAATTTAAAAGCCATAGTTTTGACCAGGCGGAAAAGTTGTTTAAATCTTGCTGAATTTCCTGACAATCATCTATGGAAGCTGCAGGTCCATACCGTTTTGTATCGTCTGCGAAAAGTTTGGCAGCTAGTTTTGCAAAAGAAGGAAGGTCATTTACATATAAAATAAAGAGAAGTGGACCTAATATGGATCCTTGCGGTACTCCGCTGGTTACTTCCTTCCAATCGGAACAATCCATTTCTAAGTAAAACACGTTGCTTTCTGCCGGTAAGAAAATTTCTAAGCCAATCTAAGATATATCCTCTAATGCCATAGTGTTCTAATTTAAAAAGAAGGCGTTGGTGTGGTACGGTGTCGAATGCTTTGGCAAAGTCGAGGTAAATAATGTCTTCTGGTATATTTTTATCGAATGAGAAAGTCCAGTCGTTGAGACTTTCCAAGAGTTGACTTATACAAGAACATTGTTGCTGAAAACCATGTTGGTCGCATGAAATGATGTTATTCTCTTTAACAAAATGTAACAGTTGGTCCTGAAGTAGTCGCTCAAGAAGTTTGGCTACTTGGCTAGTTAGTGTGACTGGTCTATAATTCTTACATTGGCGCCTAGATCCTGCTTTAAATATTGGTGTGATATTTCCTAACTTCCAATCCAAGGGGATAGTTCCAGTTTGAATAGAGCTGTTAAAAAGTTTACAGAGAGGCAACGCAAAGTTCGGGGTCTTCTTGAGGACATTTACATGTATATTATCTGGGCCACTAGACTTGAATAGTGTTAGGCTGGAAATCCTTTTCCTTACTTGTTCAACAGTAAATTGTGTAAAAGTAAAATGATTGTCAATTCTATCATTGCTTATAGGTATAGTATGATGTAATGGAGGCTCATCTATAAGTACAGAGCTAAAAAAGTCGTTTAAAGCCTGAGCTTTATCCTGGTCATGGTTTAAAGTATTTCCGTCGACCTCAAGCATTTCAACTGTTGAAGAAGTCTTGGTAAAGTTTCTTGTATAGTTAAAAAATCGCTTTGGATTATCTTTTAGAGAATCTACTAGTTTATCTTCATAATCAGACTTTGCCCTTTTCAAGGTATCTTGGTAATTCAGCTTACTATTAGCATAGTCCATTAAGTCACAGTTTAGTTTTCTTTGGCTATACTTTTGGAATGATTTTTGTCTTTTGTATCTAGCACGACGAACAGACTTAGCACGAATCCAAGGGGGATCAAGCTTTGCACCTTCTTTAATGATTTTGTGGGGAACATATTTGTCTACTAATGAATCATATACTCGTTTGATAGTGTCCCATTGATCTTTAACAGATTTTCCATCAAGTAATGCATTCCAATTAATATTTCCTATTTCACTATTTAAACCATCATAATCACCACGACTATATAGATAAATTTTGCGTTGTTTGTAATTAACTCTCATCTTCGGGAAGGAAATAGTGAAAGCTATGCTCTTATGGTCACTAGTACTAAAATTTTCATCAACTTTAACATTGTCGATTATATCTAGGTTTGAAGTAAGTAATAAATCTAAGATGTTGTTGCCCCTAGTCGGTTCTTCCACCATTTGATACATCGAATTTTCCTCCAGAACGTTTATAAAGATATTGTCTAGGTCGTGAGGGGAGGAGTATAAACTCCAGTTAATGTCTCTAAAATTGAAATCGCCTACTAAAATAACATTCTCATTGGTGCATGCTTTATTTATAGATTCACAAATAGACAGTACATTGGTATGCTTGCCTCTATCAGGTCTGTAAGCTGCGCCAAAGATTATATATTTGCCTGGGGTAGGATTAAGTTTGCACCATATGATTTCGGCCCTCGCATCAGCTTCATGATATTCGACAGGATTAAGATCATTTTTCACGAGGATCAAAACTCCTCCTCGACCATCGATACTGTATGTCCCTGGGTCATAAAAATCAACATTACGGTCAAGCCTAAAGATTTTATATGTATCAATATAAAATTCTGAGTCCAGTACATTGTTATCGAACCATGTTTCGCAGACTGCAATAATATCAAGCTTCTCACTTAGTATAGTGTCCTTAAATTCATTGAATTTATTATGAAGACATTGTGCATTAAAAAACTTAGCTTTTAAAGAACTGTCAACTGAAAGATTTAAACAAGAACGAACGTTAGAACTAATAACTTCAGTAACGCAACGATTTAACGTATGTACAATGGGTTTGTTAGAAGAATTCAATGACGTTCCTGGGTCCCTAAAGGGATGCCAGGCGAAGGAGATTTCTCCTGAGGTTCTGGGTGCCCTCTGATAAGGCTTGGACTAGTGATGTCAGGCGTATCATTATGTGATCTGGTATAGTCATGATCATGCAAATTTTGTCCGAATCCAGATCTAGCGTTATCTTGGTACGGATGATGGTTAGTAGGATTTCGACGATTACCCTGAGTACGACTTGTTAGCTTGGTTTATTTTTCGTTGTTTACGAATGTGTGCCTCGCGTTCTCTTTGAAGCACTGTCAAGTCAGGATTAATGTAAATGTCAGTGGTATTTAAGTGTTCACTACTAGCATTTCTCAAATTTTTTGCAAGGCCAAGGACTTTCTTTTGTTCCTGAGTTTCACTAAATTTCAGTCTAAGAAGGCGCGGACGTTCATCGTCGTTTTTCTTACCGATTCGGTGGGCTAAGACCGGCTTAATATCAGGGACACCTAGATGAGACAACAATTGCTTAGCATCGTCTATGTTGGATTTGTTAGTTTCGGGCATTCCACGGACTACTATGCTATTTTCACGTTTTTGTATTTCAAAAGGTTCATTGATGACATTGTCCAATTTATTGGCAAGAACACGAACATCTTCGGCCAGACCATGAATGACTAAACGGTTCGCTTCAATAGATGCTTCCATATCATCGGTTGAAGCTTTGTCGGCTTTACGTGCTAACTCATTCTCTATTTCAACAAATTTTGCGTCATATTTCTTCATGTATTCCGCGCAACGTTCCTCAATTTCAAAGTCTGCACGGACACATTTAATGGCAGTTTCTTTGCAGGCAAAACAAAACCAACACGCGTCTGAATGGTCTCTATAAAATGTATACTCAGATGCAGTCATTTTAAGGCAAGGCGTACAAAAATAAAGTTGACAACGGTCACATTCCATAAGGGTATCACTCTCTTGATCAAAGTTTTTATTACATAATTTACAGTTCAGATCTCTTCACTTACAGATCCCAGTATATCAAAGGAGTTTGCGGTTTTTCTACGAGGTAGCTTAGATGATGGAGAGGTTTTATTACTGACTAGATTTTGTTGTGAGCGTGCCTGAAGGTCTTTGGAATTTTGGGAGTTACCAGTTTTGGCTGAGCGTGTAACCATGTTTTTTGAACCATGTACTGATGGGGGACCCATTTCTTTCTATGTAAATGTCAGATAAAGGTTTCAGTTTGGTTATAGATCACATAGATAATGTTTTTGGACACTGATGAATCTAGATTGTCATTTTTTCACACAGGGCTATTTTTTCCACACCATCTTCAGACCGGAACCGGAAGACCTATCCTGTGGGGTTTCACTCACTTTCCTCAGTCCCGCATGATATTTTTACTTTACCGTTTTTTTCCGCCAGGTTCTTAATGTACCTTCTGTTACCAATGCTTCAAATAAAACACTGATACTCAGAAAATCTCACAAAACCTGACAGAATCTGAATGTTGTTTTGGTCTTTGGAAGAAGCGCGAAATACTCTGACAAGGAAATGACGTCACGTAATTCATAAAATGGATAATTTCGTCCCCGCTAAATGTCGTCCCAGAATGTTACTGGATTCATTATTTGCACAAATAATTGAATTTTTAATAAGTAGTTATTGATCCCAGATATTTTAACAACAACTTTCCCAAGTGCATATGATTTGGGTTGGGTGGGGTCAGACTTTGCTACTATTTAATTCCTTTTTTTTAAATTCCCTCTTTACGTTAAACTTAGCCGGTCGAGCACATGGATTTATTTTTAAAAGGTATATAGATTTTCGATGCTCGCTAAAAGGCAGGGCCTTACTCATATTAACCATTCTTCTGTACGTGGTCATTCATGCAGAAAATATAGGTCACATCCAGCATCTGAAGCATGCATTGTGCTTAGCATCACTAGATGCACCTACCATACCAATATGATTGATGTGGCATTTGTCAGTAAGTGGGAATTTGGAAATATGGGGATTTGGGACGGACAGATGAACGGACGGACGGACGAACAGACCTGAACACTATATGCCCCTCTACTTGTGTAGATGGGGCATAACAATAGAGATTGTAGGTAGGCATTATTTTTAACATTTTTGTTCTTACCTTGAGAAAATGAAGAGCATAATAAAAGTTAAACAGTGCTTAAGCAAAATATGACAATGAAAATGTTAGATTAGGCATGAAAAATAGGGTAGGTAGGGAAACAGGAAACACATGTTTTTATCTGGCCCAATATATTGGCATCCAATTACAAACACTCTAAGGTATAAGGAAAACAAGTCACATTTTCGTTTCTAACTTAATGAAGAAATCTGATAAATTACTCGCAATAAAGCACTGTATGCATAGATACGTACGCATTATATTAAAAACGAATTGGGATAATAGCACTCTTAACAGACAGTTTTTACTCTGACTTACTCTTTATCCGACATTATCTTTAGAGTTTATTGAAAACCCTGTTTTAAAAAAGACGGAATAATACAAATATCTCCAAATGTAGCCAGTATTATTATGGGATGTAAGATCAACAATTATGATACTGATATTTCCACTTTTCGGGTAAATAAATTTGAAAAACTCAGAAATTCTGTTTTTGAAGATTTTTTTTCTTCTACCTCTCCTATCGCCTTTTCATTTTATTTATAACTCCGTTGACAAAGATTTTGCTTTTTGCGTCCATTCAATCTGCTAATGATAATCATTTTGTCAGACAGTTTTTGTTTTGGCCAAAAACAAATCATTATTTCAAAAAAGTAATGATTTTGTACATAAATGACTTTTAAAACTAATATTTACTCTTAACAGTCATAGAACCGACTTGAGTAACAGACTTCTGGCGCATTTATCTCCATGCTACAGGTAAATTAACAGTCTTTCGCTCGTTTGACCGTCTGGTGGCCGTGTAGTAGAAATCAACTGTATTTTATGCGTCAACAACCTGTTTAAATCAACCATCATTTTCCGTGGAAAAACATGGGTTATGTTCTACTCGGGTTCTATCAAAAACCGTAACAGCTAGGATTTTGTCCGAATCATAAAAAAATAAACTTCACTTGTTTGCCTTTTTCTTGGTTTTTACTTTATGAAAAATGATTGAAAAACGGCTTGGGAATATCAATTCATAATAAAGTAGGTTTACTTAATACATATAGGGAAATTTTCCACTGTTGCGTAACTTTTTTGAGAGAGTATATCTCCACTCATTAGGCATATGAAATCTTTTTTATTTGAATTGTTATTTTCTTATAGCATGTTTCAACTAAATCCCTATTTGTCCGTTGATGAACTCACCATAGAGTATCTAGAGTATCTACTAAAGTCAGGCCGCATAATGACAGAGGAAGTGACCAGGGAAGCCGTAGAGTATATCAGCGGTACTGTCCATCCCATGCTACAACAAACAGCAGATGTCATAGCGGAGATGGCATATTATGCACACAATCACATGTACCAGCCTGTGGCACATTTTGCTTCGGAGACTATTTTTAGCCTGATGGCCTACTCTGCCGATGTGAGTAGCAATGTTTTGCATCGAGTCCTTCTTTTAGATAAAGTGTATTTTTTTTCCTTAAAATAGATATTCCACTATTTCTAGTCTGTTATTCTGCATTCTGAATTCTTAAGAAGCTTTTTTATCTACCCGTTTCTTTTTTCTCTCTCTTTCTTTTCTTCTCACCAATAGCCTCATACATCATGTATATATGTTACAGGTCATTTTGGAATCCAGGGCGATTCCAAATCGCCCTAGAGCATCTTGGAATTCCACACCGTCCTAGGGGAAAGTGGAATTCAAACTTACACTGGATTTTTTTTCCAGTGCAATTTGGAATGTCATGTCACTTTATCCTAGGAGAACTTGGGATATCCCGGGTTGTCCTAGTGCGATTTCGACTCGTCCTAACATCTTAGGCCGGCAACTTGGAATCGCACCAACAACTTTTCTTAGGGTGATCTGGAATCGCCCTAAGTATTAATATTGAGAAAAATAATATACTCGTGGACAAAAGGAACGTTACACCCCGTAAATTAATTACTTATTATTTATTAGCATAATTACGTCCATTAGGACCAAAGCAACATACAAATAACACATAACGCACAAGCTAAAATAAAAGTCAAATGAATAAAAACAAATGATTCATATAAGCATGTACGAATATAAAAAAAATATATACAAATTAGGAACCTGTCCGACCAGGGTCTGAAGCCCTCAGTTCTAAAGACTGTTTTATAAAGACTCCAGTGTGACAAACAAGTTCTGTATTAAAGGGGCACAATATTTTAATTAATTTAGTTTGAGTGTCCAGTCCTTCGAAAGAGGTTATGTAGTATTTTAGTTCATTCAAAAAATCCTTTCGCAAAGAGGCATTTATTTCACAATCAAAAAAGGAATGTTTTTCATCATCTAAGACTTGGCATTTTCTACATAATCTTTGTTCCCTTAAAATTCTTGTGTAGCGACCAACTTCAATGCCAAGAGAATGGTCACTTAATCTAAATTTGGTTATTAACTGTCTAAAATTACAATTTCTATGTTCAAGATACTTTTCTAAATTACAGTCTTTTTTAATTTTTCCATACCAATATAGTTTTGAAGATGTATCAAATTTGGAAATTTTTTCCAATGTGAATTTTTCATATTTTTCAAAAACTGCTTTTTTGGCTGTATCTTTGAACTTTTCTTTAATTAAGTTAAATTGGTCAGCATTTATATCCAAATCTTTTAAAATAGTATCTGCAAATGTATACCATGAATAGACTCCCTTACTATGTAAAGATTTATTAACTGTAAATGATTCATAGACTAAAGGATTTACATTATTTGAATTTAATCTGTAGTAGTATATAAGGGTTTGAATTTTTATAAATGAATATAAACCTACCAAGCTCTGATCTTGCGCCTACATTTGAAGCCGTCCTTTTTAGCCCTAATACTGCCTTACAGAATTTTGTGTGAACTTTTTCGAGGGAATTTTTCAACAAGTGATAAGAAATCACAATAATTGTTGTTTTTAACTGCTCTTTTTTCAGAATTGTAGATTGAGTTAAAAATATCCTTATACCAAATTTCAGAATTATATGTCAAGATTGGTCTAATGAGTGCATCGAAAAGTTTACAGGATAAAGTAGTAGGTACATAATTAAAATTTGACATATAGCTCCTTAACAGAAATAAAACTTTGATACCTTTTTTTGACAGCTCTTCAGAGGATGGTTTAAAATTTCCTCTGGTATTTATAATATTTCCTAAAAATTTAAAGTCTTTAACTTCACTTAATTGTTTATTGTTACATAAGAAAGGGCTGGACTCTTTGTAATAGTTTTGAAATACCATTATTTTGGTTTTATTTGTATTGACAGTTAGCTGCCATTTATTGCAATATTCAGAAAATTTATTTAAAGCATTTTGTAATCCATCATGCGATTCTGATAGTAAAACTAGATCATCTGCATAACTAAGACTTGGAACCTTAGTTTGATCCAAAGTTGGAGGAACACACGTATTATCAAATATGGAATGCAAGTCATTTATATAACAATTAAATAGGGTGGGGCTAAGGCTATCCCCCTGACGAACTCCTCTATTGATGGGGAAGAAAGCAGAATGTTCATTCCCAATTTTTAGTGATGATTCACATAAATGGTACATGTTTTTTAAAGTGTTGTAAAATTTCCCCCCAACCTTGTCACCTATCAATTTATATAATAAACCTTTATGCCATACAGAGTCAAATGCCCCCTTCAGATCCACAAAACATGCAAATAACTTCTTCTGTTTTTTTTAAATATTTAGTAACAAGAGTTTTTAGAATAAATAGACCATCTGATGTTCTGTGATTAGAACGGAATCCAAATTATGTCAATCAGAAGCATTACAAATTTTCGCGCTGGAAAAAATCCAGTGTAAGTTGGAATTCCACTTCCCCCTAAGACGATGTGGAATTCCAAGATGCCCTAGGACGATTTGGAATCGCACTGGACTCCAGGATGCCCTGTAACATATATATACATATATACAAGCCTTGACTGGATCTTTACAAAGCTTTTTTCTCTATCTATTTCTTCAGTCTTTTCTTCTGTCTATCTCTCTTTCTTTTCGTCTCTCCTATAGATTATCGCTGACTTTAGCTGTGTTCAACTTGTTTGTATAGCTGTCCTGGTTTATCTGTTCTTTGGAATGAAAAGAGCAATCAACACCACCAGAGGAATAAAGAAAGGTGTGGATTTCTTCTGAAATTAATGTATTAAATGTGTCACATCGACGCGCTTTGGGATTTTTTTTATTAAGAAATAGAAACGAGTATTTATAACAAAACACCCAAAACACGACCATCTAACTTTTGATCCTAATCGGTAAAGAATTTCTCGTCCTTCTTCTCGTTAGCCTTTCCATGATTTTGAATCTTTCCAATTCATACATAATTAAACATGGCTTATACTATTCCTAATCATAAAGCACGGGGAATAAGCGGCATGCCATGCAATGGTAAACGCACGGAAATGTAAACGCTGTCCAATCAAGCATACGGTGTATCAGTTAATAAAAGCAATGGTAGACAATATAGAACTTTAACTTAGCCTCCCTTGAAGAGCAGTCCAGCAAGCCAACTAAAATTGTTATATTCAGATGTTCTTAAGAAGTTAACTGTAATTTTAAATTTTATTTTCAGATATTAAAATATACAGTGCCATTATAAAACACTCCAAATGGCAATTGGATTCTGCACAGCCGGACATGGAAGGTCAGTTTTGTTTTTGTTTCTTTTCTCTGTTTACTTCAAGACAACTTTAGATCAAGAAATACAAGTTTGCATTTGCATTTCAATGTAATTTTACTCAAGTTCATTCTCGACAAAGGCCTCATTACAAAACGAGAATACTGGCAATGCTAAACGCACGGAAATGTAAACGCAGTCCAACAAATACAAGCCGAAAAGCCGATTTTAATGTCAATTTTCCTCGCGTGTCTTCTCTACCACAGGTCTCATTATACCACGGGGTTGTTGGCAATGTAAAACGCTCGGAAATGTAAACGCAGTTCAATAAATAAAATGTTGTATTAAATCGCCTTTTATTTATTGGACTGCGTTAACAATGCCGTGCACTAAACATTGCCAGTAATCCCTTTTGGATATCCTGTTTCTTTCTTTTAAACGCACCAGAGGTGCATACATACATCTAATGGTATTGAAAAAAAACAACCAGAGAGAACTTTTAAGATAATTAATATTCTAACTATATTTCTATATTTATTTTGATTTTAAACGTTGTAAAACCCCAAGAAAGACTTGGACTTTCATACCAAAAGTTAAACTACAGTACTTACGTACTTCGTTTTAGTAAAATGTGCTATTTTGTATTTATTATCAAATTCAGAAATCACTGCACGCCTAGTTAAAAACCGGGACACAAGGATTCCCGAGACTATACGGCACATGGAGCGGCTTTATCGGGTGTTAGATGATAGAAACGGTCTCCGTTATAAGGTCTGCGATGGTCTGGAATTCTGGGGCCCGGTTGTCATGGCAGAGGAGAGAAAACTTGCCAGTTATAATAAAATCCAGAATGGTGGCTCCAAACTTGAAAGAGTAGAAGAAATAAGACGTTTTGGCTGCCATGTCGGTAAGTTAATAATCTGTTAATCCTATGGCTTTTTTCATATTTTCATATCTTTTGGGTGTAGGGGGTTGGGATGGGTTGTGACCCCTTTTTGATATAGAAAAACTGTCGTTACAATTTGTTGACTGAATTTATTGAAAAACATGATTAAAATCGAAAAATAAACCTTATACAGCAATTTTGACAAAACACCCATTTTGACCCTTTTGGCCTTTTCTAGAACAGTAGGAACCACAATAGAAAATAATGATATGTGGAATAAGTGTACGCGACACAGCCCACAATCAAGCGGCAATTCAGAAAAACCACAGTGGACAACCGCCAGCAGCCTTCAACGAGGCGCTGCTCGCGGTTCTGCATTTGCCAATGGTCTAAATAAAATGCATATACATGTAATTCAAATCCAGTCACAGATAGACCTCCTTCTTAAACAAGGAACAGAAAACATCAAAAAGAAAAGTACAAACGAAAGCTTTGTCAATGATACATGGCTTAGAGCAGGCACATATAAAATGTGGCGGGGTTAAACTAGTTTTTTGGGCCCAACCTTCCCACTATCAATATTCCCAGACAAAGCACAAAAACTAAACACACATTAAAATCAAATCGATCAAAGTCCAATACCACAAGAGAGAACCTTAGACAAAAGACAACAAGAACAATCGAAAGGACAGTGAAGGAATTCTCTGTAGAACACTCGCTGTTACTGACAGTTAGCTGAGAATCATCAATCGATTGATGTAAAAAAAAACATATCGATTTTAAATCGACACAACACTTCAAACAATAATGATTTGGTGAAGTGCCATCACACAAAACCGACATGCTTGATCGCTATAATGCTTAAAAATTACAAAATACTAAAAACGCTAATGGAAGTTTTTAAGTAAGTATCAAGTTATCAATACCGGGTATTTTTGCCAAAAAAAACTTACTAAATTCAAAGATTTAACATAAATATTCAATTTATATCCTTTCCGTAATAAATTTTGAAGCAAATTTTTCATTTCAAATGGATTGATTCTAAACTTGTGAGCTTTATAAAAAAACATTACCATAAAATTCAGGATGTGATATTCCTTTTACTATCAGAAAACGACGTGTACAATTAAATTTTTCAATAAGGGAAGAATTTAGAAAAAGATTTTACTAATTTGTGGTATCGATAACCTTAATATTTTT
This sequence comes from Arcuatula senhousia, assembly GCA_963971305.1. NCBI lineage: Eukaryota > Metazoa > Mollusca > Bivalvia > Mytilida > Mytilidae > Arcuatula > Arcuatula senhousia. Next base: position 51,008,432 of record OZ020306.1, read on the forward strand.
TCAGTAATAAAACGGTTTTTATTATTAAAATCAGAAAACACCACTGCAGATCCGAGCATATCTTACTAACTGTGAAATGTAAACCCCGTATGACGGCGCTAGTGGAACATCTCCTTCAACCTCAAATACAATACCAACCTCTTTTAGTTGCTAAAACATCATTTCAACAACGGTCACCCAAAAAATAACTTACCACACGGAAACCAAAGTGATCACAGATGACGACGACATCAACAACGACATTGCAATAACATCATACGATCGAAACCAAAGTGATCACAGACGACGAAGACATCAACAACGACATTGCAATAACATTATACGATCGCAAGAGAAGCATGTGGAGTTATGGAGTTTTATATGTTAATATTTTATAGATATGATGAATGCATTCATAGAGAAGACGTTTGCCGTTTAGCAATAAAAACACCCCTGTAAAGTAAATTTTGTATTTGTACAGACCTAATCAAAGATCTCAAATCAGAGATCTCAAATGGGCTAGCTTGTACTTCAGTGATATGTGTCAATGCCAAAACTTTTTGTTATCTTGTTTTTATCATCTGTTTTTAGACATTGAATTGGCCAGGATCAAGAAAAAGCTGGAAAGCATTAGAGATGGTCTTAGAGGAGAAACAGCAAAGATGTGCCAGATGGATAGAGGTGACATTAACATTGAAGGAATAAAGCCAAGTGATAATATTGTTGCTGTTCTAGAATCTGAGCTACCAAGAAAAACTTCCAACTGGGCTGATGAGATCAGTTTCGAGGAGGCGTCGGCCAACATGAACTGGGACGAGAAATTGGTTTTTGAAGATGAAATCGTTGCTGTCCAAGATCTGGAGCGACCAAGAAGAACGTCCAGCTGGGCTGACGATATCAGCTTTGAAGAAGCCTCTGCGTCCATGAACTGGGACGAACAGCTCGTTTTCGACGATGAAGTCCCTGTTGTCCCAGTAATGGAAGTACCAATAAAAGTTACGAGCTGGGCAGACGATATCAGCTTCGAGGATGCATCTGCCACCATGAATTGGGACGAACAGCTCGTTTTCGACGATGAAGTCCCTGTTGTCCCAGTACTGGAAGTACCAATAAAAGTTACGAGCTGGGCAGACGATATCAGCTTTGAAGAAGCCTCTGCGTCCATGAATTGGGACGAACAGCTCGTTTTCGACGATGAAGTCCCTGTTGTCCCAGTAATGAAAGTACCAATAAAAGTTACGAGCTGGGCAGACGATATCAGCTTCGAGGATGCATCTGCCACCATGAATTGGGGCGAACAGCTCGTTTTCGACGATGAAGTCCCTGTTGTTCCAGTAATGGAAGTACCAATAAAAGTTACGAGCTGGGCAGACGATATCAGCTTTGAAGAAGCCTCTGCGTCCATGAATTGGGACGAACAGCTCGTTTTCGACGATGAAGTCCCTGTTGTCCCAGTAATGGAAGTACCAATAAAAGTTACGAGCTGGGCAGACGATATCAGCTTCGAGGATGCATCTGCCACCATGAATTGGGACGAGCAGCTCGTTTTCGACGATGAAGTCCCTGTTGTTCCAGTAATGGAAGTACCAATAAAAGTTACGAGCTGGGCAGACGATATCAGCTTTAAAGAAGCCTCTGCGTCCATGAATTGGGACGAACAGCTCGTTTTCGACGATGAAGTCATGCTGTCCCAGTAATGGAAGTACCAATAAAAGTTACGAGCTGGGCAGACGATATCAGCTTCGAGGATGCATCTGCCACCATGAATTGGGACGAGCAGCTCGTTTTCGACGATGAAGTCCCTGTTGTTCCAGTAATGGAAGTACCAATAAAAGTTACGAGCTGGGCAGACGATATCAGCTTCGAGGATGCATCTGCCACAATATATTGGTATGAAAAACTCGTGTTTGACAATTAAAGGTATTAAAGGATATGGTACTAAAATGATTCAATAATAATTGAAATTAAAATAATCATTTATATTATTCCTGTTGTATGTTTTATCTATCTTTACTAGAATAACCTGGGAGTTCCGGCAAGATTGTCCGAATAAACTCAATGAATATAAATTAACATGGGATAGTTAAGTTATTTTTTGATAGATTTATTTTTAGGAAAAGTAAAGTAATGAATATATTGTTTATGTCATTTAGATTTTTTAATCTTAAGGGGTCTTATAACACGCATTAAAAGGCTTGAAGACTGCACCGGATAAATATTTGTTTTTTTTCATATTTTCAGGAAACAGACCATGGCATAGGTTAGAAAGAGATGAAAGATGAAATATAATTGCCAAAAACTATACTTCAGCAATATTTTCAATTATTTTCTAAAACGAAGTTTTGTTATGTTTGCTCTGAATTTATTTTAACTTATTTGTTTAGTTTTTGTTCAGATACAGTAATATAGTTGTCTGATGTTTTCAAACTTTGATTTGGTCAAAGAATACCCCTACTGGTACTCTCTCCATCATGTTTTTTCTTTGTTATTGTTAATATGCATTTAAGTTCAAGTATTTTACTTGATTGTTCTGTTTTGAAAATAGATACAGTAATAAAAATATTTTATGTTTTCTGAACTTTTCATTTTGTAACACAACACCACTAAATGGTACTCTTTTATAATTTTTTTTTCAATATTTTTGTTTATATGCATTTTTAAAGTGCTATTCTCTGTAAGAATCAGGAAATAAGTGAATCATGATTTAAAAAAACACACAAGTTTGATTTCAAAATACTGTTCAAATTGCAAAAAAAGTAACAAAAAAATGCATTGACACTACTCAAAAGTGTCAGAAATTTGATAAATATTTTGGCTGAAATGCATGAAAAATTTGGATCTAAGGGAGATAACTCGTGTCAAGTCATACTAAATCCCTATCATTTTAACAGAAAATTTTCTCAATCCTCTGACACTGGAGATGACAACTAATAATTGTTTCTTCATTAGAAGGCTATTTTGAATGACAATGCATTGTCAAAACTGTGTGTTTTTAAAATCATGATTCAAACATTTTCGATTTTGCTTGATTCTTACAGAGAACTGCACTTAAAAACCCGACTCTAAGATGGATTTTTGAAACTCTTTGCTTTATCTCCGGTTGCTGTAGAGGTAAAATAGTTCTCGCAGCGTCACAGACATTTTTACTTTGGTCTTCCTTGAAAAGATTGCAAATTTCGCCTGAAAAAAAAATTACAGAACCATAAATGAAGGAAAGAAATTTCTCCAAACAAAGGTATTAGAAAAACAACAAGAGGCTCCCAGGAGCCTGAATCGCTCACCTGGTCTTGATGTCAACCCTATGAAGACTTTTGTATAGCTTAATGAGCTGAATGTTTAAGCAAGAAAAAGCTTTTCTCAATCTTCAATAGTCTTCATTCTGTAGGCCAAAAACACTATTTTGTCCCTTTAAAGGGCTGTAACCCCTATAAGCGGTCATCTGACAACTTCAAACCTATGGAGATTTTTGTAGAGCTTAATGAGCTGAATATTTAAGTAAGCAACAGCTTTTCTCAATCTGCAATAGTTTTCATTCTATAAGCCAAAAACATGGAAAAAAAAACGCTATTTTTCACCATTAAGGGGCTTTAACCCCTATAAGGGATCATCTTACAACTTTGACCAAATGGAAACTTTTGTAGAACTTTTGATACTGAAGCAGTAAGGTGGCATCAGATTTCATCTATCTCTTATAATTTTTGATTTACAAGCCAAAAGCAGTAGTCTGACCCCCTGGTATATTTTTAGTAACGGCAGCCATGTTTTTTGATGGATCAAAAATTGAAACACAAGTTTGGTGCAGGACACCCTAAGGATCATTCATACAAAGTTTCATTAAATTCTGTTCAGTAGTTTCAGAGGAGAAGATTTTTGAAAAATTGTTAACGGACGACAGACGACGACGGACGCCTAATGATGGCAATAGCTCACATGGACCTTTGGTCCAGGCAAGCTAATAAAAAGTCATAAGCCTAGAACCAAAGGTGACATGTAAACAAAGACATTTTTTGGTAACACAATTCTGAAGATCAACGCATAGTTTTAGAGATGTTAAGACTGCGAAAGTGCTCGTTCCAGTTAAACCCGACCCGGCTTATTGTCCATTGTGAATTTTCTGAATTGCCGCTTGATTGTGGGCTGTGTCGCGTACACTTATTCCACATCTCATTATTTTCTATTATGAAGTTAGCTTATAAACTGAGCTTTTGGGGTATCCGCGAATGATCTTCACGTCTGACACAGGGTTATGAGGATCCTCAGTCGTTGTCTAGATCTACACTATTATAATCTTACAGATCTGAGAAACAAAAACGGGATTTCTAGATCTCAGACGAATGGTTTTCATGGAAAATTTGTGTTATATCGTCTTAACCTACACAGGTTCAACTTACCCTTTCGGAGCACCTGTGTGTTTTATTGTTGTGTGTTTTGATAGTGTTGTTTTTCATGTATACTGATTTTGTAATGGCTTTTCGGACTTGAGCTCAATTTGTCGTTTTGACTTACACAGGTTCAACTTACCCTTTCGGAGCACATGTGTGTTTTATTGTTGTGTGTTTTGATAGTGTTGTTTTCATGTATACTGATTTTGTAATGGCTTTTCGGACTTGAGCTCAATTTGTACTCCTTTGCTTTATAAAAATAAATTTTAATGATATTTACGAGCTCGTATGATCGAAAAAAATATTATGATGCATGTTCAACCTGATAAGCTCTCAAAGATAAGGTTCGTGGTTCGATCCTCGTCCGGGGTGAAAATTTCATGAACCAATTTTCCGACTCTCTCTTGACACCATTTGCGAGGATGGTCTCAAGGAACGATGCTAGTCCTTCGGAAGGGACGAAAAAAGGTTGTCCCGTGTATGTGGAGAGCAATACCCCATGCACGTTAAAGACCCCTTTGTAGAGTTCGATAAGAGTAGGCTCAATGGGGGCCGCTGCAAAGGCCACACTCGCAAGCTGCTAGCTGGAGAGGGATTTACATAAGCATTAAGCTTGTTTCCCAATCCAGGATAAATAAATATGTTTAAACTAAAGATAAAGTTACTAAATTGGTATATCTTCTAACATGAACTAACATATTTGGATGTATTTATAGTTAGTATATGAATTTCATTTCTACAAATATGGTTACATCCCTAGCGGTTATGATAGAGTTGTGTCGGAGATGCTATTCTATTTCTTCAGTCTTTTCTTCTGTCTATCTCTCTTTCTTTTCGTCTCTCCTATAGATTATCGCTGACTTTAGCTGTGTTCAACTTGTTTGTACAGCTGTCCTGGTTTATCTGTTCTTTGGAATGAAAAGAGCAATCAACACAACTAGGGGCATTAAGAAAGGTGGGTTCTCATTGACGCGCTTTGATTTTCAACAAAGACTGTCAGAGATAAGGAATAGGAAAGAGTATAACAACTACAAAATAAAACACCCAACCCTTATAAGCCTAATCCGTGGACAACCCATTTTAATAAATATTGTGTAGAATAGGCATTTGTACATGTAATAGGTAATGGAGCTGATTCTTCAATCCACTTTGATCTTTTCTCCTACATTTTTCTTTCTCTCGTCTATGGAGCTAATTCTTTAACAAAGTTTGATCTTTTCTCCTACATTTTTCTTTCTCTCGTCTATGGAGCTAATTCTTTAACAAAGTTTGATCTTTACTCCTACAGTTTTCTTTATCTCGTCTATCATGTCTATGGAGCTTATTCTTTAACAAAGTTTGATCTTAACTCCTACATTTTTCTTTCTCTCGTCTATGGAGCTAATTCTTTAACAAAGTTTTATCTTTACTCCACTAATGTTTCTCCGTCTCTCTCTTTAATCTTCCCAATTCATTCATAACTTTCACTCCACGTATACTTTTCCTGATCATAAAATGGCGTAAAAAACAACTAGAGTTGCCTAGCTAATACACTACTATTAAAGTGATTTGTTTTAGATATCAAGATATACAGATAATACAGTGCCATTATAAAACACTCCAAATGGCAGTACGATTCTGCTATACCAGATATGGAAGGTATGTTTTGTTTGTTTGCTATTCTCCGATTTCTTCCTAAAATAATTTATTAGCAACACTTTAAGCCTTTCACGCCTTCTCTAGTGTTCGCCTCCCAATCACTGTCTTACAAAACTTAATTATTTTCGTGAATATTTTCGTCAAATGATTATCAAATAAAGCTTCTGAAATGTGGAAAGAAATATAAATACATTGAATGATCATAATTTTCTGAATACTAGTATTATAATATTTCGACAATTTTCATTTCTTTATAAACAATAAAGACTGTAGAAAGATTCAAACTTTTATACCACAGTTTAACCTTCTAAGGGTTCTTTCTGTAGGATAAAACAAAAATATTTCAAAAAATGTATGGACTGGTCTAGAACCATACTTTTTGTCTTAAATTCTGGATGGACTCACTATTCAAGCATTTCTTAATCTGAATTGAGTCGTTCTTGTCTTCATTTAATGTTTTACACAATGAGTATCAAATAAAGCTTATAAAATGTGGAAAGAAATATAAATACATTGAATGATCATAATTTTCTGAATAATAGTATATTTCGACAATTTTCATTTCTTTATAAACAATAAAGACTGTAGAAAGATTCAAACTTTTATACCACAGTTTTAACCTTCTAAGGGTTCTTTCTGTAGGATAAAACAAAAATATTTCGACAATTTTCATTTTTTTTATAAACAATTAAGACTGTAGCAAGATTCAAACTTTTATACCACAGTTTAACCATCTAAGGCTTCTTTCTACAGGATAAAACCCCAAAAAATTATTAAACAAAAGCATTGCATTTAGAGATTTTATTCGTTTCTAAATTCAGAAATCATTGCCCGCCTAGTCAAAAACCAAGACACGAGAATTCCAGACACAATACACCACATGGAGCGCTTGTACAGAGTACTTGATGACAGAAACGGGCTTCGGTACAAGGTCTGCGATGATCTGGAATTTTGGGGCCCGGTTGTCATGACAGAGTAGAGAAAACTTGCCAGATATAATAAAATCCAGAATGTTGGTGCCAAACAAGAAAGAGTAGAAGAAATAAGACGTTTTTTTGCTGCCATGTCGGTAAGATGATTTTTTTTTTGTTTAATCCTGTGAAATTTATGTGGGTCTTATATGACATTAAACAACACTTTAATTACTATAATCATTCAATAATCGTGTAGGTTTAGTTTCCTTCCCCCAAAAATATCAGGTTAGTTATGTACAATTGATACACAGTGAGCATGTTCACTTTTCAACCGACCTAGTCGGAATTCTACTAAACTGGTCAGAAAATCGGGAATCTCAACCGGACTTGCTCGTTATGTACTTTATGTGTTTTAAAACTGTTTATGTCATTTACTTTATATCAACAGTTATCATATTTTTGTAGATATTGAATTAGCCAGGATAAAATAAAGTTTGAACAGTATTAAACATGGCAAAGAAGAAAATGTCAAGATTAACCAGGACGGAGGTGACATTATCAGTGAAAAAATGAAGCTTGGTGATGAAATCGCTGCGTACCCAAAACAAGAGCTTACAAACACCGCCAACTGGGCAGAAGAAGTAGACTTCGAAGAGGCCTCTGCTACCATGGACTGGCAAAGAAGGCTGGTAATTGATGATGACATCATTGATGTCTCCGAACAAGCTCCCAGAGAAAAACAAGCAACTGGGCAGAAGAAGTAGACTTCGAAGAGGCCTCTGCTACCAAGGACTGGCAAAGAAGGCTGGTATTTGATGATGACATCATTGATGTCTCCGAACAATCTCTGCAGAGAAAAACAAGCACCTGGGCAGAAGAAGTAGACTTCGAAGAGGCCTCTGCTACCATGGACTGGCAAAGAAGGCTGGTATTTGATGATGACATCATTGATGTCTCCGAACAAGCTCCGCAGAGAAAAACAACCAACTGAGGTTGACTTTGAAGAAGCTTCTGCCTCAATGAATTGGGATGACGATTTAAGGTAAAAATTGTGATCAAGTTATATGTGTGCAATTTTTCCTACCATTTTTGTTTTTCTTCAAGTGATGTTGTGGATTTTTACGCAATTAAAACGGAAGTACTAGAGGTCTTAATCCAAGGGTCTTAATCATCCCCATGTAGGTTCCGGGTGGCGGATAGGCCTGCAGCAGCTTTAAACTTGTAGGTAAAGGTCCACTTAAGAGCGCTCAAAAAACCTGACATCGGATCAGGCCGCTTTGCCCACAAAGAGACTGGGATGTTTGCCCCAGATGATTAGATGGGGCACCCCTGTCATTATTAATGCCGGGTCGTCAGGCTTTAATTAGGAAAACCTTACTGCAAATCATAGTCAAGCACTATGTTGAGAGAAATCCCACGCATGTCGCTGCTTCATGTCTGAGTTTAAAAAAGGAAGTTTGTGATCGAAAAAGATCTCGACAAGAGTAGGACCCCTAGGATCCCCATGCAGGTGGCTAAATTGCACTCTTTGCCCACCGCTCCTTTTTCCAGTGGTAGACAAAACTCTTTTCCCCGATTGGCCTTTTGTCCCCATTTTCTCCACTACATCATCATTTCATGTTCATCGTATCACTTATTTCATGTTCATCTCCCGGATATAGCCGATATCGCCCTGCTTGGTATCAAAGCAATAACTGAATAATTATAGATTAACATTTTTAGATTTGTGCTTTTTGACATCGTTGCTTTGAAATAAGTAAATAGATAAATAAATACTCATTGTATTCTTGTTGGTTTGTATTTGGATGTCATTCTATAAAGTAGAAAAAAAAATAAACATCTTTAAAGTAAAATAAGCTTAGGCTTTACCTTTTTGTTTTTGTAGGAAGCATACCCAAATAATATGGAAAGAGAGAGAGAGAGAAAGAACAGAGAAAAAACTTCAATTACAGAAAACTATGTCAATTTCATTTGTATTTAGTTCTTGTTCATCTTATTCTATTGTTATGTTAAATATATGTTATTTCATGTTTTCTTAATTTTAGCCTTTTTTTTAAATATATAATATTTCAAAATTACACTCTATTCAATATTATAGAAATTATAATATTACAATCTTCAAAATTGCAATTACAATTACAATCTACAGTATTACAACACTACCAATCCCTACAAAGTGCGACACGATAAATTTGTTTTTGCGTGACAACAGTAAGGTTTTTGCTGATCTCCTAAATGCATTGTGGGAAAAACAGAGGAAAATTAAGACGATATTGACTTTTTCAAGGTCAGTTTAGTTTATGGACTAATTGATTTGTAAAAAATATGTCAAGTGCTTTTAAAAATGTACCGAACATATACTTAATGAATATTGACACAATTCAAAGTCATTTAATTGTCAAAATTAAACGTTGTTATCATTTTCAAAAATATCGTTATTTCGTGAAAAAACAATTGTTAAAATGAACAAAAAAAGTTTTTGTGACTCTTTTGTCAAATCTGAAACGTTTAGCGTCTTTCTTACAAATAGTTATAAAGATACCTTGAAGTAATTTACATTTTCCTCCAAACACGTTACGGTTTTTTCGTGAATACTGTAAGGTTTGTTCGGGAACCTGTGACGGTTTTTGAGTGACACAGCTTAAGACTGGGACGGTTTCCTCCTTATAATTAGGTTTTTACCTACGTCGCCAAATGAGTAAGCATGTGTAGTAATCGGGTCACTCCGTCCTTCTATATGTCCGTCCGTCTCTGTCCGTCCGTCCGTCGCACTGTATGAGTCCTTGTCTTGTGTAATCAGAACCTGAAAGCTAAACTGGATCTTTTTGAAATATTACACAGTGATCACAGATATATTGAAGATGTGCACCTCTCCTTATGGTTCATTTTATTATTCTGATAAGAAATAAGGGGCCCAAAATTGACCAAAAACCGATATTTTTAATTAGTTTCCAACATTACTTTTGATGTGGTTTATTAAATGCTATGAAACTCTACAGTGATGTCACTTGCCATGAAAGAAAGGGTAGGGTTGATTTTGGGTGTCCCCTCTTTTTTTCGTTTAGAAATTAGGGGCAAAAAGAGGGGTAAAATCGTTTAGAAATTAGGACCAAAGGGGTAAAAATCAATTATGTCCCTATCAAATATTTTCCCTTCGGAGAAAACGATTTAAAAAAAACGAAAAATACACACCCACCGCTAACCGTTTTATTACTGACCAAGAATTCAGCTGTCCCTAGATTTTTTTTGGAAAGAACAACAATGACCTCAATATAATTTTTACAAAAATCGATAGTACGCCCTTTAACTTTTACACTAAAACAAAATCCATGAATGCTTTTGAAATTATATTAATTTATGTTTATTATATACTTATATCTTAAATATTTAAACATTTTCAATCTTTAGGTTAACGAGGACACCTGTCATGTGACCAAAAACAGCTAAAATGCAAAAAAAAACAAGTGCAAATGTCACAAATACCTCAAAACTTGTGTTAAATAGTTTCATTTAATAAAACTGTATCAAAAAATTTTTTTTATATAAATAAAACAACCATTCCTTCATAAATAAAATTTTCAAATAAAACAAGGGAGATAATCCACTTGAAAAATGACCAAAAAAAATTACAAAGATTTGTATTGTAGACAAAAAAGTAAGCTGGTGACCCCCATTTTTTATTGTTTTATTTCAAAATATATTGTATTTCATTGATTTTTATCAAATGAAATAAAATTTAAATTCGTGGATTTTTTCTGAGACAATATTTTGTGCTAATTATTTGGCCTTTCCTATATAATCTATAGTAATTTGGGAAAACTTTGAGTCTAAATTTTGGGAAAACAAGCCTGGAAAGGGGGTCTAATATTTTTACACAAGACAAAGTAGATACCTTATACTAATATATAAAAAAAAATTGGACATTTTAAATTCGGCATTATTTTTGGGGTCCGGTGTCCTCACTAACCATAAACTAATATTTTAAGCCCCCGTGCGGGTTCCTGGTGGCGAATAAGCATGTAGCAGCGCGGTAAAGGGCCACTTACAGTTGAGGCCAGCTCTAACATCTCTTTAGAACTGTCAGAAATAGTCAGGAATCTGCTCTAATTCTGTTCTGCTGACAGTTCTATATAAATCGACTGTACAACATTTGAATACTATTCTTGTACAGATTTTTATATATGTTGCACAATTTCGTTATAAAACAGTTAAATACCAATTTATCAGTCTGTAGTTCATTTATGTAATGAAAAAAAACAACCAAAAGCTCCATAATTGTATTTTCAATGCCAATTTAAAGCAAAAAAAAAATAAAGTTTAACCCGAAAAAACCGTTGCTTCGTTCATCGAAAACCGTCGCCTACACACTAAAAAACCTTATATAGCAAAAGGTAACACACGAAGAAACCTTACCAAAATAAACTATTTTGGTTGGCATTTTTGTTCTTTTGCTTTGTGACAGAAGACTGATTTCAAGTCATGAGTTTTGGCAAATAAGTAAAGTCTATATAGGTATAGATAAACTTACAATAAGGTGAGGTTCCTTAAAGGTAGAAAAACAAGGCTTACAAGATGGAAATCTTATATTTCTTCTTCTTTATTAAATTTTTTTATTTTAAAAAAATATACCTAGAGATTCGTTAGAATACAGGTTTAAATGTCAACACTTTTTAAAGACCTATTTCGTTAATTCAGACACTGATGATAGATACGTTTTCATTTTTGTCGTATGTAAAATTTACCTATCACCGCAAAAACCTTACTGTTGTCACGCAAAAACATTTTTTCGTGTCGCACTTTGTAGGGATTGACTACATTACAAAGTAAATACAAGGTGTACAACGTTTTATTCTCGTTTCCATTCGACATTGTTAAGGAACACACTAGTCAAGATTTGAACAGAATTACTTAAGTCGGAATACATGTAGAACCTAAAAAAGAATATAAAGGTCTTAACAAAATTACCGATCTTGGAGGATCAATCTCAATGTCCAAGAGAAAAGACAAAACATGAAAGACATACCGAAAAAAATATAGATCGTAATGGTTCTGACTTGGTACAGGCATTTCAAATGAAATGGGGGGTTAAACTAAACCTACCTCTTCCATTGCAATCTTAGGGTCCGGGAGTCACACAAAGCACAACACAACACGGTTGTTAAGACATAAAAGGGACAATAAGGTGATAATATCAGTCCAACAATCAGCCAAACACTCATCAAAACAATCACTAACCATAATGGCATTACGTGCACCATAATTTTGAATTTTTCCACCAGTGGCTGATAACGAAGGAAGATTTTTTAGGGACCATATGAGACGTTTTTTCTCGTAACTCTAACAGTCGGCCATGGAGACAGAGGTGTCAGATAAAGAATTAGAAAAAAATGCACAAGCCCTGAAACAAACAGAAATACACAAAACACAGCACAGAGGGACTATCAGAATAGAACTAGAAAAAAAAACTTAGAGGTGGTATTATTTAAAAAATTCACGCCGGAACTGTGAACTTAAATTGCACTACCGGACAATGAAATTTCTTTATCAGTATCTGGCAAGTCTTTCACGGGAACATGCAGTAGAGCTCTCTGCTCTTACGAGGACTTTGTGCTCGCTTAAAAAAAAACAAGAGGCTCCCAGGAGCCTGAATCGTTCACCTGATCCTTAAGCCATAAGGGTCTCTTATAAGAGGTCATAAGACGACGTCGACCCAATGGAGACTTTTGTAGAGCTAACTGAGCAAGGTTTAAGCAAGCAACAGCTTTTCTCTATCTGCAATAGGTTTCATTCTATAGGGCAACAATATGAAAAAAAAACTATTTTTGACCTTTAAAGGACCATAACCCCTATAAGGGGGTCATCGGACAGCTTTGACCAAATGGAAACTTCTGTAGAGCTTTAGATGCTTGAGAAGGAGGGTTGCATAAGATTTCTCTATCTCTTACACTTTCTGATTTACAGGCCAAAAACAGTTGTCTGATCCTCTTGGTCTATTTTTAGCAAAGGTGGCCATGTTTTATGACGGATCAAAATCGAAACACAATTTTTGTGCAGGACACCCTAAGGATCAATAATACCAAGTTTCATTAAATTCTGTTCAGTAGTTTCAGAGGAGAAGATTTTTGAAAAATTGTCAAAAGACGACAGACGACGACGACGGAGGCCAAGTGATGGCAATAGCTCACCTGGACTGCAAACACATTAAACAACCAAACTATATTGATTCAGTTATCATTAGACCAAGGTCAACAATTCAAACAGTTCTACGAAAATTGATTTACATTAAACTAAAATGCAATATATTTTTGAAGTCGAAGCACCATATGAAACAAAATGTTGATAGACAGGAACAAGCCCTTGTTGCCCGGAGTCATTTTCTTTTTGTGTTTTTGAAATTGTCGCATTTTGTTTTCGACTTGTTGTTAAGAGCAAAATGCAAACTTCATTGGAAAGGCCAAGTGATTCATCATATTGAATTTAGAACAAAACATATTCATAATAGTCGCGAGAAAACTGTAAATGCCCTCTTAACGGTTGAGAAATAGACTAAATTTTGATGCTTCAAGTTTTTTAACTCAAAATGTACGCAAAACACCTTAGCAGAAAGACAGAATATCTTATTATTATATTTTGATGTCATTTAAGGGGTTTTGGCATGCCCCCCCCCTCCTTCACACTCCCTATGGTACAAAGTGATTCATCTTATCATAAGAGGTACTAGAAAAACTGTGAGCCGCAGCTCACAAATAAATACCCCCCACCCCCAAAAAAAAATTAATCAGATAAAATTTTAGAATAGGAGATGCACATCTACAGTATGTCATAAAGATTGTGTGTAAGTTTCATGAAAATCCATCAAGGGGTCTAGGAGGATTTGCAAATAACAGATGGGCACCCCCATGTAGTCGAATGGCTGAGTCCATGTATTGCTATGGGAAACCCCAAAATCATTCTGATCAAACTTTCAAAAATAAGGTGCACATTTATATTATGTTACAAAGATTGTGTAAAAATTTCAAGACAATCCATCAAGGGGTTTAGGATTAGTTGTGGATAAGAGATGGGTACCCCCATGTAGTCGGATGGCTAAGTCCATGTTTTGCTATGGGGAACCCCAAAAATCGTTCTGATCAAATTTCAAAATAATAGGTGCACATCTACATAATGTCATAAAGATTGTGTGTAAGTTTCATGAAAATCCATCAAGGGGTTTAGGAGGAGTTGCGGATAAGAGATGGGTACCCCCATGTAGTCGAATGGCTAAGTCCATGTTTTGCTATGGGAAACCCCAAAAATCGTTCTGATCAAATTCTAAAATAGTAGGTGCACATCTTCATTATGTCACTAAGATTGTGTGTAAGTTTCATGAAAATCCATCAAGGGGTTTAGGATGAGTTGTGGATAAGAGATGGGTACCCCTATGTAGTCGAATGGCTAAGTCCATGTTTTGCTATGGGAAACCCCAAAAATCATTCTGATCAAATTTTAATATAGTAGGTGCACATCTACATTATGTCACTAAGATTGTGTGTAAGTTTCATGAAAATCCATCAAGGGGTTTAGGTTTAGGATGAGTTGTGGATAAGAGATGGGTACCCCTATGTAGTCGAATGGCTAAGTCCATGTTTTGCTCTGGGAAACCCCAAAAATCATTCTGATCAAATTTAAAATAGCAGGTGCACATCTACACTATGTCACAAAGATTGTGTGTAAGTTTCATGAAAATCCATCAAGGGGTTTAGGAGGAGTTGCGGATAAGAGATGGGTACCCCCATGTAGTCGAATGGCTAAGTCCATGTTTTGCTATGGGAAAACCCAAAAAGCGTTCTGATCAAATTTTAAAATAGTAGGTGCACATCTACATTATGTCACAAAGATTGTGTGTAAGTTTCATGAAAATACATCAAGGGGTTTAAGAGGAGTTGCGGATAAGAGATGGGTACCCCCATGTAGTTGAATGGCTAAGTCCATGTTTTGCTATGGGAAACCCCAAAAATCATTCTGATCAAATTTTAAAATGGTAGGTGCATATCTACATTATGTCACAAAGATTGTGTGTAAGTTTCATGAAAATCCATCAAGGGGCTTAGGAGGAGTTGCGGATAAGAGATGGGTACCCTGAAGGACGGACGGACGGACGGACACCCCTATCACTATATACCCCCCACTTTTGAAGTGGGGGGTATAAATAATATGATCGTGGGTTGGGGATCTCAATGGTTTTCAGTATATTCAATATTTCATCATTTGAGGGGTGGGGAAAGACCCCCATCAGACCCCCCCCCCCAATGGTACCTACCAAATGATTCGTCTCAAGAGTATTGTAATACATGGTATTAAGGTAAGACTGTAAACTGTTTTGACCACATGAAATCTAAATGTTGAGTTATCTTAAAATTAAAAATTGAGTTATCTTTCTTAGATCAGAAAATTTCAACATGCAATAAAATTAAATTTTTCAAAGTAAGCCTCGTGTATCTCACAGGTATTTTTCGGAACATCCTGAAAATTGAACTCTCAATCTTTATTTTATTGTTCTCAACAGTGGTGCGAAATATAATTCAAATCCCTTAGCGCGTTTTTAAGATATCATCCGGAACCCTTCTACTAAAAAAACCACAAGGCATTTTAGTAGAAGGGTAAATATCAGAAGTATGAAAAACATTAGAAATATAGGTTAGACATGCGCATATCATATATTTATGGGGTACAGAAGGGTTTTATAAACAAATAAGCAAGAAATAATGATAAAAGCCGAGAAAGCACAGTTTGTACCCTAGCGCCTGTGATCCGGAAACCTTCGGGAGACTGAAGGACAGACGGACGGACGGACACCGAACGAAACTAAGGGTATAACATAATATTCTGCCACTTCGTGTGGCGGGGTATAAAAATAATTCGAATGTTTTATTTTGCAAACAAAGCAAGCAGATGGAAACATTCCAAATTGTTAACCTTAGGACAAGCCCTCATGAAAACAATTCGGCATGTTTCTCTCTATTGCGGGTCACAATTGTATAGTTGTTTTTTTCAGATAATCATAGTATATTCTAAAGTAGATAAGAAGTACTATAATGAAACGTACACTTCATTCGTCGGAAATCCCCGGGCGTTTCATGGGACCTACCTCCTCCATCGTCGGTGACCCCCGGATGATTTTACTCCGTTCTCCTTTTCTCATAAAGGAGATAGGAAGTAATCGCCAGAAGTTTTCGACGATGGCCAGAGAGAGAGAGAAAGCGGAGTGGAACCGATGATGCATTCAAAATTGTAATAGGATTGTCCTTCTTGGGATTGCGTATGAAGAGTGTCAGTACCTTGACATAAAATTCTACTAACATTTGAAATGTGTGCAAATAAATAAAACAAAAATCTTCATTCATGATCAGTCCGTTGCTTATCCCGATTAGTCCCCGGTAAAGCGATAAGTCCGTTATCATTCTACAACGTGAGTACTGTGTTTGAAAAATAGAATAGAATGTTATATATAATAATTCCACTTTTTAAATCTTAGTATCTTTTTGATAAAATCAGTGGCATTTTGCATTAAGGTGTAGAAAATATACATATAAGTT
This sequence comes from Arcuatula senhousia, assembly GCA_963971305.1. Lineage (NCBI taxonomy): Eukaryota > Metazoa > Mollusca > Bivalvia > Mytilida > Mytilidae > Arcuatula > Arcuatula senhousia. The sequence continues at coordinate 51,024,920 of OZ020306.1, forward strand.
GATTTGTTCTTTTTGTGCTTTATTTATTGCCCTGTACTTAAAAAAATCCGTTAATACATTTGATTATTTACACAACTTCTTTGCTTTTGTTATATGCCAGAGGAGGTTCCGAACAGTACCTCCCTGTGGTGGAAGACGGGCCCTGCTCCAGCAAAAGATGCCCTGGAGCAGCTAACACCGGCGGTGGTGTTTCATGGGCTGGACGAACCATGGCACATAGCGAGTCTTAAAAGTCGCTGCGGAGGCTCTTAAGCCTATGGTCACGACTATAAAAACCCACCAATCAGCCAATAGACCATCAGTCTCAATTTTTAAAGTAAATGAAAAAAAAAATCCAATAATAATGGAATTAATACAAAATGTTGCGACAGCGACATTAGTTAGGGAGCAACCATTTTTAAGAAGAGTCCTTACAACTAAAGTAAATTTTGAACTGAAAATGGCAGTAAGGCAAAAATCTGAAAATAAGAAGGCAGGACGGTGCTTTGATTGAAATTGAAAGGCACGGTGGTGTTTTTGGCTGTTAACGTGATATAAAATATTTAACATTAAATATCCATATCCATTAGAAATTTTTTTTTAAATGGTTGCTTCTTAATTTTTTTTCCGTTTCGTGCTCACAGAAAGATTTGCAATTTTACAGAAGTCGGGAATGAATATTTGCAATTAATGTAATTATGCTTGAAATTTTGGTTTGGGTCTTTTTTCGAAATAGTTTTTTTTTCTTTCATTCCTACGAAATGCGCCAGGCTCATTTCGCAACAAAGCTTGGCGTATAATTTTCTTTAAGCCGATAACGCCATGAATCACATATTATTCAAGCAAAAAACATTTCTACATTTTTAGAAAATCGAACCACACATCCTTTGAAAGAATAACTGATTTCCCTGTTAAAAAAGTCTTATCGATGCTCTTTGTTATTTGACATTTGCTAAATATTGTTATATTTTTTTTCAAATATTTTATATATATGAAACATCTAGATGATTAAACCTTTTTTAACAAAAAGTAAAAGGGAGCTTAAACGTTTCCTAATTTGATCACCATGATGCTTGATTTCATTGAATACATGCTGCTAACTAAAACATTCTACTAATTAATAGAGGTTATCTCCCTTAGGTATTTTTGTAGCCTCTTTAGTTGATTATAAACACATAACAAGAGAGCATGTACATTTAAAAACTGTTTGCTGTCTTATCAAAATGTTTGTTTGTTTTGGTTGTTTGTAATATTACATATTGTAGTTTTGTCTTTCAAAGTTTTTGCTTGAATATCATATTGGCGTTAGTTTCCTGGACGAAAAAAAAACTGTCATTTGCATTTAATTCATTTTGGTATTCTTTGAATTATTTTGAATACAAATATCGTTATATATTTTCTTCATCCACTTAAAGGAACAGGTAAATTTCAACCCAATTTTTTTGAAATTTTACTAAAAAAACAAAAACAAAAAACACTTCATCTGTTTGTTTTGTTTTTTTTTGTACAGAATACAAATTTTTTCTTCGATGTCGATGTCTGGTTATGTATGCATATTCTTAAAATTCTTGTTTTATTTAGGTCAGGCATCATTAAACGAACATTAAAATGTGTGCCTTTGAGATGATATATACCGAATATTCTGTAACTTTTTTCGTTGAATGAGACCATACGGATATAGAAATAGTTGATATGAAAGAGGATAGCCCTGAAGAACTCTCTTTTTAAAAAAATCAATATTTAGTCATATTGAAGAATTGGTAGCAATAAGGCCTTATTTTGGCCTATCTACGGTGGAAAACACAGTTTGAAGTCTATTACTTTATACCTTATTTTGTAGCAAAATGATTGAACTTTTTAAAGTAAATACTCTTTGATAAATTTGCATAAAACAAGATGGAATATCGTGTTCATATTGGTCCCTTTTTATTGTAAATTGTATCTTGAATTATAGATAATTTCAAGGTAGACCTTTATAAGGTTGAAATTTTGTGCTAATTTACTTAGTAAAAAAAAACACATTTCTATTTGAACAATAATTTTCAGAACTTGAAATAAACGCTACTAGAATATTAAGAAAAAAATAAGAAAACGCAGAGGTATATTACTACTGACTACGAGGTTAGTAATTATAGTCTTTTAAAAAATTCAGTATGTTTTGCACACGGAACCGCTTTGAAACTTTCATAAAGAATGTGTTTTAGTTATACAATGTTTTGGAAAAAAATATGGAGCTGGTTCCGCATGCAAGACTTCACTTCTAGAAAAGATATATATTACTTTGTCACTTTCCCATAGGCACTATGTTAAAGTCATGTGTGGTGGTTCATTTCAAGCACTAAATTTTTTTATACTACAGACTTTATTTTTTTATATACATACATTTACCTTTTAACAGGACATTTTGTAGCATATAATTTTCTTAATTTTATTTTCAACTTCAATAGTGGGCTGAAAAGAGGTCTTATCACAACCCGTCATTTAAAGTTTAACACAATTCTGACTAAAAACAGTCAATGTACATTTAAAATTTAAAATAACAGAAGGAAATGTTTTCGCCCTCAGCTCTTATATATATATATATATATATATAGAAAAAAGTTGAAGATCAGTCAAAATTATTAAGATTTTCCTTTTAATTTCTTAACTGCAATTTTTCAGTACACTAAGCAAATGTAGATCTATAACTCTGAAATTCGTAATGTAATTGATATATTCGATATTACCAAAATCCATATCTGATTATTTGATAATTTGTTTTTGCTTGTTTCGGATTTGGTTTTGTGTTTTTTTTTATAGTTTTTTTTTGCGGGGGTGTTTGTTTTTGGTATGTTTGTCTTTGATTTTTAGATTTTTGCTCGAGTGTCATTCGTAAGTTTTTCCGAGATAAAATGCTGGAAAGATGAATTTATATATGATTTCTATGGAACGGTCCTGTATCTTCTTCTTTCATTATTGTATAGCTAAACTCAACTCTGCTTTGTTGTGTTGTAATTTTGGTCTAAATGCTCGATTTGTTCGTATGCAGAATGTTTAATTCCATGTATGGTAAAACATGTGTTTTCTTGAAAATTGGGTATTTGCAATGAGGCATCACTAAATAAAACGTTTTTTTACGAATGGCATGTAAAAAAAAATCTGAAAATTGAATATAGAATAGAAAATACTGAGTATGCTTAGGGTCTATGAAAACATTTAATAACTATTTTCCTTCCATGTTTATCTATATATATATTTATCATCAATTGATCCCATCCGCAAATAGTAAGAGTTAATGTGCAAAAGGACAGCCTTGAAGAACTCCCATTTGAAATGTACAATTAAGAATCAATGAAGCTTCAAAGTTATATTTATATATAAGAATATATTCTAAAATCTGAGAGAGAGAGAGAAAGAAATATACCCACTATAAATGATTAGACACAATACAAAATATTGATGTTTTAATCCCTTAAAATTTTAATTCTAACTGTGACAACGTCAACGGTATTTCCTTTACAAATTAAGAAAAACTAAAGGCTATATAATAAATCAGAGTTTTACTTTGTGCTTACGGTAAAATAAAGAAAGTTTTAAATGCAAGTTAAGAATATTAAGTAACATTTTGGCAAGCAAATAGTTCAGCTCAGATTTCACAAAGAAGACACATAAAAATCCAAATACCACATTGATATTTTAACCAATGCTGGCATGTAAACAAAGTAATATATAATGAGATACTTAAGAACTAACGCAAAACATTGAGTGTCAAAAAGTTCAAACTTTATTGTATAAATTTTGCAAAAGTTTACGAGATAAATGATAATAGTTTTAACATTTGTATGGTATTTGTCAAATGCTAAGCATACTTAAATGAATTCTGTCAAATTTAACATACCTTTAGATGCAGTAAAATGAACAAACTTTTAAATGCAAGTTTATATGCTTCTGTTTAAATCTTTTATTCTAAAAGCTTACCCGTTTAACAGAATGCAAATATCTTTTCGATGTGGAAAATTGAAGTGTGATTAAAATTTCTTAAAGCATAGGTACAAACATATTGTATATTTATCATCTTGTTGGTTGTTCTTTTTATAATGTTTAGTTGGCAAAATGACACAATTAATTTTTGGCATTTCTTTGCTTATACCTGAACTGATCTTTAACAAGGTTTTTCTGTTTTACCGAAAACAAAAAAAATATTAAGTGCCATCCATTAATGAACTCATTATAGATCACAATAATATTTCATCACAGACGTGGGTAGAGAAAGAAGAGGTAAACCTCTAAAAAGTCGAAGAAATAAATGTCCTTTGTTATAATATGTATTTTTCATTTTTGATGAAATAAAATTGATTTTATGTGACAAGTATGCCTGCTCAGAAGTAATATTCTATTGATAATAAGTCTTTTGCGCTTTAAAAATGTCAACAATGACTGATATTTCCATTTAGTAGAGCAAAAAATAAAATCGACACAATAAATATTTGCAAATATTGATCCTATGCGATAACCATGGTAATAGCAACGTGATCTTTTACGTTTTGCGTCATTAAATTGTATTGGCTGTCACACAGAAATCATAAAACAGTTTTTTGACATTTTATTTTTAGACATTCATGTTTTATGTGCCTTTTCGGGTCCCGATCGCAAGAACAATACAATTAAATGGTGAAAATGACTAAGGTGATGGACATTTATGGCTGTTTTGTACAGGCGGCTATTATGATATCACACTGTTTCCGGTTCTCTGAAATAAAATAAAATAAAATAAAATAAATGTATGATAAATATAAATATAAATAGTTCATTATCATATCTAAAATATATTCAAATGAAATTAACATAGTATTTCATCATATTCATCATTATATATTATATCTGATTGGTCTCGAATTTCAAATTAGCTGTTTAATACCCGTTTTTGTATTTGTTTTTCGTAACTGGATGATTCATTGATTTGATGAGAAATATACTGGTTAAGTCTAAATGCACCATGTAGATATTATTGTATTTTTATTTTTATTTTCACTATTAAGTATAAAATAGAGTAATTCAAAAGTTCAGACTTTATAAAGTAAAATGTAAAACTAAATTGAAATTCTCTTTTAGATTTAAAGAAAGTCAAACCATTTTAAGTATTTTCACAGAATATAAAAAGTTTAATTCATTTTGTGTACTGAGATGCTTAAAATAACTGTCTCAAATTAAAATATTAAGCTGGTTTTAAACTGCTATGTCTATTTTTTTTTGTCTTATCCCGTTAGGTTTACTTTTTTATCGGTACAGCTGAAACAAACAACACGCCTACACTTTCAAAATGGGAAATCAGGATTGCTAGTGGTTTTTTTTCTATGCATTGTTGCTTTTGTTTTCAAAAGTGGTTTACTCTAATTGTTTGTTGTTTTTAAGTTTTTGACTTTGAACAAAAATGTATCTAGAATATGATGAACATTTTTGTTTGATAGTTTTGCCTATCTTTGTTATTCGTGCGAGCTTAATTTTCACATTAGTGATGTACCTTATGTTCTTTATCGGTTCATGTATCTGGCAATGGCAAGAGACTTAGCATCCTTCAAACAACATCCGATTCCCATGGGGCTGCATGACAAAAGTCCGGGGAATTTGTAATTTTTAATTGATTGAGCGTCACATAACATTGGCATAGAGCGGCAAGGTACTGCCTTTACACTTTCAGTCATTCTGCACAATGTGTATGGGTTGTTCAATAATTTTCCTATGCCTCCCATCATTCCTCCAGCTCCTCCTCCCATCATTGACATCATTGCAAGGGGGTTCATTTGTGCACCTGAATTAAAATCAATCAATTATTTGAGAGTACAACAATACAACGATATAACAGTATTTTAAATTTTGTTTTAAAATTTTAGCAGGTGTACTACAGGGATGTCCCTTATCTTATCTTCTATTCACAAAAAGTGTAAGGAAATTTGAGTTATGAGGGTCGGTGCAGTCGATGTTCTAATTGTGTATATTAAAGTCTTTTAACACTAGAAGTTTTTAACTTGGAAGAATGCTCAACATTCGGGTTTTACCAGTTATAAACTCATTGTCCTGTATGCGACTTTATGTTGAAATATTAATTTACTCAATAAATATGTCATTGAGTATGACAATAGTAGGACTTATCTGGTTAAAACGAGTTTTGTACCGGTTTTATCCTGTACGAAACAGTTCATCCCCCGGATAGTACTGGAATGCAAATCAGACTCGAAGTTGTCAAAACATATTTGAAGGGTATCGCGTCAGTGAATATAAGAACATTAATTAGTGGTGGATCCAGAAATTTTGAAAGGGGGAGGGCCCACTCTGGTCATGCTTCAGTGAATCCTATATATCCAAACATTTTTACCGCCAATAGAGGGTTCACCCATGTTACTTTCTGACTGATATTTTTTTAACAAATTACTTTTAAATCATTGGGTAATGTACACACGCCGTACACCGTCAAGTTTGAATTCTTGATTCATTTGCAATGCAGAAAAATTTTGTGTCAAAATATTAATGTCCTCTGTATTGAGTTACCAATTTCAATATCGTAAATTGTTTTACATTTTTAGAATTAATGATTTTTCATCTTTTATTCTTCCATAATCTTAATTATTTTTCTTTACATCCTTTATTCCTTTATGGCCCCATAGGAAGGACTTTTAAGTTCGAAGATTTGGGCACCTTTTATTGTTTTATCAATTTATACTTTACTGTATTTATTTATTTGGTTTTTACTTTCTAAATGTTGTTTTACCTTCTAAACAATTCATTTGAATTATTTTCCTTAGTATTTTGCTTATAACATATTTTACAACAAGTGCGGGTCCTTTTCCTTATTTTAATAATGACACGGTGAAATACAGTACACTAAAGCATTGCAGAAAATTGTGTCATTTTTTTTCTATGTCCATGTGAACATACCATGTGTTAAGGACTAAAAATATATATATATAGTGATTTTGTGTGCTTCAATATGTAACCGAATGAAACAGTTAATAAATTAAAATTAATGTAATAGAATGTTGTTCAACCATTTAAATGGGCAAATATCAAATTTGTAAAATTTTAACTTTCCTGTTAGTGCCAAAAAGTTCACAATAATTACGTGAGCATATTGATTTTGAGTTCTTGTGTTAAAGATTTCACACCAAGCAGCTTTTTAAAGCCTAATATTTCTTTGTTATAAGCTCGTATCACCGATTCGTAACACATTGTATAAAAATTAATAAATTAGATGTACAGTATGTTACAGGTAATGTCATGTTAATAACAAAAACATGATACGATTGCATGATTTTTAATTAAAAAAGGATAAGTAGACAACAGTTTATAATTGACAGAGAAATATGTAAACATATTTTTTTTTGCAATGGTAGACATTGTGCTTAGACCCTCTTCCTAATGCTATTTTTCTTCCTTTGTATATGTCAATCTTTTTCTGTTTTTCATTTTGTCGGTCTTTCACTATTATATTAATACGCCCTGATTGAAAACTCTTTTCGTAACAAAAAGCCATATACTTTTCACACTTCTTATTATGTATATATAAGTATCATATAAAATTACAAAAGAAAGTGTCCATATAGAACAAAAGAGGGTGTGAGGCAAGGATGTCCATTTAGAACCGCTTTCTAATTCTATTGTATTTTGAATCTTATTCGGATAACTTTGAAATGACTCTAATAATTCGAATTGGAGTTTCCATTAAAAGGTGAAAAGTATGAAGGGAAACACTAGCCTTGTTTCCATAATTATGGCAATGACAATAAATTATTATTATTAATTAGCTTTCTTTAAAATAGCCAAGACATTTGAACTTGTTCCACATCTCATTATTGTCTATTGTGGGTTGAAAAAGGTTTTTCAATTTTGATCAATGACAACATAATTTGTACGATTTGAGTCAGATAATTTTATAAAGAACGCACAAGTTTGGAATGGAAAAAGTACAATAATTAAATAGCTTGAATTAAAGAAATAATATATCATTTTATAAGCAACCCCAGCATCCATGGTTTTCATCTCAAGGTAGTTAAATATTCTTTATTGCAGACGTTGTCTATAGAATTGCATGAAAAGCGAGGAATTGTCAGCATATATGTTATTATGCATACCATATCAATGTTATGTTTTCCATAGATAGTTCATTCCTAGAAAGGTTTGTATATAATTTTGTTACATATTTTTTGGGGAATGGCTAAAAATTGATAAAAATTGTTCTTCGGTCTTACTTATACGTGTTGTGTAACGTTCCATTAATGCAAAAAAATATATTGTATTTTGAGTTTTGGTAATGATGTTTATATTCAGATAAAATATGTAAAAAGTTGTATTTTTTTCTTTTCTTTTTTAAGTTTGTTAATCTCTGAATAAAGATTTATAAAACTCTTAAGTCGTTTTTGGTCTTTGGATTATTCGTATATCATATCATTTGCAATGTATATATCGTATACTTAACATATAAAAAAATAAATCCTTAAGCCCATTTTTCAAAACAGATTTAAAAATATTAAGATATTTGATCTGCAAAATTATTGATAAAACAACTTACATGCACTGCCGATAACAACAGCCAATAAAAATAAAGCCTTAGTCCTCATAATGGTAGTATTGTATTGTTTTAGAAAAACCCTGTGCAACCAGCCGCCTGTTAACCCGAATGTTTGGTCAAACTGTCATCCTTCTCTTTATATGGATCAGCGATGCGTGAGCAAGCATGACAGATAATAATGATTTTTCCAGCAAAAATCACTTGACATTTTAATGGAGAAAGGACAGATTTTATGTCAAAATAGCTAGACTCTAATAACATGCATTCATATGAAGAACAAGCTTTATCTTATGGGGTAAATACCAAACCCCCCAAAATGCTAATTCATTGTGTAATTTAAGACTTATTATAATGTTTAAGCATGCATTTTTTATGGCTTTTATAATACTGGTCTACCTACTCCATTGTACTCATACTTAACATATGAGGGGATATGTTAATTTGTTTATTCATTTATTATTTACCTATCTATATATCTATTGATCTCTTTAATTTTATTTCAATGATGTTTGTGAATTCAAATTTTAAAATCCAAAATATGGCGAATTTTAGATTTTAACGAAAATTAATTCGTATTTTCAAATGAATTCTAGAAAACTGTACTGATATTGTCGTATCATCTTTAGAATGTTTAAAGGGGCATCGTACCCATGTGCAGATAAAAAAAACACCCACACATTTTGGAACTTTCACTGACAAAATTTGTTTATTTGCTAGCGTTTTAATTTTAAGGTAAAATGTCATTAACAAGCAGAATATTATACATTATGCCTTTATGAACCAACATTAAACAAAATCGCAATAAAGTGTCTAATTGGTGAAGTATTGTATTGTGCCTAGTATATTGAATATTTTTTTAAAATATCAATCAAATATTCATATGTTAAATTCTCAAATATTTCAAATCATAATAAAGGACTTAAAGTCTTTTTACTTTTCTGAAATTCATCATACTAGAAAAGTAAAACCCCTTTTTGAGTTATAGAATTTGAATGTGCATGCAAACCAGTTGTGCAACTAGTGTATGAAATGCTTTATGCACTTCAGATATTATGTCAACCATGTAAATACATTTTTTATGAATAACTATTGATGAGGAATGAACATCTTTATTATTACTCATTAAATCGGTTCGTAAAATTAGTGCATGATATGTGGTCAGTTACCAAATGATTGAATTATGCATCATTGCTATAATGCTGCGGAAATAACTACCACGCGTGATGGCTGCAAACGAGAAATAATCCATTTTGTCAAATATATAATAAAACAGGATATTTATTTGATTAATGTCGTGTCGTGTATATACATTAACGGTTCACTGGCGTAAAAAACTAGAAAAATGACAAAAGAACATGAAAATTGTGTATAAATACATATCGACAATTAAACCACACGGGATGGAGTAAATCATATATAATTTACAGTTCTCTGAATTGTAATATAGACTAAAATAGATTAAAAGAACAATAGCTTGAAATATAATTTATCATTTTAAGTTGTATCATGCATGACTTTAAAATATCTTTATCGAGAAAGAGTACTATGCTATAGAATTCACATGATACTGGGCAACCTTGTCGCAAACCAATACTTTAAACTTTTATTAATCAGTAGGTTATATTCTATCTATATAAGTTTTTTTTAACATAAAAAACGAATTAAGATAAAAAAAGAAACGTTAATGACATATTTTTTTCATTTTTTAAAATATGTGTCAATATTTGCATTAAAACGTACAAAATCTGATCATGAAACATTTAAATTTTGAGTTATTAGACAAATATGGGATTTCGATCTCTCAGATGAGTGCAGATGTTGGTTTGTCATAGGGTGTTGTTTTGTCTTCCTTTACTGGATTTGACACTCTGAATGGACTATTTGCAACGCAACGGGTGTGCTATAGCAAGCAGGAACTGCTTACTCTTCCGGAGCACCTGAGTTCACTCTTGTTTCGACTGGAGTTCGCGTTGTTGATTGATATTCAGTTGTTTTGTGTTTCCATGTTTTACGTGTTGTCTGTTTTTGTCCCGTTCTTGTTCGTGTTTACTGGTTTAGTCTCTGCCCTTTCGGACTTTTGACATTCGGATACCCCATTGGTACCTCTGCTTCATTAATTATTGTCAAAATTAAAATTAAATCAAAAGTGCTTTCATTCGGTATCTTTTTTGGGGGGGGGTCTTTTTCAGTAGATACATTAAATTCGTAGCAGAAATTATTTTAACCTTTTGTCTTAAACTGCCCGATTTTTTAAGGGCAAAAACCTGAAAAATGCTATTTTGAATTTTGGTTACACGTTGTTTTCCAGGTTCAAAGTAAAATAGTGGTTATTTATGATGTGATCTGAAAATCAATCCATACACTTGAACATTTGAACATTCAATTGGTGATTTTAGATCTAGTCACTTTTCCTGTCTCGCTTTCAAAATGAGTACCTGTGACGCCTGTATATTTGAAAGTCAAAATTCTTATGCTCGATCTTTCAAAAATTTTACACAGTGGCTATTCCTTCCTTTTGAGGAACCTTCCAATTTGGTATGATAAAAGATGCATATATCAAAAATGCTAAGCCATTTTTATGCTGTTTATTCAAATATATGCTTTAGAATAAATTAGAGTTCAAATTTTCTGGATGGGATATAGGTTAGAACTTTGGAGGGGGCAGAGCGGCCATGGGTATCTTTCAAAACTTTTGGTTTTCGGCCATCTTATTTTTTGTTACTCCTTGAAATGTGCATACAAAGCAAAACGAATTTTAACACTTTAGAACATATACACAGTTAAAACCGCATTTTATCCTGATCATTTATTGTGTCCTATCAGCAAAGCATTGACTAAGATTTCGATATAAAATCATTTTCTCATTTAACGTGGTTTTAAACACGGGTAAGATTTGAAGAATTGAAAGTTCAAGATCGTTGGTAGAAGTATTTTTTTCAAATTGAATTGTTTTCCATCATCTTATTTGTTCGTTTTTTCATTTTATTCTTTTGTTTGTTTGTTCGTCTAAGTTGCGGGAAAGAGGTAAAAGTACTTATGTAAAAGAATGAATTAAAAGGATGCTTCATCCAAGTTTTTTACTCTTAGCGTGTCTGATGAAGGTTAATCCATAAAAGCGCTCCACACGCAGTGAAATTTTGCATTGTACATTTATCATTTCTATATGTGGATCGTGTCTTTCTGGTACATATTCCATATTCTTTCGTATTCAATTTTAATTTCATATTGACATATTGATTTCATTGGTTCACGTTTTTGATTCTTATAAATTCGACACGAAACAAAAATATTTATTTATACAGCAATGAATAGATATAAGGTTGTAGCTTATGTTTCATTGTCCCATAAAAGCACAAATACGTTCTTCAATTCTTATTGAAATCATTATTTTGTTTTGTTCATATATAGAAACTACAAGTAGAATAATAAATAAATTTCCTACTACACCTTCTAATAATAGACCATAATGATATGCAAGAAATTTGTCAATACCAACGTGACTGTTGACAGCTGCATTTATTTCCCTGTTACGTCATCGATAATCAGTCAAGCTTTTGTGTCCAGCAGGACACAGTGTGAATGTTATAAAAAATCAAAGATATAAATGAAGACATATCGGACAACCTTGTCACACACCTCTGTAAACTTAAAAATAGTTATTAGATTATTGAATAAGTAAGTCAAAATTGTATGGAAATACATTCCTGGTTAGTGTTAAATGTTTAATATGACATCAAATTGAATAAATAAATAAATAAATAAATGAATAAAAAGTAAACCAACAAGATGATTAAAGTTTCATTATCATTCGCGTGCAACATTTTCGTTAATATTCAAATTCGAAACATAAGATGCGTATAAAATTTTGGTTATCAACATGCACTGTTATACAAAACATATAAAGCCCATTTTCATCAAAACGACCTTTGCTTTTGTCTAGGTATTCATGTATAATTAATCAGGAGGTAATTGTAAGATGTTGAGAAACTGTGTCACAAATCTACTAAGCTTAAAAAGAATAATGTGGTGTATCTTTATCATCATTTCAATTATATCTGTCATGAATGAGTTTTTTTAAGGTAAATTGACTAACTTTATTTATGCATGTTTAAATATGACAGCTAAGAAATTATTATCACTTGTTAGTGTCGTCGCTTAATAAATAACGAGACTTTGAGATAAATAATGTGTTATTTTGATATAATGGTCATCATAGAAACCACGCAATTTCAGTAAGAACATTCTTTTTTTTTTTGTAAAACTATGTATGGAATTATTTACCAAACAATAAAAAATGTTCTTAAATTTAATGTATCTTTAGTTTAAACCCAAGTAAGAATTCAAAACGGGTTTGACGTTTGTTTCGTCTACTTAAGTCAAATGTAAAATATTTTTAAATTGATGTTTGAAGAACAGAGTAATGCTATCTATATCATGACATAGACTTGTATATATTCTAATTTACAGGTCTCTGATCATGATAACCGCAACATTTGTCAAACAATGTGTAACTTGCTAAACTCGAAAACTTATTCATGTTATTGTACTTAATCACCGTACAAAATATGGTATAAATTAATTAATTGTAGTGCTTTCAAGTTATTATCAGGACCAATACTGGGACAGATGGAAGAGCAGAAAATAATTGAATGACATCTTTAAAAAGTATACTCTAAAGTACATAGCAATACAATCTACAATACACGTAGCTATCATAAAGCGTAGATAGGTCAGTGGGTTCGCTTCTTGGCGTCTTGATGGGTGTAAATGGACTTAAATGGACTTCAGAAAAGAAATTATAAACCAAGAAGAAAAGAGGCAATAAATCAAGTCTGAAATGGCAACGACAAAACCAGTAAACACGAATGAGAACACAATAAGAAACACGAAACATAAAGACGCAAAAACAACTGAACAGAAATGAAATTATCCGATGAATTGTTCAAACTACAAACCCACATTTTTTTCACATATCTGCTGGACTAAACATTAAGGTTGTTCATACCCCACACACATGTTGATCTTAGTCATTATTTGATTAATATCTGGGCATATTCGTTTTATTGTTCTATGTTCTTCATAGGCATTTTCTTTGAGAAGAGCGCCTCTAATAAATGAGACGCGCGCCGGGCGTAGCGAAATATCGTCTGGAATTTTGTTGGGTTTTGTTTTTGTTTATTTATTGTTAATGCGATATAGACTTGGTTTCCGATTATTGTCAATCCCTTTTCCCAATTTAAGAAAAGATTTATTGAAGAACATATAACCTTGTAACCAACATCATTATTTTTAAATTTCCGTGATTTCCGTTCCTTTTAACTTTTAACACCTATACTGTAGGCTAAACAAGATATGATTACACAACTGAAAGGAGAGGAAAAAAAAAGAAAATGAAAAAAAAATTTGGCGGATATATCAATTAACTGTTTGTGATCGTGTGACACGCATAAATCTTAAATAAATTCTAGGTTTGTGAACCATATTTAGTTTAAAACCTCCCGCAGGTAGCTATATTGACCGACACGATGTCTTTATCTGGAAGTTCAGAAAGCCTGGAAGCACTGATTCGTGTATGGACCATTAAGAACTTGAACTGGGACTGCGAGGAGTTTGCAAGTTTAACTGGAGCATCTCCGACACAACTCTTTATCATAACCGCCTGGGATGTAACCATATTGTAGACTGAATGAAATTAATATATTAACTAAATACATCCAAAATATGTTAGTTCATGTTAGAAGATATACCAATTTAGTAACTTTATCTTTGAGAGCTTATCAGGTTGAACCTGCACAATAATCTTTCTTTTCGATCATACATATCATTGAAAATTATTTTTATGAAGCAAAGGCATGAATGGAGTACAAATAGAGCATTCAAATGACACAAGTCCGAAAAGCCATTACAAAATCGGTGTACATTAAAAACAACACTATCAAAACACACTACAATAATAACACACACAGGTGCTCCGAAAGGGTAAGTTGAACCTGTGTAGGTTAAGACGACAAAACACAAATTTTCCATGAAAACCATTCGTCTGAGATTTAGAAGTCCCGTTTTGTTTCTCAGATCCGTAAGATTTCTTTGTTTCTCAGATCCGTAAGTTTTCCTTAGTGTAGATCTAGACAACGACTGAAGATCATCATAGCCCTTTGTGTATAAAATAGAGACTGGTAGATACAAAAAGGTTCCCCGAGAGCAACGAATTTGTAAGTTTTGTAATAATAATAACTTAGACGACGAAGTTCATTTCTTTTTCACTTGTGAACTTAATAAACAATTAAGAACTAGTCTCTTTTCTGACTTCGATATCCCTCTAAATAAGTCACAATCATATTCTGAAACCCTTACAACAATTTTAAACCCTAGAAATTATCGACAAATTCAGAGTCTAGGTTCTTTCATTAAACAGTCATTAGAACTGAGGACAGGGGGCTCATAGACCAATTTATGATTTTGTCGATGTTTTGTTTTTTGTTTATAACTTTATTTTTATTTTATATGTCAAATATTCAATTTGTATTGTATTGATTTACATGACAATATAATATAAAATTGTACGTCAGACGTGAAGCTCTTTCGCGGATACCCCATAAGCTCAGTTTATACGCTAACTTCATATGCCGGGTCGGGTTCAACATTTTTGCAGTCTTTGAAACATCTCTAAAGGTTTGCATTCAGATAAACGTGATGCGATGACCCTCATGCAGAATTGTGTTACTACGCATTGCTTATAACCTTTTATTGTTTTTCTAAAACCTTTGCTTGGAGAAATTTCTTTCCTTCATTATGGTTCTGAATTTTTTTTCAGACGACATTTGCAACCTTTTAATGGAAGACCAAAGTAAAAATGTCTATGGACGCTGCATGAACTCTTTTGTCTCTACAGCAACCAAAGATAAAGCAAAGAGTTTCAAAAATCCATCTTAGAGTCGGGCAAAGAGTTTCAAAAATCCATCTTAGAGTCGGGCAAAGAGTTTCAAAAATCGATCTTAGAGTCGGGTAAAGAGTTTCAAAAATCCATCTTAGAGTCGGGTTTTTAAGTGCAGTTTTCCTGTAAGAATCAGGCAAAATCGAAAATGTTTGAATCATGATTTTAAAAACACACGGTTTTGACAATGCATTGTCATTCAATATAGCCTTCTAATGAAGAAACAATCATAAGTTGTCATCTCCAGTGTCAGAGGATGGAGAAAATTTTCTGTTACAATTAATGATAGGGATTTAGTTTGACTTGACACGAGTTATCTTCCTAAGATCAAAATTTTACATGCATTTCAACCAAAATTTATCTCAAATTTCTGACACTTTTGAGTAGTGCCAATGCATTTTTTGTTACTTTTTAAGCAATTTGAACGGTATTTTGAAATCAAACTTGTGTGTTTTTTAAATCATGATTCACTCATTTCCTGATTCTTACAGAGAATAGCACTTTAAAAATGCATATAAACAAAAATATTGAAAAAAAAATTATAAAAAGAGTACCATTTAGTGGTGTTGTGTTACAAAATGAAAAGTTCAGAAAACATAAAATATTTTTATTACTGTATCTATATTCAAAACAAAACAATCAAGTAAAATACTTGAACTTAAATGCATATTAACAATAACAAAAAAAAACATGATGGAAAGAGTACCAGTAGGGGTATTCTTTGACAAAATCAAAGTTCGAAAACATCAGACAACTATATTACTGTATCTGAACTCAAACTAAACAAATAAGTTAAAATAAATTCAGAGCAAACATAACAAAACTTCGTATTAGAAAATAATTAAAAATATTGCTGAGGTATAGTTTTTCGCAATTATATTTCATCTTTCATCTCTTTCTAACCTATGCCATGGTCTGTTTCCTGAAAATATAACAAAAGAACAAATATTTATCCGGTATAGTCTTCAAGCCTTTTTGTGCATGGAAGTTATTAAATGCGTGTTATACGACCCCTCAAGATTAAAAAAATAATAATAACATTAACAATATATTCATTATTTTTAAAAACATTATTACTTTCCTTAAAAATAAATCTAACAAGAAAAACTTAACTATCCAATGTTAATTTATATTTAATTGGTTTGATATGGACAACCTGACCGGAACTCCCAGGTTATTCTAGTAAAGATATATAAAACATACAACATAGACATATATAATTATTCTAATTTCAATTATTATTGAATTTCAATTGAATCCTTTTAGTATCGTATCCTTTAATACCTTTAATCATCAAACACGAGTTCTTCATCCCAATTCATGGTGGTAGATGCATCCTCGAAGCTGATATCGTCTGCCCAGCTCGTAACTTTTATTGGTACTTCCATTACTGGGACAACAGGGACTTCATCGTCGAAAACAAGCTGTTCGCCCCAATTCATGGTGGCAGAGGCTTCTTCAAAGCTGATATCATCTGCCCAGGTCGTAACTTTTATTGGTACTTCCAGTACTGGGGCAACAGGGACTTCATCGTCGAAAACGAGCTGTTCGTACCAATTCATGGTGGCAGAGGCTTCTTTGAAGCTGATATCGTCTGCCCAGCTCCTAACTTTTCTTGTTACTTCAACTTCTGGGACAGCAGTGACTTCATCGTCGAAAACGAGTTTCTCGTCCCAATTGATTGTCGCTGATGCTTCCTCGAAGCTGATCTCATCAGCCCAGCTGGACGTTCTTCTTGGTAGCTCCAGTTCTTGGACAGCAACGATTTCATCTTCAAAAACCAATTTCTCGTCCCAGTTCATGGAGGCCGACGCCTCTTCGAAATCGATCTCGTCTGCCCAATAGAATGTTTTTCTTGGTGGCTCTAGTTCTGGGACTGCAGCAATATTATCACTTGCCTTTGTTCTTTCATTGTTAATGTCACCTCTATCCATCTGGCCCATCTTTGCTGTTTCTCCTCTTAGACTATCTCTAATGCTTTCCAGCTTTTGCTTGATTCTGGACAATTCATGGTCTACAAAGAGATGATTAAAAGTTGATAGTAAAAAGTATTGGCATTAACACAAGCCAAGAAAGTCGAAGCCCGTTTGAGACCTTCTGATTAGGTCGGTTCAAATAAAAGTGAACAGGTTATCCTTTCCTAAACTGTACATAAAAATTAACTTTACTGAGTGTGTTTACAATGCAATGGTAAACAGCAAATATCTCCTCTATTAGTGCGTTTATCATATATATGATACTATTGTTGCAAGTATGGTCTAAACTTTATGGTTTAAATAAATGATAAAATAATCACACAGAAAACGTGCTTCTTTAAACATGTTTTTGAAAAGGAAAAAAGGCCATAGGATTCACAAATCATTATCTTACCGACATAGCAACCAAAATTCCTGATTTCTTCTACTCTTTCATGTTTGGAGTCACCATTCTGGATTTTATTATATCTGGCAAGTTTTCTCTCTTCTGCCATGACAACCGGGCCCCAGAATTCCAGATCATCATGCACCTTGTAACGGAGACCGTTTCTATCATCTAACACCCGATATAGCCGCTCCATGTGCCGTATGGTCTCAGGAATTCTAGTGTCTCGGTTCTTAAATAGGCGTGCAGTGATTTCTGAATTTGATAATAAGACAAACCATTTTACTAGAAAATTTTTGATATAAAACTTCAAGTCTTTCCGAAGTCTTTACAATTCTTAAAATTAAAATATTTTCCAATGCTAGAAATAAAATACATGTATAAGTTTGAAATTTATTTGTTTTTTTAAATAATTTGTAAAACCAGTTAGTTACAAGTAAGCACCGTGCTCTGACGATTCCTGGAAATGCGCTTCGAAAGCAGGGTATTCACTGGAAATATCAACGCAGTCCAATAAATAACATGATGTGTGGTGCTCCTCATAGGGGGTATCTCGAAATCAATCGATCCATTAATTTTGTTTTGTTTTTGGTAAATCATTAACTATTTACTAAAAATCGCATCATTTAAAAAAAAATCTTCAACAAGTTTTAGTCAAGTTATCAAAAAGGGGTGTTAGATTCAAATAATTACTCGAAAATGGTTGTTTTTTGTAATCAAGTAAACACCTTAAAATTTCCTCAGGAATCCCATGAAGAGGGTCCTGAATTAAATCGTTTACATACTATTTATTAGACCGCGTTAAATTTTTCGTGCGTTTAATATTGCCAGTAATTGCATGGTATAATGAGACCTGCGGAAAGGAAGAAACGTAGGGAAAATTTTCATTAAAATGATAATGTAAGCTTGTATTTTTTTGTCTTGACGACAGGAGAGAAAAGAAACGAAAACAAAACTGACCTTCCATGTCTGGCTGTGTAGAATCGAATTGCCATTTGGAGTGTTTTCTGATGGCACTGTATATCTTGATATCTGAAAACAGAATTTAGAATTGAAGTAAATACTTTGGGCCATCTGTTTATAACCATTTTTAGTTGGTTTGCTGGTCCGCTCTACGGGGGATTAAGATAAATTCTGCATTGTCTACCATTGCTTTCTCTAGCTCATACACAATATGATTGATTGAACAGCGTTTACATTTCCAAGTGCGTTAAACATTGCCGTTTACTTCCCTCGCTCCCTCGCTTTATGATTAGAAAAAGTATGAGTGATGTAAATTATTTATGAAGTGGAAAGATTCAAAATCATGAAAGACTAACTAGAGAGTTTTAAAAGAAGGACGAGAAATTCTTTACAAATTAGGAAGGTTGTGTGTTTTGTTATAAATACTCATTTCTATTTCTTACTAAAAGTATCAAACCGCGCCGATGAGACACATTGTATAGGTTTATTTCAGATGAATTCAACGCATTTTTTGCCAGACAATTAAAGAACGCACCTTTCTTAATGCCCCTAGTTGTGTTGATTGCTCTTTTCATTCCGAAGAACAAATAAACCAGGACAGCTATACAAACAAGTTGAACACAGCTAAAGTCGGCAAGAATCTAGGAGAGAACGAAAGAAAGAGAGATAGACAGATAAATAGAACAAAGAAACAGGTAGAGAAAAGGGTTAGACCTAAAAGGTTTCAGGAAATAAAAATGTTGGATTTAGGAACGATAAAGAAAATAATCCTAAAAGGTTTCAGTATGCACAACAAAGAAATAGAACTGTTGGATTAAGGAACGACAAAGATAAAAAATCCTTGAAAGGTTTCAGTCTGAAGAATAAAAAAATATAACTGTTGGATTAAGCAACGATAAAGAAAAAATAAGAAAAGAAAGAGATAGAGATATAACCTTTAAAAAGATTAAGTATAAGATTTTGTATGTCTGTGCATAGGTGAATTACAGGCATTACAGGGATAAAGTCTAACTTTTTTTATTCAATGAAAACTTAGAGAAGGAATTGATGTAGTCTGTTCAAGACGAGGAAGGAATTCAGGCTAAAAATGGCTCAGTTTGATATATATTCAAAGAAAAAAAGAAAACTATTTTATCTTAAAGAAGGAGTCGATGAAAAATGTTGCTACTCACATCGGCAGAGTAAGCCATCAGGCTAAAAATTGTCTCTGATGCAAAATGCGCCACAGGCTGGTAAATATGGTCGTGTGCATAAAATGACATCTCCGCCATGATATCTGCTGTTTGCTGTAGCATGGGGTGGACTGTGCTGCTAACGTACTCTATTGCTTCCCTGGTCACTTCCTCTGTCATTATTCGACCAGACCTCAGCAGATACTCTAGGTATTCTATGGTTAGTTCGTCCACAGACGAATAAGGGTTTAGTTGGAACATGCTAAAGTAAACGAACAATCGGATTAAAAAAAAAAGATAGATCTTTTTTTTTTTTACTTTCATGTTAAAAAACATTACAACAAAGATTCAGATAACAAAATTTTGCTACGCCTGACGCTCGATTCGTCTTTTCAAGACTTATTAGAGGCGATCAACCCAAAATATTGAAATGAACATGAATCGCATACAAAAGTAAAACCCAAAAGTCCTTACTGGGAAACCAAATTATGACTAAGATTAATTAACCTAAGTCTGAGCTAGGAAGAACCTTAAGGCTTTTGACAGTCTTAAATTAAACAGATTATTTCATAGCTTTGACGTGTTCTTTAACGCGAAAGTGTTGATACTGGAGCGGGCTAGCCATTGGGAGTTGATTAGCGCTAATCGACACGGATGTTAGAAATAAAAATTACAACAAAGTTCGAGATAATAAATTTTGCTACGCCTGATGCCCGTTTAAAATGATTTTTGCACTTGCTGGTCGGTTAAATTTTGCAAACCAAGGTTTTAGCTCATAACTTTTATGTCATGAAGACTACACAATCGCAGTCATCGGAGGGTAAAGTTTGAACACATTACCCCATGCATTAATCCGATAAAGCTAAGAGGTAGTCACAATTGTCCCTTTCCAATGAGAAGAAATTGTATAAAAATAACACTAAATAAATAAAAAAATAATAAAGATAACACTGTAAATATACTGTATAAAGATTGAACCAATACATTCATTTCCCGATAATTATACTTACTTGGTGCCTCAGTTAATGGAATTAACTGTGACTTGTATCAACCTTCTTTTCGCTCTTTGAGGAATCTGGTTCTGATAAAGCAGAGATGAAGTATAAAATCGTATGAGCTGAACAAGACGAACGTTTACGGCTAAAGTAGGAACACTTCATGCACTGATGGGATCGGAAACCAAGGTGCATCAGTGACGTTAACAACTCCTTTGTTACGTTCTTCGGTTATCAATGAAAAAATTTGGAATAGAATGGAAAGGGCGCGGAGCGTAAAGCTGTTCCATAACGTATCAGAATCACGGGGTATTACCGGCTATGGTTAACGCTGGAAATCTGAAGACAGTCCTTAAAGATTACGGTGTATTTTTAACAAAGAAAAAGGCAGTGGAAGAGAATGGTTGACAATGTTTATTAGACTGTTTTGTACAGTTTTCTCCTATTATCTTTTTCTTTAGTAGAACATCATTCACCGTTATTTTTATGGACTGTTTTTTAGCTTTTCAGCGTTAACCATAGTCGGTAATACGTTGTGAGTATGGTAGCAGACAGACGATGATAAAAGTTAAATTTCGAAGTGCTGTAACCAAATTTCTTTTTCTCTCCTGTTCATTTTTTTACAACCGTTATTGTCTTTATTTCTTTTCTTTTTTATCTAGACTAGATCTTTTTTTATAGTATATTCTTGCTGTGTATTTTAAGCTCAACAGAGGAGATCCGAATTCTTAAAAATGTTTTAGAAGTAACGTGAACTTAAATTCAAAAAGTGTTATAAATATGGGGCATGTCCTAACTTCCTTTAGAGGACTAAGGGCAATCCCTTGTTCTTTCAATAAAATTGCTTCTCTCTATCACTATTCTGCTTTAAAAGTCCAGTTCACTTTTTACACTATACTATTGATAGTCTCGACTCATTCATCAAGAGGAGCCTTGGTGGCCTAAGGCGCTGGTTTAAATTCAAAACTGTTGATCACTAGCCAATTACTAGTATTCGAATGTAGGGGTGTTCGAATCCCGCTTTTAATTTACAATTACCGCACATAATGCACATATTCGTCAAATACATCTGGAATTATCGATCTTCATTAAAACTGTTATCCGAAATTGAAACATAGAACATAATGAAAATAGAAAGGCGTATAATAGAGCATGGTAGCAAAACTTGTGACCTTGACTATTGACCTCAAAATCGATGGGCTTCTCCCGAACATCATCTTAAGCTTCATGGAATTCTGAGGGTTAAAATTAATGCTTTGGAAACAATTTCATTCTAGAATTTCTGGTTCTTTTTTTTTTTGCAACTTGTGTCATTGACCTTCAAACCTTCAATTTTGTACGCTAAGACAGTCAATTTCACATAAAAAGTTTTTCACAAATTGTGACCTTGATCTTTGAACTTTTAACCCAAAATCAAGAGGCTTTTTACTTACCTCACAATCTTTTAAGTGTAAGTTTAATGAGATTTTATCAAGGCTATTAAAAGTTATGCTTATAAAAAGAGTCTCTCAGGAGCCTGAATCTCTCCCCTGACTTAAATATCTTTTTGACTTGATGCATTAAAGTGTAAGAATTTATTGGTTGAACATTTAAGCAATCAAAGGTTTTTCATTATTTTTTAAAGTTTGTCAGCTGAAAGGCATTAACAGTTTAAGAGAATCCTATGATGAATCAACAAAAAACTTCCATCATATTGAATTTATTTAAGGCTTAACTAACTAAGCCATGTTTATCTCAAGCTTTGATGCTTTGCAATACATTGGAAAAAGGCTGTGAAAATGGACAATTTTTAAGTTCTACTTCAAAAAGTATCAGGGTCCTACCACTTTGACCCTATCACAGATTTTGTGAATTTTTATTTGCTTAACAACAGGCAGTTATCATTTCTCAAATATCTTTAATTGTTTTGTTTTCCAGATATATAGCTTAACAAGTGCCAAATTTCGATAAAAAGGGCAACACCTCCTACATGGGTGGTTTCATCTTCAAATTTTCAGGGCGGGTAGATCTTGAGGCGCTAAACTCTTTTGCTTTCCAACAGAACTTTGATATCTGTCACTGTTTTTTAGTTATTTGCAAAAAAACTATAATTTTCCGCAATGTTCTCTTCTTAGCAACAGCAGCCATATTTTACAACAAATCTAAAATCAAAATGACAGTTTTGAAGCAATTGTCCAAGCCAATAAACAACACATTCCATGTTTGGTTGCAGTTTGACTTATGGTGTTGGAGGAGTTAGCATTTGAAGAAGTCAACGAACGGACCACAGACAGAACATGGATGGGCGACAGAGTTCAAGTGATGGCAAAAGCTCACATGACCCTTCAGATGAGTTAAAAAAACTTCACTCAAATTTCTTAGTTGTCTGTGTCCTTGACCTATGACCTGTTGGACCTGTGTGAGTTACATGATATACTGTCAAGACCTTCACAAGTTAGGTTCTGGAACTAATCTGAACAGAATGTTTGCTGGAAAGTCCAGATTCTAAGAAAGGCAAGAGACAACAATCAAGTATAAGCTGAATGAGTATGCAACTGCCCTTTAAATGTAAAAGAACCAATGATCAATGCAAACATTAAGCAGATGTATGACCTTTTTGTCATGTATTACATGCTGTTTAATAAAAACATTTGAATGTTTCAATCAAACATAGTGCCCCTCCTTTATGAATACTGGCAACCGAAAAGCAACCTACAGAAGAAACCTGAGAAGACCAGTGGCGGATTCAGAGGGGGGCAGAGGGGGCATACGCCCCTCCTTTCATTGAGAAATTAAATTTTTTCTGTATAAAATTGACCAAGCAAATTAAAATTTTCATCAAAATCTGATATTTTTAGCAGTTACGCCCCCCCCTTTCTCTGGATCCGCCCCTAGAAGAAACATGCAGACGAGCAAACCAACTTTATGCCACCCTGCTATCTCTATTCTGGCAGGCAATATTATTCAAAATCCTTTATAATTTTATTTTATTATCAACAAAAATCCATAACAATATTCAAATATAAATACCAGCACTTTCAGAAACAATAATAAAGTACAATATAATTTAAAGCTTTTATGTAAGCATTCAAAAATAAAACTCTACTACAAAAATCCTCAGTTTCAAGAAGTAAAAATCTCTAAATTTCCCACTTTGACAAACACATTTTGAAAACAAAATTACCCATGACAGATTTTGTTAAACAGGAAGTAGGTGAGCAACAGACTTGCAATCAAATTCTACGATATAGAACCCCATACTAAATTAATGCTGCATACCAATTCACTCTATGAAACCCAGCCATTAATTCTCCCCTCTTCTATAAACTAAATAAACAAAGTGATACAAACACAGATTTTTTAA
Organism: Arcuatula senhousia; assembly: GCA_963971305.1. NCBI lineage: Eukaryota > Metazoa > Mollusca > Bivalvia > Mytilida > Mytilidae > Arcuatula > Arcuatula senhousia. The sequence continues at coordinate 51,049,209 of OZ020306.1, forward strand.
ACTTGATCAGCTAAATAATGAACATCTAAAAATGCATTGAGATTTTCTAATAATTGATAAACTATATATTTCTAAAATGCATAAAGATTTTTCTAAAACTTGATTCTCCAAATAATAAATATCCAGAAGTGCATAAAGATTCTTATAAAACTTGACTACTTGAGCTATACAAAGAATATCTACTTTTTCCTCTACCCCACTTCCCCATTCTAGTAATTGATAGCTACAAATGTTTGATTTTTGTCAAAAGTTTAATTCAATTTATTTTCAAAGAAAACTATTGGACCAAGTTAACATAAGGTGATTATGATGTATAAAGCGAAGAACAAGAGTTAACACCAAAGTATGTCTCGCCTGCCGGCACAATCAGAAACAATTATTCTTTCTTACTTCCACTATATTTTGAATTTACATGGATTTTCAGTTTCTGAGATCAAAAGATGTTTATAGAACTTAAACATTGCAAATACATGCAATAAAAATAATCAAAGTCACTCAACCAGAAAATCAAGGTCAAGGTCAAAAGATGGGGATGCAACTGTGCTAAGCTACTACTGGGGCATATGCATACCAAGTTTCATCAACCTAGGACCTATAGTTCTTGAGATATGGAGATGATTGCAAAACTTTTCCATTGCTATTATATGTATTGAAAATTGTCAAAGTCACTCAACCGGAAAATCAAGGTCAAGGTCAAAAGATGGGGATGCAACTGTGCAAAGCTACTACTGGGGCATATGCATACCAAGTTTCATCAACCCAGGACCTATAGTTCTTGAGATATGGAGGTGCTCACAAAACTTTTCCATTGCTATTATATGTATTGAAAATTGTCAAAGTCACTCAACCGGAAAATCAAGGTCAAGGTCAAAAGATGGGGATGCAACTGTGGTAAGCTATTACTGGTGCATATGCATACCAAGTTTCATCAACCCAGGACTTATAGTTCTTGAGATATGGAGGTGCTCGCAAAACTTTTCCATTGCTATTATATGTATTGAAAATTGTCAAAGTCACTCAACCAGAAAATCAAGGTCAAGGTCAAAAGATGGGGATGCAATTGTGCTAAGCTACTACTGGGGCATATGCATACCAAGTTTCATCAACCCAGGACCTATAGTTCTTGAGATATGGAGGTGCTTATAAAACTTTTCCAAAAAGTTAACGCCGCCATTGCCCCGTCGCCGCTGCCGCCGCCGCCGGTAAAGTAATACCTATGTCCCGCTCTGCTTCACAGGCGGGACAATAAAACATACTATAAATTATTACATAATTCTTGTTCATGAGACTGTCTAAACATTACTAGCATTTAATGACAGTTTAATCTTGATTTAAAAAAAAAATGTGGTAAATGTTTTAGTTATAAAATTATAATCTTCTCTCCATTTCTAAAACTTAAGAAGGATATTATCATTTCTTGAAAAACTTCTACAAAAAGGAAAAAATCTGAAAACATCTTAAAAATTTTAAAGCATAAAAAACCATTAAGGCAATAGGTGCACCATGAGACACATTTATTTTACCATGTTAACTGCATCCAATTACATACACATTAATCATGCAACATTATGTCATTTTGCTAATCCCCCACGATAAAATTAATGTGTTTTCATGACAATAACAACAGTAATCGTAATCATTAAAATATTTGGCCGTAAAACATTGCAAACAAGATGCCCCCATTATGTCTAGGGTTCAATTTTCTTACATAGCAGCTTCCTAAAATATGCCATTGAGAAATGATGACATGCATAATGAGAAAGATGAAAACAAAATGTTAACACATGATTAAATGCATTTAGTCTTCATATATATCTTAAAATAATATGAAAATAAAGATGGAATGTGTCCATGGGACACAGATGCCCCCATATAAGGCCCCAACAGGAAGTAGATGTCCAAAAGGTCCAAAAGCCACTGTGGATGTTTGAACCACCCTTCAAAATTTCAAATCATTCTCCAGAACAGTTTCTGAGAAAAACTGGACAGAAATTCATATGGATGTATGGACATACGTACAGATGGAAAGACATGAGTAAAATTTAATGCTCTTTGACATGTCATCAAGGAGGCATAAAAATCAATGTTGAATGATCATAATATATAAATGAGTGCATTATATATGAGACTAAAATGGTAAAGCACGGAAAATGTTAAATACAATAAAACAAAATGAACATTTAAAAAAAAAAAAAAAAAAATGTTTTTAAAGCTAGGCAAATCGTTTTTTTAAAAAACTAATTACCCGAAGTTCCAAAGAGTATATCATGATTTTCGTAATCATTAAAATATTTGGCCGTAAAACATTGCAAACAAGATGCCCCCATTATGTCTAGGGTTCAATTTTCTTACATAGCAGCTTCCTAAAATATGCCATTGAGAAATGATGACATGCATAATGAGAAAGATGAAAACAAAATGTTAACACATGATTAAATGCATTTAGTCTTCATATATATCTTAAAATAATATGAAAATAAAGATGGAATGTGTCCATGGGACACGGATGCCCCCATATAAGGCCCCAACAGGAAGTAGATGTCCAAAAGGTCCAAAAGCCACTGTGGATGTTTGAACCACCCTTCAAAATTTCAAATCATTCTCCAGAACAGTTTCTGAGAAAAGCTGGACAGAAATTCATATGGATGTATGGACATACGTACAGATGGAAAGACATGAGTAAAATTTAATGCTCTTTGACATGTCATCAAGGAGGCATAAAAATCAATGTTGAATGATCATAATATATAAATGAGTGCATTATATATGAGACTAAAATGGTAAAGCACGGAAAATGTTAAATACAATAAAACAAAATGAACATTTAAAAAAAAAAAAAAAAAATGTTTTTAAAGCTAGGCAAATCGTTTTTTTTTTTAAAAACTAATTACCCGAAGTTCCAAAGAGTATATCATGATTTTTGCTTATGGATTTTTTTTATCCCAAAATAAGTGAACACATGTAAGAAGCATTTTAAAACCAATTTTTAAAATCCTGAAAATGTCATACTGTTCTAGCAATACTCTGATTGAATTTTAAATCTATAGCCATGTTAACATGTCTACCAGTCAGTTTGTAACAAAACTAGCTTCAATCCCCAATAAAAAATCTCCCCCATTCTGTTTTGGTGTGACCATGCCAATGGTGGATCTGATATTTTAACTGACCAAAGAGAGCCATAGGGATTATCAAACGGTTTTTTTTCCAAAAAGGGAAGATGGGCCAGAACCCCCTGTCCCCACTAGATCTGCCACTTCATCTCCAATTTCAGCTCTTAATTTACTATCTCCCATCACTGTTTATCAGATCTGTTTGGTCATGCTGCATGTAACGCAATTTTCTGTCTTGTAATTTCCACTTGATGAACACAATAATAAATGGTATGATACAAACACAAGTCAATCCTGCCATAATATATCCGGCTATTGTCAATGATTGGGTATCTGGTTCATATTTATTGTAGGCACAGTCTTTATAATTACCTAATAAACAAGAAAAAAATTAAGATTGCAAATAAAGCTTTTAGAAACATTTATAAATACATGTTGGAATAAAAATTAAACATAGATGGTAACACAATTCACGGACCTGATATTTTTTGTACATAGAAACATTTAACTGTAATAGGTTATGAAAGTGTTGAAATACACTACAGAGATGGACATATTGAAACATTTAGTTGTATTGGTTAACAAGTTAGGCTACTCATTCCAAGGTTTGTGGTTTGGTCCTCGTCAGGGGTAAAAATTTCATGGACATATTTTCCAAATCTGTATTGACACCGTTTGCAAGGATAGCCTCACAAAATGTTGCTAGTCCTTTGAAAGGGATGAAAAAAGTTGTAAGTACTATGTATTGGGAGAGCAATACCCTGTTCATGTTTTGTAGAATTCTTTAAGTGTAGGCTAAATGGGGATTGCTACAAGGCCACACTCACAAATTTCAAACTGAAAAGGGATTTATGGAGGAATTGTTTTCTATACATGCAGGATAACTAAATATATTTAAACTAAGTTAAAAGTAAATATACTCTTAGCACCTTTTTGATGATATTGATCTTTCTTAATTATACATCTCTAATACTGTTGTTTAGTTGTTAGTGTCATGACATATTAGTGTACAAAGTTTCATAAAGTTCTGACTTTCCATTACATATTCCAATTGATGGTAAAGGTAAACATAATAGTTAACCAATGAAACATACAAATAGATGAACTTAGGAACTGAAAGACAGAAAACTAAATGTCTCATATCAAAGTTACATGGCTAATCTAAAATATTTTTTGAAAAACTTGTTAAGCCTTTAATCTTATGAGGACAAAAGGGGCAAGTTACTTATTCTGGAAAGGCTACACAAGAATATTTTTTCTAAAGTAAAGAGGGGGTGAGGTGGTTCAACCCATAGACCCTTCCTATTGATGAGCCACTCTTAGTAACTTTTACAAGAGTGGCTTCCTAGTTCCTACAATTAATTCAAATTCACACTATAATCAATATGGCTGCATGCTACCCATTTGCATTAGGGCAAAAGTGTGACATTGGTGGTAAAAAATCAAATAAGTTAAAAGTCGTCCAACTATACATGCTAAGGACCCAAATATATTTTTGAAATTTATTAAGCATTTGCAAAGAAAATACATCAGAAAAAAATATCAGCATTTTTATGACAGCTTTTTGGGCTCATTTTTTGGATAAAATACAGGATTTTCAGGAGCCAATTTGAAAAAAGTGGTTTGATTTTGGTTTAATTCTCCATCATTTGTATTTCACTAATACTCAATAAAAAGCTTCGCCGAGCGCCGAGCGCAGCATGATACGACTGCAGCATGTTGAACCCTGTACGTTTTAGGCCTAATATGGATAGTCTAATGCTCTGGACACATGCAGCCCATGGTGGACTGACAAAGGTTTTTGACACATGCTTCTCTGATGGACTTTCGACCCAGGGGGTAAAAATATAAATTTTGAATGTTGTATTCTACTCTTTAAAAGAATAATGTTTGGGGAAAAAATTAAAAATCAAACCAGAATTTTTTTTATATTATGATTACAGCCCCCAAAATTTTATTCTTAAAATTAGAATCACTACCTGACAAGAATAAATTTGCAAAAAAAAATTTCGAAATCGGACCACAAATTAGAAAAGTTTCGATTTCGGCCCCTAATTACGTAATAGGGGGAAAAAGGGGGGGTCGCAAAAATTAATTCTTAATTTTGTATCTGCTATTTGACAAGAACAAACATGCAAAAAAAAATTTCAAAATCGGACCAGAAATAAAAAAGTTACAATTTTGGCCCCTTTTGGTCCCTAATAACGTAACAGTAAAACAAGAGGCTCCCAGGAGCCTGAATCGCTCACCTGGTCTTAATGTCAACCCTTTGAAGACTTTTGTATAGCTAAATGAGCTGAATGTTTAAGCAATAAAAAGCTTTTCTCTATCTGCAATAGTTTTCATTCCAAAGCAAATAACACTATTTTTCACCTTTAAAGGGCCATAACCCCTTAAAGGGGTCATCTGACAACTTCGACCCTAAAAAGACTTTTGTAGAGCTAATTTAGCTGAACATTTAAGCAAGCAACATCTTTTCTCTATCTGCAAAAGTTTTCTTTCTTTAGGCCAAAACACTATTTTTTGCCTTTAAGGGGCCGTAACCACTATAAGGGGTCATCTGGCAACTTTGACCCTATGGAAACTTTTGTAGAGCTAAATGAGCTGAACATTTAAGCAAGCAACAACTTTTCTCTATCTGCAATAGTTTTCATTCCATAGGCCAAAAACACTATTTTTTGCCTTTAAGGGGCCATAACCCCTATAGGGGGTCATCTGACAACTTCGACCATTGGAGACTTTTGTAGAGCTAAATGAGCTGAACATTTAAGCAAGCAACAGCTTTTCTCTATCTGCAATAGTTTTCATTCTATAGGCCAAAAACACTATTTTTTGCCTTTAAGGGGCCGTAACCCCTATAAGGGGTCATCTGATAACTTCGACCCTATGGAGGCTTGTGTAGAGCTTAACGAGCTGAACATTTTAGCAAGCAACAGCTTTTCTCTATCTGCAATAATTTTCATTCTATAGGCCAAAAACTCTATTTTTTGCCTTTAAGGGGCCATAACCCCTATAAGGGGTCACCTGACAACTTTGACCTAATGGAGACTTTTGTAGAGCTAAATGAGCTGAACATTTAAGCAAGCAACAGCTTCTCTCTATCTGTAATAGTTTTCATTCTATAGGCCAAAAACATGAAAAAATGCTTTTTTTCACCTTTAAAGGGACGTAACTCCCATAAGGGGTCATCTGACAACTTCAACTCAATGGAGACTTTTGTAGAGCTTTTGATGCTGAAGCAGTAGCGTGGCATCAGATTTCATCTATCTCTTATACTTTTTGATTTACAAGCCAAAAACAGTAGTCTGACCCCCCTGGTCTATTTTTAGCAACGGCGGCCATGTTTTTCGACGAATCAAAAATCCCCACATCAGTTCTGTGGGGGATACCCTAAAGTACCACCAGACCAAATTTGGTTTGAATCTGTGCAGCCGTTTCAGAGGAGAAGAAGTTTGAAGAAAAGTTAACGACGACGACGACGGACGACGACGACAGACGACGACGACGACGACGACGGACGCCAAGTGATGGCAATAGCTCACATGGCCTTTGGCCAGGTGAGCTAAAAAGGGGACACAAAAATATATCTGCTACTTGACAAGAATAAACTTGCAAAAAAAATTGTCAAAATCGGACAAGAATTAAAAAAGTTACGATTTCGGCCCCTTGGCCCCTTATTACGTAACAGGTGAAAAACGGGTGGGGGTCGCAAAAATAAATTCTCAAATTTGGATTCGCTACTTGACAAAAATAAACTTGCAAAATAAATGTTCAAAAACAAACCAGAAATAAAAAAGTTTTGATTACGGCCCCTTTTGGCCCCTAATTACAAAACAAGTGAAAAAAGGATGGTCAAAAAATTAATTCTCAAATTGGGATTCGCTACCTGACAAGAATAAACTTGCAAAAATTTTTTTCAAAATCGGACCACAAATAAAAAAGATTCAATTTTGGCCCCATTTGGCCTCTAATTACGTAATAGGGGGAAAAAGGGGGGGTCGCAAAAATTAATTCTTAATTTTGTATTTGCTATTTGACAAGAACAAACATGCAAAAAAAAATTTCAAAATCGGACCACAAATAAAAAAGTTTATTTTGGCCCCTTTTGGCCCCTAATTACACAACGGAGAAAAAGGGGGCGCAAAAATTCATCAGGTTCATTCTTTTATTGTAAGAAACATTCTTGACAAATTTCACATCAATAGGCCAACTAGGACCAAAGTTATGGTGGAAACAATTAAAATATTTGAATTTTTTGCCCCTTATGGGCCCCTAATTTCTAAACAAAAAAAGGGGGGACCCCCAAAATCAATCCCATTCATCCTTGTATGGTAAAGAACATCACTGTCAAATTTCATAGCAATCGGATAACTAGAACTAAAGTTATTGTGGAAACAAACAAAAAAGCAGTATTTTTGGCCCTTTTTTGGCCCCTAATTTCTAAACGAAAAATGGGGGGACCCCCAAAATCAATCCCATTCATCCTTTAATGGTAAGGAACATCATTGTCAAGTTTCATAGCAATTGGATAACTGGAACTAAAGTTATTGTGGAAACACTAAAAAGTTAACAGACATCGACGACAACGACAGCATCATACCATAATACGTCCGCAAATTTTTTGCGGTCGTATAAAAACACTTTATTTGTATTGAATAAGTGGTTTTCTTAAAGTGTCATATGGAAGTAAAGAGTATTTTCTTAATGTCACACTAAAAGTGTTACACTCCTGACAATTTTGACTACATAGCTAAGCACCATTTTTGAATGAATAAAGATAGAGTAATGAAATTTTGCATGAAGTTTCTGTACATAGAAATACATACTTAGGAACAAAAAGTCTTTATTTAAAATGATAAATATGAAAATTAAGGAGTGAAAAAGGAATTGCGTCATTTTTTTTTAAACAGCCCATTACCTGTATATGAAATGTTGCCAACTATGGTTGATTTTAGAGCTTTCTGGTCCCTCACAGGACATGTAGATTGTCCAAAGCCTATCTGTTTATTAGCTCTGTCAAACACAACATAGAAACCCTCCATGGCTACTGCACCAATAACCGTCCCTGCTAAAACAAACACCAATGATTTGTTTACGATAGAGTGTGGCACTTGGGACCAAAATTAATCTGTCAATAACACAAAATCTCAAATTTCATTTTATTTTGGGCCAGTCACATGACCCGATGATGACCAGTCCTTCTCCACCTTAACTTATTTTGTCTGCCTGCATTCCTTGAAAGCACATCCCCTTCTAAACATTTGATAGAATTTAATGAGCATTTCCTTGCAAGGACATCCCCTTCAAACAGAAGATAATGAGATGTGGAATAAGTGTATGCAACACAACCAACAATATAATTGGCAATTCAAAAAATCTACTATGGAAAAAAGCCAGCAGCCTTCAATGTGACCAGTGGTCGCTGCTTTCTGTTTTTCAATTTTACAATTACAAAACCATTCAATTGAAATTTATGAACCTTTACATGAAGGAAGTACCTTGTCTGAAAGAAATATCATTCAGGGGGAGATAATTGGACTGGATATTTTGCAATAGGATCCAAATTTGTATTCTAATATGTCTTTATGATCTTGATACATATATTTCTTGCTGAACTGTAAGTTAAACAACAATTTACTGCTAATCAAGGACTATAATCCCCGTGTTTATATTGGTACTCCTTAATGAAATTAGGTAAACTACAACTTAATCCCTCTATTGAAATTTGCAACAATGGAAGATGATTACCGTGATCAGTTAAATTGACATCTATACAGAGGAGATTAACTTGTTATGGGTATGAATTTTTTTGCTTGAAGGAAAAAAACTCCTACACTAAGGAAAAAAACTCCTACACTGTAGGAAGAAAACTCCTACTCTGAAGGAAGAAAACTCCCACATCAAAGATGGTAATTATGGAAAGCCAAAAGGGTCAAAATTCATCTTTCTTACTTTCTAATTTTACATTTTAGATTTCAATATTCTTATTCCATATTTCTTATTCCACATCTCAATATCATAATTATCCATCTTTTATTCTGGTTTTTTACTTCTTTCTTCTAATTTCACAATTATAAATTCCTGATTTTATATTCCGTTTTTTTCTAAGCTTACTATTCTTATTTTCTTATTCGGATTTTCTAATTCTAGATCGTAATATCAAAATTTTACTTTTTCCATCACAATTTTTTTTAATTCGGCATTCTGACTTTTACCGTTTTCATTTAAACATCTCTATTGCTTGATTATACTTTTTATCACGAATGTAAAATCTAAAATATACTATGAAGAATTAACATTTCACCAGAATACAAACGAAGCAAAATACTCTTAGCCGGTAAGACGTTTTATTCGCGAAAGCGCTTGTATCGTTCCTGAAATAGACTATATGTTGTAGTCTAAATACTGTTTAGGGTTGTAGATAATCATCGGGATCGAGTTTGAGTCAGAGTTAGAGTTCAAGTTTCGACTTGAGTTCGAGTTAATAGAGACCGACCATTTAACTTAAAGGGTAGGGAATTATTTTTTCCTAAAAACATATTTTGAAAATGTACTTTAGGGGTGTAGGTAATCATCGACTGTTCAAGCTAATGTTGGAGTTACGACTCGAATTCGAGTTGAAATTTGAGCCAACTCGCAACCCGGGCTCAAAACAGTGATTTTCATTCATGGCAATAATCGAGTTACGACTCGAGTTCGAGTTAGAGTCGAGTTAGAGTTCGGGTTACAAAAAAGAGGTTGGTATTTATTTTTTAGTACAATTACATGAATGTTGTCTAACATTACGTGTAACTGTTCTTTAGATTGTGGACTTGCAATAAACTCGTATATTAATAGGTATGATACAAAACCAATAAATGTACATATTTAGATAATGTTATAGAGATTATTGCAAGAAGCAATTAAATTGTACCGATGGGGAAAATCGTTAATCCTGGTTTCATTAAAATATATTTAGGAGCTCAGAAGGAATTGCAAATAAGAGATGGATACCCCTGGTTGTCTAATGGCTTGGGTCATGTTTTGCTATGAGAAACCCCAAAAAATCCAATCCAATCCAATTATTCAATTATAAAAATAGGTTATGTGCATCTTGTGTGAAGGGTTCATGAAAATCCATTGGGGGGTTATGAGGAGTTGTGGATAAGTGATAAGTATCAAAGGTACACGGCCGGACGAACAGATATCCTTATCACAATACTACCCAAAGAAGGGTATGCCTCGGTACTGGACCTATACAAAAGCATCCCCGTCTATTGACTTTGACTTTGAATATCTGACAGTTTTCAAAATAGACACGTATAATATACATGTATTTAATTTATCAAAAGTTTGGTGTGTACCCTCATATCTCGAAACCTAGGTCTCAGGTCGACGAAACTTAACTTTTAAATCACAAATTGATACCTCCGCTCAAAAGAAGAGGGTGTATACTTTTAACCCTTGTCCACCCGTCCGTTCTTTGGTCCGTTTATTCGTCCGTCCTTCCGTAATTTTCTTAGCAAGTACATGACGTAGAGGTCTGAAAATCTTTATATGGCTTTTAATTATCAAATAGTATACCATATGGTGGATAGCGAATTATGCTCCTGGGTCATCTACCTCCTGTTATACTTAGGGAGCGACCATTTTATCTTTAATTGGAGGGGGGCTATAGTGAAATTTAAAATAAAAAGGCAGGATGGCAAAAATCTAGAAATAAAAAGGCAAGACAGTGCTTTGAATTAAAAAAAAAGGCAGGATAGTGTTTTTGGCTGAAAAATTTATTTTATCTTAAAAAAAATACGGACTAGTGCTAAAAAAATCCAGGCTCGGTTTTTTTCCGATAATAAAAAGGCAGGACGAAGAAAATATCATAGCCCCCCACCCCCCTAAAAATCAAATGGTTGAATACTAATGTTTTAATACATAGCGGACATTCATGCAAAAATTCCGTCATAGTTTTCTTACCAACTATATGGTGTATAGCAATTAAATGATCCTAGGTCGAATGCTTCCTGTCTACGGAATACTAAGGGTTTTTTGGGCGGCATAATTTTGGAAGCGGGGCCATCACTAGTGAGCAAAACCTCGCAGATATACTTGCTTTCGAAGAGCCTCTACCTGGGTATTACGTTTCTTGACCAACAATCGAAGAGTAACATAGTACCCTGTAATACATGTAATTAGAATTTTTGTCAGAATCCATTGATAATTTTAATAGATGTCTGGATTAATTTGAGTAGAAATCAAAGTACCGTTGGTACTGACAACTCGGAAGTCAGAATGTTTTCTTTTATAATGGAACTTTATATCCAATGGATGAAGAATGTTTGTCACCATATAACATGGTTTAACCCACCATTTTTTCTTTAAATGACTCAACTAGGCAGCGTACCATATTTCATATCTTGAAAATATTTTAAGGATTTCTTGTAGCATGTCTTTGAGTTGCATAAATTTGTTTATTTCTGCTGGGTATTCTGTTGCAAATAAATGCGACACATTTTAGTTTCTATTGAATGCTGATTTCAAGGATGGAGATTTCGTTAATCTGGTGTTTGATAAAACAGTTCCTGTTTTGTGGGGCTTTGTCTTATGTTGCACATTTAATATATCTTTTTTTATACTTAATTTTGGAAAGCATTTCCTGTTTTGTGTATTTGGACAAGGCTGTATATTTATGATATAACCCTTGTGTGCAGTTCATATTATGGTATTGGAGTAAAAAATTAGCTTTATAATTATGTACTCTGGTAACAAATGATTTGTTGCAACAGATACAACTATAAGTGTTATACTTCTTCAATTCCAAGTTCTATGGAATTATGTCTCCCCTTCCCAGAAGGGGGAGACATATTGTTTTTGTGTCAGTTCTTCTTCTTCTTATTATGTCACTCCACATCGTGGATGTGACATGTTGTTATTCTACGTTTCTTCTTATTATTATTATTATTATTATTATTATTATTCCAATGAATTTTGTCCGAGCGTTTTTGAGAAAACTACCGGACCAAAAGACTTGAAATTTTAAATGCACGTAGACTTTATTTTGAATTAATTCCTGAAACTTTTTTTTCAAAATCAAAGCAGCCATTTTTAAATTATATCGATTTTAAAATTTTAAAATTCCCATAGGTTTAACATTGGCTGGCAGAAAGCCAAGTTGGTATTGATTTTCTCAGTTAACATGCGTCGTCTGCTACAGGTAAATAATGAGTTTTGTCCAAAGCTTTTTGAGAAAACCTTTTGATTAAATGTTTTGAAATTTTAAGTATGCTTAGACTATCATTTAAAGTTTTATCAATTTTTTTTTTAAGTTGATCGAAGCAGACATTTTCAAATAATCGCCAATTAAAGATTTTCTGTTTTCCCCATAGGATTAACATTGACTGGCAAAATGCCAAGTTAGTATTGATTTTCTGTCAAGATAGCATCATATCTATTTATAAACATATCATTAGGATGACTCATGGAAAATTTTGTTAAGACAAAGGTAAAGGTCATGATGACATATTGTAGGTTTATTGAAAGGTTTAAAATTGACTGAAAACATGCTAGGTTTGTATTGATTTTCTGTCAACATGTGTCATCCTGATACAATTATTTCTATTAATAAACTTATCATTGGGTAATACAAAGGTAAAGGTCATGATGACATATTGTAATTTATAAAGACAAGTTTGTATTGATTTTCTGTCAACATGCAGTAATTTCTATTTAGGTAAAGGTCATGATGACATAATATAATCCATTGAAGAGCTTATAAAACTTTTAAAGTCCCTTAGGTTAAATATGACAAGTTTGTATTGATTTTCTGTCAACATGTGTAATCCTGCTGCAGTAATTTCTATTAATATACCATTCATTGAGTAATTCCTATTTATAAATCTATCATAATGATGACTCATGGAAAATTTTTGCTTGAACATAGGTAAAGGTCATGATGACATATCGTAATTCAGAGAGCTTATAACATGAACTTAATAAACTTCACACACAAAGTGGAGTGACATCTGCTATTTCTTGAAATGGCATTTAAATCTAGTTCTTCTTCTTCTTCTTCTCATACAAAGCGTGTCCGGGCCATAACTTTTTTATCCTTTGAGATAGGGCTTTGATATTTGGCATGTGGATGTATCATCATGAGACGATGTGTCGCGTACCAGAATGACCTTCATATGACCTTGACCTTTGACCCCAAGGTCAAATTAATGCTAATTTAACATCCAAAGTGCTCCGGGCCATAACTTTTTTGTTCTTTGACATAAGGCTTTGATATTTGGCATGTGGATGTATCACCATGAGACAATGTGTCATGTACCAGAATGACCTTCACATGACCTTGTCCTTTGACCTCAAGGTTAAATAAATGCTTATTTTACTTGGAAAGTGTGTCTGTGCCATAACTTTTTTGTTCTTTGGCATAGGGCTTTAATATTTAACATGTTGATGATACACCATGAGATTATATGTGGCGTACCAGAATGACCTTCATATAACCTTGACCTTTGACCTCAAGGTCAACTTACAGCTAATTTTACATGCAAAGTGTGTCCTGGTCATAACTATTTATCCTTTGATATTTCGCATGTGGATGTTTCGCCATGAAATGATGTGTCGCATACAAGACTGACCTTTACATGATCTTGACCTTTGACCTCAAGGTCAAATTAATACTCTTTTTACATCCAGTGTGTTCCAGGCCATTACTTATTTGTTCTTTGACATAGGGCTTTGATATTTGGCATGTGGATGTATCACCATGAGATGATGTGTCGCGTACCAGAATGACCTTCATATGACCTTGACCTTTGACCTCAAGGTCAAATTAATGTTATTTTTACACAAAACATGTCTGGGCCATATATATTTTAATCCTATTCAAAAGGCTCAGAATTTTCACATTTTAATGTGTCATCATGGGAACAATGTGTCACCAACCTTAATGACTTTGACCTGTGACTTCAATGTCAAATAAATGCTAATTTGACATGCAAAGCCTTCCAGGTCATAACTTTTTTATCCTTTGATATAGGGCTTTAGAATGTAGATGTATCATTATTAAAAAAATTGTTGTACAATGTTTGTCATTGTGACTTTGACCTTTTGACCTCAAGATTGAACTTGTGTTATTCAAGGAAGGGGAGACATCAGTTTTAGTGCGCTAAAACAGTTTTTCCTAGTTCTGTTTTGTTGTTCTTGGTATGTTGGTAAATTTAATTGTGTCCCAAATTTGTGGCTAATGAATACATGGTAATTTATGCACGATTTCATATGATGAACTTCTTGCATACCAAGTTTCGTTAAATTTTGTTCAGATGTTTAAGGGTTGTGTTGACTAACTTGACTAACAGATGGGGACAGCCTTATCACCATTTGTACATGTATATCAGGATTTCAGTTTAATGGGTGATTATTCACACTATAATTTGCAGATGGAATCCTGGTAGAAAGCACAACATATGATGTACTTTTTAGAAATATCCGTTTACTTGTTCATGAACTATTATCAGGGTTTTCAACATAAATATTGGGTCAACAATCCGACAAAACTTTGCTTTTCTAGATTTTTTGGTAACATGCATATCTATATATGATGTAGTTCTTGCAAACCATGTTTTGTTTGTGTTCAGTAGTATAAGTGGAGTTTCATTTATAGCTTTAAATTATATGTTTAATTTTCAATATTGTCTAAACCCCTAGATTCTTCTTACCCCAGACATTGTTAGATAAATTAAGTAATAATTTTCTTCCCCTGTTTGGTATTTTTGGTTTTATTGTTTTATGCTCATCATAATTATATTATGTTTGGCATTTTCAATTTTTTTGGTAGAGCGCCTCTGATGAGTCTTGGTGAGTCAGGCGGAGCAATATTTATTGTCTGGAACTTTGTCATTTTTATTATAACAAAGTGATGTGTAGGACTGATTGATGGACCAGAGACATAAAGCTCTGCAACTTTTTTGTGTGGGAAATAGATTGATATAACAAAACAAGTTGTCTTTTATTATTACTTTTGTAGAATAACTTACATTTTTACAGACATAATATTCTTATAGCAGCAATTATGTTTGAAAATATGCATTTTCTATTGAACACATACTTGGTATTTTGGACAATATTTTTAGACATTAATACCATTTCAATGGTAGCATGTTTATTATTGTTCAATAATTAGTTAAAGTAATCTTTATAACATTACATAGCAATCATCATATCAATATTACATATTCATTCACTAAAATGCATCAAATTGTCACCAACATGTTATATGTACAAAGAAAATGGGTACAATGATAAAAATAACCCTATTGGACTTATATGTAAATATTATTTAACCCAATGTTTTGTTTTTAATAAACAATTACTAGTGATTTTTTTAAATGATAGGGGGCATAACCTGCCTCTAAATAATCTTAATTGGTCAAATGTCATTTCATTGACAAGGTTACATTCATAACTGAAACTTATAACATATATTGAAATACATGTAGACAATCTTTAACATGTCAAATAGTATAATCATTGCTTATGATATTTGTCATTCAATCTATTTACATTGGATAACTTGTAATATATATCTATTGTAAACAGCTGAGGAATAAGATGCTTGTACTAATGATGAATTGAAAGGATAATGTTACAGTGAATTGAGTAAATATGCATGCCACAAAATCTTATTAAATACATGAAATAAAAAAAAACTTATGGAGCATTTACAGCTTTCAACTTTTGTTAGTCTTTTATCATTTTTTTATAGACTTCATTTGGCAAATAAATTGGAACTATGTGATTTTATTCTTTCTTGCACTTGAGCTGTTACACATGGTATGTTGCATTGACACTTGCATGTGTTTTCTTTTTCTTTGTGTGTCTAGTCAACTATTATACTTGTATGTCCAATATGGGTCCAGACAAAGCTTTCTTCATTAATGTATTGTTCTGCTCTGTATTTGCCTTGATGTTTATGAAGATATGATGTTGTGTGGATCCATCATCAATAGAAAATATATAGAGTAACAAACAAAAAAAGTTCTTATATCACATTTATTTTTTAATATTTCACTTGATATCAAATTCACCACTGAACTCATTCTTTTACATAACATATTAATTCATGATTTTTACTCAATCTTTTTCACATCATCCTAGGATGTTTATATATTTTGTAGCTGCTCAAAACAAATTTTCATAATTTCTGTAGACTTTTGGACTCCTTAGAAGAATAAAGCTCTCTGTAAAGGTAAACACTATTTTGATGCTAGATATATCCAGTTTCAGTGAGAAATATATATGCACAGTCAGCATTTATGCATATCTTGAAATTGCAGATGCTGATGACTTTTATCAACTTTTAGCTTTATATGGCTCTTTGTCTGAAAGAAAAAAAAAACATTTATACTTAACTTGCTAATACACACACATATTAAACATACAATGTAGGACACAATTCACATATAAATCCACATTTAAATTGATATTTTGCAAATAAATAATGTTATAAAAATAAACATCAGCTTACAATAATGTATTTTTTATCAACAATAATGATCAATAATAGTCTTGCAATTTCATATGTCCTAAAGTTGCAGCAATTCCACTATAATATTATCAATCAATCAATCAGTTTATTGGATAAAGCTCATGAATTAACAATGCAATGTAATCCCCAAAAGACATATATATGGGTCATTCTCAAAAAATGTCTATATTTCGAGGTAGGCAAACTTGAATATTAGAAATGCTCACAGAAAGTTTGTAATTTACTTATTGGTATCCTCTATCATTTGAGTAAACAAAACAAGCAAAGAGTAAAAATCAAATCGAATATATTTTGAATTTTTTTTAGTCATTGTCCTTCAGGGTTGATTTGGCTGTCCTTGATGTTACCACATAAAAAACATTGCAATGAAAGAAAGCTTTAATCTTCTATTTAAAAATTCATGCATAACTTGCCACATAGGGACAGAACAAGTACTTTGCAAGCGTCAGAAATAAAGGTTAGGTAAAAAATTTGTTTTTAAGAGCATCATAAGACAATGATTTTAAACAGTTCAGCAAACAGGTCAAAACTAACTAACATATCAAATGCAATATATGACATTTCACTTCTTCATTTACATTATGATGAACAATAAGGTTAACTAGTTTCAGTTGCAAAATATCATTGTTCAGAAGGTTATGTATTAGACAACAATTGAGCAAATTAGACTGGTAACATCAGGGACAATGCGTAACATCACGGACAACTCATAGCAATAAATAAAGACTTGTTGACAATAAATGTTAATTTTAATGCAATAAATAACATGTTTGGGGCAATATCTAATAAATTATGAATATGGGCTATCTTTATCATTAAAAATCGCATTTTATGACTGGTTAAACTTCACTGAATGTCCACTATGTTACCGGCTATTTGTCTCTGATGTTACCACTATTTTAGCAACAATTACAAGAATTTTTTCCGCAAAGTATTGACACTATTGCGTTTCGATATCTTAAGCTGTTGTGTTAAAGTATTTGTGCCACTTTCTAACTAACAGAATGCAAAACCAGATCATTTGTTGTACCATTACAAACATGTCCTGTATGTTACAAAAAATGTCTCAGCTGTTACTGTCAAAATGTCCCTCCTGTTACCGATTCTCAGGTTGAAATATTATACTTAAACCATGAACTCTGAGAAAGAAAATATATTTATAACACTCTATATGGCTAAAATCAGTGATTAGAGTAATTTTAGCGCTTTTAAATCAGAAGCCATATACAAAGAAGACGGATTCAAGAATCTTTTACTTATAATTTGTCTGTCCTGTTACACTTTTGAACAGTAACATCAGGGAACAGTAACATCAGGGAATTACGGGAACATTATTTGCTGAAATTATTAAATGATCGTGTCTCCATCATTCTTTTGGATCTCAGATATGATTGGTCAAGATGTAAAATTTACCCATAGCAGCTACAACCACATACCTCTATAGTCTCTGAGATATCGCGGTAACATTATGGACAAGGAAAAAAAATACGCCTCCAATACAGCTTACATTCTTTACATTGTAATGAAGATATGTAATTTTTTCTCAAAAATGTAACTGTAACTTAGATAAATGGATGTGTTTGGATGTTTCTATGTCCTTATTTGTTGCCTGATAAGGATATACGTACACTTTATTTTCAATTCTATCTACCAGTAACAGCAAAGACATTTTCAGAGGGGACATTTTTTGATTCGCCAGAAAAAAATTTTCAATGATGGCTATCCCATTTTATTTTATAGATAAGACAGACAGATGGCCAAAGAAAAACCCATCATGATTTCCATAGTCTACTTGCACATTATCATATCTTTTAAGGACTTTTAACTTAAAAAATTACTCATAGGACAGACGATTTTGGTCAATTTTTGAGTTTGAAAATTGCGCTGTACTGTCATTTTTAAAGATAGCGTTTATTTGTTTATGTCAGATGTGCATCTTGGTGCATATTTTACTCAAGACAAAAGATATTGTTTAAACTCAATTATACGTGGCAATATTTTGACTGCCACGTAATAAGGACATTTTTTTTAGAATGACCCATATACATAAGTATAAAATGTAAATAAGATGAAATAAAACATTTTTGTCCCAATATTTCAAGTTATAATGTTGCAACATTTAAGGGCTGCAAATTTAGAATACAAGGAAAACTGGGGTCAAAGGGCAAAAAATGTAAATTGATATATATGTATATAAATAAGGCTTTTTGTATGAGATGTTGATGTCAATATACATGTATATGTGTCAAAATGCATTTGAAAGTCCACCACAGGATGTATGCACTGTCAAAAAGCTTTGTAAGTCCACCATGGGCTTCATGTGACCAAAGCAATAGACTATCCATATTGGGCCTCCAGCATACTGGGTTCAACTTGTATCGGTCATATCATGCTGTGCTCGGCGTAGCTTTTTATTCTATGAGGGCAAACATATCGAAATATTGTACATGATGACAGCTGTAAAGAACCTCAGGACCTGTCCTGCAAAAATCTGTTCAGTCCTGCAAGATTTGGTGTGTCTGACAGAATTACTGGCTGATCAGACCGTAATTTTGTATGAACTATCCTGGTATCTCGTTATATCATGGTACTTAGCTACGTAGAAACAGTGACGTCACAGTTGAATATTTGGTTTTGAAATGAAAGTAAATACCACGATAACACAGAACCCATGATATAATGAGAACGGAGTATATTAGTAAATTGCAGACAAAAAAATGCTTGGGTCAGACACAATTTTCAGATTCACCGGACCGAATGTCCGCTTTTAAAATTTTTCGATATGTCTGCACTCTTGAGTGAAGACAACAACCAAGCAGCAACATAACCTTGTGTAAGCAATTTTTGAGTTAAAATAAATTAGATTCATATTATTAGACTCTAATATATTTTTACTAAACAGGTGGCAGTGTTTTACATTCTATAATAAATACATGTACACAGAGTTCAGCATTGACCTGTAGTAACATATCTATTATTTGTTGTACATGTAGAGGAAAAGAACATAATTGATTGAAGAAAAGAACATAATTGATCATGTTGATAGATTACACATAAAATACAATAGACAACATGGTGATACAATCAATATACATGTACAATGTACAAGATGTTAATGTATGTAATCGTAAATTAAACAAAACTCTTTAAAATAACATAAATGCAAGACTTACTTGTCACGTCAACTTTTACTTCCGCAAGCCTTGATACATCACAGAACCATACGAGATCATTGGGAGCGAGTTTTTCAATAACAAAATCACTATTTCCCTCTGTCGAGACTCCTGGGCATGCATACAACCCGAGATCGTCTGGTTTGAATTCAGTTTCTATAGTTGTTATGTCGATATTTTTTGGTATCAGTCTCAGATAGATTGTTAAAATCAGGCTGCCGTCGCCATGTTTGCCGCTTACGACCTTACAAAGCAATCGCTTTTTCTCGTCTGGTCCTATTTTTTATTTCTACGAGAGTTATCGACGTGACAACGAGTTGTAACAGTTTGCCGCGCTTCTTCCATTTCATCTTTTCTCCGACAAGACTCGGAAGCCGAAGACTTCCGAGTAAAAATGAACACCCGATGTAAATATATTAACATTGTACAGTCATTTTTTTCTGTAACCGCATTATTGATAATCACAACGCTAATTTGAACTCGAATGTTGCCATGAAAATCACTGTTTTGAGTTTAATAACTCAAATTTCAACTTGAACTCGAAACGCCCTTTATCGACGCATCTGGGCCATGTAGGGCGGTCAGTTTTAATGGTGGAGGAAACAGGAGTACCCAGAGGAAAACCACCGACCTTGGGCAGGTAACTGACAAACCTTATCACATACATGCAGTTGGGGAAGAAATCGATAACCTGAACTCTTAGGGACGAACCATTTAACTTGAAAGCGGGCCTTGCTTTTTTGTTTTGCCCGAAATTTTATTTGAAGGCGGCGCGACAGAATAATTTGTTTATTATCAAGATTATTTTATATAGAAGAAATCTTTAAGTCTCAAAACTCTCTGCTGCCAAAATAGTTTTTTCATCAATCATTTTCAAAATATGTTTTTGGGGGAAAACAAAGCGCCTCCCCTTTAAGTTAAATGGTCGGTGCCTAACTCTTACTCGAGTCGTAACTGACCCTAACTCGATCTTGACGATTATCTACAACCCTAAACAACATTATAGTCTATTTCAGGAACGATACAAGCGCTTTTTGCGAATAAAACGTCTTACCAACTAAGAGTATTTTGCTTAGTTTGTATTCTGGTAAAATGTTAATTCTTCATTGTATATTTTAGACTTTACATTCATGATAAAAAGTATAACTAAGCAAAAGAGATGCTTTAATGAAAATTGTAAAAGTCAGAATGACGAATTAAAGAATTTGTGATGCAAAAAGTAAAATTTTGATATAAAGATCTAGAATTAGATTATCTGAATCAGAAAATAAGAAGGATAAGCTTAGAAATAAAAAAAAGGAATATAAAATCAGGAATTCATAATTGTGAAATTAGAAGAAAGAAATAAAAAACAAAAATAATAGATGGATAATTATGATATTGAGATGTGGAATAAGAAATATGGAATAAGAATATTAAAACTAAAATGTAAAATTAGAAAGTAAGAAAGATGAATTTTGACCCTTTTGGCTTTCCATAGGTAATAGTGACCATCAATTTGATAGTTATTTATTTTTCAAATCAAAATCTGTTTAATATAATGTTACACTAAGGACAAAATCTTTTTACTTATGCATCATTTACATTTTACACCATCAAAGACCATACCATTTGATTCACATAGAATTGAAAATATATGTATAACATGAAGCAAATATGGAAACAGCTTCTGCTCATATTTTAGTAATGGGAAATTTCAATCCTGATATGGGATATTGGCAAACACTTTTTTTCGGACTTGGAATATTTGATAAAAGATTTGGGGGGGGGGGGTATGGAATATTGGTACCCCTTCTAAACGAGCCCAAAAACTATATATACAGATAGACACTTAAACAGTCAATGTAATCTAAAGTCATTAAACAGTATACATGTACTTTCGATAACAATGACCTTGTTTATGACTACACATGTATAAGAAATCTGAATAATCAGTAATATCAGATATTTCAGATATATCTGAGGACAAACTATGATGAATAGTGTTGTAAAAACCATAAAAAAAATTTGATTATTAAAGCATTTCATAAAAAAAATTATTTTTAGTACACTGATATAAAAAAATAGTTTTTAATAACAAGTATTTCCTAAAAAAACATGTAACCTACTACAGGTACATCAGTTCAGTTCGTACTTTTCAATTTCTACAGGTAAATTTTTCAAACAGGTAAAATTTTCATACAGGTAAATTTCTCTTTCCTATAACAAGATAATCTTGTTTGTATAGCTGTTAATTTAACTGATCAAAGAGATCAAGTTCCATTGTTGCAAATTTCAACAGAGAGATTAATCTCAAGTTTACCAGAGTTCCCCGGGGTCATGCAACCCAAGGTCGTGGATTGTTTGACTTTACTTGCTATAAATCTATTTACCTGATGTTGAATTAGAAATGGCAAACTTGAAACAGTCAACATCTGGTCCTTCATCATTGATTTCTCCAACTGGGCGTAGGTATTGCTGGAAAATAATCAAATATTTATGTTTATCAACAGATATTTAAGTTAGAAAACAATTTCTTCTTATTCAAGGGAGATAATTATATGCTCTGCATCATTGATTTTTTTCTACAAGCCTTACGTTTTGTCAGAAACTAATCAAATATTTCTATTCATCAAAGGGAGATAATTCATCTGTATTCTTTATCCGTTTTGGTATTATATTTTGAAGCATAGGAAATAACTTTTATGTATACCGCCTGTAAATTCACTGTTTGCATTAGAGTCATTGTACTTTATGTGACAATTCAATAAATGATCGAATGGAAGTCTACTTATGATACAAATATACAGTTCTTATTTTTAAGTCTGCATTCTAATAATATATACATTCAAAACAAGTGCAACCAATTAAGTTTTAGGAGTTGTGTTTATGATGAGATATGTGGACAGTTGGACAGGGTGGTTGCTATTAACTCCCCAACCCTGAACATTGAGTCAGGGGGAATGGGGATTTTAATATTTCTTTTACCTGAGGAGCAATTCTTAAATCAAATGATGAACTTTGACCTGTTGGGAATGTTAGAGTTACAACTGGAAATTTACTGTATGGTACAATAGATGTCGGCCAGCATTCATGGGATATCCCAGGAAAAAATCCATCATTTACTGTCCCACCATGATCCTAGTAAAATAAGTCAAGAGTAAAAGGTACATAATTATTTTATAAACTTTTTGTTAGAAGTAACTAAGGATTTCTTATTGCAAATACATAAGTTTATATAAAAATCCATTAAATCAAATCCACACCATTTTCTTCGTAACAAAAATTATTAGATATTCTTGCGTTATTAATTATAAACAAAATCAGGAAGTACATTCTACATATACTTATCTTTGCATTATTTACCATGCACATATTTTAAGTATCATATCCATTTTAAATAAATTTAATGTCTCAAAGACTTACCTTCAGATATTGTTTTATATGTCTGACAACTCCATCAAATACTTTCATTGGAAGACGAAGATTGGTAGTTCCACTATCGACTATAGTCTTTACAAAGTTATACTAAAAACAACAAGAGGCTCCCAGGAGCCTGAATCGCTCACCTGACAAATGTGCCTGAAGTAAAGGTTATAAGGCAAAATCTATTTAACGTTGAAAGGGTCATAAGATTAATAAGGGGGTCATCTGACAATATGGTGGATCTAAAGGTGCTGATCACTTTTGTTCTCAATCAAAATCTAAAAATCTGTCACCCTTTTTGAGTTATTTGCAAAAAAATGCAGTTTAACCTAATGTTCTATTTTTAGCCACAGCGGCCATGTTTTACAACCAATCAAAAATCCCCACAACAGTTCTATACACCTAATAATAATAAACAATAATACCAAGTTTGGTTCCCATTGGACTTAAAGTGTCAGAGAAGTTAACATTTTCAATATAATGAGGAAATACAGTTAAAATGCTCAATTTTGACGTTCCAAGGGCAATAACTCCTCAAAGGAAAGGTCCTACAACGTTGACCCTGTTACATATTTTGTAGATCTTGATGCGCTTAACAATATGCAATTTAAATTTCTCAAATATCTTGTACAGTTTTCAAGATATTGAGCTAAACTGGTGCAAAATTTGCAAAAAATCCACAAAAAGGACAATAACTCCTACATGGGTTGTTGGATTTTCTTCAAAATTTCAGAGCTGGTAGATCTTGAGGTGTCGATCACTTTTGTGCCCAATCAAAATTTTGAAATCTGTTAAAATGCTAAATTTTGACGTTCTAAGGGCAATAACTCCTAAAAGGAAAGGTCCCACAACGTTGACCCTATTACATATTTTGTAGATCTTGATGTGCTTAACAATATGCAATTTAAATTTCTCAAATATCTAGTATAGTTTTCAAGATATTGAGCTAAACAGGTGCAAAATTTGCAAAAAATCCACAAAAAGGGCAATAACTCCTACATGGGTTGTTGGATTTTCTTCAAAATTTCAGGGTAGGTAGATCTTGAGGTGCTGATCACTTTTACCCCCATGCCAGAATTTTGATATCTGTAGCCATTTTTGAGTTATTTGCAAAAAACTGCATTTTACCCCTATGTTCTATTTTTAGCCACGGCGGCCATGTTTTTTTAAAAATCAAAAATCCGAACAATAGTTTTGTAGGCCATACCCTAAAGATCAACTACACCAAGTTTGGTTTCAATTGGACTTGTGGTGTCAGAGGAGTTAACGTTTGAAATAGTTTACGGACGGACGACGGACGCCAAGTGACGCCAATAGCTCACATGACCCTTCGGGTCAGGTGAGCTAAAAAAGTATGAAATTATAGAAAACTAGAATACTGACAAAGTCAGAAAGGGCCCCGTGGCAAAATATCTAAGTATTTTCAAAATCATACGAACTTTAATTATAACCACTAAGGCATGTTCCATGGAATGCATATGAAACTACAGATCTGTATTGTAAATAGCCTTTGAGTTTTATTGTTCACAAAGTCCAATTCTCAAAATATGTGATTTTCGATAAAAAATGAAGTTTTTTCCAAAAATATTAATCAGATTTGCACCAAATTTTAATATGCAAATCAGGACATGCTACTTAGCAGCTGAACAAAGTTTCAGAACTGTTTTGTTAACAGTTTTTGAGTTTTAGTGTTCACAAAGTCCAATTCTCAAAATCTGTGATTTTCGATAAAAAAAGAAGTTTTTTCCAAAAATAGTAAACAGATTTGCATGAAATTTTAATATGCACATCATGACATGCTACTTAGCAGCAGTGCAAAGTTTCAGAACTGTATTGTTAACAGTTTTTGAGTTTTAGTGTTCACAAAGTCCAATTCTCAAAATCTGTGATTTTCGATAAAAAAAGAAGTTTTTTCCAAAAATAGTAAACAGATTTGCATGAAATTTTAATATGCACATCATGACATGCTACTTAGCAGCAGTGCAAAGTTTCAGAACTGTATTGTTAACAGTTTTTGAGTTTTAGTGTTCACAAAGTCCAATTCTCAAAATCTGTGATTTTCGATAAACAAGAGGCTCCCAAGAGCCTGAATCGCTCACCTGAACTACACAGGTACATATATTTGTAGATATTATTGTGCTTAACCACATGCGATTTAAATTTCTGAAATTTCTTTTCGAAAATTTCAGGACAGGTAGGTCTTAATATGCTGATCACTTTTGATTCTTGCACAATTTTGATATCTGAAACCATTTTTGAGTTATGAGCAAAAATATACAATTTACCCCTTTGTTCTATTTTTAGCCATGGCGGCCATGTTTTTTACAAATAAAAAATCTGAACGATAGAGTTGTAGCATATAAGCTATAAACAAGTGTGCCATGTTAAGATGCAGTTGGTTTTACCTTGTCAAACAAGTTAATCTTTGAAATTCAGGGGAAAAGTAATGAAAAATGGTAAATTTTGTTGTTTAAA
Organism: Arcuatula senhousia; assembly: GCA_963971305.1. Taxonomy (NCBI): domain Eukaryota; kingdom Metazoa; phylum Mollusca; class Bivalvia; order Mytilida; family Mytilidae; genus Arcuatula; species Arcuatula senhousia. The sequence continues at coordinate 51,074,897 of OZ020306.1, forward strand.
GGATAATAACTCCTAAAAGAATTGGTCCTACAGCTTTGACCTAAATACATGAAATGTAGATCTTGATGTGCTTAATCATATGCAACTTAAATTTTTGAAATATCTTGTATATTTTTCAAGATACAGGGCTAAATAAGTGAAAAAAATTGAAAAAATCCAGAAAAAGGGCAATAACTCCTATGTCCATTGTTGGATCTTCTTGAATATTTGAAAGCAGGTAGATCTTGATATGCTGATCACTTTTGTCTCCCATCAGAATTTTGATATCTGTAACTATTTTTGAGTAATTAGCAAAAAACTGCAATTTACCCCTATGTTCTATTTATAGCTACGGCGGCCATATGTTTTTACGAATCAAAAATCTGAACGATGGAATTGTAGCATTTATGATGTTCAACAACTGTGCCAAGTTTGGTTGAAGTTGGATGTATGGTGTCAGACAAGTTAATCTATGAAATTCAGGGGAAATGTAATGAAAAATGGTACATTTTGACGCTTTAAGGCCCATAACTCCTAAAAGAAATGGTTCTACAGCTTTGACCTTATTACATGAAATGTAGATCTTGATGTGCTTAATCATATGCAATTTGAATTTTTAAAATATCTTGTATAGTTTTCAAGATATAGGGCTAAATAAGTGCAAAATTTTGAAAAAATCCAGAAAAAGGGCAATAACTCCTACATCGGTTGTTGGATCTTCTTGAAAATTTCTAGGCAGGTAGATCTTGATGTGCTGATTACTTTTACCCTTGCCAGAATTTTGATATCTGGTACTGTTTTTAAGTTATTAGCAAAAAACTGCAATTTACCCCTATGTTCTATTTTTAGCCATGGCGGCCATGTTTTTTTACGAATCAAAAATCCGAACGATAGTTTTGTACACCTGATGCTACTCAACAACTGTACCAAGTTTGGTTGCAATTGGACTTATGGTGTCGGACAAGTTAAAGTTTGAAAAATTGTTAACAGACGACGACGACAGACGACAGACGACAGACGACGACGACGACGACGACGACGGACGCCAAGTGATGGTATAAGCTTCGGTCCAGGTGAGCTAAAAATGAAGTTTTTTCCAAAAATATTAATCAGATTTGCACCAAATTTTAATATGCAAATCAGGAGATGCTACTTAGCAGCTGAACAAAGTTTCAGAACTGTTTCGTTAACAGTTTTTGAGTTTTAGTGTTCACAAAGTCCAATTCTCAAAATCTGTGATTTTCGTTAAAAAAATGAAGTTTTTTCCAAAAAAATTAATCAGATTTGCACGAAATTTTAATATGCACATCATGACATGCTACTTAGCAGCTGTGCAAAGTTTCAGAACTGTATTAGTAACAGTTTTTGAGTTTTAGTGTTCACAAAGTCCAATTCTCAAAATCTGTGATTTTCGATAAAAAATGAAGTTTTTTCCTAAAATATTAATCAGATTTGCACAAAATTTTTATATGCACATCATGACATGCTTCTTAGCAGCTGTGCAAAGTTTCAGAACTGTGGTGTTAATAGTTTTTGAGTTTTAGTGTTCACAAGAATTGTTGACGGACGGACAGACGGACAGACGGACGGACGGACAGACGGACAAAGTGAAAACTATAGGGCGTCCGCATCTTCGATGCGGGGCCCTAATAATAGCAACTAAAATACTAAAGGCTACAATTTGACAAAACATACATGTATATACTTAAAATGCTTTTGATAACAAATGTTTGAAAGTCAAGTTTTTATCTTTGTCGGGAGGATGAGTGCATAAATTAGACAACAATGTAAAATATACTTTTATTATGGCTGTAAGAGTATGTCAATAAAAGTGTTCACTTGGGGAAGCATACAAAATTCATAAACACTTATAAAAATTGGCTACTCTTACAGCCATAAAATTAAGTGTGTTCACAGCAGTAAGAGGCAAACATGCCAGCATATCTATGTACCTGTATCACAGCCACCAATGTCCTAAATCACAACCCCAGAATATGTTTATAGCGAGCACAGCTCGCAAGCGGAGAGCTCTACGGTATTTGTTCCCGCGAAAAATTTGCCTAATGCTGATATTGATTTTTCATGGTCCGGAAAGGCTCTCAAATTTTTACAGGAACGGAGTGAATTTGAAAATGATTACCCATTCCAAAAATTATCTATTTAATAATGTAAAAAGAGAAAAATATTCTGATGACGACGAGTTGCTACATTTTTTGTAGTAACTAAATTTTTTAAAATCGTTTTTTTCTTACTTTTCTATTTAACATTCAATCGCCCCTAGGATCTCGTCCCAAATTGAACGTTCTAGAAAATTAACCAAAACAAAAATAACTACAATGGTTTCAGATCTTATTTGACCAAATCGACTCGAAATCATTTTTTTTTATTGAACAGAATTATGCTGTGTTCGCATTTAGGCACTGCCTATTTCATATTAGGAAATTTGTTTGGAGAAGTTTGGAAAAGTTTCCGGTTATGAAGAGTTCTCTAATAAGTGTGGTTTTATTTTTCAACTTTATTGTCATTCCTTATTTTCTTGTGAAAAATCAGAGAATGTAGTCAGCTAGTTTATGAAACATCTTATTTCATGACAATGCGTCTCTGCAGATTGTTATAATTTGATTTTTGTGGACACCTCTTAAATATAATACCCTTGGCTCCTTAGCCAAAAATGGTGACAGTGTGTATTTTTTTGCAGCAGGGGACAATAATTTATGTTTTTCACTTACCTCCTTACAGTCAAAACTAAGACTGACATCATCGACTTTAACATCTACAATGACAATGTCATAATACCATTCTTTGTGAAGGGGTGTATAATACAGGCTTCCTTGGTAAAGTGTTGGATCTATTCCTCCAAAATTCTGAGAAAAAAAATGTATGACATACTGTGGTTTCATTATCATTTGTGGGATATCAATGTTGTGGTTTTCGTGGGTGGCTTTGACCCACAAATTTCGAAACTCCAGGAAAAGGACTTGACACTGATCTGCAGACCTCAGTACATTTTTTTTTTGTACCACAAGATTAAGACCCCTCCCACGAAATAATCCTTTTTCATCAAACCACATCAATTGGTACCCATGAAAACTAATTAATCCACAGTAACATGAATTAGTCACATTCACCAATTAATTGTTAAAAGTGGCCTAAATCAAATAATATTTCTTGGATTTTGCTGAATTTTATCTTGGCCGTATTTAAGACGTGTAAATTATGTTTAAGCGGATACGTTACTTTGGTCAACCATCTTACTTTTCAAAACAAATGTGCATAATGTATGGTAATACCATGACACATCGAAATATTTTTTTGAAATAGAGGGTCATGGTTCGATTTTTAAAGTTATTTCACTTTGAAATTATCGTTTTTGGCGGGAAATTTGTATAGAAGTAAACGAAAAAGATCAAATATTTTCAAAATTTTGTTATTCTCCATTGATTAAAACAATTTTTTTTCATTACATTACAACCAAAAACTAACACAAAAGTCCAAATCTTTCTCTAAACAACGATATACATTTTGTCATAGGTCATGGACTATCTTTTTTCAAGAATTTACATCAAAGATAAACAATAGCATTAAAGTTCAACGCTGTTCAAGTAAAATTGACGTTGCATTTCATATCGTAAATGGACGTTTTTCTGTTTCACAGGTAAATTTTGTCTATAACTTCTTTTTTAACATAACTTATCCCCTTAATTATAGTTAAGAAACCATCAGGGTACAGACATACAGCCTAACTCTAGGGCAAATAATATTGATTGTCCTAAGAATCACACCTGCAAATATTGAACTTGAATTACATGTACTTGTTCATACATAACCTACCAAAGTTCCACCCATTTCCACATCGTTATCTCTCTTGTACACCAGTCCACACAGCTGTATACTGAAGAGATTATCTATAGATAAATCTCTGACCAAGGCATCAAAGAACGGAAGCACAGAACTATCAGGCTGAAAATAGACAAACAATTCATTACAGACGTTCACTACATAGACAATAGAGAAATGTGGAATAAGTGTATGCGACAACCAACATAGCATAACATGTTACCTGACTAGAAATTTGGATCAGGATCTGATTTATTGTTAGATATTTACATTTTAAAATAAAACAATATTCAACTCCGAAAAACTTTAATAGTTATTTACTCACAACAAGAAATTAGCTAATACTCTGCAATCAAAAATATTTTTCATCAATTTTTTTCCCATTTATACAAGATTGATTCTCTATCATAAGAGTATCGTATACATATATGTATGTGCATTACCAATAATTTTCTACCAATATCAAATTCAAAATAATAAACTGCAATATAATTTAATTTTCAAAAAACAATAAATATACACCTCGCCATAAGTTAAGCAACACCTGTTCTCACGTTAGTACAGCGTCCATATTTCTCTACACAATATCCTGAAACTTGGCCTATATTTTCTTCCACACATTTACAACATTTTCTGATTCAAATCAATCTTCGCACAATTTTCGGTTTTTGTAGAATATTCAATATTGGCAAACAAATCAAGCAACTCAAAAAGTGTTGTTTCAGTTACAACTTTTGGGTTGCGAAAATTGAGAGTTTTGATGATTAAAACCATATGTTTTTTGCTCTGTTGTAACAATTAGGATGTTAACATATCACCTCCATCATTTTTGGATTGTTTTTTCCGGTTTGGGACCTAAAAATTGGAAAGAAATGAAAGCTTACTTTTGCATGGCTTTTGCATGGTACAAAATGCTGACTTCATATTTTTTACATTAATTGATTTTAAAGGTGACATTTTGGTACTCATAACAAATGATACTCATAAAACCGTTCCGAAAATCTCATAGTTGGAAATTTTTTATGGATATTTTTCAGTTTTTCGATATTTTCGTTTAAAGGCATTATTGTGACCTTTTGAAAGTTTGCTTCTATTGCCGGAAGTAGAAGTTAAGTTTGACATTTTATCAATATGGATGTGGTAACTTACACCAATGGTAAAGCTTTGCCTTACACAAAAACTTAAGAATTGCATGTTTCCATGCCAATAACAGATTTTAAATATACAACCCCCCTTTTTACGGATATGTTCTGGTAGGAATTCAAACAATTCAAATGCTTTAGTGACATCTTTTAGGTTCAAACATGTGTTTTAGGGTTAGGAAAAACAATGAATTTGTTTTAGACAAAAAATCGTACACGTTTGCAAAAATGTTGCCTTTTTAGCGTTTTTCATACTTTTTATGGTGAAAACTGATTAAGTCCCTTTGTTGACCTCAGTAGATGCAACTTGAGCTTGAAACCAGTATTTTTTGTTTGTATAGTGGTAATTTGTCATGTTTGCAAACATTATATGCATTGATAAGTTGTTATAAGTTTACAATTGATATTGAAAGTTAAACTTTTTAAACGCTATTTTATCTTATAGTTTTTATACCATTTTCGAAAAGTCGGATTTTCATGACTTGCAAACATTTCTGATGAAACATCTTTAGTCCATTAAACAATGAAAGTCAATACATTGAAGTGATTACTGTTTGATTTTCCATCATTTTGTATGATGCGAATATTTCAAGCCATAAAATGATTATGGTTTAAAAAAGTTGGTGTTGCTTAACTTTTGGCGAGGTGTATATTTCCCTTAATACAACAATTACAAGATTGTTTAAGCATGCTAGTGACATTCTTTTGACTTTGTACTGTTCTTCAAGCAATTTACAAATAGCTAAAAACATTTCTTACTCGAGAAATGGCAGCATAAGCTAAACCCATAATTCCTTGCCAGTTCGATCCATTAATGAAGAACTGGTTGGACTGGGTGATGAAAGCGATATGAGATCTGGCAGTAAGGTTAAATGACCTAGTAGACACTTCATCGGATCCGAGTATCCCTCGCCATTCTCCTTGTGTGTAAGGTACATAGACTTCTGTACCTATCACTTTATAGGTCGATGAACTGATATAGAAACAGAAATTGTAATGATATGATCATGAATGACGTAAAAATGAAAGACTTTGAATGTGAAAATATATTGTAAGTTAAAATTGTACATATATGCTGCAATAATACCAGAATTGATGTCTTCAAGAGATGTATTACACATGCCTTTTAAGGAATCTAGCTAGTATACTGATTTTAAATAAGTTAAAGTTATTAATAAAGACCCAAAACAAGTATATTATTACATTTGCAGGCGACGTCAAAAGCATGAATTAATAACTATTCCCAACAAATCTTAAGTACATGATTAATAAATTATAACGCAATGATTTTATATATCTACATTCATTATACAATTGTGTACTTTTTAAACATATTTTCATATATGTTTGTATAGTAAAACCTGATGATTATATAGCAAGCAATAGTTCAAATGTAAAAAATTACCTATTTCTCATAAAGTAATGATCAACATCTGGAGCTGGGTAGGCTGCTATGGCAAAATTACTGCTCCCTGTGTCAATCAAAACATTTATCTACAAAATAAAAATACATATCCTTTTATAATGTTTAATGAATAAAATAATATCTATTTTTTATTTAAAGAGTAAATAGAGTACAAACAATGTATGACACAAAATCTTAAATAGAGACACAACACATACATATAATTGTGTTGAAAAAAAGGGTGCCATTTCATTAAGCGATCGTTAATAAACATGCTCGCTATCCTATGCAAATTAAATGGGCTTACATGCACTTTTGGCTAACAATCTTCATTAAAATGCACCCAGGGCTTTTACTGTTATGGTCTTAATATATTCTAATATATTAATTTCAGCAGAAGCAAGATACTTATATCCCTGCTTTGGAAACTATGACTTGTGTTTAATATAGTTTTCATCGGGACAGTGCACAGCTATATACCGTATTTTGCCGTGTATAGTGCGCATTTATGTACAATGCGCACCCCCTTTTCATGATGAAAATCTGGGGAAAAAAACGAAGTTTTGTGAAAAATAGGTGATCATTTTCTATGACAGAAAACCCTCAAAATTTGTCTCTTTTTTCAGGTAGAAAGACTACAGATGAAGATTTTTTTAATTAAAATAAAATTGTTTTGTTATTATTTGTAAAATAAATTGTTGTATTATTTGTGTATTTTATTATGACAGCAAGATCGTAAATCCCGGTAATGGTCCCCCTTTTCAATGAACAAACAACAAGTCAAGTGTTAACCCAAGCTCACATCTTTTGATGAAAACAATATAGGTGTCAAAATAGTGGTGATCAACAGATTACTATTCAAACAATCCAGAAGTATTACAGATGAATGGCTTTAATTGTCCAAGCCAGTTTGACAAAATATCGATGTTGTGCAAATTGGCCTCAGGGGGTCAAGCCTGGCTGTCAAAACAAATAATTACCGGTAAATCTAAATTTTCTCCAGCTTGGGATGAGTACTTATTCACAGAACAATAAGAAAATGGTTATCTGTTGTTCAAGTTGCTCAAATAATTACATGAAAGAAAATACACAATCATGTAAACAAACCATTCTATTTTTAGATTTATTTACATAAGGTTACTGAGGGGGGATACACAATATTGATCCAGAAATGAAACAAGTAAAGGGAGAATGAATAAATAAATGAAAATCATATTTAATTATTCTTTTATTGAATAAAGAAATTGGATTGAAGTATTTTTTAGAACATAGATATTTATACCAAACTAAACAATAACTTGTAGTGACAAAATGGCGGTCGATATGAAAATGAAATTAATAAACAAACACATGAAGACACTGGAATTAAGGTTTTATTTCAGAAAAGCATGATAAATTTGATTTAGAGAATCTTATAATGAACAGGATTGAATAGAAATCGTGTGAGCAATGACACTTGTGTTCAATCATGGATGAATCTTGTGTCCAAATTCTGACAAACATCGATCTTTTGCCATTGCCGATGATCATGAAAATGGATGAAAATCTCATATAGGGATGTATTGTGCGCACCCCATTGGAAGATTCATGAAAAAAATGTAAAAAACTGCGCACTATACACGGCAAAATACGGTAGTTATTTGTGACAAGTGTGCTTTCCATTTTGACATTTTGGTTGTTTTATAAATTTATGAAAAAAAAGAAATGCTCGCTATCCTATGCAAATTAAATGGGCTTACATGCACTTTTGGCTAACAATCTTCATTAAAATGCACCCAGGGCTTTTACTGTTATGGTCTTAATATATTCTAATATATTAATTTCAGCAGAAGCAAGATACTTATATCCCTGCTTTGGAAACTATGACTTGTGTTTAATATAGTTTTCATCAGGACAGTGCACAGCTATATAGTTATTTGTGACAAGTGTGCTTTCCATTTTGACATTTTGGTTGTTTTATAAATTTATGAAAAAAAAGAAATAGCCCTGCAACATTGCATGATACATTAGTTTGACAGAATTTATGGAGGAATGAAAACAGAATGATCAAAATTGGATGAAAAATGAACATTCTACTGAAGTTTTGTTACAACATCCATTTTGGTCCTTAATATTTTAAATGATGAACAGCTTCTTCTATCTATTAGTAAAAAAATGTACATAATATGGTTTATTTTATTGCCCCTTAATGTACATGTAACTAAATTCCATTTACATCCAAAATGTTTTAAAAATGTAGAAGATTACAAGTACTATAACCCTAGTGGCTCGGTTTTTTCTTTCCCAGAGAAAGTAAGGTCACCCAAGGGCTTGCCCCAAGGATGACCTTACTTTTCGAGGCGAAAGAATTGCAGTGTCACATATCATGTAGGGTGATAACTGTTATATTATATCAAATATTTACATGAAACAATTCAATATTAAATTCTGAGACATATATGGACATTTATCCATTTTCCATTGGAAAAATATAGCCCATACATTGATGCAATGTTAAAGAAAAAAATGCCAGTCTCGTGTGTAAAATCTCACAAGAGGGTGACCTTACTAATACTATGCAACCCAAGGATTACCGATTGACCAAGCGAAATATCACATGCCTTGTGATCTTATCTATTAGTAAGCAATTGTAATTTTTATACAAGTATATAATTAATTATTAGGCATCTTTTCTTGACTGTTGGTACAGCCTCCAAACATTAACAAAATACTTGTTTGGGAAACTTCGTTTAGTAACTTACACAAGTATGTTTATGTTGCGTTTCTTATGCCATTTTTGATTGATTTCGTAATGATGAAAGCTTTGTTCAGATATTTTCAAAAAGGTGACATATTTAAAACATAATTGCATTATTTCTTTACTAAAGATATGTTTTTACTTCTGGGAATATAACTTTAATCCAAATTATGGAAATATACAAAGAATAAATTACATGTATAAACTACATAAAACTTTATATTTTGGGGAATAGTTTATTAACTCAAGGGAGATAAATCAAATCTATTGAATAAAATTCAAACACTTAAAAGCTATAAAGTTATTCAAATTATAAAGACTATAGACATGAGATACCATACAATCCCATATATATCTAAGCGTCCAACCATTTAACTTAAAGGGGGCCTTGTTTTTTTGTATTGGAAAGAAATCTTTTTCTGTGCTGTTCGCAGAAAATATATTTATTTTTCTAAGGTGTCACGACAAAATATATTTTTTTATTATTATATATAGCAGCAATCCTTCTTCAGAATTTTTTTTCTTACCCTCTGCTGCCAAAATATTTCTTTCATTGGTTTATAATCTTTTTCATTATTTGCAATATTTTCTATAGCAGCAGCATTTTCATTTTTAGGAAAAAAAAACACCCCCCCTTTTAAAGTAAGATGGTCAGTTTAATTTTCAACTTCCAGTTCCTTATACTGATTTGTAATATCCCCATCCTAATATTCCTTATTTTTAGAAATTATGTCTTTATGTCCAAACATTAAACATAATACTTGTTTGGAAAACTTCGTTTAGTAACTTACACAAGTATGTTTATGTTGGGTTTCTTAAGCCGTGAACTGACTGATGGGTTTTTAACGTCGTGACTATAGGCTGAAAAGCCTCTGCAGCGACGTTCCAACACAAGGTTGAAAGGCGATACATGCTTACAGAACTTTCGGCATGCAACCGCCAGCGTTGGCCGGTACAGACATCAGGGACGGCGATGCGTTTAATGAACTGCAACATTGCCCCACAATTGATTTCGTAATGATGAAAGCTTTGTTTAAATATTTTCAAAAAGGTGACATATTTAAAACATAATTGCATTGTTTTTTTTACTAAAGAAATTTTTTTACTTCTGGGAATATAACTTTAATCCAAAATATGGAAATATACAAAGAATAAATTACATGTATAAGCTACATAAAACTTTATATTTTGGGGAAAAGTTTATTAACTCAAGGGAGATAAATCAAAACTATTGAATAAACTTCAAAAGTCTGATCAAAGAAGCTATAAAGTTATTCAAATTATAAAGACTATAGACATGAGATACCATACAATCGCATATATATCTAAGTGTCCAACCTTTAAACTTGAAGGGGGCCATCCGTTTTTTGTATTGGACAGAAATTTGTTTCCTTGCTGTGTGCAGAAAATATATTTATTTTTCTAAGGAGTCACGACAGAATATATTATTTCATTATTTTATATAGCAGCAATCCCTCTTCAGAAATTTTTTTCTTACCCTCTGCTGCCAAAATATTTCTTTGTTAATAATCATTTTTTTTATTTGCAATATATTTTCTATAGCAGCATCATTTTCATTTTTAGGGGAAAAAAACATCCCCATTTTTAAGTAATATGGCCAGTTTAATTTTCAACTTCCAGTTCCTCCTACTGATTTGTATCCCAATCCAAATATTCCTTTTTTTGAGAGAGATTATGTCTTAATTTAAACAATGTCTGCCTTCATGAAAAGTTTGACTTCGATTTGAATTCAGATTTGTCGAGTCTAGCAGAAGAATGCCAGTGGATGTAAATGGTGCAGATTACTTGCATGATTACATCTTGATGTGGGCATTTTGTTCCCAACCTTACTTCTTATGTTCCTGTAGTGAAATGTCTCCAACATAAGATACCAAATGTTATGCTCAAAATGCAAAATATCATGGTAGAGCCTGCATATAGAGTAAGTTTTTTTTTGCATGTTAAGGATTTCTGTCTGCAATTTTCAACTCCTTCATATCTTATTTTTAAAGCTTTCTCTAAAATTTACTAAAAAATGTAGTGACCTAGCTCCCCAGGAGAGGGCAGGACTGGCACAATAGCACCAAACAAAATTGAAGAAGGAAATTCCAGTATCAAATGAAATAAAACTTTAGATAAGGTAGATTTAAACAAGCCTTTTTTGTAACAACAAGTTAAATATACTGCAAATTTCATTTGATGCAATGAAATCTATGGTGGCCAACATTTTTGAAAATTCTGTAAACATACAAATGTATTCCTCTTGGTCCTGGGAATAAAATGACAGTGTAAGTTGTCATTTTCCAGCAAATCAATTCACACAAAACATTTATAAATGTAAACATAAGGATTGAAAGTAACTGGTGACTGTGAAGCATTATAGTCAAACATACTGTAGATCTGTAACTGTAAAAGATAATTCAAATGCTAATATTTGCATTAAATCCACAAATTTCTTAAAGTACTTAATATATGTTCTTTATTTTTACTATTTGGATATAAGGCAACTAATAAATAGCAAATAATGAAATGTGGAATAAGTGTACGCCACACAGCCCACAATTAAACGGCAATTTAGAAAAACCACAATGGACAAGTAAGCGTGACGTGTCCATTTTATAATCAACATTGGTCAGAAATCTGACAAATGTTCCCCCACCCTTGAATTTTGAGCTGTAGTGATCCCTGAAGCATACTCGGCCTATCATAGACAACAACCTTTGAGTAAAAGTTTCTAAGTTGTGAGCAAATATATAAAATTGTGATGTGACAGACACATGTAAAACAGTATACCCCCTCTTCTTCCAAACAGTGGTATTATAATTTCATCAATCTTCTTTTCAGCTTCATGTGCATATACAGGAACACATGTATGTGAGAAACAACGAATTCTAAAGAAGATAATCATGAAGCCAAGATTAAATTAAGATGAAACAAGAATACATGTACATTCAAATTACATTATTCTTTACCTAGCAACATGGAAAAGTAACTTCAACCTTATATTTAAGGTAAACCTGATGGAAGTACAGATCAACCAGAACAATATACATGTCCCTCTACTTTTGTAGGGCATAAAAATTCTGCTGAAACTCACTTTCTGAGGAGGTGTTCCAACTTCAACCTCTATGTAGTACCCCTGTCCAGGTTTTCCATGAAGATTATTCCTCTGTTTGATAAGGTCAAATGTCTCTGCACAAATGACATTCAGTGCAAGCATAACAATGATCAATGATGAGATCCATTTCTTTTTCCATTGCAGTTTTCTTTGTTTGTGGTTAATTATACTCATTCTTTGTTGATTATCTAGATAAGCTTGATGTTCAGCCTGGCATCTTCTGCAAATAGAAAAGAAAATTTATGTTATAGATGAAAAATTATGAATGCATAATGCCCAGAAAATTATAAAAAAGAATTATTGATCAAAAAGAAAAGCAAAACAAAAACAGTCTTCTATTTATAACATTCATGTATATGACTGGACTACAGGTAAAAGTTGTTCAATGAATCATACATAAATTTAGGAAACTCTCGTAATAGCTAGGCTGGCTTTAAGTTTGAACCTAGGCTACACCACTTCTAGTGAAAGAAATGCTCTTTAAGAGAAAGATACTTGAGATACATGTACTCAGATAGGTACAAGTACAGAGGGAATCAAGAGGTTTTGAAATTGTGTGTTTTTGCCGGGCCTCAAGCTGTAATTCAATTTTTGAATATTAATCCAAGTGTAATTTGTAAGAATTTTGCTGGACCTCAGCATTTTCTACTAGACAAAAAGGCAGGTCTGCCAAATTTCAAAATGTCTGAGGGAACAGGAAAACATAGTTACGATAGCGTAACCCACCCTACGTTTCTCTCCGTGAGGGTTATGATTCCCACCCATACGTTTCTCTCCGTGAGGGTTATGATTCCCACCCATTAATCACAACGAAGCATAGCGAAACCAAGTGGTGGAGCTCAAGTACGCATTTAAAAAGACTTTTTTTGAACCAGATCCTCTAATGTTTGCTTATTATATGTAATTTTACACCATAATCAATCATCAAATTGACTTTAGAGTGTTTAATTACTTGTTAATTGATGAAATTAAAGATGTGATTCTGTATTTGATGAAGTTCAAGATCGGTGTAAAAATAAATATATCATGTTCTAATCTATTTTTTTTACGATATATCTGAAAACTCATCAACACATTTGATTTAACTCATCATTAAAAAAATTGTTCTGTATGAAAATATACCAACATATTAAATTAAGTGTGTATCACAGAAAATTGTTTTGCTCTGTTGAGGCCAATGAGCTGGAATCGTAACCCTCACGGCGAGAAACGTAAGGAGGGTTACGATATCGTAACTAAGGAAAGGCTCAGGGGGGTGGAAAGGGGTTGAGGGGTTTGGATCTGAAAGCTAAGCCTATAAAAGTTCGGGGGAAGGAATGGTAAAGAAGTCAATATTTTTGTTTTACTATACAGAGCTGAATTTTCATTCAATGTCTAGATTAGCACTCTTATTTTCCCCTCACATTGACTGTCTTTATAACACTTTTTTAAAAATAACTTTAGTATATAATTAAGCATACACATAACACGAAGAAAATGCTTGCTTGTTTTTACTTTCAGAAAGCAAAACAAAAATGTATAAATTGTTAAATTTGTCTATTTTAGCTTGTAAATTATTTAAAGATACATATATACTCAGTTCTCATTATATCGTGGGTTCCATTTTATCGTGGTATTTACGTTCATTTCAACCAATTATTCAATTGTGACGTCACTGTATCTACCTAGCTACGTACCACGATATTAGGAGATACCAGTATAGTAACTTTGGGAGTGTCACAGTCACAGGGACTTCTGCTCCCCTCTATCATTTTTTGTAAGAGCCAAAGTGCAGTATGAATAAAAACTTTCTTTTTCCGCACATAAACTCTAACAAAATATTAGTAGAGGGGCTGGAGACCGCACATTGACTTGAAAGAAGCATGGACAGAAGCATGTAGTGAGGATAGCAAGCTCCTTTGTGCAGACAAAACATGATATCCTACAGGTGCATGCATGTAAATTTTTTGTTCAGAAAATATCATTTTTTGTTTTGGACAGAAAGTTTGAGATTTTTAAAGCATTAAACCTGGGGATTCTTTCTCCTTCAAATTCTTATACCAGATATCTTATTTCTCTTAGTTTATGTAAGGTAATTAAAACTCTAATTTGTAACGTCGCAGGTAGCCAATTATCTGAAATTCTGAAATCACTGATGATCCAACAACCACCTGTTGACATTTTCACTTCCGGTGATCAACGAAGTCAACTTTTTATCCAAAATAATTTTTCATTTTACTAAAAATTAATTATTAGTTATTCTACTTGATTTAAACTTTGATGATAGTGTTTAAACGAGTAAATAAAATATCATTTTAGTATGCAAATTAGCAAATCTGACTAGCAACACAAACAATATGGCGGACATCGTGTGAACGCACTGTGGTTGAACAAAACATTTTGGTAGATTTTTTGTATGGGTAAGTGCAAAGAACAGAACAAATATTGCTATCGCTTCTACTAGATTGTGTTGAAATATGTTTTACATTTTTAATTTAATATGTAAGCGATCGTTCGTAAAGATTATAGGGAAAATGTTGCAGAAACCCAAAAATACACACACACAACATGCACACATCTCAGATTCTCGCAATCTTCGTCTGGCCAGATGTAAAATTGTAAAAAATCACTTACCCACAATAGAAATCAATGCAAAAAGCTGTCAAAATCCACTTACCCTGGGTCTAATTTCACTTACCCCGGGTAACAGGTATTATTAAGAATCCTAGAACACTGTCACCACCCAATTTTCAAATGTTTATTGTGAAATCTGGTCTGGTGAAATTATTCGGACAGCTAGATCAGAAATGAAACTTGATCTAAAATGAGGACAAAAATTCCATTAAAATCAGCTATTCCATGACAATTTTAGCAGAATTATACTGGTCACAGAGTAGATCTCGCCAGCAAGTACATGTAATTCTTGCTACCCAATTTTAAAACGTTTATTGTGAAATCATTTGGACAGTTAGATCAAAAATGAAACCTGATCCAAAAACAGGACAAAAATGCCTTTAAATGAGCTATTCCATGACAATTTTTAGCGAAATTATCAGCAACATGGCGAGAACTGCTTTTGAGAAAAAAATTGTGAGATCTACTCTGTGACCAGACTAGTAGATATCTAGATGTACAAATATGAGGTTAATTGTTGTATACATTTTTGTATTTTTCACTTCTTATATTTTCAGCAAAATAAAGAAAAAATGGATGAAAGGTTGAAGTGGTTAGAATTGAGGATTAATTCCTCACTTCGGCCAAGAAATGAAGACCTTAAAAACATGTTCCAAAATGATGAAAACAGGTACTTGTGTAAAAGAAAATAGAGGAATACATTGTACTGTGGCTTTATTATTATTTGTGGATGATCTTGACCCTAGGGATGTAACAATACCACTTTCCCACGATCCGATACAGATCACGATTCTTGGCCCAGGATCCGATCTGTATCACAATACCTTTTATTTCAATTACTTACAAAAGACCTGCTTGTTATATCATTGTAATCGATGTTAATGTTAAAGAAGTATTATTGTTGTGTGTTGAATAACTGTAAATGAAAGCCTTTTCAAGCAAAAGATTTTATTTCAGTCCCTAAGGCAATGATTTGTGCCATAGTTGACACTAGAAGCATGTTTTTTCATCTTCCCAACAAAGACAGATATGACATTTTTTGGGATTGGATTGGAATTATGAAGTCAAACACAGAACCGATTTCCAGATCGTAGGATAGAATATCGTGGTGCATGGGTGCAACGGTGGATCATTACATCCCTACTTGACCCACAAAATCAAATAACCCAGAAAAAAGAAATTAAACATTGATCTGTATGGTGCAGACATCAAAACCATTTAAGAATTTAAGAATCAACGAAACAGACTTTTTTACCATGAAAATTGATACCCATGAAAAAAAATGAATCCACAGTACAATTTTTAAATTTTAAAAAGCAAAACATAGTCAAAATTAAACATTTCTCAACCTTTCACTTAACAGTGTGACAATTTTGTTCTTCTAAAGAGAATTTTTTATAATTTTATACATAGATACAAAAACATTTTTAACTTAAATTTAAGATTAAAATTTAAATTTTTGATTTGCAATCATCCTTGATTATCTGCCTTTAAGTTATAGAGTTACCATTAGCCTTGATTTTAACATTCTTTGCATCTTTGTTTTTTAATGCCATAATTTATCATCATGTGTCAATCTTCTATTTTTAGATTAGCTTTCTATGAATTTATCAACAATGAAGATGTGAGATGTCTGTATGTTTTCAACAGACCCCCAAAACAGATCATAGCTTCATTAATACCACCTCATGAGCTGAAATACAAATCTATCTTCTTCTTGAAATGTAATGCTGGAACAAAACTAACCAAAGAAAATATAGGTAATTTCATCAACACATATTGCTTTTAACTTAATTTTGTGTAAAAAATTATGTTTTATCACTTAAATATATTGGTCACAAAATACTTTTAATTAACAAATGTATGTCACAAAGAGATAAACACCCAAATCTCTACTTTTGAGATTAGTTCTACCTTATTGTAACCTTCCTTTATAAGAACAGAAATACTTTGCAAGACTGGCAGTAAAAGACAAAAAAAGACGAGGGAAACTCATACAATGAAAAAGACTTTCTACTTTATCTCCAATCTCAAAATCATAATCAACAACCTTATTATTTGCCAGAAAGTAATAATTATGACAGTAAACCTGTCTAAACTAGCCCCTTTGATAGAGACACGTGGAAATATTTAAAAAAAACAGGGTTCCATATAGACCAATTTGTGTGCTCTTATTTTTTCAGGAAAAGAAGTATTTTATCTAGATTGTACCAACATCCCTTTAGAACATCTAGAATTGATCATCAGAGAGGTTTATCTTCCTTTATTATGTACAAACCAACAGAACCTTGCCAATACTGGAGGAGACAAAGTAATGGATGTGTTACACAGGCTGATGTCTGTCGTGGAGGTGTCACAAGGGCATGCAGAGGTCAGTTTTGTCTGTCATCATTTATATAAAAAAAACATATCTTTTGCTGCTTAATTTTCTTAAGTATCTCCAAAGAGGATGATCAAGATTCTGTAGAACTTAAAAATTAGAAAAAAATTTCATTTATTTACTTATGTAGGGCCTGTTACAACCAATGGAAAGTTTGAATTAACATAAGTTTCATATATTCAGCAAAAAAAAAATATGTGTGTTTCCTATTAAAAGTCTGAAAAAATCAGAAAAATAGGTAGGTAGTTTTTTTATAACATTTCTAATAACTTTAGTACATGTAAATGGAGAGTGGAATTAAAGTTTAATGGTGCATAAGCAAATATGGCAATAAAAATGTTAGGGAAGGCATGAAAAAATAGGTACAATGTAGGGTCTAGTAACCGGAAACACACATATTCATTTTTGACAGCTTTAATGTATTGATTCATGTATATGTAGGAAATTTTATAGCTTCCTAAAAAAGATCATCGTTTGATTTTATGATAGTTTCCAACTTTCACTCATTTTGACAATCTACCTATAATTTTACAGGGTAGAATCATTCTGAGTTTACCATCTATAGAAGTTTTAGCTGAAGCAGCAGCCGCTGTAAACAGACGAGGTGCTGTTCTTCATGTACTTGAAACAACTGTACTGGCATGGATCAAACAGATTAAGGTAAACACTCAATAAAATTGACTGTCTTAAACAACTATAGCGGGTTATTTTTACGGTGGTTTAATTTTTGCTTATTTTCGTGGGTCGACGAAAATCACAAAAATAAATCCAGCGAAAATATTATTCTAACGCAAATCATTAACAAACATATCAACAAACGGCAAAAATAAAACCTGAAAAGAATTGTTCCATACATTCACAGACAAAAGTCGAGAAAATTCCCCCCCTGAAAATAACCCGCTATACTGTATAAGAAGCAGTTGAACAGGGGCTGTTCATGAATATAACATACAGTTGTGGTTTTTTTTGCAAATGCTATGATTCAGCATATTTATTTCCTGTGCAAACAAAGGAATCCCCTTATCTGTCTGTCTGTCCTTCATATTTTGTAAAGGCTACCAGCTCCTAAACCACTTGACAGACTTTGATGAAACTTTACATGGAAGAAGAACATTATATGAGATACATGTATGCATGAAGAAATTTCATTGCTTCATATGCAATTAAGGGTAGATAATTGTACTTTTTTTTCAAATACAAATTTCAATAAAAAAAATTTAAAAACACCTGGTCTAACACTTTATTTTATATCATTTCTTTTTACAGGGAGTGTTACGACATGATCCCATAGGTGACCTATTTAACCATTTTGGACCTGAACCAGGACCTCTGGATGAGATCAAGATGTGGGAGCGACAGTTAGGGAGACTACACTCCATTCTAAAACAGCTGGAATCACCAGTAGCTAAAGATATTTTACAAAACTTAGACTCTGCTCAAAGTCAATACTCCAGCTCATTTAACCATGTTAGAAAAGATGTCAACAAAGTGAGTTAATATATTTTGCAAATATCATTAAGCATGTTTTATCTCACACATATACTATTTTTTATGCAGTTTAAAGTTAAAATGTGCAAATTCTTTTTAATTAACAATACAATTAAAATGAATATAAAAAAATAATTTGCTTGGACAGAACAGCAAAAACAGTAACAAACATGAATACATTAACAAAACAACATAATAAACAGTGGACTTGTATGCTTTGAAAGAGCATCTGCATTTTCTATCAATGATACGTTCAGAGTATATTAAAGCTGAGAAATACGGTAAAAATATCAAATTACTTTAATACTAACATTATAGCAAAAAATATCCTGTATTTTTTTTTAAGATAAAATAAAACTAATGTTTTACATAATACTTATTTTGATAACTCTACATTAATGTGTAATTTTACCTGTTATAGGCAGTGACAGAGACCAACAGAACACTGAAGTTCCTAACAACAATGAGATGGTTGTTTGAAGATTTACATGACTCCATGGATCCTAAACACATGCTGGTTCTATTTAAACCCATGATGCAAGTTCTCTTCCTGGTCTGGCAACATTCTGTGTATGTATTGTTATTTTACAAGTTATCAATGTTGATGAAATTATTAATAAGAATTGAAAATTGAAAACAACACAAAACAAGAATATGTCAAAAAGACATAATGCCCAAGCTTGTACTATTGGGACGAACAGACGCAAATATTTATTATATATGATCCTTACTTTTGTAGATAGGAGATAAAAAATCCTGGAGAGATAAACCAGGACTGAGGAAAAAAATAACACTGAAAAAGAGACACAAATATTTCATACAGTGACATGTTTTCTTACTTTCACATTCTTTTCAATACTTTCAGGTGTATCTTGATATATATTTGGATATTATATTTATTTTATTTTGTATAGTTATTACCATCAAATGGATAAATTTCACAATCTTCTAAGACTGCTGTCCAATGAAGTTGTACATAGAGCTATATCTATGGTTGGAGAGAATATTCTGAGAAATCCATTAGAGGTAATGATTGAGTTTAATACAGAATCAAGCCTATCTGAAATCTTATAACTTGAGCTTTCTTTTGAAAATAAATGTTTACATTATTTGTTCAAAGAAGCAAAGATGTACCAATTATTTGATTGTTAAGTCTGAAAGGCAAAACTAGTAAATACGAACAGTTCAGCACAAAGAAACAGACAAAATATAAGCACACAAAAACAACTGAATAGCAATAAACAATGGTAACTTAAGTAGTAAAGACAGTGAACTCAGGTGTTCCAGAAGAGTAAGCCTCTCCTGCTTGCTGTAACACACATTAGTTTAAAAGGTGACCATCACAGCTCAGTAAAAAAATAGTATAAAGAATGCTTTACAATTTTGAGAAAATTTTGTGAAAAGAAAAATAAGGTATATGATAATCTCTATATGAAGAAAGTAAAGTCAAACTACTTTCAATTGAAATCTGTTGCAATATCAAATATTTGTACATTTCAGTCCTATTCCAAGTTAAAGGAAGCTTTAAGAGTGTGTGCAGCATTCAGAGGAACGTATCTAGATTTCAAAGACAAAGCAGATGAACAGAATCATCAGAATATTGTAGAGAATGCTGAAAGATTGTAAGATATTAATTTTATTTAAAAATTCTAAATGTTTTGACAGAAAATGTTTGTAATAAATCACAGTATAACTGGTTATTTTTGTGGTTGACTGTAGACCACAAAAATAAATATCAGAACTTCCATACCCATTTGCAATAGGAATATATCAATCAAGAATTCTTACAACTACCTTATCATTTAACATAACATTAAATTATGGAAGCATCTCATAGGGTAGTTAAAGCAGTATTCTATATTTTAACTTTTACCCCCAAATCTGCATTTTTTCCCTGCAAGATGAAATTATGCAGTTTTAATTCAAATATTGATCACTGTTATAATACCCCTACCAGTATGAGAGGGAGCTACATTTTAAATACCTTGTTAAAATCTAAGCTATCTTTTATGCAATTATATAATTATGATAACTGATAATTATTTTCTTTTCAGAGCCTCTAAACCTCAGGGTACCTTATTTTTGACAAAGATGTATGGGCCTCATGCCTACACTCCCCGCTATGGTCTGAGGACAGGTGAAACAGGAAGTACCTCTTCACTCAATGAGGATGAATTATGGACAGACAGCCCCTGGCCACCAAGGAATGCACCTTGTTTTGATCTTCTCAATAGCTTCATGGAAAGGTATGTTAGAGCTCTGATGTTAAGAATGAATGTTAAAGTCAGCTTGGTTGAAATGTTTTTCTGTTAAAAAACATCTACTTTTAAATTTTTCATGGATTTGGAAGAAATTTGCAGATTCTTCATTGAAAACAATGTAGAGTTTCTTATTCATTGAGAAATTTTGTGGTTTGTCTAACCCTACGAAAAAAAAAAAAAAGACTTTTACAGTGTGCATTTGTGAAAATTACATTGCAATTTTATATAATTGCATGTAGATAAGAATTTCAATTGATAAGAATGAGAAAACCATTTGGACACACAAATTTAGGATATACAAATTTTATCTAAAACAATTGTCAGTTAAGGAATGGGGCTTTGACAATTTTGCATCAGGCATTTATCAGTATAAAAAAGCATTTGTTTAAGGTCTTCCAACTTAGAATATGTTACTATTTCTTTGTATTTAATTTTGTTTAGGTGCAATGATGTGTTAGAGCTGGTAGAAACCACCCGTCACTTTAGACTATTAGCTGACGCTGCGGAGATTGGAGGAGCTGGAAGTATGAGTTTGGATGCCCTGGTCCAAGAGATTCACCTCAAATATAACCAGATCATGAAGGAGTTCTTCTCTGTGGTGGACAATGTACTTAGTATTGATGGATCACAGAACTTTGAAAGAGCATTCTTCAAATTCAGGACTGTTGTCAAGGTATGTCACAACATATTGAATTATTGTATATTTATTTAGTGGGACATGATTAACTTTTCATCTGAAAAAATGTCATATATAAGCTTGAGTTTGACCTTTTAAACTGTTAATGTGACACCATTTCAGCATATGCAGTGTTCTAGCTAGGCCGTTTTCAAAGGGCGCTGGCCCCCGCCGCCGTATGGGCCGCGCCCTTGCCTTCCCACCCTGCGCCCTGCCCTGCCCTAGCCCTATGTTGCCTTTATTGAACTGAAATATATGCCCTGAAATAGCTGAAAACATTTAATTACAGCTGTCTGACCCAAGCCAATTTGTAAGTGTGATCGTATATGGCTTCATTATCTACCAAACATCCTGTCTTATTAATGGCCTCAGGTGAGAACTATAGGTAATTGACTGTGATTAGTACCAAGCTATAACTGTCAATCAGTCTTATTTGTTAATTTTAACAAGGTTTTAATCAATATTGATCAATCTTTTCATCCCCGTCGGCAATGCTGGCACTTTAACTGATGTGCAGAGTTATGCCCCTTTCAAAATTATATTTTTTTCAACAAAATCGTAACTTTATGATATATTTTACTTCAAATTCACCAGTGGATTACTTAAAACATTGTTCATTAAGATATAAAAAGTTTAAGTATTATTTTGTATTAATAGTTTTTTATTTGTCATTTTGCTTTTATAGATTTACCTTATTTGACAACATTTATTATTTTAGCCTGTCAAAATTGATGGCTGATATAATGAAATCAGCACTCATTCAATGAAAAGAATGACTTCTCATATAAAAGTCAATGAGGATACAATGATTAAGATGAGCTGCACTTATAATTTTTAAAGAAAGAGCAAGTTATTATTACAATAAATACATTCCCTTAGTAAATTTAGCTATACCATCCACTTGCCACACTTGAATCGGAAACCACCACCAGTACCAAAAAAGACAGCATCCCATTGGTCAATACAACCGGAACCCAACAAGTGACTGACCTTAACCTTAATCATTAAAATTTCCGCGCTTGTAGTGCCGCACGTTTATTTTCGAAGAGTCTCAAGAGAAGAAGAAAAACAAGTTTTGTTATTTAATTGATATACAATTTGTCAATTAATATTGTAAGTAATGGACAATTCTAGTAATGATTCACTCAATTTGTCCCCCTGGAAACCAGGGACTTATAGAGATGACTTCTGGGAGGGGGTAGAAAGAGAGGGTCTTCTACCCCTCCCTGAGGATTATCAGGTGACTACCTCAGGGTCAAGTTCAGGACAATGTAGTCCTCTTTACTCTCAGGTGTCACAGGTTAAGCTGACGTCCGGTTCGGGGTCCAGGACGACCCACACCATTACTCGTCCTGTTGAGTCTTCCCCAAACCCAGGCCCTTCAGTAAGACTACCAGTGTCTGTGTTGTCTAGTGTTTCACAGCAGTCAGTACCTTCAGGGGTTAGGAGTGATTTTTATACGACCGCAAAATTTTTGCGATCGTATAATGTTATGGCGATGTCGTTGGCGTTGGCGTTGTCGTTGTCGTCGTCGTCGTCGTCTGTAGACATTTGGTTTCCGTGCAATAACTTGAGTAAATATTGACCAATTGTTATGAAATTTTGATATGATGTTTGTTACCACTTAAGGAGGGTTGGTATTGTATTTGGGGTTTGTGGCCCCTACCATTTTAGAAAAAAGGGCCAAAAGGGGCTAAAACGGGTGTATTGACAAAACTGTTGTAAAATGTTTGTTATTCATTTGATTTGGAAAATTCTTTTTTTATTAAATTCCTCATAAAATTCTGTGTACTAAATGTGTCAATGGTTTTAATATATATTGCACCGTTACATTGCTACAGGGGGCCAAAAAGGGGCCACACCCCAAAAATCGACTTTTTTATTTGTGGTCCGATTTTGAAAATCTTTTTTTCATTGGAATCCTTGTGAAAATCCCTGCCTGCGTTTTTCAATCAGATTTGCAATATCTCTAACCATTTTCGAGAAATTAGGGGTCAAAGGGGCAAAAAACCCCATTTTTATTTAAAGTTAGTCTAGGTAAATAAATTTAGCTGTGGTGGACCAGCCAATTGTTATGAAGTTTTAAAATGATGGTTATATCCACTCAAGGAAGGTTGATACTGTATTTGGGGTTTGTGGCCCCTACTGTTTTAGAAAAAAGGGCTGAAAGGGGATAAAACGGGTGCATTGACAAAAATGTTTTAAAATGTTTATTATTCATTCCATTAGATTTTGAAAATTCTTTTTTTGTTGAATTGCTCATTGAAGTCAGTCACATAACTGTGTCCATGGTTTGAAAATATATTGTACCTTTACATTGCTGCAGGGGGCCAAAGACATGCCACACTTATAATATCAACTTTTTATTTTTCGTCAGATTTTTAAAATCTTTTTTTCATTGGAATCAACGTGAAAATCCCTACCCGTATTTTTCAATCAGATTTGCAATAATTTTTAACTTTTTATTTTGAAAAAAAAAGGGTCAAAAAGAACCAAACATGTCAATTAATATAAGACTTTTCTATTAGAAGTTATTGTAAATATATATGTGTCAAATGTGAATTTTAAAGTCAACCACAGGGTGCATGTGTCAAAAAGCTTTGTAAGTCCACCATGGGCTGAATGTGACCAAAGCAATAGACTATCCATATTGGGCCTCAAACGTACAGTGTTCAACATGTTGCGGTCGTATCATGCTGCGCTTGGCGTAGCTTTTTATTATTTCAGGTCACGTTGGCCTTCTAGCTTCATGCCCCCTCCCCCTCCTATGCCATTTGGGGTGTATGGTACTGGTACATGTAGTTATCCGTCTTATCCTAGCCCGTGGTCTAATCCGGTGGTTACCTCAGCTCCTTCTGCTCCAGATTTGAGTCAGCAACTGAGAGGTTTGCAAACTTCCATTCATAAGCTCTCTGCTTCCATGAATTCGAAGTTTTTGGAGTTTGGAGGTAGGATAAGTGCGTTAGAGACGGCCGGTCAGGGTTCACAAACTCTGGCTTCTGTGTCTCCTAGAGTAGTGTCTGAGGATCAGGGTTCTCATTCCCTATCTTCAGGTTCAGTTAATCAGGTAGTTCAGGGTTCTCAGTCCCAGATCTCTACTGATGTTTTGGACAGAGGAAGTCAGGGTCCTCATTCCCTAGCTTCTTCTTGTCATGTTTCTATCCCTGCAGTTGACGAGGATACTATTTCTTTGGCTCCTAGGAGTAATGAACATGTCTTCCTTGATGAAGAAGAGGGTCAGTTGGAAGAAGGGGAGATTGTGGATAAAGGTTCAGAACCTGGTCTTAATTCTACTAGCAACCTTAGGTCCAGGGTTTATTCTATTCGGAGAGATGTTTCTGAAGATTCCATGCCTTCTCCTCCTCGAGTTTCTAATTCCACATCTGACTTTATGTCTTGTGCAGGTATGGTCAAATCTGATGCTCAAAGTTATGACTCTTTTCCTGAGTCTTCTCATTTCAAGAATGCCTTTGCTTATGTGAATGAGACTTTGGCCAAAGGTTCTTCTTCAGGTACTTCTACTAAAAAGTTGCCCTTTGGCCCTTTGTCATTTCCAGGTGGTATCACTTCTAAGAAATATGGTATCCATGGTGATTCTTTAGGCAAGAAAGCTCCTGTTGTTGATAGGCAGTACAGTTCTTTACTGGGGGTGAAGGTCACCAATACTCTTTCCCTTCAGGAGTCTAACTATCATAAGACTGAGAGTAACCTGCGTATTCTGTCAAATGTTTTACAGACAGCAGAACATTATCTTATTGCTGTAGGTACTATTCTCAAGGACCAAGGTGAGGACTTTGATGAGTTGAAGGCTTTTCTTTGCCAGATTGATCGTTGCCTAGGTGATGCTCAGAAGCTATCTCTTGGCTCTTTAGCTAATCTGTCCTTGGGTAAAAGACAGCAGGTGCTTGAAAAGTCTCTTGTATCTGAAGTTCTGAAAGACAGCTTGATCTATTCTCCTCTTCATTCTGATAAACTTTTTAGTGTGCCTGTTGAGAAAGTTCAGGAAGAGGTTAACAAGATTCCACCTACTGTGAAAGTTGACGTTAATGTTTCTGATGGTCGTCGAAAAGTTTCCAATTCTTCGACAGTTACTCAGTCTGCTCCTTCTCGGGACAAGAACAATAATAGTTCTTTTCAGTCCTCTCAGCCTAGTAAGAGAGGTTACACGTCTGTAGTCCGACAGCCCAATAGTCCGACAACCCAAAAGTCCGACAGCCCAATAGTCCGACAACCCAATGGTCCGACAGCCCAATAGTCCGACAACCCATTGGTCCGACAACCCAATAGTCTGACAACATACAAGAATCCAGTTGATCGGACCGATATCGAATATAAAAAAAAAATGTGAGCAGCTGTTCACAAATGAATAACCCACCTCGCCCACAATCAATCAGAAGAAATTTTTAAATAAGTGGTGCAGATCTACATTATATAATTTTTAGATAAGTGGTGCAGATCTACATTTTATAACGAAAATTGAGTGAAAGTTTTATGAAAATCCATTGAAGGGTTTAGGACAAGTAGCGTTTAAGAGATGGGTACCCTTTGGCGTCAAATGACGAAGTTCGTGTTTTGCTGCAGGAAAACCTAAAAATTATTTTGATCAAATTTTAGAATAGATGCACATCGATCATGTCTTTAAACTTTATACTTCAAACATCATTGTATGAAAGTTTCATGAAAATTCATTGAGGAGTTTGGGGGCAGTTGCGGATAAGGGATGGGTAACCTCTGGTAGTCGAATGTCTCAGGCCATATATTGCTAGGGAAATCCAAAAATCATTTTGATCAAATTTTTAAATAAAAGGTGCACATCTACATTATGTAATAAAGATTGTGTGAAAGTTTTATGAAAAGGGGTTGAAAAGGGGTTAAAGAGGATTTGGGATAAGAGATGGATATCCTTAGGTGCAATTAACGGAAGGAAGGACAGACGGACACCCCTTTGTAATTGGGACTGTACGCCCGTGCGTAGGTACTTTTGTTCGTCCCACATAAGATTGACTTTTAGGTTTGAAAGCCACTAGAAAATTGAGAAGTAATAAATTGGGTGGAAAAGTGTGCAAATGTGCACTTGAAACGGGCATAATATCCATAGCTCTCTTAACACAGGCTTTCAGTGTTATTCAGCCACCAAGGTACAAAACCTGATCGCTCTATGAGAAGAGCACTGACCCATCGTCACAGAATTAGCAGGGCTATGTTGAGTACACTGGGACCCGCATAATTAGTGAATGACATTGTTCATGAAACTTAATTTACAGAAAAAGGCATATGTATACTTTTAAGAAATAACAAAACAAAACACCATAAAATTGTATATGTACCCGTTCTTTTAACTACATGACGAATTGCAAACGGTGGTGAAGTTGTTAATGTGCAGTGCTACGAACACCATGGGTCGTGGATCGATCCTGGTCAGGATTGAAAATTTCACAAACCAAGTTTTCCGACTCTTTCTTCATAAAATTTGCGAAGATAATCAAGAATAAATGCTTGTCATTTGGAAGCGACTAAAAATTTGATACATATTAGGCTCAATGGGGAACGTGTCACCAAGGGGCTGCGCACACTGTTAATGGGGAAACTTAACAATATAGATGTGCGCAATCCCGTGGAACAAGGGGTCAGCCTGAATGCACAAAGGGGCACAGACTTAGGGCAGGCTTGGTAATACATGTAGTAAATACGCAATAACAGTTTTAACAATTTAATAACAGTCCAAATTTTTGTTGTTGATAAATTTACAATTATTTTTTTATAAAGTAAACCACATTTAACAATTAAAAATAAATGAAATCAATGAAACAAGTGTGATTACAAAAGTATAAATTTAGTTATAAGTAAAGAAACCAAAAGTAAAATGAAATGATCATAAAATCTCAGAATGAATGAAATAATTTACCTCAATTAATTCAAATATAAAACAAAAATCTATTAAATTTAAAATAAAGTAAAAGTGTGAATTTCCTTATTTTAGAATTTTCAGTAACATCCCAAATCCCTTACTTCTATAAAAAAAAAACTTAACATGTCCCTAATGAAATCCAACCCCCAACTTACTTCTTCTACTATGACAATTTTTGTTCTACCTTATATACAAAATTATGAGTAAAGTCAATTATGTCATGGTGCCACTGAGACACAACAATTATTTACATTAAGTAATTCTAACAATGACAGCTTGGACAAGAAAAGGTAAATCACAAAAGCTCAATTAACAATACAAACTTAAAGTAAAACAATTAAAATATCTCAGACATAATAAAGTGACAATGTTATGACAAAATATTAATCTTCAATTAACAGATTAATTTTACATTTACAGAAAACTCATGAATTAAAATATGGAAATAAAGCTATAAACAATAAAATATATTTTTTAACTTTGCATAAAATATTACCCTATGACATATCACCCCTTCCTGCAATATGTTTGTCCACAAACATAAAATTATAACATTTACAATGCATAAATGATAAAAAAAATATACAACAAATCAATTCAAAATAAAAAAATGATGCATTTGCTAAAGATTTGCCTTTGAATGGCCAGTTCAAAAACATCTCCATAGCAATATGCATTTACAAAATCTTATTATAATGTTCAGCTGAATATTTTTTGTTACAAAAACATTTTACAATAGATAGTTAAACAAAAATTACATGACAAGAAAAAAAAATCATAGCGCAATCAAAACAAAACCCCAACATAAATTTACAACAGAAGTAGGCACTACAAAATTAAACAACATTACATTCTACTCTATCAATTCATTACTCAAAAACAAAGATTCATCATCGATCAGTATCCTTCTAAAACAGCATATTCATCTCATATTTAAACTTCATTATACATAATCAACATAAATAATCATTATTTCTTTAACATATACTTATTATCAACTTCTTCTCTTAAAATTCCTTTTCTACAAAATGTTCAATATCTATTATAATTTGTTAAAATGTTAAACTCTGTCACTATACTCAGCTTCTTTAACTGCAAGATCATTCCAAACAGTTCATGAATCATCGGTCACCACTGGATGCAAATAAGTCCTGACTTCGTGGTACGTTGTTAACACAGTCCCAATCCGGATGTGAACAACCTGGTCAGTTTCCTTTCCAGTTGTTGGATTGAAGTTTCCTCTGCCAACGTCCATCAAAACTGTCAATGTTCCTTGGTCTTCCATCATCATCTTCTGTTGTTGGATCTTCAGTGGTCATTCTCGACTCTTACTCACTGAGGCTCTACATACTTCATTTCATCTAAAATGAATTGAGATTGGTGTCAGAGTGTGAAAGGAAAATCAAAACAATATCACATGTACAACATAACATGATTATTTTAAATGGCATTAATCTTATTGCTTTCCTGTAAAGCTCATCACATGTTTCATATTTATCTCCACTTGAATCTAGCTATTGCTCTAAACTGGGTTTTGTTTCTGTACATGACTGCTTGCTGTGTGTAAATACAGTGGTCAGAAATATTAACTAAAAAAACTTCTTATTATAATAAATAAAAACTTATCTATAAATCTTTTCTTGATGTCATCTCTTTTCTTGGTAACTGCATTGACTCTGCTAGGAACAGTACTTTACTCTGGTCTTGTGAATCTAGATGTAGTTGTTTTCTTTTGGTTGCTGAATATGTGGTGTTCTATGGACATGATGATGTTCGGTCTAGTTCTCCTCTGCTTAGCCGAAGTTGCATCATCACTGCATTCTTCTTTACATGGCATTTGCTGATGGAAACTGAGACGGTGTCCTATTCAGCATATGGTATCGTTCTTCAATACATGGCGTTCACAATCTTGGAAAACTGGATGTAGAAAATAATTTGGTTCATTTCATTCTGTTGCATCACCAATCTCTTTTTGTTTGAGTAACTGCATCTAGGAGCCATGATTTCCAGCACATCTTTTCTGAAATGATGGTTAATGATTGTTGTTAACTTTTGAAAGAAGTAGACATTTTAACAAGCACTAAGCATTGTAATTTTCTATATCATCTACCTATGATTTCTTCCAATTTTAATATTAACTTAAATCAAAACAAACTTCATACTTGAACTGGGGTCCATTAACTCAAAGAAATAAGTTAAATCTTAAAATGTTGCAAAACAGAATGAAAATATACTTATCTTTTATTTCCAATGGATCTGTACTGTTCCTTGTTGTGGTCTTCTACTGTGATCAGGAACTTGAATCACCTTAGTCTCGGAATGTTTTAAAATTCAACTTCAAACTTTATCAACAATTTAATTAAAATATTCTTAAAAAAATCTTTTTAATGTTAATGCATAAAACTATTACCAAGCCTTTGAAGTTTATAACATTTTGCCCGGTACCTCCACCAAATCTGTCACCAAGGGGCTGCGCACACTGTTAATGGGGAAACTTAACAATATAGATGTGCGCAATCCCGTGGAACAAGGGGTCAGCCTGAATGCACAAAGGGGCACAGACTTAGGGCAGGCCTGGTAATACATGTAGTAAATACGCAATAACAGTTTTAACAATTTAATAACAGTCCAAATTTTTGTTGTTGATAAATTTACAATTATTTTTTATAAAGTAAACCACATTTAACAATTAAAAATAAATGAAATCAATGAAACAAGTGTGATTACAAAAGTATAAATTTAGTTATAAGTAAAGAAACCAAAAGTAAAATGAAATGATCATAAAATCTCAGAATGAATGAAATAATTTACCTCAATTAATTCAAATATAAAACAAAAATCTATTAAATTTTAAAATAAAATAAAAGTGTGAATTTTCCAAATTTAGATTTTACAGTTACTTCCAAAAATCCCTAACTCTACTCTTACTGATATGAAAAATTTCTGTTCTACCTTATATACAAAATTATGAGTATAGTCAATCAAGTCATGGTGCCACTGAGACACAACAATTAAATACATATATGTAATCTTTACAATGTCAGCTTGGGTAAATTACAAAAGCTCAATTAACAATACAGACTTGAAGTAAAACAATTAAAATATCTCAGACACTATTAGGTGACACTTTTTTGACAAATACTAATCTTCAATTATCAGATTAATTTTACATTTACAGAAAACCCATGAATTAAAATATGGAAATAAAGCTATATTAAATTTCTGAACAATAAAATACTGAGCAATAAAATATATACTTTTTTTTTACTTTGCATGGGACAAGGGGTCAGTCTGAATGCACAAAGGGGCACAGACTTAAGGCAGGCTTGGTAATAGTAAATACGCAATAACAGTTTTAACAATTTAATAACAGTCCAATGTTTATGTTGTTAAATTTACAATGAATTTTTTATAAAGTAAACCACAGTTAACAATTAAAAATAAATGAAATCAATGAAACGAGTGTGATAATAAAAGTATGAATCTAAATAAAAATAGAGAAACCAAAAGTAAAATGAAATGATCATAAAATCTCAGAATGAATGAAATAAATTACCTCAATTAATTCAAACAAAAATCTATTAAATTTAAAATAAAGTAAAAGTGTGAATTTCCTTATTTTAGAATTTTCAGTAACATCCCAAATCCCTTACTTCTATAAAAAAAAAACTTAACATGTCCCTAATGAAATCCAACCCCCAACTTACTTCTTCTACTATGACAATTTTTGTTCTACCTTATATACAAAATTATGAGTAAAGTCAATTATGTCATGGTGCCACTGAGACACAACAATTATTTACATTAAGTAATTCTAACAATGACAGCTTGGACAAGAAAAGGTAAATCACAAAAGCTCAATTAACAATACAAACTTAAAGTAAAACAATTAAAATATCTCAGACATAATAAAGTGACAATGTTATGACAAAATATTAATCTTCAATTAACAGATTAATTTTACATTTACAGAAAACTCATGAATTAAAATATGGAAATAAAGCTATAAACAATAAAATATATTTTTTAACTTTGCATAAAATATTACCCTATGACAAACGCTAAAAAGAAGAGGTTTTGTGTCCCAATCATGATAAAAATAGAGTTAAAATTAACTACATGATAGGAAAAAGCAGCTTATTGAGTCAATCTCTTCCAATCCCAATTACAGTCAATGTGTAACCAATATAGAATTGTTTTAAATCATGCAGCCTCCTGACGTAGGGTATTTCATTGTCAGGAATGAATGAAGTTGGGGCTGTAATTTACTCAGACTTGGGAGTTTAATAGAATGAAGCTAAATGCCAGGTATGCTTTTGCATGTACTTGCCAGGAAAAACTGTTGCTAAAAGGTAATCAAGTGAATTATTATCATTAGATTAAAGTTTGTTTTTGCATGCAAAAACGATGCCCCCCGTCCCCCCTAAAGTTCTAAGTTTAAAGGTCAATAACTCCCACAAAAATTTGAGAATAAAAATTTCCTTATATAATATGCACGACTACATATGGTGTCCTTCCTATATATACCAAATTTCATTTTATTCGGTTCAGTAGTCTCAGAGGAGTTGCGCTAGTTGACAGGATGATAAATGAGGATTTTAGCAAATTTCTAAGTTCAAAGGGCCATAACTTCCACAAAATTTGAGGATCAAAATTTCCCGGTTATATGCACAACTACATATGGTGTTCCTCTTATATACAACTTTTCGTTGATATTCGGTCCAGTAGTTTCAGAGGAGTTGCACTGACAATTGTGACGGGGACTTACTTGACTTACTTAGTCCTCTTCACCCCTTGTGGAGTATAGGGCCGCTACAGTTGCTCTCCACCTAACTCGATTTTGGGCTGTTCTCTTTGCTTCATTCCAGGTCATATTGATGTTTTCAAGTTGTGACGGGGGGACGAAAAGAAATGTATCTTATCAAAATTTATTTAATATAATAAGGCCTTTATAGATTAATTTATTTATAAAATATAGTTTTTGATTTTGAATTTAAGACAATGTACTTTAAAAAATTCAAACAATTCTTATAATTTCAAAATATAACTTTTCAATGTTCAGTCAGTGGGATCTGGAATCCTCCTAGGGATATCTCAATTTCTCTGAGAACAAATTTGAATTCTGATTAGCACTGGTTTAAATCCAGAGCAAATCAGAATCCCAATTTGTCCTAGGAGAAATATTTTTTGCTTTTTATTTCTCTTTTAGCTCACCTGGACCAAAGGTCAAAGGTCCAGATGAGCTATTGCCATCACTTGGCGTCCGTCGTTGTCTGTCGTTGTCTATTAACAATTGTTCTAAAATCTTCTCCTCTCCTACTGATCAGAATAATATGAAACTTGGAATGAATGATCTTTAGGGTGTCCTGCACCAAACTTGTGTTTCGATTTTTGATTCGTAAAAAACATGGCTACCTACTAAATATATACCAGGAGGTCAGACTACTGTCTTTGGCCTGTAAATCAAAAAGTATAAGAGATGAATGAAATCTGATGCCACCCTACTGCTTCAGCATCATAAGTTCTACTATAATCTCCATTTTGTCAAAGTTGTCAGACGATCCCTTATACGGGTTACAGCCCCTCAAAGGTGAAAAATAGCGGTTTTTTTCATGTTTTTTGCCTACAAAATGAAAACTATTGCTGAAAGAGAAAAGCTATTGCTTGCTTAAATGTTCAGCTTATTTAGCTCTACAACAGTTTCCGTTGGGTCAAAGTTGTGAGATGACCCCTAAAAAGGGTTTCGCCCCCTTAAAGGTGAAAAATAATGTTATTGGTCTATAGAATGAAAAATTTTGCAGATAGAGAAAAGCTGTTGCTTGCTGAAACATTAAGTTCATTAAGCTCTACAAAAGTCTTTTTAGACTCGAAATTGGCAGATGATCCCTTAAAGAGTTATGACCCTTTAAAGGTGAAAAATAATGTTTTTTGCTTATAGAATGAAAACTATTGCAGATAGAGAAAAGCTTTTTCTTGCTTAAACATTCAGTGCATTTAGCTATACAAAAGTCTTCATAGGGTTGCCATCAAGACCAGGTGAGCGATTAAGGCTCCTGTGAGCCTCTTGTTTAAATAGAGAATGATTCATAAGATAAGTACGTTAAATATTGATTGAAGGCATTTCTTCAGTTTATATCTTAATTAAAGTTAGTTATAAGTAAATGAAATCATTGCCAATATTCATATAATTTAATTTATAGCTATAAAGCATCCATTTGAAGTCAAGAATGTATGCCTAGAGTTTTTTTTTATTTGGTTGTGTTTAAAGTTAACACATGTATATTAGCATTGTCGGACTATCGGGTTGTCGGACCAACGGGCTGTCGGACCAATGGGTTGTCGGACTATTGGGTTGTCGGACCAATGGGCTGTCGGACTATTGATTGTCGGACTACCGGGATGTCACCGTTCCAGAAGGGTCACTTTTGGTTCCAGAGGGGGTGGTTCTTCTGGCAAGAAGCTCAAACTTGTCAGGGGTAAGCCTTCTACACCTCCCCGAAGCAGTCAGTCAGTCAGTAGAGGATGTATTTCCGACTCCCTTTCCTCACATTCCAGTAGGGGGTCGGCTATCTCATTTTGTTCGTCAGTGGTCTCTAATCACCAACGACAAATGGGTTCTTTCAGTGCTTCGGGGGGGATTGGAACTTCAGTTTCAGGATCTTCCTTTACTCTCTTCAGTTCCAATCGATCTTTCTGCAACAAGGAATTCAGAGAAAAATCGCCTACTCCAAGAAGAGATCTCTACTCTTCTTCTCAAGGGTGTTTTGGAGGAGGTTATCCCTCCTTACGGTCCAGGGTTCTATTCCCGTCTTTTCCTTGTTCCCAAGAAAAATGGGCAGTTCAGACCAGTCTTCGATCTTTCCATTCTAAATACTTATCTGATGGTTCCCCATTTCAAAATGGAAACCAACAGGAGTATAAGGAAGTCAATCCTTCCAGGGATGTTCACAACATCACTGGATCTTACGGATGCATACTTCCATGTTCCAGTGGCTCCAAGGTTTCGGAAGTATCTCCGCTTGTTTTGGGCAGGCAAAGTTTATTGTTGGAAAGCGATGCCTTTGAAAATCAGGAAAGACGTTTGCAAGACCATTCTTATTGCGCCAGCTTGGCCTCGCCAATCATGGTTCCCAGATCTTCTGCAACTATGCTGTGCACGTCCTCTTCTACTTCCTTTGAGACCAGATCTTCTCACTCAAAACAAAGGAAGGAAGTTGCATCAGGGATTAGATACACTCCATCTTCACGTTTGGCTATTGTCAGGTCTTCCCTCAGAGAGGGAGGGTTTTCTGAAGGAGCTTCCAAGCGTATCTCCGGTTCAGTCAGGCGATCAACTGGAGCTGTCTATGACTCCAAGTGGTCAATCTTCTGTACTTGGTGTGGTTCAAGGAAAATTGATCCAATCTCTATCACTGTCCAACAGTTAGCTGACTTTCTGGTTTATCTTTTTGAAGTTAAAGGGTATTCTACGTCAACCATCAAAGGTTATAGATCTGCTATTTCTAGGACAATTGCTCTATCTGGAGGAGTTGATTTCAGTTCTAGTGAAATTTTATCACTGTTGATTAAGAATTTCAGTATTGAACGTCCTCGTCAGAGACGTCTAGTTCCTCCTTGGGATTTAAGTGTAGTTTTGAGGTTCTTACAATACCCTCCTTTCGAACCCCTGTTGTCAGCTACTCTGAAACATTTAACTCTGAAATGTTGTTTTCTGTTAGCGTTGGCCACAGGTCGCAGAAGAAGTGAAATTCATGCTCTATCTGTATCAGAATCTTGTTTACGTTTTGCTGCAGACAAATCGTCTGTTACCTTGTTAACTGATCCAGCTTTTTTAGCTAAGAACCAGTTGCCAGAAAAAGGTTCAGGAACTATTGTCATTCCAGCTTTACCTCCTAATGAGGTTTCTTTATGTCCTGTTCGGTGTCTGATTCAGTATCTTTCTGTTACTAATGGTATCAGATTACCAAATTCTACTAGATTATTTATTCCTATCAAAAAAGGCGTTTCTGATATCTCAGCTAAGACAATTTCTTCATGGATTGTCCAGACAGTCAAGATGGCCTATGAGTCTAATCCTAGTGTTCTTCATGTTAAAGCTCATGAAGTGAGGGCATTATCTGCTTCTTGGAACATTTTCAATAACTCTTCGTTATCGGAAATCTTGTCCGCAGGTTTTTGGCGGTCAGACAGTACTTTTCATAAATTTTATTTGCGTTCCATGCCTCAACATAGTGACAACCTGTATTCTTTGGGACCTTTAATTTCTTCGCAAAGAGTTGTTTTTCCTCCTCCGGTTATCTCCAATAACTAAGGGGGGATTCAGCTCTACGTTGCATTCTGAATAGCTAAATTTACTAAGGGAATGTATTTATTGTAATAATAATATAAATTTTTAGAATTAAAATTTAATTTTGTAAAATAAATACTTACCTTAGTAAATTGGAGTGTCCCTCCCCCCCTCCCCTTCATCCCCCTTAGTTCATTTTTTGGCTACCTAAGGATACTTATTTTAATGATGAAGGTTAAGGTCAGTCACTTGTTGGGTTCCGGTTGTATTGACCAATGGGATGCTGTCTTTTTTGGTACTGGTGGTGGTTTCCGATTCAAGTGTGGCAAGTGGATGGTATAGCTAAATTTACTAAGGTAAGTATTTATTTTACAAAATTAAATTTTAATTCTAAAAATTTATAATTTACACAAAGTTACACAATATTTCCTGTTAAATATTAAAACATCATTAAGAAATAAATAACAGGACTTTAGATTTGATTATAAATACGTATACTGTTTACTAGAAAAAGACATTTATAGAGGCCCTTCAATAAGAAACGCGTGCTAAAGTCTTCCTGCGCCCCTCTATTTTCAGATGTTTATCGGTAAGTGTTTTAATAGATACATGTAATATGGAATTTTTATGTAAATGATGTGAAGTGATTATGAAATGATTGAATTTTAACAGGGATGTCCAAAACAAGTTTTATTTAATCCCTGATGTTAATAAAGTTATTCCACATACCTTTTAGTTTAATATGTGAGGTATGGTATGAGAAAAATGCTCTTTTATATAGTGTCGTTCACGAACCAAATGCTCTTCTATATAGTGTCGTTCGCGAATGAAATTGCCCTTTTTGGGAGCAGCACCCTGCCTTGACAAAATCCTAGCTAGAACACTGATATGCAGAGACAATCATAACATAATGCAGTCATTTACAGAAAAAAAATCTATGGACTGTACAAGAAACAAAACAAACAAAAGAATATTGCACACTTTGATGAAAATAAATTTTAGTTTTTTTGTGAATGACAAATATAACCGGAAGTTTATGTCTGTATTTGCACACCAGGTCTAATATCTCTTTATGTTGTCTCATTGTGTGTCTTGCATACAGTGATGTAAGACCAAAATGAATGATGACAATAAAATTTAAAAGATTTATATTTTACTGTCACAGTGTTCTCCCTAGGTCCATATAGCACTGTGGTACCACTGTGCTATATTTTTACCACAGTTCTATCTTGTAAAGATTTATAATAGAATGTGTTAGGACCACAGTGCTATAATTTTCAGAAAAACATGTTTTTACTGATTACCATAGTGCTATTAAAAATTTCTGGGGAGAACACTGTTTACATCAAGTGTCCTTCCAGTTTACATGTTTTGTACCTATCTTTTCTATTTTTTGTAGACTTTGGAAGGCAAACTTGCTCAGATATTAAGGATCTCATTTAACCAATGTCCAACAGTGGAGGCTCAACTGAGGTTGTTAGAAGTGTTTGAGGGTATCAGTGGTAGAGAACTTGTACAGGTAAACATTAAATGCTCTTTTAACATAAATTATAAGAACTAGTATATTTTTTGGCCAGACCATACAATTGAAAGGGCACAAAGAGTCACCCTCATCCATGTGCCATATTTTGGTGAAGTCTTTTGTCAAGGTACAGTTCATAGTGATTTTTCTGCAGGACATATGGTGAAGGGAAATAGATACAATTTCTTCTTCTTCACTTTATGATCTTAACAATACATCAATATATACAAAAACATGGTGTTCAAATAAAGTATGCATGATATTGATTGAAAATCCTATTCCATGATTTAAAATATTATGCTGCTAAATTAATTTCTATGGAATTTAATAATTACCACAAACTTTACATATCATAGAGTTCTTAAAAACAATACCAATACAATCATTTAAAAAAACAATTATGTCAAGCAAGGTGTAATAGGTTTATCTATACTACATGTATAATAGAAATTTAGAATAGAACTGCAAATTTTAAACATTTATTAATGCAACACATTTTTTTTTCTTAAAAGGCACATCTCAAAGATAAGGATGAGTTGATAGTCACACTGTTTATAGAGGAGCTGCAAGCTGTACAAAACATGTTTGAGAAAGACCAACACAATCCACCTACTCACATGAACATGCCAACTATTGTTAGCAAGGTCATATGGGTCAGAGCATTGATTCAAAGAATACAGGTATGGCTGCCTAGATGTCATTATAGTTAGCTTATATAATGCCAAGCTTTATAATGCTTTTCTTGATTGCATTACGATAAGCTTGATAGGGCATATCATATTTATCAAAGCTTTAAGCTGAAGCTATGTTTCATATAGTTTTAAGACTAAGCTTGCATTTGGAATTAAACTCCATGGTAAACCAGGTACCAAAAAATCTTTCGATGTGGAGCAGATCTAGAAATATACCAGGTAATGTAATATGAAACATATGTTTGAAAAATGTCCAAATGAATGGTATCATAATAGGGTAAGTTTATTGATGAAAACAAACAGATGTCTTCCATGTTTTATTTTATTTTTAACCCTGGCAAAAAATCTCCCTAGGGTACTCTGGGTAGAAATAAAAGAACACTCCCAAAAAGTTTCTGATGGAAAAAATGTTTATAGGGACCAAAGTAATCAAGTTTGAAAGAAATATATTTTACAGGGCACAATGGAGAGAATTGAAAAAGTATGCTTTTACCTTTTAGTATCAGGAAGAATGTTAGATTAGATTTTTGATTTTTTATTATGATCCCCATATTATAGTTTTGATTTTTTATGTCGCTTGCATTTTTTTTTAATGACATATAGGATTCACTTTGATTGTCCCAAAATTTCCATCACAGTTTTTTTAGCAGCAACATGAAAAGTGGGCCCTGAATACCGCCAAAGTTTCCTGTTCACTGCACAGAAAAAAAACACAGGCAACATTATAAACCCTGCACTCATTTTTTGTTGTGCCTGTGAAGCGGAGCCAGACATAAGTATTACTTTACCTGCAGAGGCGTTAACTTTTATGTTTAGGTTTTATGAGCACCTCCATATTGAAAGAACTATTAGTCCTAGGTTGATGAAACTTAATATGCATATGCCCAGTAGTAGCCTAGCACAATTACATCCCTATCTTTTGACCTTGATTTTCTGGTTGAATGACAATTTTCAATACTTATAATAGTAATGTTTAGGTTTTGCAAGCACCTCTACTATATCTCAAGAACTATAAGTTCTAGGTTGATGAAACTTAGTATGCATATGTCCCAGAACTAGCTTAGCTCAGTTGCATCCCCTTCTTTTGACCTTGGCCTTGATTTTCCAGTTGAATGACTTTGACAATTTTCAATACATATAATAGCAATGTTAAAAGGTTTGCAAGCACATCTCTATTTCAAGAACTGTAAGTTCTAGATTGATGAAACTTGGTATGCATATGCCTAATAGTAGCTTTGATTGTATTTGAGGAAAAACAAGGTATTCCAATGTTGCTGGCAGGCAAGACATACTTTAGTGTTAAATCTTGTTTTTTATACGACTGCAAAAAATTTGCGGACGTATTATGGTATGATGCTGTCGTCGTCGTCGTCGTTGTCGTTGTCGGTGTCTGTTAACTTTTTAGTGTTTCCACAATAACTTTAGTTCCAGTTATCCGATTGCTATGAAACTTGACAATGATGTTCCTTACCATAAAAGGATGAATTGGATTGATTTTGGGGGTCCCCCCATTTTTCGTTTAGAAATTAGGGGCCAAAAAAGGGCCAAAAATACTACTTTTTTGTTTGTTTCCACAATAACTTTAGTTCTAGTTATCCGATTGCTATGAAATTTGACAGTGATGTTCCTTACCATACAAGGATGAATGGGATTGATTTTGGGGGCCCCCCTTTTTTTGTTTCGAAATTAGGGGCCTAAAAGGGGCAAAAAATTCAAATATTTTACTTGTTTCCATCATTACTTTGGTCCTAGTTGGCCTATTGTTGTGAAATTTGTCAAGAATGTCTCTTACAATAAAAGAATGAACCTGATGAATTTTTGCCCCCCCCCCTTTTTCTCTGTTGTGTAATTAGGGGCCAAAAGGGGCCAAAATAAAAACTTTTTTATTTGTGGTCCGATTTTGAAATTTTTTTTTGCATGTTTGTTCTTGTCAAATAGCGGATACAAAACCAAGAATTAAATTTTGCGACCCCCCTTTTTCCCCCTTTAACGTAATTAGAGGCCAAATGGGGCCAAAATCGAAACTTTTTTATTTGTGGTCTGATTTTGAAATTTTTTTTTGCAAGTTTATTTTTGTCAAGTAGCGAATCCAAATTTGAGAATTTATTTTTGCGGCCCCCACCCCTTTTTCACCTGTTACGTAATAAGGGGCCAAAAGGGGCCGAAATTGAAACTTTTTTATTTCTGGTCCGATTTTGAAAATTTTTTTTGCATGTTTGTTCTTGTCAAATAGCGGATACAAAATTAAGAATTAATTTTTGCGACCCCCCCCTTTTTCCCCTTATTACGTAATTAGGGGCCAAATGGGGCCGAAATTGAAACTTTTTTATTTCTGGTCCGATTTTGAAAATTTTTTTTGCATGTTTGTTCTTGTCAAATAGCAAATACAAATGTAAGAATTAATTTTTGCGACCCCCCCCTTTTCCCCCCTATTACGTAATTAGGGGCCAAATGGGGCTTTTTTATTTGTGGTCCGATTTTGAAAAGTTTTTTTGCAAATTTATTCTTGTCAGGTAGCGATTCTAAATTTAAGAATAAATTTTTTGGGCTGTAATCATAATTTTAAAAAAATTCTGGTTTGATTTTTAATTTTTTCCCCAAACATTATTCTTTTAAAGAGTAGAATACAACATTCAAAATTTATATTTTTAGCCCCTGGGTTGAAAGTCCATCAGAGAAGCATGTGTCAAAAACCTTTGTCAGTCCACCATGGGCTGCATGTGTCCAGAACATTAGACTATCCATATTAGGTCTAAAACGTACAGGGTTCAACATGTTGCGGTCGTATCATGCCGCGCTCGGCGAAGCTTTTTATTTAAAGATCCCTGTAATGTTTAAAATGGTGTTTTTAAACTACTAACAAATTTATCGTATCATTTAATTAACTAGAAATGGTAATGTGAATAACATCTATTCCATTACCCAGTAGTGTTTTTTTTATTATCATTATAAAAGGAAAAGTGGCATGTGGTAATGATTTAGTAGCATTTTAATAGGATTTTATAGTATTTGTGCACCTACTTTTGAATTAGATATTCTTGTTTTTTATTCATACCAAGGACATTCTTTATTACATACATATAAGTAAAAGAATACTCATTAAGCAGTGATCAGACAAACTTGACATTTAGACTTGTTTATACATCATTCAAAACCTCTAGTTCAACAGCAACAATTATCCACTTAGTTGTTGCAAAATAAAAAGAACCAAAACCTGCTTAATAGTTAAAAAAAAACTTCAACATTATAGTGAACACATGATAAAAAGTATCAAAGAGAATGTCAAAAGTTTAGTTACTTGAGTTGTGCTGTATAATTCATATTCTAAGGAGTAAACTCTCATAAATTCCGATTATCTATTCAATTTATTTACCTTGGTGTCATTTAAGTCATATTGTGACCATTTTTGTGTGTGTTTGTTTTAAATCTGAGTTGTGTTCCCACTTAAGTGATCATATTTTGGTTATTCATGAGACCTAATTAATTATCACATCTATTACACAGATAAGACACTTATATTTTATTGTTTTACACTTACTCAGAGACCAATGGACAAGATTCGTAAAGTGAGTCCACATTCTATGGAAGGAGAGAGTGGATGGCAGATGAGGCATACGTACAATGCTTGCATGAAACAGCTGGAGAACTATAATAATCAAGTGGTCGCAGAATGGCAGACTAACATTACAGCTGAACTCACTATGAAACTCAAACAGCCATTACTGGTAATTATCTAAGAACCATAGAAATCATAGAATGTTAGAAAACGGATTTATTCATGGTGCTTCAATTTCATGTTTTTACTTGAAGATCTTAAGTGTTTCATCATTAATGACTAATGTTACAGATTACCAACTTCAATCAAATACTTTCTATCAGTCTTCCTGAAATGTGCTGGTCCACATGACCTGACCGGCAAAATACTGTCAAATTGGAAGGAGAGAGTGGCAAAATACTGTCAAATTGGAAGGAGAGAGTGGCAAAATACTGTCAAATTGGAAGGAGAGAGTGGCAAAATACTGTCAAATTGGAAGGAGAGAGTGGCAAAATACTGTCAAATTGGAAGGAGAGAGTGGCAAAATACTGTCAAATTTGACTCTGGTCCAGTTAAATTTACAATAAACATGTTAAGTCTTTTTACAGTCCCACAAACCAAGAACAAATTTCACCTAGGCATTTAATGAATA
Source organism: Arcuatula senhousia (assembly GCA_963971305.1). Lineage (NCBI taxonomy): Eukaryota > Metazoa > Mollusca > Bivalvia > Mytilida > Mytilidae > Arcuatula > Arcuatula senhousia. The sequence continues at coordinate 51,117,129 of OZ020306.1, forward strand.
TGACAGATTTAATTTTATATCAGATTTTTGTTGTTGCTCATATTTGCATTGACAAATTCTATTTAAAAGTTTTACACACAATTTAGCAATACATGAGAAGAACTATTCATTTTTAATTTCAATTATTTATCTAGGATTTTTTTTTGTTGTTGCTCAAAATAAGCTTTAAAAACTTTTTGGGGGGCTGTAACGAGTAACAAATTTATGTATCATCTTATTTTAGATTGCAGAGGAATATGACGAGGATGTCGAGATCAGACCACAGGTCATACACGTCAATCTAGATGCGCAACTACCCACAATCCTCAGAGAAATCCATTACCTCAGTCAGAATCCTTATGATGTTTCTCTCCCAGAGTCAGCTAAGGAGCTACTGAGGAACACAGACTCCTTTGAGTTGAGAGTAACGTCTACGAGATTAGAGACAATCGTATCAAAATACAATACAATCATGAGAACTATTACAGAGTTTGAGAAGCCATTGTTTGAAAGGAAGCTTCTCAAGATTGATGGGGTGAGTAAAACACATGTTAACCTATGTTGTTAAAATGAGATAGACGAATTTAAAATAAAATGTATTTCTTCAAAGCCAATAGTTTAATCTAAGTGAGTGACTGAATGAAGGAGTTTGTGTTTTATACCCTTGCACAACTAGTTTTACACCAAATATAGAATATATTCATTTACGGCTATTCCAGAAATGAATGTTTGGGGGGGGGGGGTTGGAAGGCACTTTTTTTTATACCCACCATGCATAAAAAAAATTTTTTTCCCTTTATGTTGCATTTGAGAAATAACTGAAAATACCACCACCCATACAATTTTAATTATAGTGCCTTCCATCCCCCCTACAATTAATTCTGGAATAGCCCTAAGTTTAACACAAAATAAAACTTATTCTTAGAATTCAAAATAAGCTTATGATTTTGAAGAAATGATATCACAAAATAGAATGTATTAATACTGTAAAAGTATTATTGTTTGTGGGGTACAAATTTTCCTAGTTTTCATTGGTCAGCCACACCACAAAATTGAATTCCCATGAGCAAAGAATTAAACATTGCTTTTGATAGAGATTTTTTTATACCACAAATTCTAAATCAACGAATCCACGAAAATTGATAACCTTAAATTTAATTACTTTCACAATAATTTTGAAGAAATGGTTGGTGTAAACATAAGAAAAGGAAAAAGGCAACTTAATCATGTTTAAATAATCACCAAATAACCTTGTATACTATTTGTTTTACAGCTGTTTGAGTCAGGACTTCAACAGTTTACATGGAAGATGAAAGAATCTGGAGACTTTATAGAACAGGCTATGGCCTTAGTGTGTATGGACGTGTTTCAGAACTTGGATATCGTACAAACAAACTGTCATGAGATTGCTGAGATCACGATATCATGGTCTACTGGGATGTTAGATGTCTTCACAGGCAGGGAGAAAGAAAAGTCATATTCTATGGAGGACCTGCTGAACATGCAACAGTTAGTGATTTGATTAATTTGATACAAAAGAATATTGAGTCTTATTGGGTTGTACTAAATAGCCAACCTTACATTGATTGTTGTTGTTTATCTTTACATGCAGCACATGTCTTTTGAGACTACTTCACAGTGAATGGAGAAGGGTAAACAGTAGCCGACCTCACTTTTTATGGCCCGACCACGTATGTGGATCGGACATATAGTTTTACCCTTGTCCGTACGTCCGTCCGTCCGTCCGTAACACTTTGGTTAAGTTCTTGGTTAAGGTCCATTACTCGGTTACTAGATGTTGGGGGTCAATGATATTTCACCACCAGATGGGTCTTGGGTAGGGCTACACCACCCACTAGAAATTAGGTCACTGTGACCTATATTTTATGCATGAACGACTTCGGTTAAGTTCTTGGTTAAGGTCCATAACTTGGATACTAGATGTTGGGGGTCAATGATATTTCATTACTAGATGTGTCTTAGGTAAGGTGGCACCACCCACTAGAAATTAGGTCACTGTGACTTATATTTTTCGCATGAAAGACTTTGGTTAAGTTCTTGGTTAAGGTCCATTACTCGGATACTAGATGTTGAGGGTCAATGATATTTCACCAGTAGATAGGTCTTGGGTAGGGCTACACCACCCACTAAAAATTAGGTCACTGTGACCTATATTTTATGCATGAACGACTTCGGTTGAGTTCTTGGTTAAGGTCCATAACTTAAATACTAGAAGTTGGGGGTCAATGATATTTCAATACTAGATGTATCTTAGGTAAGGTGACACCACCCACTAGAAATTAGGTCACTGTGACCTATATTTTATGCATGAATGACTTTGGTTAAGTTCTTGGTTAAGGTCCATATCTCAGATACTACATGTTGATGGTCAATGATATTTCACCACTAGATGTGTCTTGGGTAAGGTGACACCATCCACTAGAAATGAGGTCACTGTGACGTATATTTTACGCATAAATGACTTTGGTAAAGTTCTTGGTTAAGGTCCATATCTTGAATACTACATGTTAGGGGTCAATAATAATTCACTACTCGATGAGTCTTGGTAACATGGCACCACCCACCAGGTCACAGCGACCCATATTTTACACATGAACAATTTTGAACAATTTCTTGGTAAAGGTCCATATCCTAGGTAATACACATTGAGGTTCAATGCTATTTAAAGAACGGGAGGGCCATCCTGTGGCTCATAGACACATTTTCTAGTTATAGTTGTCCTTTAACATATTATGAAACATGTATTTACTAGGTCTTCACTTGAAATATTATATGGCTTCCCTTACCTTTTTCTTTTGTTGGATCTTTTAAAAATTGTCCCCTATTTACATACTGAAAAGTCAAAATAGAATACAAATATGTACCAGTATCTTGCCACATGGCATATTGTTTTGATTGATTTCCAGTAGGTAAAAGCTTATTAAGTTCAATAAATTGTAAAGAATGTATTTTGTAAATTAAATTTCTTCATTTCATAAAACATTCTAACATTTTAGACAATTGACAGAGGAGCATGAGAGCTTAGTAATCCCATCAGGGTTCAGGATACATACTCTAGTGCAGACGTCATTTGACGCAGTGCAGATAAGTCAGGCTTCACCAGCTTGGCAGGACTACATAGACTATATAGATGCTATCGTACTGGATGGTTTGAAACAGGCCACGTTGACAAGTCTGAAATCCATGCTGAATAACCTTGTTCAGGCTAACATGGCAGAGGTTTGTTAACATTATTGTATTGAATTTTGTACATGTATATGTATACTGGCGTAAAAACTTTTGTTGAAAAATTTTGCAGAGAATTACATTATGTTTGAAAAACAAGAATGCCCTATTATCTTTGTTAATAGTTATAGCATTTCTTAACAAGTAAAGTGCTCAAAATTGTATTTTACTAAAAATCTTGAAATTAGAATTTGAAATTGCAAATTGCTTTATTGATTTAAACTAAAATACTAATTATTATTTAATTTATTCATTCTTATTATTGGATTCACATTATCTATAAAATGCATTATTCCTTTTTAAACTGAAAATATTCATAACAACAAGTTTCTCTAAAAATTGAGTTTCAGCCATCATAGATTTACTATCAGGTATAAGAAGATACTCATATTTCTCTGCAAATATTTGGGAATCAGAATAATTATCTTGCAGATACCAATAATATGCAAATTATTAAGGGATAACACCTTTAAAGTGGAATTAAAATTAAATAACCCATATATTAATGAATTCTGTATTTGTATTTAGGAAGAAAAGGTAAGAGTTATGGCCCTTTTCCAGAACTTTGTTAACACTTATTCCTATTTAAAACATTTTTTGGGGTGTTGAGTTTTATATATATTCTCTTTTTACTGCCAGATGCTATCATTTAGCAGATTTGACAATTTGAAATTACTTTATAGCTCTTTTCATTATCCTTTGAGTTTCATCACATAAATTATCTTTTTTAAAATTAGGGGTTTTATAATATCAAAACATGGACATCACATGTTTAAGCATTTTCATATTGACTGTCATATATGTTCATTTATCTCTCAATTTGAAATCTCCATTTTCAGCTCTTGCTACATAATACATGTAACATTTTTATACAAGTTTAGCTCTTTAGACATTTAGGTACCATTTTTCATTAATTCATTAATCTTTTTTTAACTTTATCATTATTTCAACTTGAAATAACCATTCTTATAAACGTTTAGAAAATAGGAATTCTACTGAAAAAAAAACCAGAGATATTAATAGGAATTTCTATTGATTTTATATAGTACAAATGTAGTAAATATTGGTAACAGATGCACTTAGGTAAAAGGTTTTTTTGTTATATAAAAAGAAGTCTTTTGGAATGTATAACTATTGAGAATAATCACACAATGATAAAAAAGTGTAATAAATTTATTTTGACATTTACAAATGAGTTGCAGATATGTTTCCATTCAACTTTTTAACAGAAATTTTATTTAGATCTATTGAAATGTTCCTTCATTTAATAAGAACACAGTATCATCACAAACATTATCAGCTTTATAAAAATGTGACAGGACCCATGTATCATGCTAGATTTCAATGCTATAAATGCCAGTTACTTCTATACAGCTTACAAGAGTTTGTATTTGCTGTTCTGTAACACTCAAAAGTAAAGAATAAACATCTTAAGAAAATGAAATAGAAAATGACATCACAATATATTCATTTAATTTTACCGATATAATGCAAACCTATTTTCCATTTATGGTAAAAACAACCATAATTTTATTGATCATTTTACCTCATAAAAGAATATTATACACATTTCTACATTCATTCATAAAAAATGATAAAAAGGGAAATGGAATACCAGTACTTACCCATGATGTTTTATATGTTAAAAACACCAAAAAAAAAACTTGAATTATTTTTGATTTTTTGCATTTTCTGTTTCAGGATGATGACACACTGATGCCAATTTTGACCATCAGGTTGGAATTGATTGACAACAGAGTAGCATTCAGACCACCCCTTGACCAATCAACTTCTGTCATCAGTGTCCAGGAACTGGTACAGAAATGGCTGGATGGTTACTTGGCCAGGGGAAAACTGGTTAAGATGTTGGGACCTAAGGTAGGTGGATTGTTCCATATTCTCAAGGAAAAGTCAGATAGTAAGGAACACAGGCAAAAAAAAAAACAGAAATAAAATGTTAACAATAGTTGATATTTGGAGTCTTTGAAAATATTAAAATCATTTGAAAGAAACACTTCACAAATATTTATATACTTGGTAAAAAAAATATTAAAATGATATTGATTACTCTATTTAAGTCAAACTTTAAACCAATCAAATTTGTTTACAGCTTTGAAGTTATATAGTTGTATGTGAGTGTATTCTTAGATAAGCTTTCATTAATCCTGGCTGGTATTTGCTTTTTTATCTACATGTAAAAACTAATATTGCATTCACCCTGTGATCTTGTCTTTTTATATTCTTTTTCTAAATTAGTAAAACATAAATTTTTTACAGGGAACCTACCAAGATTATATATCAGCAGACGATGAGGTCAAACAGTTATTACATAACATCGGTAGACTGGTGGAAGAAAACAGTGAGGAGTGCAAGGTAGATAACTTTTATTATATCTTTAAGGTCAATTTGTTTTAGATAACATTCAATATAATTACAACAAAAACTTGAGCAAACTATAAAAACTAATTCTGACATATGTTTCATCTGAAAAAAAAACCAACAAACTTATCAGAGACTCTGTACCCCGAAAGATCAAATGGAAGATAATGAGATGTGGAATAAGTGTACATGTCACAACCTACAATACTTTTGTATTGTAGGTTGTAACATGTAATCTGCAATGGAAAAATTTTAATCTCTAACGGAAAACAGTAGTAACTACAATAATTATGAAGAGCACTATCATTATGTCCCTGCAACGTGGCAGAAGTGATATATAGGGGTTACTTTGACACTATCCAACGTCTTGTGTCGTCTTGCGGCATCAAATAAATTTCTGTCACAGTTTTTCTGAGCAACTAGATGTCATAAACTCTTGATATTCGGTATGTAGCTTCCTCCTATAGTACTATATGATGAAAAGGGATTTTATGCCGTAGCTCATCTACTTCCTGTTTACCAAATATTTTAAGACCCTGGCGACATACGTCTTTCATGGAAAACAACCATTCTAGTTACAGTAAAAAGTATCTAACAAATTCAGACTTATACTAATCTAAAGATGACATTATGATTGTTTTCAGGCATTGTTATGATAAGTAACAGTGAGAATGATAACATGTGAAGAATTTTCTGAAAAATGTTTTTTTCTAATGAATCAAACTGTAGAAAAGCCAAGAGTAAACACACTGACAGGTATCATAAAATGCAGTGTCTTTTAGAAATGCATTTCCAAACTTTTTAAAATTGTTTCAGAAACTGATAGAGATATTTGGAGATTACTCCTTCCTGTGGATACAAGATGTTAACTTCACATTTGAAGAGTTCCTTAGAGGGAAATTATCCCCTAATCCTCTCAGGAGTCCTAACAGACAGTTTATAGGGGGCAATGTCAAACAGATGATGACAGATAGATCAGAATCAAGGTAAGGACAGTTGATTTTTTTGTTGCCCAACCAATGAAAGTAGAAGGCCATAAAGCTAGTGTTTGGATCTGTCCATTAGTGAACCCCAAATCACATTTACCTTCAGGGTAAAGTAATTTTTCTGTGTTGTAAGGGCTGGGACATAATGTCTTTAAGACATTTCCCTGTTTAATCTTGTATTTAAAAAAAAAGAAAATCAAATAAATTATCCTACTGTGACCATCTCTCTTAAATATGTAATGATACCTGTTAAATGTAAGCACAAGATAGGAAAAGGGACAGGCCGTACAAGGCATATATAATGTAAATAGTCAGTACAATTTGATTGCTCTAACAGTTTAAAGTGTTCTATATTTTTCACTTAATATATCCTTTAAATGATATAACACAACAGATTAATTTAGAATTAAAATAATTTGAAAATAGAGATGTCATGAACAGATAAATGTCAAGTGAAAACTGAGGGATTTTCTTTGTAAATCATTTTACATGTTGGTTTTGTTTGACAGATCCTCAATGGGTAGTAGCATGAATTCTGTCTTGAATGAGAGACGAGCTTTCCTGACACCAAAGAATTTCCATGATGAAGAAAAGGACGAGATCCCTCCATTAGAAGAGTTTGATTCTGAAATCAACATTTACAGGGTAAGTAACATTATTACATACATATACATAAGTTGTGTAAGTCATTTAAAATTTTACCTTAAACAGTTAATTGGTCAATTATTCCTTCACAGTAAAGCTAAGCTAAGACCTTTTGGACTGGGTTTCATTTTATATTTACCATATGTCTCTATTTGTTTTGTTCATTCAAGATATCAAATTTTCCTAATCAACTGACTGATGGGTTTTCATAGTCTTGACTATAGGCAACTGTTAATGACTTGCTATGTGCCATGGGTCATCCAGTCCACGATTACCCCCACCAGTGTTAGCTGCTCCAGAGTATCCTTTGTTCTGGCTAGAGCAGGGCCTGTCTTCCACGACAGGGAGGTACTGGTCTGAATTCTGGAAGACTATATATCCAATCAACCTTCTCTATGTCTTATTTATTATCAGACTGCCAGAGATGAGTTACAGAGTTTAGAAGACTACCACAATGTAGGCTGGCTACGTGTAGATCTTCAACCAATCAAACAAGTCCTTACAACTTACGCCTCCAAGTGGATGTGGACGTACACCAAGTATTTGTCTGATCAGGTAAAAAAAATTAATTTGCAAAGCTTATGAAGTAAGAAATATTTATTGTCTTTCATTAACAAGCGTTTTCCAAAATTTAATATCTATTGCTTTTTATAAAATAATGCATTCAAGATTTGAATATAATCAAAATATTGAAGATTTTTGTGTGTGTTTGTTATAAAAAGGGGGGTGCAGTTTTCTGAATATACTAATGACAAATGAAAATGGTTATGATATAACCCAATTATGATAAAAATTGAGAATTGTCTTTTGACTTGTAGAGATTATGAAATACGTAACTATGAGTTCAACTCATTACTGGGAAAGAAAAGAATGAATGAATTTACTTTACTATATCTAAAAAGGAATGAATAACTTTGTATAATAAATCAAGATTAACTGTATTTAATTTTTTTAGGTGACAAACATGCTAGAGAATCTGGATGCTTTCCTGAAGAGAACAGAGCCAGAGATAGAAAGTATAACAGGAGAGGAGAGAGACACAGCTTCATTTATGAAAATGATGAGACTTTTCAATGAGGTCAGTTGCTGTTTTTGTCTTGCCTGCGACTTTAGTCGCTGAAGGCGAGACATAGGTATTACTTTCCGGCGGCGGAAGACTTTTGTGGAAAATGAATTACAAGAAAAATATAATTGCTAGGCATCTGATATTTGGTATACAGACAGTTGGGGTTATGGTCTATGCAACTGGCACCATGCCGTTTGACCCTGACCCAAATTTCATGGTTCAGCAACTCTGTGAACTTAGATGTTTTTTTTTACCAAAAAAACCCTTTGTAAGACTTGAGTGGAAAATGAATTACAAGAAAAGAATAATAGCTAGGCATCTGATATTTGGTATACAGACAGTTGGGGTAATGATCTACGCAACTGGCACCCTGCCGTTTGACCATGACCACAATTTCATGGTTCAGTGACTCTGTGAACTAAGATGTTTTTTCGGGCCAAAAATACCCTTTGTAAGACTTTTGTGGAAAATGAATTAATTGATAAGTATAATAGCTAGATATCTGATATCTAGTATACAGACACATCCGGTTATGGTCTATGCAACTGGCACCATGCCATTTGACCCTGACCCCATTTTCATGGTTCAGTGACTCTGTGGACTTAGATGATTTTTGGGGCAAAAAAACCTCTTTGTAAGACTTTTGTGCAAAATGAATTAAGTAAAAAGTATAATACCTAGGCATCTGATATCTGGTATACAGACACCTGGAGCTATGGTCTATGCTACTGACACCATGTCCTGTGACATTGACACAATTTTCATGGTTCAGTGACTCTATGGACTTAGATGATTTTTGGGACAATTTAAACTTTTGTGGAAAATAAATTAAGTTAAAAGTATAATAGCGAGGCATTTGATATTTTGTATACAGACATTTGAGGTTTCGATCTACACAACTGACACCATGTTGGTTGACCCTGACCCCTTTTTCATGGTTCAATGACTTTGTGAATGCGGATGATTTTTGGGTGGAAAATGAGTTTAGTGAAAAGTATGATATTATAGCAAGGTACCTCATATTTTGGGATGTATGGTATAAAAATTGACATCACCATGTAATGTGACCTCTTCACCCCATTTTCATAGTTGAATGACTCATTGAATGTTGGTCTTTTTCATTGTTTCTCAATAACTATGGTATCTAGAACAAACTTCAGACATTTTTGTGATGGTTAAATGGAGATCTGTCATCTGTCACATAGCCTTGACCTTAACTTTTCTGATGGCCAAGCTAGACCTTCAAAGAGTTCTATGATGGTGCCGACAGGCGAGACATACTTTAGTGTCAACTCTTGTTTACCAATTATTCAAACTTTTTTGGTTTTTGAGTACTTTTCAATTAATACTTTTGGATTTTTTGACCTTCAAATATTTTGATTTAAATACTGCTGATGAAAGGTGACTCCTTGAAATATGCATATACAGGATAAACAAATTAACCAATTTTATTTTTTAACGATTACAGTTTAGGAAAGCGTCCATGATTTAAATGGAATTTAAGATAAGAATCACATAGATCTTAAAATGATTTTGCCTTTCCCAATTGTGGTTTTCAATTCTGCAGTATGAGAATACCTCTTTGTCCCATTTTCTTGGACATATGAGATTTATCTCCCCTGTTAAATAATTTTATTGTCACTTTCCTTTGTAAATACAAATTAAACAGCCAATTCAAAACTTTCCTATCTTGTTATAAGTAATGAGTCTCTGCAAAGGATTTATCATGATGAATTTATTAAACATTATATGATTTTTAAACTATTCAGGTCTCTGCACAACAATCAGAAATGGATGGAAAATTCTCAGAGATGAGGAAAACAGTACAACTTCTGAAGAAATATGGACAGAAACTACCAGACAAGACACAGCAATTGTTTACTGCTGCCCCAGGACGATGGAACAACCTTAAGACCAAAGTCTCCTTGGCCAAACAGAGATTGGGACCAAGAATTCAGGAGGAATCTGTTAGAATAACACAGGTCTGTCATATTGAGGTTACCATTCAATAAATATCTCTTTGTCAATCTCTCTGTCTGTCCATCCAAATTCAAGTTTACATTTAGCATCAACTTACTTTTGAATTAAAGAAGTCTGATATCATCTTTAAACTTTATACACAAAAGCATCATGTATTACCAATCAAGACTTGTCAACAATTTATGTTGATAACATCAACTTCATGGTTTTGTGATTGAACGATAAAGGACATTAGTGATCATGTGTTTAGGACATGTTCTTGTATCTCATTATACTTCCATAAAATGTTGTATTCAGGATTTTACATTTTACATTTTTTAAGCAATATTAAGTCTTTTTGCAAATATAAACTTTTTTTTACATTTTCAGGATTTGGAGGCATTTGGTTACCGTGTCAACACTTTGGCCAAAGAGTTGGAGAATTCTGATGTTTACAATAGAGACTGTAACATTGACGAAGCTTGGATTATCATTGATAAATTCTCCAAGAAACTAACAGTCTTAGAGAATGAAGCCCAGGTTATTCCCCTAGATTATATGTGTGAATGAAAATGAACAGAAGATTTTTATAACTCTTCTTGAAAAGTTGAGATGATAGAGGTGTTTGTCTGTCCTTGCTCTATATGACATTCTGCCTATCTGTTATATCTCAGGGTACCCATCTCTTATATGCAACTCCTCCTGAAACACTCAATAGATTTTCATGAAACTTTCACATACAATCTTTAAAACTCTGCTGATTATACACCCATCCAAGCACACAAAAATAATTTTGTTTTAAGGAATTGTAGAAATATCAAAAATAATAGATAAGTGTTCATGATAAGATTCTTTATTCATTTTGAGATGATCAACAGTTTCTTCTTTTAACATACAGCAGCATGAAATCAAAATGAAAAAAAAAGTTAGGTGCATATTGGTATTCATTATACAGTAATTGTAAACATTTGTATATTTTCATATCTTTATTTATTTAGGATTTGATAGAGTTACAAGAGTTGTTAGAGACTTCAGTTGTAGACTTTGCTATAATCCCTCAGTAAGTATAGTGTAATAGTGTACTTCTTTTGGAAACAAACTAAATCATGTATTTTGAGCAAAACCAAATAAGCTGAAAATATTGGCCAGACAGTCCAAATATTCATTTATTACAGGAACTTTCCTTTTTTCCTTTTTCCAAAATTTATCAGGAAAGAGTTTAAATGTATTTATCAATTCTGCATAATCACTCATAATGTTCTGACCACTTTTATGTCCCTTCTATAAAAGCAACTTTAAAAATTGCTGTTTAAGAATTGTCTAACACTTACTAATTATACACATTTTGATATTTATTGAACTATAGAACCACTTATTTTGATCTAAGCACTAATCATGAGGCTAAACAGGAAAAATTACCAACTGCAAGGTAGACAACTCCACAGGATTTGACAAATTTTCAAAGCACTTATTTTATGTCAACTGCATGCCAAATTTGATGTCAGACATTTTTGAATTATAGACATTGGCACTTGAATTTTCTGTATAGCAATTGAATACCATGTGAAATGTCAATGGCATGCCAAATTTGATGTCATAATATTTTGAATTATAGATATTGGCACTTGAATTTCTTTTTCAGCCACCGAACAGCATGTGCAATATTGTTGATGTCTTGTTTGATATTTTGATGGAAACTCAACTTAAACAGTTGCTTCATTTTATGTCACTAATTTCTTATAAACTGCATGCATGAAATTTTCAAATGTCTTTTTAATACACAAGTCAAATAGCACTATAAGCTTAAATTTCATCTTTTTTTTTCAGATGATAGAATTTGCCACCATATTGAAATAATTCATCCTACTTTAAAGCATTTTCATTAATGCCTATTTTGTTTTGAAAAGATTAAAAAAATATCTCATCTTTCAATTTAAAATCCTTAAAACTTTCATGAATATAAATACTATATGACACTTTTCAATATTCAAACTTGAACTCAAAGTTATGAAGTAATTTTTACCTCATTTTGATACATATTACAGTATGGACAATATACCTTTGTAAGTCTTATAAAAAAAGCCAGAACCCTATAGAAATATTAAAACTCATAATATTTAAGGTTTCATTTATAGTAATCTGTGGTTTCATTATTATTTGTGGGGTACCAATTTTCATTTTGGCAGTCAACCATCTAGAGTACCAGATCCCCTCACTTATGTTGAAAGACATTGTTCTTTTCTGGTTCCTCCATCATAAAGTTGTTTTGCTCAATGAATTTAATGAAACTGTGTATATAATAAAAATATAAATCCTAGCAACAGGTTCAAACGTGAAATTTAAAATCATTACATTTTTTGTTTTGTTTGTGGGGTTAGGAAACAACAAATATTTTATCTCCTTGAAAGTAAATGAAACCGCAGTAGTCATAGAACCTTCCCTTTATGTCAGTCAGCATGTTAGGTCATAGATAAAAAAATGTGGTCTGCAGAAGGTGGAAAATGCATGTGGGATATTGTCTTTAAAGGTTCAATGCTTTAGGATTATAGAAATTGTCATTGATGTAAATTAAAGTTGTCAGGTACATGTATCACATCATGCCTTAAAAGATTTTGAATAATGTTGTATTGCAGATTTTTAACACTTTTATTTTTACCTTAAGTGTTAGAAAACCCAACAAGAATTTCTCAAATATATGAATTATTTATCTATTTATCATTATCTATATTTATTCTGAATTATTCAAATATCTTGGATAACCCTTTCTCATTTTTTTTATTACATGTCGCTTCTGCAGTCATTTAACTCTGCATGATATTTAAAATTCCTGTTAAAATTTTTAGAATTTAGGTCTCTTTGTAACAATTTTTGCATGTCATGTTAAAAAAAAAACTTTATTAAAAAAAAATTTTGTTGTTATTTTGTTTTACTGTACAAGCTCATATTTTAGAAAATTATTCTTTGGAAATAAAAAAAGCTTTTTCAAATTTTAAGATAAGAGATTTTTTTCCCATTTAAAATGTAAATCAATTCACACTACATTGCTAGTTGTTTATGTACAAAAGATTTATAAGACCAGAGTTTCTATAGATGGCTGTGATCACCTAACAAAAATGTTCTTCATATGTAATGTATCTTTTTTCTTTTTAAGGTGTCGACATGAACTGAACAACTTGAAACAAGTTTGGGAAACGGTTAGGTGAGATATTGCTTTCATGAAATTTTCTTGAATTCCTTTTTTACCTGCGTCGCCGAAGGCGAAAGCAGGTCTAGTAGTTGGGTCACTCCGTCCGTCCGACTGTCCTTCCGTCTGTCCGTCCGTCCCGCTATGGGGTGCCTGTCTTGTGTAATCTGAATCTCAAAAACCAAACACTAGATATTTCTGAAATTTTACACAGGGATTACAGATATATTGAAGATGTGCACCTCCCCTTTTGGGGTCATTATATAATTTCGTTGAGAAATTAGGGGCCCAAAAGGGGCCAAAAATGTGACTTTTTAATTTGTTTCCACAATAACTTTTGTTCTGGTTGACCAAATGCTATGAAACTTTACAGTAATGTTACCTACCATAAGAGGAAGGGTTGGGCTGATTTTGGGTGTCCCCTCTTTTTTCGTTTAAAAATTAGGGCCCTAAAGGGACCAAAAAAGTGACTTTTTTATTTGTTTCCACAATAACTTTTGTTCTGGTTGACCAAATGCTATGAAACTTTACAATAATGTTACTTACCATAAAAGGAAGGGTTGGGCTGATTTTGGGTGTCCCCTCTTTTTTCGTTTAGAAATAAGAGGCCCAAAAGGGGCAAAAAAAGTGACTTTTTTATTTGTTTCCACAATAACTTTTGTTCTGGTTGACCAAATGCTAAGAAACTTTACAATAATTTTACTTACCATAAAAGGAAGGGTTGGGCTGATTTGGGGTGTCCCTTCTTTTTTTGTTTAGAAATTAGGGGCCCTAAAGGGACCAAAAAAGTGACTTTTTTATTTGTTTCCACAATAACTTTTGTTCTGGTTGACCAAATGCTAAGAAACTTTACAGTAATGTTACTTACCATAAAAGGAAGGGTTGGGCGGATTTTGGGTGTCCCTTCTTTTTTTGTTTAGAAATTAGGGGCCCTAAAGGGACCAAAAAAGTGACTTTTTTATTTGTTTCCACAATAACTTTTGTTCTGGTTGACCAAATGCTATGAAACTTTACAGTAATGTTACTCACCATAAATTAAAGGGTGGGGATGATTTTGGGTGTCCCCTCTCTTTTTGTTTAGGAACGAGGACCCAAAAGGGACAAAAATGTGACATTTTCTATTTATGGTCCAATTTAGAATTTTTTTTTACAAGTTAATTTTGGTCATATATTGGATACAAAATGGAGGATACAATTTTTTCTTGACCTACCTTTTCTGTTTAGCAATAAGGGGACCAAAAGGGGAAAAAAATAGAAACTATTTTTTTTGGGTCTGTATTTACAATATTGGGTGGCATGTGACAAATATGCTTTGTAAGTCCACCATAGGATGCAAGTGTCAAAATATTTTGACTGTCCATATTGGGACTAGAACGTACAGGGTTCAACGTTTTGACGTTCGACGCAGGGCCAGACATCGATTGGTCTTGTTTAAATTTTAAAACTGAAATGACAAAATTTTCCGTCCCTACCCATCACTCCTTTTTCCAGTGGCAGTCAAAACTCTCCTACCCGATTGGCCTTGTGTCCCTATTTCCTCCACTTCATCATCATTTCATGTTCATTGTATCACCATTTTCATGTTCATCTCCCGGATATAGCCGAAATCGTGCTGCTTGGGAGTAAAGCAATAACTAACTTTCTTATTTATCAACATATACTGTAATTAGGAAAATAACTTCATTGTTACTATCAGGATCAGGATAGCCAATTGAAAGAGAAAAAAAATAAATAGATGATGTGTTTTTTGTGTATGATGATTTAATTTTTGCTTTATTCACAATTAAACTGGCACCCGAAAATTAAAACACATGAAATTCTTAGGGATTATACTTTCTTCATATAAAAAAAGTCCAAAAAAACAAAAACCACTTAAATGGTTTAAAATGATAAATGAAATACTCCTGACTAAGTACATTATTATACCTTATAATTTTAGATTTAGTTTTAACTAAGGTTTAAAATAATAGCAACATTCAAAACATATATTGATTTATATTATCTTGTACAAATTTTTACAGAGTTATTGATGACCAGCAAGCTGAATGGAAGAGACACCGCTGGCAAAAGATGAACACCAAGTTCCTACGAGAAGAGACCAACAAACAGTTGGACATTGTCAGAGCTTTACCAGAAGATGTTTTCACTTGGGATGTCTACATGGGACTTCATGAGTCAATCACAACAATCCAGGTATATACATGACTGTATACAGTATTTAATGTCCCATCTTCAAAAGTAGAGTGTTTGGGTTAGTTCCTCTGTCCCAAAACAGGTTTACCTTAAGGTTGAAGTTGCATAGTGGAGCATAATGTCTTAAGACAAATTCTTGTTGTTTTAATTAGAAAAATATGAAAATAATCAAAGCATAGTGAATATAAAGCTACTTTAATTCTTTTAGACTGCATTGATAAAAAAAATCCTTAAGTCAAATGTTTGAGAAGCCAATGTTAAAAAATAGCTTTTAACAGCATAGCATAGGAACAGAATGTGTTGATTATTATTCCAAAGAAAAACTTAAAGAGCAAACTAAGTTTCTGTATGGGATAAGGAATTTTGAAGTTTATATTAAAATGTTGCTGACATTGATGTTTTGAGATTTTTTTTTCTCAGCTTTTTCAAAATGAACATTTTAGATCTAATAAAGGGCAGAACAAGAGCAAATAATAACCTATGACAATTCCATTTCCATAAAAACTTCAATATTCAATAATGCAGTAATCAGCAATTAAATTTCAATTATTTTTTAGGCTTGTCTGCCCTTGATTGACGATCTCAGTAACCCAGCCATGAGGACAAGACATTTGAAGTTACTGGTGCGTGTCACTGGAGGAGCTGTTAATATAGATAACGACACTCTCAAGAGAATGACACTTAAGGAGTTCATTGGTCTTGGACTACAGAGTAAGTAGAATAGTATGAAATCAAATTATGCTTTGATGCGCCATCAGATCAAATTTGGATTGGTCAATAAAAATTATTACAAGTGAAATAAGTGTATGTGACACAATTTACATGAATCAGCAACAATTTAAATACCTTTATGAAAAACAACTAGCAGCTTTTAATTTTACCATTGGTCATTGGCCACCATTTTGCAATAGGCCCTAGAAAACTATTTATATGATTCAAAAGCAATCAACTAAAGAGTCCATATTATTATAAATACCATGAGAAAACACTTATAAGAAATCAACTGTATGAGCACTTCTTCTTTTGTAATAAAAATGTTCAACCTTGAACAAATATTTACATTGTTACAATTTTTGGTTGATCTAGAATTTATTATCTGAAACATTTTGTTCATATATCCAGTACATTTTTGGTTTTTGTCTCGCCTGCGACGAATGTCGCAAAAGGCGAGACTTAGGTATGGTGTTTCCGGCGACGGCGACGGCGGCGGCGGCGGCGGCGGCGGCGTCCACAATTGGTTAAAGTTTTTGCTTAAGTCTGTTTTGTGTGAACTAGTTATGTTACATCATTGATATTTGGTATGCAGTTGCATCAGCATCAGTACAGATCAGTTTTAAAAGGATTTCACCTGTATGCTCCTGCAGTCACGGTCTACTGACTTTGAAATTTTACACTGATTTGGCAGAGGTTAACCTTTTTTCTTAAGTCTGTTTAACATGAAGCAGTTATGTTACACCATTGATATTTGGTATGTAGTTGCATCAGCATCGGTACAGATCAGTTTTAAAAGGATTTCACCTGTATGCTCCTGCAGTCACGGTCTACTGACTTTGAAATTTTACACTGATTTGGCCGAGGTTAACCTTTTTTCTTAAGTCTGTTTAACATGAAGCAGTTATGGTTCACCATTGATATTGGGTATGCACTTGCATAAGCATTAGTACAGATCAATTTCAAAAGCATTTTATCTGTATGCTTCTGCAGTCACAGTCTACTGACTTTGAAATTTTACACCGATTTGGCCGAGGTTAACCTTTTTTCTTACGTCTGTTTAACATGAAGCAGTTATGGTACATCATTGATATTGGGTATGCACTTGGATTAGCATCAGTACAAATCAATTTAGAAAGTATTTTATCTGTATGATCCTGCAGTCACAGTCTACTGACTTTGAGATTTTACACTTTTTGTCTCGCCTGCGAAGCAGAGCGGGACATAGGTGTTACTTTACCGGCGGCGGCGGCGGCGACGGCGACGGCGGCGGCGGCGGCGGCGGCGACGGCGGCGTTAACTTTTTGAAAAAGTTTTATGAGCACCTCCATATCTCAAGAACTATAGGTCCTTGGTTGATGAAACTTGGTATGCATATGCCCCAGTAGTAGCTTAGCACAGTTGCATCCCCATCTTTTGACCTTGACCTTGATTTTCCGGTTGAGTGACTTTGACAATTTTCAATACATATAATAGCAATGAAAAAGTTTTGCGAGCACCTCCATATCTCAAGAACTATAGGTCCTGGGTTGATGAAACTTGGTATGCATATGCCTCAGTAATAGCTTAGCACAGTTGCATCCCCATCTTTTGACCTTGACCTTGATTTACCGGTTGAGTGACTTTGACAATTTTCAATACATATAATGGCAATGAAAAAGTTTTGCGAGCACCTCCATATCTCAAGAACTATAGGTCCTAGGTTGATGAAACTTGGTATGCATATGCCTCAGTAGTAGCTTAGCACAGTTGCATCCCCATCTTTTGACCTTGACCTTGATTTTTCGGTTGAGTGACTTTGACAATTTTCAATACATATAATAGCAATGGAAAAGTTTTGCGAGCACCTCCATATCTCAAATACTATAGCTCCTAGGTTAATGAAACTTGGTATGCATATTCCCCAGTAGTAGCTTAGCACATTTGCATCCCCATCTTTTGACCTTGACCTTGATTTTCCGGTTGAATGACTTTGATTATTTTTATTGCATATATTTGCAATGTTTAAGTTCTATAAACATCTTTTGATCTCAGAAACTGAAAATCCATGTAAATTCAAAATATAGTGGAAGTAAGAAAGAATAATTGTTTCTGATGGTGCCGGCAGGCGAGACATACTTTAGTGTTAACTCTTGTTAACTTTTTACTTATGTCATGAGTGTTTTATATAAAGCAGTTATGGTTCACCATTTATATTTGGTATGCAGCTGCTTAAGCATCAGTTAAGATCAGTTTAAGGAGGATTTTTACTTCATTTTATACTGTGTCCAGTTGCGACAGGCGAGACATGTCTCTGTGTTAACAGTTTATTGTTTGACAGTCAATTTGAAAGATATTGATGATGTTAGTAAATATATTAATATTTCTTTTCAAATTTTGATTTCAGAACACATTGATGATGTTAGAGCAATTGTACAGAAGGCTGTTAAAGATCTGGCTATCGACCAATCATTGAAGACGTATGATGAGATTTGGACCAGTAAACTGTTTGAATTGAGGGTCCACACCAGAGTCAGAACAGAACAGGAAATGCTGGCTGTACCTGTAAGTTTAATTATAAAAAAAAAACATATTGTGAACTAATTTATTTTTGCGACTACAATATTTCTATTTCTTGGCTATTAATTTTTCTCGATTTCTTGTAAAAAATCATTTTAATTACTATGAAAATGAGTTAATTTGCGACGATATATTTTATAGAATTTCTATTCCTCGCAAAAGCCATGAAAATAAGTTGGTTAACAGTACTGTGAAACCTGTTTAAACTGACCTGTTTAGGACTGAATAATTTGGTCAGTATAAACAGGTGTTTGGTTTATACAGGTTTTGGCTTTATTGAAGTAAAAAAGAATGGAAAATCAAGTTTGTTTAATTCAGGGTTCTGTTTAAAAAGGTTGCAGTATATAGAATAAATGTACATGAATCAATCAGTCAGAAATGTTTGAATCTCTTTCTTAAAGAAAATTCAATTGAAGAAACACAGATGTAAAATGAATAAACACAATTTAAGCATTTGGGTAGAATCTTAGTAGCCATTAACATAAATATATGAAGTTCATTTATGGTTGTTAAAGACACCCTATTTTTATGAGTGATTGAAAACAAGATTAACATATAAAATACATAAAATTCAAATAAAATACATCATCTTGAATAAACTATGTTTATAGTTTATAAATTTTTCATTTTTTGTCTCGCCTGCGAAGCAGAGCGGGACATAGGTGTTACTTTACCGGCGGCGACGGCAGCGGCGACGGCGGCGTTAACTTTTTGGAAAAGTTTTATGAGCACCTTCATATCTCAACAACTATAGGTCCTGGGTTGATGAAACTTGGTATGCATATGCCCCAGTAGTAGCTTAGCACAGTTGCATCCCCATCTTTTGACCTTGACCTTGATTTTCCGGTTGAGTGACTTTGACAATTCTCAATACATATAATAGCAATGAAAAAGTTTTGCGAGCACCTCCATATCTCAAGAACTATAGGTCCTGGGTTGATGAAACTTGGTATGCATATGCCCCAGTAGTAGCTTAGCACAGTTGCATCCCCGTCTTTTGACCTTGATTTTCCGGTTGAGTGACTTTGACAATTTTCAATACATATAATAGCAATGGAAAAGTTTTGCGAGCACCTCCATATCTCAAGAACTATAGGTCCTAGGTTGATGAAACTTGGTATGCATATGCCCCAGTAGTAGCTTACCACAGTTGCATCCCCATCTTTTGACCTTGACTTTTCGGTTGAGTGACTTTGACAATTTTCAATACATATAATAGCAATGGAAAAGTTTTGCGAGCACCTCCATATCTCGAGAACTATAGGTCCTAGGTTGATGAAACTTGGTATCCATATGCTCCAGTAGTAGCTTAGCACAGTTGCATCCCCATCTTTTGACCTTACCCTTGATTTTCAGGTTGAGTGACTTTGATTATTTTTATTGCATATATTTGCAATGTTTAAGTTCTATAAACATCTTTTGATCTCAGAAACTGAAATTCCATGTAAATTCAAAATATAGTGGAAGTAAGAAAGAATAATTGTTTCTGATGGTGCCGGCAGGCGAGACATACTTTAGTATTAACTCTTGTTTCAAACTTTTTAGCTCACCTGACGAAGGGTCATGTGAGCTATTGCCATCACTTTGCGTCCGTCGTCCGTCCGTCGTCCGTCGTCCGTTGTCTGTCGTCCGTCGTCCGTCGTCCGTTAGCTTTTTTCAAACATCTTCTTCTCTGAAACTGCTTGGCCAAATGCAGCCAAACTTGATATGGTTGTTGCTTAGGGTATTGTGCAAAAAGTTTGCGTTGGGATTTTTGTTACGTCAAAAAACATGGCGGCTGTTACTAAAAATAGAACAGGGGGGTCAAATACAGTTTTTTGCTAATAACTCAAAAACGGTCACAGATATCGAAATTCTGGCATAGGGTAAAAGTGATCAGCACCTCAAGATCTACCTGCCCAGAAATTTTCAAAAAGATCCAACAACTGATGTAGGAGTTATTGCCCTTTTTCTGGATTTTTTCAAAATTTTGCACTTATTTAGCCCTATATCTTGAAACCTATACAAGATATTTTAAAAATTCAAATTGCATATGATTAAGCACGTCAAGATCTACGTTTCATGTAATTAGGTCAAAGCTGTAGAACCATTTCTTTTAGGAGTTATGGCCCTTAAAGGGTAAAAATTTACCATTTTTCATTACTTTTCCCCTGAATTTCAAAGATGAACTTGTCTGACACCATACATCCAACTTCAACCAAACTTGGCACAGTTGCTTAATAGCATAATTGCTACAATTCTGTTGTTCGGATTTTTGATTCGTAAAAAAAAAATGGCCGCCATGGCTAAAAATAGAACATAGGGGTAAATTGCAGTTTTTTGCTAATTACTCAAAAATAGTTACAGATATCAAAATTCTGATGGAGACAAAAGTGATCAGCATCTCAAGATCTACCTGCTCTGAAATTTTCAAGAAGATCCAACAATTGACATAGGAGTTATTGCCCTTTTTCTTGATTTTTTAAAAATTTTGCACTTATTTAGCCCTATATCTTGAAAACTATACAAGATAATTTAAAAATTCAAATTGCATATGATTAAGCACGTCAAGATCTACGTTTCATGTAATTAGGTTAAAGCTGTAGAACCATTTCTTTTAGGAGTTATGGCCCTTAAAGCGTCAAAATTTACCATTTTTCATTACTTTTCCCCTGAATTTCAAAGATGAACTTGTCTGACACCATACATCTAACTTCAACCAAACTTGGCACAGTTGCTTAATAGCATAATTGCTACAATTCCGTTGTTTGGATTTTTGATTCGTCAAAAAAAATGGCTGCCATGGCTAAAAATAGAACATAGGGTTAAATTGCAGTTTTTTGCTAATTACTCAAAAATAGTTACAGATATCAAAACTCTGATGGGAGACAAAAGTGATTAGCATCTCAAGATCTACCTGCTCTGAAATTTTTAAGAAGATCCAACAATCGACATAGGAGTTATTGCCCTTTTTCTGGATTTTTTGAAAATTTTGCACTTATTTAGCCCTATATCTTGAAAATAACAAATACCAAAACGCAGGTATGAACGGTTAATTTGGAAATGCTATATATCGATATTTCAAAGAGTAACCTCTCATCAGTAGCATTTAAATCAAAACATTGGAAGGTCAAATTCCGAAACTCTTGAAAACGAAAAGTACTCAAAACCAAAACGTTCGAACAAGGAAGCCAAATCCAGCACCGAGGATAACTGTACAAGATATTTTAAAAAATCAAATTGCATATGATTAAGCACATCAAGATCTACATTTCATGCAATTAGGTCAAAGCTGTAGAACCATTTCTTTTAGGAGTTATGGCCCTTAAAGCGTCAAAAATTACCATTTTCCATTGTTTAATAGTTTATATGCTACAACTCTATTGTCAGATTTTTTATTCGTTAAAAAACATGGCCACCATGGCTAAAAATAGAACATAGGGGTAAATTGCATTTTTTTGCTAATAACTCAAAAATGGTTTCAGATATCAAAATTGTGCAAGAATCAAAAGCAATCAGCATGTTAAGATTTACCTGTCCTGAAATTTCAAAAAAGATCTGACTGCTGATGTGGGAGTTATTGTTCTTTTTCCTAATTTTCGCCAAATTTGCACTTATTAAGCCCAATATCTTAAAAACTAACCAAGATATTTCAGAAATTTAAATCTCATATGGTTAAGCACAATAATATCTACAAATATATGTATCTGTGTAGTTCAGGTGAGCGATTCAGGCTCTTGGGAGCCTCTTGTTTCATAACACCAGGTTTTTTTCCTTGTAATGCGCATGGTCGATTTCCTCGGTGTATGATTTGGCTTCTTTGTTCGAACGTTTTGGTTTTGAGTACTTTTCGTTTTCAACAGTTTTGGAATTTGACCTTCCAATGTTTTGATTTATATGCTACTGATGAGAGGCTACTCCTTGAAATATCGATATATAGCATATCCAAATTAACCGTTTATACACACGTTTTGGTATTTGTAATTGAAATTCCAAGAACTTGATATTTATTTCTAGGATCAGCATAGTGAGTCACAGAGTGAGGCAGGCTCACAACCTCCCCAGGCCATACCAAGCCGTAGTCAGGCCAGAACAACAAGTCGTATATCTAACCAGAGCTCAACTGGTAAAAACAAACGTAGCAGTATTGCATCACTGCCATCATCTCTGCTGAATCTTGGACAGGTAAATAAGAAGTGTTATTGTCTTCAATTGCACATTACAATCATAAAGGTTATGCATTTATATTGAATTTTGGGTCTTAAGTTTCTTCAGTTTGTTTGTAAATAAAGATACAAAATTTAATTGCATGTTTAAAATAATATATTTTTGCTTTCTAATTATGCATAATCACATTGATTAGCAGTAGAAATGGAAGAAGGAATAAATGTTTTATTTCTATTTCTAAAGATTTGCATGTCAATCAGTTTAATTTTTCAACATTAAGTTATATTATATTCATTATTTTCTTAAGTAAAATATTTTCATCACATTTTTTAACAAATTTTGCAGGACAAGAAAAGCAAGGTGTTTATAGAACTTGTATAATGCATAGATAAAAATAAGAAAAGATTTCTTGTTAAGATTTGAGATTTATTGACGTAATTAACATAGCTCTGAAAGTAGCTTTTTAATATGCATGAAGCTGATAAAAATGTAGAAAATAGACTTAAGATTTTATTTTGATTTTAAAAGTTAACAGTATTTGAGTTTTATGTGGTCTACAACATGTTGCAAAGCGACATATAGGAGTCACTATGGCACTATCAATTGTCTTGTGTTGTCCTGGGTTGTCACAAAAATTTGCAGTTATCAGGAAAACTCTTGTCACAGCATCTTGATATTTGGCCTGTAGCTTCTTGCTCTAGTGCTATATGTTGTAAAACCATTTTATGCCTGTGCCTCATCTACTTCCTGTTGACCAAATATTTTAAGACGCAGGCAACATGTCTTCCATGGAAATTGCCATTCAAGTTTACATATTTTTATGCCCCCGCGACGACATGTCGGGGGGCATTAAGTTTTACTCATGTCCGTCCGTCCGTACGTCCGTCCGTCCGTCCGTACGTCCGTACGAATTTTCGTCAAGCTTTTCTCAGTAACCATACATGAGAATGATTTGAAACTTGGTAGGATGGTTGAGTATGACAAACAATACGTCCTAAGCGATTTTGAGACCTGTCGGACATCTACTTCCTGTTTGGGACTTAGGCCAATGTTAAAATATGTGAACATGACTATGAAAATTTTCGTCAAGCTTTCAATGGAACCATACATGAGAATGATTTGAAACTTGGTAGGATGGTTCAGTATGACTAACTATACGTCCTATGCGATTTTGAGACCTGTCGGACATCTACTTCCTGTTTGGGACTTAGGCCAATGTTAAAATATGTGAACACGACTATGCAATTTTTCGTCAAGCTTTTCTCAGGAACCATACATGAGAATGATTTGAAACTTGGTAGGATTGCTCAGTATGACAAACAATACGTCCTAAGCAATTTTCAGACCTGTCGGACATCTACTTCCTGTTTGGGACTTAGGCCAATGTTAAAATATGTGAACAGGACTATGAAAATTTCCGTCAAGCTTTTCTCAGGAACTGTATACCAGAATGTTTTGAAACTTGGTAGGATGGATCAGAATGACAAACTGTATGTCCTAAGCTATTTTCAGACCTGTCGGACATCTACTTCCTGTTTGGAACTTAGGTCTATGTGAACATGATATGAAAATTTCCGTCAAGCTTTTCTCAGGAACTGTATACCAGAATGTTTTGAAACTTGGTAGGATGGATCAGTATGACAAACTGTATGTCCTTAGCGATTTTCAGACCTGTCAGAAATCTACTTCTTGTTTGGGGCCAGCGGGGGCATCCGTGTCCCATGGACACATTCTTTCTTTATTTGTAAAAAGTTTTAACTGCTATTGGTGTGACTTAACATTGAAATTATTATTTAACCAATTTGAATGTTTTAAGAATACATTGATGGTACAAATGTATACACGCTATGTATTAAGCACAAATGTGCATAAGTTAATTATACTGACACCACTATTCAGTTGGTTATTGAATATTTTCTTACATAAAAGAGGATGGACAAGAACGGGTCTCCATTTAATAGGGCAAGGAATGAAATCAGGGGTAAGGGAAGCAGAATTTTAAGATTAGGGAACTGTGAATTGGAGACCCATTGTCCATCCTCTTGAATCTTATAATATTTTAGCTTTGTAGTCATTTTCCTATCTTGGGTATAAAAGGAAAATATATTTTTTTGTAATACATGTATTTATTTTTATATGAATTATTGACAGATAAAAGATAGCATAGTTAAGGTATATTGTAGTCAGTGTGCTTCATCTTCATTTAATCATGGCAGTTGCTACATTAGAACTTACATAGAAATTCAAATAAAGGGTTCAATAAACTCTAAATGGTCTGTTAAAAACTAGTAGTTTTATTTATGCTAAGTATATTATTTATATTTTCATTTATTTTACTCATTATTTTATTTAAGCTTTTTTACTTTTATTTTTTGGGGGTATTTTTAGAGGGATAAGTAGTGGTTGTAATAATTCTTATTCTTAAATCTTTATTATTTTTATTATTTATTATTTATTTAGCCAGTTTAAAGCATTTTAAGATAATACATTGTACATGCATCTTATATTAAAGGGCTTTGGCCATAACCTCAAAAAGTGAAAATAAAATGAAGTCTCCATAGGTAGATCCTAATTGCCCCTGGTCCCTCCTTGTGTAAAAAGTTTTGGTTGTCGTTGAGTGTGTATTGAAAATCATTGAAGCATAATTAGGTCAGGTCCCTCTTTGGTTATAGTCCAAGGCAGGTTTGCCACGCATCCTTGAAACCTGGAGAACCCCTTGAATTTTGAAAAAAAAAGAAAATATCCTTGATAAACCCTGGAATTTTATAGCTCCACAATTACCGGTAAAGGTTCATGATTGAACTGTTTCACAGAAAATTTCATCTGGGGACTGAAATTTTGTTGACTATTTTCATCCTTGAAAATGACTTAAAAACACTTGAAAAGTCCTGGAAAAACCCTTGAATTTTGCAACATCAAAATAGTGGCAACCCTGCCAAGGGCCCCAATAAGCAAGTTTTCTGGATCTGCTACTGGTCCCCCATGCATGACTGTGTTTATTAAATATTTAAGCCAGTGGATTGGGTTTTGATAATTATAGGCCTTCCATTCAACCAAAACAAAAAGAATCTAACCATTTATAAATTGAGAGAATAGTTTGGTGACATCATATATCTTTCAGCTGGGCATGATGTGTGAGGTGAAAGCATGGTGTTTTTTGAGTGATTTGTGAAATGAACGATGTCATTAATATACCTGCATGTTGTGATGGATGTTTTGGTCATTGAATTTTACATTTGTCAAAAATATTGGTATGAGTGTACCTGATGCAACATTGACTGTGGATTCATTTATTTTTGTGGGTATCAATATTTGTGGTTTGATGATAAAAGATCAGGTCGTGGATTCTTAAACTTGTGCTTCTGAAGTCTGTATCTTACAGATCAATGCTTAATTTCCTTTTCGTGGGATGTCAAATTTTTAAGGTCAAAGGCATCCACGAAAACCGCACAAATTGATACCCCACGGATAATAATGAAACCACAGTATATAACAAAGCAATTTAGATGTTTTTTTTGTCATCTTTAAGTTAAGATGTGTATTTCAAATGAATAATGCTTCTACAGAATATATTGAAATATTAAACGCACTAATAAAAGCATACAAATTTATTTTATACAGTAATCTCATATTTATCTTATACCTATAACTTTACTCCTCTACCATGGGTATTTATATATGTATTTTGCTTTATTCAGATCAGTTATCAATGGTTATATGATTTTTTCAATTTTTATACCCCAAATCATTGCTAAATTAATCAAAATCTTAAGTTAAAAACATATCCTCTTGCTATTTACAGGATACTGGGCAGATTTATTTGTTGAACAAAGCAGGACCAATATTTGAGGACTTAGAAAATCACCAGGTTTCACTGCAGGCTATGCAGAGTTCTGCTGGGTCGTTCCTGGATGACATCATAAAATGGCAGAAAAAGTTACAGCAGATAGAAGCTGTTCTTGTCATCTGGTTAGAAGTTCAAGACAAGTGGATAGAACTGGAAGAGGTAGGTTGATTGATTGGTTGTTTAATTGATAAGTTTTGATTGAAGGAGAGCCAAAAATGTAGATCCATTCCAGCAGTAAATTACCACTTATTTTAAAGGTTATTATTCTTGTTAATCTAGTTAAAATATGAAAAGAGGAGCTGTTCAAAAGTTTGAATAATCATTCTTTAATATATATTTCAATATTGAATATTACATATTAAGAACTGATGTTGAAAAAATGTTAAAGTTTTGTAAAATATTTATGGTTGGACAAAAAGTACCCTCACACAATTTTTTGTTAGACACTAAATAAACATCAATTAACCAATCCATTGAATGTATCTTGTTACAGATTTTCTCAGGAGCAGACGTCAGGACATCTTTGTCACATGATGCCAACAGATTTGCCGTTGTAAACAGGGACTTTAGACTTCTGATGAGAGCTACAGAGAAAAACCCTAATGTCAGACAATGTTGCGAAAGGAAAAGTAGGTTTTTAAAAAAAAATGATGAGTTCGTAGATTCTTAAATTCAT
The DNA here is from genome assembly GCA_963971305.1 of Arcuatula senhousia. Classification (NCBI taxonomy): domain Eukaryota; kingdom Metazoa; phylum Mollusca; class Bivalvia; order Mytilida; family Mytilidae; genus Arcuatula; species Arcuatula senhousia. The sequence continues at coordinate 51,144,705 of OZ020306.1, forward strand.
GGTTTTGAAGTCTGCAGCATACAGATCAATGTAAAATTTCCTTTTTGTGGGGTATCTAATTTTGTGGGTCAAGGCCACCCACGAAAACCACGAAAATGGATACCCCATGAATAATAATGAAACCACAGTAACTGTTTGTATTTTAGGAAATTCACATTTGAATGTTTAGTAAGAGAACAAATGCCCATTTTCATAAAACATCTCAAATTTAAGGGTTTCCAAAATTCAAATCTCTCAAGGAGTTCCTAGTTTAATTTGAGAAAATTCTCAAATTTAAGGAAATTAGGTTTAAGATGCTCCATGAAAAACAGGCCACAGCATATATTTTATTATGGATTTGAGTCCTAAATTAAAAGAATTTTTACTTTTTAGTTAAAGTCAAGAATATGAAAACAGTCTAATTTAGAAAGAAGAGATTTTTGTTATCTAAAAGCATACAAGATTCAACTTGTGTTGAATTTTAGTGCTGTTCCTTTATTATAACATTGGTATTCACTATTATTTTCAGACATCCTTGCTATTTTGGAACATATGAACCACAGTTTAGAGCAGTGTAGGAGATCTTTGTTGAACCACCTGGAGAGAAGAAGACAAATCTTCCCAAGGTTCTACTTCCTGTCCATGGAAGATGTCTTGCACATTGTCTGTAATGGTTAGTTAAATTATAATTTTCCAGATTCATAACCTGTTGCCTCTTTACACCTGTAGCCAGAAATTTGAAGGTGATAGTCTTTAAAAGTACTTTACCAATTTTTAGCTCACCTGGACCGAAGGTCCATGTGAGCTATTACCATCACTTGGCGTCCGTCGTCGTCGTCGTCGTCGTCGTCGTCGTCTGTCGTCGTCGTCATCGTCTGTTAACAATTTTGCAAAAATCTTCTCCTCTGAAACTACCAAACAGAATTTAATGAAACTTGGTATGATTGATCCTTAGGGTGTCCTGCACCAAACTTGTGTTTTGATTTTTGATCTGTTAAAAAACATGGCCGCCGTTACTAAAAATAGACTAGGGGCGTCAGACTACTGTTTTTGGCTTATAAATCAAAAAGTATAAGAGGTAGAGGAAATCTGAGGCCACGCTGCTGATTAAGCATCAAAAGCTCTACAAAAGTCTCCATTTGGTCAAAGTTGTCAGATGACCCCTTATAGGGGTTACGGCCCCTTGAAGGTGAAAAATAGCATTTTTTCATGTTTTTGGCCTACAGAATGAAAACTATTGCAGATAGAGATTAGCTGTTGCTTGCTTAAATGTTCAGCTCATTTAACTCTACAAAATTCTCCATAGGGTCGAAGTTGTCAGATGACCCCTTATAGGGGTTACGGCCCCTTAAAGGTGAAAAATAGCCATTTTTCATGTTTTTGGCCTACAGAATGAAAACTATTGCAGATAGAGATTAGCTGTTGCTTGCTTAAATGTTTAGCTCATTTAGCTCTACAAAAGTCTCCATAGGGTCGAAGTTATCAGATAACCCCTTATAGGGGTTACGGCCCCTGAAAAATAGCGATTTTTCATGTTTTTGTTCTACAGAATGAAAACTATTGCAGATAGAGATTAGCTGTCGCTTGCTTAAATGTTCAGCTCATTTAGCTCTACAAAATTTTCCATAGGGTCGAAGTTGTCAGATGACCCCTTATAGGGGTTACGGCCCCTGAAAAATAGCGATTTTTCATGTTTTTGGCCTACAGAATGAAAACTATTGCAGATAGAGATTAGCTGTTGCTTGCTTAAATGTTCAGCTCATTTAGCTTTACAAAATTCTCCATAGGGTCGAAGTTGTCAGATGACCCCTTATAGGGGTTACGGCCCCTGAAAAATAAAGATTTTTCATGTTTTTGGCCTACAGAATGAAAACTATTGCAGATAGAAGATAAGCTGTTGCTTGCTTAAATGTTCAGCTCATTTAGCTCTACGAAAGTCTCCATAGGGTCGAAGTTGTCAGGGTTTATGGCCCCTGAAAAATAGCGTTTTATCATGTTTTTGGCCTACAGAATGAAAACTGTTGCACATAGAGATTAGCTGTTGCTTGCTTAAATGTTCAGCTCATTTAGCTCTACAAAATTCTCCATAGGGTCGAAGTTGTCAGATGACCCCTTATAGGGGTTATGGCCCCTGAAAAATAGCGATTTTTCATGTTTTTGTCCTACAGAATGAAAACTATTGCAGATAGAGATTAGCTGTTGCTTGCTTAAATGTTCAGCTCATTTAGCTCTACAAAAGTCTCCATAGGGTCGAAGTTGTCAGATGACTCCTTATAGGGGTTATGGCCCCTTATAGGTGAAAAATGGTGTTTTTGGCCTATAGAATGAAACTATTGCAGGTAGAGAAAAGCTGTTGCTTGCTTAAATGTTCAGCTCATTTAGCTCTACAAAAGTATAGGGTCAACATCAAGACCAGGTGAGCGATTCAGGCTCCTGGGAGCCTCTTGTTACTGGAATTTTACCAGTAAATGTCAACAAAATAGGTTGGGCATATAGTCCTTTTCAAAAGGTCTTCTGGATTTCCTATTTCAATTCTTTTATTTTCATTTTTGCAAGAGTATTTTCACTTTGTAGGTTGGCCATATTATGTGAACAACCTTGAGCTAAGGAAAACATCAAATTATCCCTATCCGTTTTTGGCGTAATTTCCCCTCCCCAAGTCATATAAACTGGTTTTGTTTGAGTAGTTTAAAACTTTGATAATTTGCAGACAGATGTTTAAACAATTTACAATCAATTTAGTTGATTTTAACAGATTTCAATTGGGCAATTAAAATATTTCCTGTGTACATACATTTGGAAAATAGTTTCTGAAAAGGGCTACAGTCCAACCTATCGAACCCTTCTGGGCTACAGATATGTTCTTCTCAATGGAAGCCATTACTTTAAGCAGGCAGATGAGCTTAAGTTAATCCATTTCATTTATTTTAGGTTATGACTTAAACCAAGTGAATGTGTACATCGGTAAAGTCTTTGAGAATGTTGGAAGTCTTATGTTTGAAGAGGTTGACGACAATGAGAAATATCATTACATAATTACTGGTGTCAACAGTGTATTAGGAGAGAGACTAGAATTCTTACAAGTAAGTTCCTACAATGGTCTTTTATATTATTCAGGGGAGATAATTAAACTTTTTTGCAATATGGATTGAATATGAAATGGCCAGTGTGTCACAGTATTCCTTGATTTAGTTTAAACATTTTATTGTTAATAAACTTATAAAAAATATCAAGTACATTTAAAATGATAGACTGTGGTTTCATATAATTTGTGGGGTATCAATTTTCGTGGTTTTTGCAGGTGCTCTGGACCCACAAAATTTGATACCCAGCAAAAAAAGGAAAATTAATATTGGTTTGTATGCAGCAAACTATAGAACCATGAATTCAAGAATCCACGTACTTATTTCTCCAAACCACGAAAATAAATGAATCCACAGTACCTTTGTAGGATTTTACTCCAGGTCTATTCCTTACCTACTTCATGTTTAACAAAATATACATGTAGCTTGTTTTTTCATTGACAAAATTTTAACAGCATTATTTGATTCTATTTATAGCCTGTACCATGTGAGGGACAGATAGAAACATGGCTGACCAGTTTTATTCAAGGTCTGAAGAATGCTTTACAGTATCAGATGGCAACTGCTCTGGGATATGAGAAACCAGGACCTAAAACGAGACAGATCAGAAGTGCTGGTTCCCGTAAAGTTACTGTTAAGGCTTCAGGATCAGCAACTAAACAGTCTGCAAGAGGTAAGTGGACAACAAACCTTATTATAATTTGATCAAGGATAAATATTTTCAGCCTGGTGATCCCATGACCAAGTGCAAGAAATGTAAGGATTTTATTTTGTATTAAGCACAACATTATCTTTTCAACAGCTTTAAATTCACATTCTTGTAATATTCACTAAATCATTAAATTATAATGTCAGATTGGGAAAAACTAAAAATTTTGACAGGTTTGGGCCTTGTATTCCCTTTTTATCTGTATCTTTTGTTTTTTACAGTAAGAAATTATAATTTGAACATGTAATCCATTTTTCACTTCTTTTCTAACAGATCGAGCCAGCAGCAAGCCTGGTAGTAGGCAGGCTAGCAGACAAAGTAAAAGACAGGCCGAGGAACAGAGCAGAGCATCGTCAGTTGCTGACCAACTACTGAGCGAGGAAAACAAGGACTCACATAGCTCCTGGACCTTAGACCATGTGGCAGAAGTTGTGTATCTAGCCACTCAAGTTCAGATGACGGAAACAATAGAGGCTGCACTCAAGGAAATGGAAAATGGCACCAGGGATAAGTTGGAGGTATAGAATGCTAAAGATAGAGACACAAATGCATGTTTAACAAGTTCGATTAAAGGACTAGTTATTTTTTATTCTTTTATTAGTGATATAAGGACATTTTTTACATGGTGAAAAATAAAAGTTCAGTTATTTATACATATCCCGTAATTTTGTTAGAGAGTTAATCAATGTAGAACTTAAAAAGTGTTGTCAGTTTTGCTTATTTTCAAACTATTCTTTTTTCTTTATAGTTACCAAAGCAAAACTTAATTAGGAAGTTGATTGATGTAGAACTTTAAAAGTGTTGTCAGTTTTGCTTATTAATCAAGCTATTCACTTTTCTTGGTAGTTACCAAAGCAAAACTTAATTAGGAAGTTGATTGATGTAGAACTTTCAAGCTATTCACTTTTCTTGGTACATGTAGTTACCAAAGCAAAACTTGTATTTTCTTCTCTAGGCTGCATTAGCTAAGTTGAATACAAGTATCAAGGCCACAACTCTGTTACTGAAAGGTCTGGAAGGTGAAAAAGAAGCTAAATTAAGGAAGGAGAAAACAGAGAGTGAAGGTAGGGGCTACTGTTGTTTTATTATTATTTTGGGGTACCAGTTCTCATTTTGAGTGTGACTGTCAGCCACAAAATTATGAATCCGATGTTGATCATTTTAAGCAACGTGTAAACAAGTTAAATGTGACAATTATCTGTGGATGCAATTTGCTTGGAAAATAAATCTTATCTAACACAATCCTACTTTACAATGCATAGAATAAAAGTGTAGAAATAATTTAAATGTAAGCCATATAATCATACCATCAATTGATTGTAACTTAGACATGTTTTACAATTTAAGCTGCCAAGTCCCACCGTGATCTTGGACTAGAAGATGAGAGTGCCTCAGTGGCGGGAGCTCGCAGTAGTTATGGTGGTGCCTCCCTTGAAGCTTCCAGGAAGGATGGTTCACTCTTAGATTTGGCTGATACAACCAGGACACCCATCATAGAGGAAGAAAATGAAGGGGATGGTTTGTGTATGTATTATTTCTAATCTAAGCATGAAAAGAAAAGGTTTTGAAAGTTTATTTAGGACTGTTCCATTAAAACATACCGGGTACCCAGAGGAGACACTTTATGACCAAATCTCCATTAGAAGCAAATAAAAAAAAATCAAAAGAATTTTAGGGCTGTTCCATAATTTTACGTGGGGTTGGGGTGTTGGGAGGAACTTCTATTACATATATGGTGGGTGGTGGGTGTTTGAGAAAGATTTTGTTAAGAAACAATGATAAAAAATTAATAATTATTAGATGGGTGGTGGGGTAAAGAAAAAAGTGCCTCCCGATGCCACCCCCCCACCCCCCGCATTTAATTCTGGAACAGCCCTTATTAGCTCACCTGACCCGAAGGGTCATGTGAGCTATTGTCATCACTTGGCGTCCGTCGTCCGTCGTCCGTAAACTTTTTAAAACGTTAACTCCTCTAACACCATAAGTCCAATTGCAACCAAACTTGGTATGGTTGTTCATTAGCATTCGGTGCTTAGAACTGATGTGGGGATTTTTGATTTGTCGTAAAACATGGCCGCCATGGCTAAAAATAGAACATAGGGGTAAAATGCAGTTTTTTGCAAATAACTCAAAAACGGCTACAGATATCAAAATTCTGGCATAGGGTAAAAGTGATCAGCACCTCAAGATCTACCTACCCTGAAATTTTGAAGAAAATCCAACGACCCATGTAGGAGTTATTGCCCTTTTTGTGGATTTTTTGCAAATTTTGCACCTGTTTAGCTCAATATCTTGAAAACTATACTAGATATTTGAGAAATTTAAATTGCATATTGTTAAGCACATCAAGATCTATAAAATATGTAACAGGGTCAACGTTGTAGGACCTTTCCTTTTAGGAGTTATTGCCCTTAGAACGTCAAAATTTAGCATTTTAACAGCATTTCCTCATTACATTGAAAACGTTAACTCCTCTGACACTTTAAGTCCAAATGGAACCAAACTTGGTATAGTTGTTTATTAGCATTAGGTGTATAGAACTGATGTGGGGATTTTTGATTGGTCGTAAAACATGGCCGTTGGGCTAAAAATAGAACATAGAGGTAAATGGCAGTTTTTTGCAAATAACTCTAAAACGGTGACAGATTTCAAAATTTTGATTGGAAACAAAAGTGATTAGCACCTCAAAATCTACCAGCTCTGAAATTTTGAAGAAATTCCAACAACCCATGTAGGAGTTATTGCCCTTTTTGTGGATTTTTTGCAAATTTTGCACCTGTTTAGCTCAATATCTTGAAAACTATACAAGATATTTGAGAAATTTAAATTGCATATTGTTAAGCACATCAAGATCTACAAAATATGTAATAGGGTCAACGTTGTAGGACCTTTCCTTTTAGGAGTTATTGCCCTTAGAACGTCAAAATTTAGCATTTTAACAGCATTTCCTCATTACATTGAAAACGTTAACTCCTCTGACACTTTAAGTCCAAATGGAACCAAACTTGGTATAGTTGTTTATTAGCATTAGGTGTATAGAACTGATGTGGGGATTTTTGATTGGTCCTAAAACATGGCCGCTGTGGCTAAAGATAGAACATAGGGGTAAATGGCAGTTTTTGTCTCGCCTGCGAAGCAGAGCGGGACATAGGTGTTACTTTACCGGCGGCGGCGGCGGCGGCGGCGGCGACGGCGGCGTTAACTTTTTGGAAAAGTTTTATGAGCACCTCCATATCTCAAGAACTATAGGTCCTGGGTTGATGAAACTTGGTATGCATATGCCCCAGTAGTAGCTTAGCACAGTTGCATCCCCATCTTTTGACCTTGACCTTGATTTTCCGGTTGAATGACTTTGACAATTTTCAATACATATAATAGCAATGAAAAAGTTTTGCGAGCACCTCCATATCTCAAGAACTATAGGTCCTAGGTTGATGAAACTTGGTATACATATGCCCCAGTAGTAGCTTAGCTCATTTGCATCCCCATCTTTTGACCTTGACCTTGATTTTCCAGTTGAGTGACTTTGACCATTTTCAATACATATAATAGCAATGGAAAAGTTTTGCGAGCACCTCCATATCTCAAGAACTATAGGTCCTAGGTTGATGAAACTTGGTATGCATATGCCCCAGTAGTAGCTTAGCACAGTTGCATCCCCATCTTTTGACGTTGACCTTGATTTTCCGGTTGAGTGACTTTGACAATTTTCAATACATATAATAGCAATGGAAATGTTTTGCGAGCACATCCATATCTCAAGAACTATAGGTCCTAGGTTGATGAAACTTGGTATACATATGCCCCAGTAGTAGCTTAGCACAGTTGCATCCCCATCTTTTGACCTTGACCTTGATTTTCCGGTTGAGTGACTTTGATTATTTTTATTGCATATATTTGCAATGTTTAAGTTCTATAAACATCTTTCGATCTCAGAAACTGAAAATCCATGTAAATTCAAAATATAGTAGAAGTAAGAAAGAATAATTGTTTCTGATGGTGCCGGCAGGCGAGACATACTTTAGTGTCAACTCTTGTTTGCAAATAACTCTAAAACAGTGACAGATTTCAAAATTTTGATTGGGAACAAAAGTGATCAGCACCTCAAGATCTACAAGCTCTGAAATTTTGAAGAAAATCCAACAACCAATGTAGGAGTTATTGCCCTTTTTGTGGATTTTTTTGCAAATTTTGCATCTGTTTAGCTCAATATCTTGAAAACTATACAAGATATTTGTGAAATTTAAATTGCATATTGTTAAGCGCATCAAGATCTACAAAATTTGTAACAGGGTCAACGTTGTAGGACCTTTCCTTTGAGGAGTTATTGCCCTTGGAATGTCAAAATTGAGCATTTTAACTGCATTTCCTTATATTGAAAATGTTAACTCCTCTGACACTTCAAGTCCTATGGAACCAAACTTGGTGTTATTGTTTATTATTATTAGGTGTATAGAACTGTTGTGGGGATTTTTGATTGGTTGTAAAACATGGCCGCTGTGGCTAAAAATAGAACATTAGGTTAAACTGCATTTTTTTGCAAATAACTCAAAAAGGGTGACAGATTTTTAGATTTTGATTGAGAACAAAAGTGATCAGCACCTTAGATCCACCATATTGTCAGATGACCCCCTTATTAATCTTATGACCCTTTCAACGTTAAATAGATTTTGCCTTATAACCTTTACTTCAGGCACATATGTCAGGTGAGCGATTCAGGCTCCTGGGAGCCTCTTGTGTATAGATGTCAAGAAACTCACCATATTGGCTTAAAAAAGTGATTTTCCAGTGTACCTCTTTGATGGAACAACTCATATGTCTTTTATTTTAAGTTTCACCTTTTGGGATAGCTCCAAAATACATGTATTCTAATTTAAACAAAATCAAAGATAATAGGACTGAATTTTCATAATTGATAACAAGACAAATTAGTAATTTTGTGATTTTAATAAATTTCCTTGCAACAGTATGTTAAAATACTTTCATTTTATTCTTTAGCAATTGTAGAGCCTCAGACTCTAGAACCAATAGACACTATGAACATCACAGCAGCAGCTGCTATGGGTATGAAACAGGAGGAAAAGGAGGCAGAAGAGGAGAAGATAGATCCTATGGAGCTTAAGCTCCTGTTGTTCCCGGGACAGATCCAGAAACTCTCCTCTCTCCTGGCACTCCTTGCTCACCTTAGAGACTTCATTGAGAGAATACTGGAGTCTGATGCTGGAGCCGAGGCAAACTCATTTGACTGGAGTGCTCAGCTCAGATATTACTTTAACAAAGATAATAGAGCTATTTCTATCAAGGTATGGTTTTTGAAATATTTTTGGGAATATTTTTTATGTCCCTGTAATTACTTTTCAATGAAAGTCATGTTTGCATATGAATAATGGAATGTTTAATATTTGGATTTTATAAGATTAGAATTTTGCAAAGCTACAGTTTCAAGTAACAATTTCAGTTGGCAATACCTTCACATGTATTTTTAAAATAAGGTTTTTTAACACAATTTATGTAATGTACTTAACCATAATTATATGTTTGGGATTACTAAAGTAATTATGCTTTTACCCATCAGGTTTTAAACTGTTTAGTGACATGCTAAGAACATTTGGAGACTTAGTCTTTGAACTAGAGTTAACCCATTTTTGGAATGTCCCAAATTATGGGAGGTAGGGGTCTTAAGATGTTAAGCTAGCATTTTATCATTTAGACAAAAATTATGCATTGTAATTCTTTTTTCCAGTCTTTAGATGCTGAGTTTGACTATGGCTATGAGTATATAGGATCCAGTAACAGAGAAGTTATAACCCCACTAACAGAGAGAGTGTTTGTCTCCTTGACCCAGGCCATCAAGGCACACATGGGGGCTATGTGTGTAGGACCTATTGTGAGTGAAAACAATATTGATGTATAAGGGAAAAATTATAACTGCTAACACCTTTCAGTTGATAGTGGCTGGTTTGGATAATATACAATAACAGAAAAAAAAACTTATGTCAAAATAAAAGAAAAATTGTTTTTAGCATTCTGTAAGTCTTTCAGTCAAAATTCAATGACTGCATGATGTTCAATCACTAGAATGGTCTTAGAAAGTTCGAGTTAACCAGCAATAATGGAACTTACTTTTATTGAAAATTATGGATGAGGAAATTTTCTTACCCATCATAAAGATAATTTGTATGTAAACTGATCATCAACTTATATCTTACTTTTTCATTACAGGACTGTGGTAAATTTGAACTAGCCCATGAGCTAGCTCGATGTCTAGGACACCCCTTGTATAAGTTCAGCTGTACCAATACTACAGACTATGTCATCTTACATGATATCTTCAGAGGACTGGCTTCAACAGGTAATTACAAAAGAGATAAGCATTTTTTTTTATAAAATAAGTAAAAGTTTATGTTGAAAAACTTTTTTCTCTATGCCAAAAATACCAAATTCAATCTGTCCATTAATAACTGAAGAAACGTAATCAAAGGGACATCTTGCAAATATTATTCTTTTACAAAAACATTTTTGATCTAAGAATAAAGAGTTTTGAAGTTTCATGAAACCATGAAAAAGAAATAAATGTATGAAATCTTTTAACAAGATAATTGCCTAGTACTAAATACTATTCCAGAAATTAATGAACCTTTGAACCTTTTGTAGGATGCTGGGTTTCATTTAACAATTTGAACCATCTCAGACCATCAGTTCTCAGCGTGTTTGCTCAACTTATCCAGTCAGTCATGGATGCCTTGAAAGCTGGCAAAGGAGCAGTGCATCTTCAGTCAGAAGATATACAGTTGAACCAGTCAGGGGCATGCTTTGCCTTGTTAGACAGTGCCCTCCAGGTGCAGCCAAGCAATCCTGATGCCCTGCTGCTATATCCGTCTGCTACAGCTCATCTACCCGATTACATCATGAGCCAGTTTAGAACAATATCTATAATTAAACCTGACCTTCACCTTGCTCTAGAGGTCATGCTTTGTAGTCAAGGTAAATAAATAATTTATAACAATGAATAATAAGTTTACAATTCAAGGGCAAAGCAAAATATTTTGTTAATGTTTAAAAGAAGAAATACATAAAAATGTTAGAATCTGCAAGTTAAAAATGAACACACAATACCAGTCATGATATAGACAAAAATAAAAAAAGTAAACCTGCACTCAGGAATGTATAATCAGTCCACATATATCAAAAGCACAACTCCAAAACTGCATGATTAATTTTATAAAAAACTTAACATCGAGGAAGTACATTATATGAAGATGTGCTTGAATAAATTTCATTCTTCTTGGATATCATACAGTGGAGATAATTGGACTCCAGTAAAGAGTTCAATATGAACCAGGGTATCTTTTGTATGTAATCTCACTTACAATGGTTCTATTTTTTTCTCAGGAAATATCATGAATTTTTTTCTTTCATCAGGATTTCTTGGTGCTCGAGAGCTTGCCAGGAAGACAATGACCTTATATGAACTGTACAGAAAACTTCTTGGAACTAATGTGCCAATATCAGAGAACATTATACTAGGTATAGCTGTCAGATAAGATTAATTTGTCTAGTACTAGTTTCCCTTGCCCCTCCCCCTTTACTGTGTGTCAGACATGGTTGTTTCTGTGTAATTATAGTTTCCCTTGATTCCCCTTGACTGTTTGTTGTTAACCATTCATGTATATGCCAACCTATGACTCATGCAAATAAATTTTATTTACAAAGATATAGAAAAATACAAAAAATAAAAGTACATCTTTTAATTTTTATTTACCTTGCAGTTGCATGAGTTAGCTAAAAATCCCTTTAATTTTGCTCTAAGCTTTTAATGTTAGAAATCCTTGTAATTTTACCCTTAGCTTTTGATTTTATTTTTTTTTTTTTTTCAACCTTGTAAATTTTCCCCACACTTTTAATGTTTGTCTGTAAGAAGCTTTCAACAAATGTTGAATGTAATCCAGGTATATGTTTTGATAACATGCTTGTTTCTAGATTTCAGGTTTTCATGCTAGAATATGATAAATCGTTCTTATTGTTTTGTGTTGCAAAAAAAATCTTATTAGCTATCTAGTATGTTATTGGTGACAGAGGCTAGTTAATTTGTATAAGACAGGTTTTGATAAGAGTTTCAAAATTAATTACATATCTGTTTTTTATGAAGAAGCATATTAAGTGGGAAGCTTGCAATAAAATATCACAATTTTCTCTTAATGTTTAGAAAGTTTTAAGCTGCATTATAAAATGATGCACAAAATAAGATTTCATTGGCTAGCTGACAATTAGTCATAGGCTTCAAAGTCTCTTGGAAAATTATTGCATAAATAACAATTCAGTTTCCCAAAAAATGGAATAGTACCAAAGACCTTTAAAAAGAAGATAATTTTTGGCATGATTTCACTAGTGAAAATCCGGGTTATAAAATGGTGAATGTCGGGCAGCGGGCAGGGCATTTGGTTGGGCAGCCGGGGTTGGAAAATACTTTGGTAACAGTTTTCTCAATAACTACTAATCACAGCCTCTTGATATTTGGTATGCAGCATCAGTGTGGGCTCTCATAACATGGGTTTATATATCAGGTCTGTTGCTCACCTACTTCCTGTTTACCGACTTAGTTATTTTTTTAAACATTAATGTTCAATAGTAACAGTTTTCTCAGCAACTACTAATTACAGTCTCTTGATATTTGGTACGTAGCATCAGCATGGGCTCCCATAACCTTGGATAAGATTTCAGGTTTGTCGCTCACCTACTTCCTGTTTACCGACTTAGTTGATTTTTTAAATTAATGTTCAAAAATGGAAAATTTTCGTAACAGTTTTCTCAGTAACTACTAATCACAGCCTCTTTATATTTGGTATGCAGCATCAGCATGGGCTCCCACAATGTGGGATTTGATTTCAGGTCTGTGGCTCATATACTTCCTGTTTAACAAAATCTGGCCATTTCTGTTTTTGACCCATTTTTTACTAGATTTTGACTAGGAAAAATCCAATTTAAAATGGGGGAATGTCAGATGACAAGCGTTTGGAAAATATTTTTGTAATAGTTACTTTATAAACTATTGGTTTTGGGTATCCATCATCAACATTGGGGAACCTTATTGTAGGATTTGATTTACATGTCTATTGCACACCTACTTCCTGTTTCATGAGATGAAGCCAATTTAGTCTTTGACCAATTTTTTTCACTCTTTGACTTATGATAAATGTTCCTTAACACAGGTAGAATCAAGCGTATGGGTAAGTGTCTGTACCTTGATCGAGGCTTAGATCTTCTGACTTAGTGCATGGCTGATGATCATATAACATGGCTTTTGTTTTCAGGAATTAGCTAAATCTATATGTACACACTGACAACTGTTCAGCTCAGCTTGTAATTTACAGATGTAGTGTCAAATGTAAACAAGCTTAAATAAGTCTTTTTTTTTCTGTTAAATTGTAATGAAACTTTGTAAAGATGTAGCATCAGATATGAATCAGCTTAAATAAGTCTTGTTTTTTTTTCTGTTGGATCATTATGAAATTTGTTAACATGATACATGTAGCAGATATTGGAAAGGATGGAGAGTTGGTATTATATGCAATCCAGATATTTGTTTAAAATTTAGGGAATCTTTCTTTCTCTATAACGAATTAATCTCTGATCCATACCTGTACAATCTTTTAAATGTTTTTAGTTAAATACAAAATTAATGGATTTTTTGTGAACTATTTATTTTATCTTTATAAAGACAAATATTTAGTTCATATGAACTTGGCTTAATTTGATTTGAAAAAAAAAACCTTATGAATATTAAACAACTAACTTAAAGCTCTGTGGATTTGTTTGAGATCTTTTTCTTTTAACATTAAAGGGTGACTGTTTAATTAATAAATTAAATCTTGGTGTTTGAAATCATTTTGTAACTTTGGATATCTAGTAGGGAATTTTCTGAGGTCTAATCATCTTTAAAAACTTGGTTTTAGTTTCAAAGAAGAAAGATAAAAAAATATTATTCTTTCTATGCTGTTTTTCAGTGAAAGAGCTTAATATGGCTTTAAAGTCATAAATGGATCAAAAAGAGCTGCTTTTACACAATTAACTATTGAAACAAAATGTAGATATAAATACTGCATGCCCTTGCCAGAATATTCATAAGTTACAAAGAAACTTATACTCATAGAAGTTTTCTCAGAGTTTTATTTTAATTCTTTGTTGAGTAAGCTTTTTAGGTAGGGGGATATATAAATAAAATGAAAAAAGATAATTTAGTGGTACGTCATCTTTTGATTTTAGCAATTTTTTGTTAGGGAAATTAGGCAATATTTTTGCAGATATTTTATGGTTTCGAAATTTTTAAAGAAATACTACCAAAATGTTCAGACTAATTGCAATTTGTGTTTTTATTTGAATTATTCTGGTGTTCTCCACCATTACTTTAAAACTGAACGACCTGTATGGGCAATGTGTAGCCAAAGGGTTGTTAAATCCTAATATACACTCACTCACTAACATGAAGACTTTTATGTATATTAACAGGATGTGATGTTAGTGGCAGTAATGGAGGCTGGAGTATGAAGACCATGAAAGGTGTGGTATCTGAAGCAGGAGCTTATCTGGAGAAAATCAAGGAAGAACCTGTTGATGAATTTGGTAAGACTTTAAGAAATGTTTGTTGTTTTTGTTTTTTGTTGTTTGTTATCTTCTCTACCAACTAGGCAGATTTCAATAAAACTTTGTAAATTGTTTTACTAAAAAACTTTATGTTGTGCATATTAGGTTGACTATTTTAAGATTTAAGAATTGGTTTGTTGATCTGTTTGAATTTAAAATTTGCATTTATTAATTATTTTGTAAAATTAAAGAAATTATTATATATTTTATCTGATATTGATATTGTAACTATCAATTTAAAAGTAAATATACATGACAAAAACAAAACACATGAAAATATTGAAATAAAACAAAACATTTATTTGTTTTCCTAATTTTAAAGACTTATAGAGATATGTAATATGTAGTAAAATGGTTTTGAAAATGTTAAAGTCTTCCTATAATGTTCAGATACAGCCAGAATGATGGAAGAGGACGAAAACCAAGAAACAGACAGATCTGAAGAGAAACCCAAGGAGGAAGAAAGTAGTAAGTTCAAAGGTTGAAAAGAAACAGATAAATTTTGTAAAAAGAAGAAAAGGAGTACAAAAACCCCTGTTTTGAGTTTGAAAAAAAGAAAAATATGTATCATGCAATATGAAATAGATTAAGTACTTGATGCATGATAAGAATGAATGACACCCCAATTTAAAAACAAAATATGTTATAGTGAATAAAGAACTTTATTAATGTTGTTGATTGATTGCACAATCCTTGCCTCAGTAATTCCCAAACTCATTAGTTTAGATTCATTCAAATTGAAACTAAACTTCTGATTTAAATTTAAACTTCAACAGTAATTATCTGCATGCTTTCTTCAACAGATGGAATCTTGTCGGAGCAAAAGCTTCACCAAGAGGAGAAAGCCTTAGTTATGGCTATCAGAGACACTTTCCTTCCACGTCTACACGGCAGAGATGCCAGCGTGTTTGCCACCCTGTTATCAGACGTGTGGCCACGCCTAAATATTCCAATGGTATTTGGTGGCGAACTGGACGTCCTGAGCAAACCACCCCCATCAAGAACCAGTCCAAAGGGAGGATCGTCTAGAATTAGGACAGCCAAGAGTATAGAATCTAACAAGTCACTGAAAGGTAGGCATAGTTGTGTTGTAGTAACGGTGGTAGGGTGGTCGTCAGTTCAAATAGTTAAATGTGCATGTTCAATTTTAAAGAGAAATTATTGTAGGTATAATTTGAGTATGGTGGTTTGTACTTGTTGAAAAAAATAAATGTGTCTTTAAAATAATTCTATCATGTGGTGATTTGCACAAGAGTGAATGCTGTTCATTAACATAAACATTTCTTGTATTTGTTTGCAGTTGAAGGTACATATGGTTAAGTTAACTACATGTAATCATTATGTGTGAAATTAACCATTCTGGACAGTATTACTTCACAAGCACTTAGTTCATACTAATACATCGGACAACTTCTCTTCTTTTTAACATAAGCAAAAATTAATGATATTTTCTGACACATTTCATTACAAATTATCAAATGACTCTGGGTTATAAAATGGTAAATAGCAGTTAGCGCAAGCAGGCAGGGAAATAATTCGTAACAGTTTTCTTAGCAACTTATTGTCATAGCCTCTTGATGTTTTGGCATGAAGCATCAGGTTGGGGTCCCATATTGTAGAATTCCATTTCAGGTCTGACACTTACCTGTTAAACAAAATCTAGCCATTTTTGACTTTGACAGATTTGTCAAATTTATGTAAATAAACCATTACTTAAAAAGTGTCATCTGCAAAATATATACATGTAATCATTTAGTGGTTTGGGGATGGGAGTGATGGGCTGCATGATTTATAACCATTTGTTTCACAAATGCTTTACAAAAATGGGACAATAATAAAGAATTGATATTACAAAAACATTTTACATTTTATGTACATTATGAGAACTTATATTATTTTCTAAACTTACTGAAGCATTGAAAGGTAAGATCCTTATACAACCCCTGAATGCATTTTGTATGAATATTGCTTGACATTTATGATGCAGCTTTTATAAAACTTTTATATTGGATGTTAGCCGTAGATATTTATCTGACAATTCACATTTATAAATCAAACAGTAGACAATTTAACAATATACTTGTATATTCATTATATCTAATATAAATAATTACAGTAATATTTTTTTATTATGCCCCTGCGACGACATGTCAGTAATATTTTTATGCCCGTTTTTATGTCCGTCCGTACGTCCGTCCGTACAAAATTTCTGTCAAGCTTTTCTCAGGAACCGTAAATGAGAATGATTTGAAACTTGGTAGGATTGTTCAGTAGGACAAACTGTACGTCCTAAGCAATTTGCAGACCTGTCCGACATCTACTTCCTGTTTGGGACTTAGACAAATGTGAAAATATGTAACCATGACTATGAAAATTTTTCGTCAAGCTTTTCTCAGGAACTGTACATGATAATGATTTGAAAATTGGTAGGATGGTTCAGTATGACAAACTATACGTCCTAAGCGATTTTCAGACCTGACGGACATCTACTTCCTGTTTGGACTTAGGCTGATGTGAAAGTGTGTGAACATGACTTTAAAAATTTTCGTCAAGCTTTTCTCAGGAACTGTACATGAGAATGACTTGAAACTTGGTAGGATTGTTAAGTATGACAAACTATACGTCCTAAGCAATTTTCAGACCTGTTGGACATCTACTTCCTGTTTGGACTTAGGCTGATGTGAAAGTGTGTGAACATGACTTTAAAAATTTTCGTCAAGCTTTCCTCAGGAACTGTACATGAGAATGACTTGAAACTTGGTAGGATGGTTTAGTATGACAAACTATAAGTCCTAGGCAATTTTCAGACCTGTTGGACATCTACTTCCTGTTTGGGACTTAGGCTGATGTGAAAATGTGTGAACATGACTTTGAAAATTTGAGCCAAGCTTTTCTCTGGAACCGTACATGAGAATGATTTGAAACTTGGTAGGATGGTTCATTATCACAAACTGTGTGTCCTTAGCGACGTTCAGGTCTGTCAGACATCAACTTCCTGTTTGGGGCCTAGCGGGAGCATTTGTGTCCCATGGACACATTCCTTCTTTATTTTATTATGCCCCTGCGACGACATGTGGGGGTGCATTAAGTTTTACTCATGTCCGTACGTCCGTCCGTACGAATTTCCGTCAAGCTTTTCTCAGGAACCCTACATGAGAATGATTTGAAACTGGGTAGGATGGTTCAGTATGACAAGCTATATGTCCTAAGCCATTTTGAGACCTGTCGGACACCTACTTCCTGTTTTGGACTTAGGCCAATATGGAAAGATGTGAACATGACTATGAAAATTTCCGTCAAGATTTTCTCAGGAACCGTTTATGAGAATGATTTGAAACTTTGTAGGAATGTTCAGTATGACAAACTATATGTCCTTAAGAACTTTCAGGGACATCTACTTTCTGTTTGGGGCCTAGCGGGGGCATCCGTGTCCCATGGACACATTCCTTCTTTATTAATTGAGAATGAAACATTTTAAAATGTAGAATAAAAGAAATAAGTATTAACCTTTTTATATTCAGCAAGTCTGAAAATCTAAGATTTTTGTTTGCACTTAAAAACATTGATTAAAGAAAAAATATATAATTGATGTTATTGGCAGCATTTAATATATTCCAAGCAAAGGTTCAGAAAGAATTTATGATTGGACAGATTGATATTGAGGGTTATCTGTTGGGGGACTTTTTATTGGGGTGGGGAGAGGGGGATTTTCTATTTCAAATAGAAGTGATGTTTTGTAGCTATCTTGATGTATGTATTTATCTTTTTGCTTCTCTCTCTTTGAATTTTTTAATGGTAAGTTAAACTTTCTGATGTTTCTTCCTTTTTGAGTATGTTACATTTATATAAAAAAAGTGGTTATTTTGCTTCCTTTAATAATCCAAAATTGTCAATTAATTGTTCTCTTTGAATTTAAACACATCCTGTAGTTTCATTATTATTCATGGGTTACCAATTTTCAAAATTTCGTGGTTTTTGTGGGTGGCCTTGACCCACAAAAAGGAAAATTTTACATTGATCTATATGCTGAAGGCTTCAGAACCAGGAATTTAAGAATCCACAAACTTATCATATTTTATCAAACCACGAAAACTGATACACACAAAAATAAATGAATCCTCAGTATAAGGCGTTGTTTACCATCAAAAGAACTGCAACAATAACCACTGTTAAATATGAATTGTTGTTTTAAAGCATGGAAATCTTTGCTTCTTTTTTACCTTCTATTGCAGCACATATATATTGATATAAAAAAAATGTAATACTGTAACTGAAGTATATTGTTTTCAATATCTTGATTAATTTCATATTATCTAAAATAATTTAATCATGTTAATAAAGGGATTTTTATTTAAAAAGATAACAGGTGTTAATGATAGATTTTAAAAAAGACTAAGATAGCAGATTAAATTTCTTTTAATAAAAATTGATATCATAAAAAAGGCTTCAATCAAAATATGTTTACAGATGCTCGACCAAAAGGATGTAAGATTTGGTTTGGTTTCAGTTTTTTTTTTTTTCATAAATGTTTCTTATTGATTTTATTGATCATTATTGCTTCAACCCATTGTTATGCATGGTGATATCCCTGTTTATGTTTTTGTTTTAAAAAAAAATTATTGTACTTTAAAAGCAACTGTTGGTTCAACCAACCTATGGTTGTAAAACATACTACCAAATCTTAGTATTCTCAATCTCTTCCCATGATAGATATAGAGTATATTTTTTCATGAAATTAGATTCTCCTTCTAGATTTGTTATACTTTCTACCACTCTTTAAGAATTCAAGATCATACTCAATTGAACCCTCTCAAAAATGTTTACTTCAATAAACAAACAATTGTATGTTTGCGACCAAACATTTCAAGTTAACATGAAGGTAAAGACTTTTATTTTTTCACAGATTCCATTCAACTGAACACTCCAGTTGTTCCATTACAAACTGCTCCAAACTTCCTGGATGGACACCAGAAACATGTTATTGATGACATGCAGGATGCCATTGCCATAGCAACAGGGGAGTTAAATCTGTTACCTGGTGTTGCTTTCCAGGCTAGAGTTGCTCAACTGTCACAGCTCAATGCTGCTCACCAAACAGTGAGTAATACAAATATTTATTTTTAAAACCTGCACAATCAAAACAAAACAAAAAGCATGAGTTTATCTAAAAATTACATAATAAATTAAACGTCATAGCTTTTAAAGTAAACTTGGCCAAATATTTCAACAAAAAAAGTGTGCAGTTTACATATGCATATTAAAACTTTAGGGAGTGCAAACCATAGGTGTGACTGATTTTCAGTAAAAAATCTGTAGGAATGATAAGTATTTGTTTAAAAAGGGGAGTGCAATCATTGCACTAACCCTGGGTGCATCCTTGTGTTGAAATGACCATGTACTCTGGTAGTTAAGTCAATTATCATGTTTCTAAAGCTAACTTGGCTTGGGCATGTACCTCAATTCAGACATTTAACCACCCTCTTTTTGTTCCAGATATTTGTGGTAGGACCCCCAGGCTGTGGTAAGAGTGAGTGTATCAAGACATTTGCTGTAGCTGAGAGGGCCAGAGGGAAGATCATTAGCGTACAGAATGTCTTCACTAAAGCTGTGGAATCTGACGAACTGATGGGATATCTGGATCCCAAAACTAAGTAAGATTTCTATGCTTGGCATAATTAAATACATTTAATTCAATGTTTTACAACAGATTATCCACTTTTATAAGTATTGATTGGTCTGGATTTTGTCAAACATGCAAATATACAGATTATAAACTGCGGTACATTGTTCATGATGATTGTTGTTTGTTTAATGTTCTGTCAGCACTGCTACATCATTAATTGAATGTTAATATTTGAAGAAGAAAAAGTGTTGTTGTTAAGACAATGCTTGTGGCTCTCATACAATTTGTACATTTTTTTTTGTCATCACTGAATATTTTAACTTTTTCTACTTAAAATTTGAATATCTTGTTTACCAGGGAATGGAAGGATGGATTATTGGCATCAATATTGAGAAAATTCTGTGTACAGCCACCTAACATTAACTATGATCTGAAAGCTAAACCTATCATGAAAATTGTTCAGCTAGATGGAGAGGTAACGATTGTTGGTGTAAAATCTTATTTTTCAGCTTATTTCTAAATTTTGAAGTTCAAATTCTATAGAAAATAGAAATATGGAATAACAGCTTTAATTAGATATGTTGTGATCAGTTTCAAGTCTTTATTATATTAAGTAACCCTATAACTAAAAGAGATTCATCCGAAATCTACGCCATGTTTGACCAAACTTTGTATTTTATGCAAGGCACAGCTGTGAAAGCAAGGGTAGCACCAGTGAGATATTGGTTCACAATTTTTGTTGTTGATAACTTAATAGATAAACAGTAAAGCAGAAATATGGAGATTTATAATTAAAAAGAAACCAATTAACAATTTGAAATAAATTATTGGTTTTACAGCAACACTTTTTTAAAAGTATTAAAATGACATTTTGATACATTTGCAACTTTGAACTAATCCTTACCTTTTACTCTCTCAACTTCTAGTCTGAACCAGCCCAGATGGAGTTATTAGGAGCAGTTCTGAACAATGATGGTTCTGTTGTCCTTGGTAACAATGAGAGAATCGTCATAGCTGAGACCATCAGATTCTTATGGGAGGTTAGTATGATGTTTGATATAGATAGTAGTTCTTTTTTGATAAACTAGAGGAATTTGTTGGCATATATATATATATGTTTCTTCTTTCATACCATCAATAATAAAGAGTTAAATGATGAAAAAGAGGAAAAAATAATAAAATGCCGTTATTGTTAATTGAGATACATTTTAGATTATGGAACCTTGGGTTTTATCATGCACACTATTAAATAAGTAGACTTATGATGCATTAGGTATTTCTCTTGCAACTTTTTTTTAAAAGGTGACCTAAATGTAAATTTAAAATCTTTATTACATATAACTTATGAATGGCTCTGTGGTTAACACTCTACTTGTTACTGATTTTACAGTTAAATTTTATATCAAGCTTGCCTACCACACAAGGCTGCCCACTATGGAAGACTGGCCCTTACTGTCACACTAAATTTCATATTTTCAGAAATCATATGTTAATTGTTGATTGATTTACTTTGTTGTTGATTCACTGATGTAAAATAATTTATTTTTCTAGATGGAAACAGTAGCTCACATGAGCCCTGCCCTCCTGGCTAATGTTGGTGTGATGGTGATGACTCCTAAGGATGTAGGATGGAAGCTGATGTTGGTCCAGTGGTTAGAGCATCGTCCTGAGAGCGAGAGGGAACTACTTACAGGCTTCTGTGATGTGTACATAGAAAAGACTATAGAGTATTTGAATGACTGTTGTACTCCTCATATGTTGGGAGGAACTAAGAAGAAGTTGCCTCAGTATAAACGTGTCATTCAGCATAACATAGAGAATATGATTGGAACATTCTGTACTCTTCTGGAGGTAAGTGGGGTGTGTACTGAAGTGGTGGATCAAGAGAGGATTTTCTGGGAATTGGGCGGCTTTCTCCTTTGAAAGTTAAATTTCATTAAGTTTTTTTTTCAAAATGGCTCTGAAAACCTCTTTCTTTTATCCTTAATGGACTGTAGGTTATACCCCCTATTCGTAAATTTCTGGATCTCTGCCTGTATTGAATAATGAGGACTGTGTGAATGATAAATTTAGATATAAAACATAACTTGATTTGTATAAAATTTTTAACAGATTGCTTGATTTTAGTTAAAATGGTCAAGCAATAAGAAATTCTGAGTTTTGATTCTTTGAAAAAAAGGAGGAAATTTATCTATTTTATTGACAATGGGAAATGTGTATACTTGTGCTGGGGATAATTTATCTCCTGCTTATAACACAACTTTTGTTTTAATCAAAATGTGAACTTTATAATTGTTTTAAGATCATGGGTAAAATTAAACTTTTCTTAATTATTTGAATATTGTTACAATTAGCTTATAAATTCATAAAAAAAAAAACTTTCACCTTGTCTTTAGGCTGTTGTCCACCAAACATCTACACAGGAACTCAGTGATGTAGAGTATGAGAGATATTTCAACTTTGCCGCTATCTGGGCCTTTGGAGGCACGTTGGAAGATAAGTTCAGGGAATCCTTCAGTAACTGGTGGAAGGAATCATTTGAGCAGCACATCGACTACCCAGAGGAGGGGACTGTCTTTGACTACATGGTGGATGGTGATAGCCACGAGTTTATCCTGTGGAAAGATACTATACAACAATACAGTGGAGAGAGTAGGAAAGGAATCTCAGCTGAGTCTTTTGTACATACAGTATCTGTAGAAGTATGTTTATGATTTTTCTCATGGAAGATAAAAACTTGGCATTTAGAGTGGTCAAAACAAGATGTTTGGTGTATAGTGTGGTATTGTTCCCAATACAGTAAAAGTAAATGGGTTTAAGTAATAAAAAGTTCTTAAAATCATTGTTGATTTATTATTTCATGGCTTTAACAATCTTATTATTTTAGTTTATGTAAAATTTCTAATTATTTGGAAAGATAATTTTGTGGTTTATCAAGAGAGATTAGCATTTTCATGTCTTATGACCAGATATGTTTTTATTTTTATTTTAGCAACTGTCATTCCTGATTGGCACTCTGACAGAATATGGTAAACCAGTGATATTGGTAGGAGAGAATGGATGTGGTAAATCTTCTATCATCAATGACCGAATACGTACTGTGTGCTCTGGTGAAGTTGCAGAAGTCCTCTCACTGTCCATTCCTGCAAACAGGTAACTTTACTTGTTGTCGTTGATTGAATTTTTCTATCCAAATGGCAATTGAGATTTTTCTCATAAACATTTTAGGATTTTGTTAAACTTGAAATAAATTTTGAAGTTTAAGGTAGCAAATCAGATTATTTCAATGGTAATTTAGTGAAAGAATGTACACAGATGATACTTATTGTTCTTTAAAGAAGGTGAATGATTGATTTTTCATATAGAATAGAAATTCCCAAGGGTCTTGAGAGAAAAAACCTAACTTTTTATGGTTAATTCTTTCAATTACATTATTAAAGGAATGCAGATGATGTTATTTTATAAACATTTTTTCAGATTTACCAATGCTCGTCTGCTATACGATCGTCTGGATGAGAAGTTAGAATGGAAGCATGGCAAGACTTATGTACCAAAGGGCAACAAGAAACTGTTGTGTGTCATTGATGATATCAACTTGTCACAGGTACAATTATCTTTTGTTCTTTTTTAGGATTTTAATGAACTAAATTACTAACACAGCATACACAACACACAAAGAATTAAAAGAAAGTTTTGCATGATTTGTTGGTTGAGCTGTATAAAAAAATAGAAAGTGTAAAATTTGATTTAAAAAATGCTAGAAAACCAATGTTTTTGTATGAAAAATTTTGGAAACTTTCTTTACACATATACACATTTTCGATCATTTTTTTAAGGTTGATAAATGGGGTCACCAAACTGCCATAGAACTCGTCAGAGAACACATAGATGATGGCGGATTCTACAACCAAGACACCCATGCCTGGCGATACATCAAGAATGTGACATACATCAGTACAATCAATCCAAATACCACTGCCAATGTACCGAAGCTGAGTCAGAGATTCTTACGTCACTTTGCTGTGTTCCACTGTCCCTACCCAGGGCAGGAGGAGCTACAGACTGTGTTCAGTACACTGTTACACTGCCATTTTATACTGCCAGAAACTTCAGGATCAGGAATGCCAGCACATCATGCTGATTTGAAGGTACAGATCTGTTTATATGTAGAATGAAGATTCACGTTTTAGATTTTTCAAGCAAATATCTGTCTAATTTACCTATCTCTTAATTAACAACAGAAAATACTATGCTTGATTGGGATGTAAGGCAGTACATGTATTGAAAGCATATTCATGTCTTACATATAGAATAAATTTTGATATTACTACCATAGAACTTATGTTTTTACCGTGTGTGTCTAAAACTCAAAGTGATTTGAGGGGCAGATCAGGAAAACAAAAAGGTGGGGGAATTCTGGAATCTTTTTTGCCATTATTCTACACCAAAAAGTAACTTTTTTAATGCCCCTCAATCTTTAAATTCCAGACCTTCAACAAAATTTTATTATTTTTCTTTCTCTTCCAGGCACTCAACAAAGCAAAAGCCGATGAAGAAGCAATGAGAAAACTGCTCTCATTACTGGTCAAGGTCAATGTAGAACTCCAGGACAGACTGAGACACATGTTCTTACCTACAGCCCAGAGATGCCACTATATCTTCACTACCAGAGATCTGTCTGTGATCTTCAAGTAAGTAAAAATAAATTTTCCATTATTTATTTTGCTTGTTAAAAAAAAAAACTGCGAAGAAAACATGGTTATGTATGCTTCAGTTGAAGACCAAGCTGAGATGCCCAACATAGATGTGAAGCATAATCAGACATAAAACAGGGTTACTCCAAATATTTTCAAATAGGGAGGATCCACTGGGAGTCTAGGAAGACTGTAGAAATCCTACACCAGAATAAAAAAAAATTCAAATAAACCTTGGGAGTGCCTCCCTCAACCCCTTTCCCTCTAGATCCTCCAATGCCAAACCTCTTCTTTATAATCCTAGGCATGGGGTACCTATTCAGTAACTTCTGTGGGAAATTTTCGCTGTGTTTAATATTAATGAATAGATACCAACTGTGAACATAGTGAAAATAGACACATGAGAAAAAAACTTGATATACTGTATCACTATTAGTATCCTTGACAATTACATAAGTGAACACATTGTTTATTTCAATAATGATAAATTGAATGGCTCTTGTAGAAATCTGTGTCTGTCACTCCAGCCAGGATGTTTACATAGAGATCTGTTGTTGCTATGGCGACATGAATGCTCATGGGTATATGGCCACCGATTGGTTACAGAAGTGGACTACAAGAGATATAAACAAGCCTTTGTCACTGCTGTCAAGAAGGAATTTACAAGTGATGAACTGGTAAATAGACAGAAATTCTTTTTTTATGGCCTGACCATGTATCTGAATGGGACATACTGTGATTTCATTGTTATTCATGGGGTATCAATTTTCATGGTTTTTGTGGGTGGCCTTGATCCACGAAGTTTGATACACCAGGAAAAGGAAATTTAGCATTGATATTCATGCTGCAAATTTCAGTACCACAAATTTAAGAATCTACGAACTTATCAATTTTCATCAAACCAAGAAATTTGATACCCACATAGTAGTTTATAGTAGATTTGACATATTATCAAATTTATGTTTGAAATTAGGATGCTACAATTACCTCTGTTTTAACTGAATCCCAATATTACCTAAACAAATCTTAGAATTTTACAGAGAACAATAAGAAGCAGGACCTTGAAATTCCAAAAAAAACTCAATCTCAAATCATATTTATAGGGGTAGTAAAACTTCACACATGCATGAATGAATATATTTAACATAAATTAATCATACGTTCAAGTCTGTAATTTAAATATTGTGTCAATTCATTTCAGATTAGGCTTCTGATCTCCAACAAGCAGCCTTTATTCAGTAACTTAATAGAACAAGACAGTGGTATCGTTACTGCTGGCATGATTGATGCTCGTCATATCTCTAACATCTCTGAGGATGACGCTAAGACTGATCTGTACAAACCTAGGTTCAGACAGAAGGAAGTGATGGACCTGATGATTAAAGGAGTAGAGGAATACAATAAGATACATCCTAGGATTAAACTAGCTTTGTACAAGGTAATGTTCATAGAGAAATTTTCTATATAAGTAAATGCTAAATTTGAATTCTTTAACTGAAAGGTTATATCACCACAAATAAAGTTTCAAGGGTGTAAATGGAGCAGTCTGTCTGTCCATCTGTCCATATATCTTGTAGTCTCAGCTTCTGTTAAACCACTTGATTGATTTTGATGAAACTTTACAAGAAGAAAAATCATTGTATATAAATGTATATGAAGACTTTTTGTTATGTTCAGATATCATTTAGGGGAGATAATTTTTACCAATATAAAGTTCAATGCAAAGCAGAGTACCCTCAGTGTTTGAATTAATTTCAGACTTTACATTGTAATTGTATTTTTTACAGAGTGTAATAGAACAAGTATGTAGACTGTCCAGAATCATTGCCTCGCCCCAGGAGAGTGCCCATACTGTTCTGGTAGCTGAAGGATGCCCAGGACGTTGTACAATCATTGCTAAGTTATCTGCCCATCTCTGTGGATATACAGTATACCAAGTCAGCCCTTGCTCACTGAGTAGTACTGCTGAGTACAAGATGGAGCAGTTTAAGTCGGACCTGGTACAGTGTTACACCAGAGCTGGATCTAAGGTGAGTAAACCAAGTCAGCCCTTGCTCACTGAGTAGTACAGCTGAGTACAAGATGGAGCAGTTTAAGTCAGATTTGGTACAGTGTTACACCAGAGCTGGATCTAAGGTGAGTAAACCAAGTCAGCCCTTGCTCACTGAGTAGTACAGCTGAGTACAAGATGGAGCAGTTTAAGTCAGATTTGGTACAGTGTTACACCAGAGCTGGATCTAAGGTGAGTAAACCAAGTCAGCCCTTGCTCACTGAGTAGTACAGCTGATTATAAGATGGAGCAGTTTAAGTCAGACCTGGTACAGTGTTACACCAGAGCTGGATCTAAGGTGAGTAAACCAAGTCACCCCTTGCTCACTGAGTAGTACAGCTGAGTATAAGATGGAGCAGTTTAAGTCAGACCTGGTACAGTGTTACACCAGAGCTGAAGCTAAGGTGAGTAAACCAAGTCAGTCCTTGCTCACTGAGTAGTAATGCTGAGTATAAGATAGAGCAGTTTAAGTCAGATCTGGTACAGTGTTACATCAGAGCTGGATCTAAGGTGAGTAAACCAAGTCAGTCCTTGCTCACTGAGTAGTACAGCTGAGTATAAGATAGAGCAGTTTGAGTCAGACCTGGTACAGTGTTACACCAGAGCTTGATCTAAGGTGAGTAAACCAAGTCAGCCCTTGCTCACTGAGTAGTACTGCTGAATATAAGATAGAGCAGTTTAAGTCAGATCTGGTACATTGTTACACCATAGCTGGATCTAAGGTGAGTTAACCAAGTCAGTCCTTGCTCACTGAGTAGTACAGCTGAGTATAAGATGGAGCAGTTTAAATCAGACCTGGTACAATGTTACACCAGAGCTGGATCTAAGGTAAAGCTAATATTCAAATTCAATGCTAGATATGCTGAAATGATCAAGATTTCTTCATTTCTTCAAAAGATTTTCATTTAAGTTGTAAATGAAAAAACTTAAGTTAACAATTTTTACAAAAGGATTGTGGTAGCTTAAATTTCGTTATTGTCTCCTGCCTTTTGCAAAAGCAGGTTAGTGTAAAACTCAACTGACTTTCATCTGTCATTTCAAATATTCAACATAGGTTTAATGATTTTTTTGGAATGCCTTGATAGAATTTCCTGAACCTTGCACACTTTGAAGTTTGTTATGTTAGAAAGAAGGTATTTGGGTCCATAGCTCAAAGGTCAAGGTTACAAGGTAAGACAAGTCTTGTGACTTCAATTTATAAAAAAATAAAAGGGCACAAAATGAAATGTCTGTTACAGGGTAGGTAATACCCTACTTTTTGGGGAAATAAAAACAATTGGCCCTGTAAAAACTATTATCTATATGGTAATATTTTACATACTAGTATGAACTTATTTTTTTACAGGGAGAGAAGATCTTATTGCTTTTACATGAAGAAGAATTAATGGAGGAAGATTTCTTAGTGTTCCTGATAGAATTCATTGTGTCTGGCTCTATAAGCCATCTGTTTACATATGAGGAGCAGACGACAATCATAAACTCTATCAGGACAGAGGTCACACTAGCTGGTCTGACCTACACTAGAGATACGGCCTGGAACTTCTTCTTGGGAATCGTCAGAAATAACTTCCGTATCTGTATGATTACGTGTGATGGAGGTCAGCAGTTCCAGAGGAGGTGCAGAGAATACCCAGCATTCACTGAGAATGTCAACTTCCTGTGGTTCCCACACTGGCCCAAGGCTCAGCTCATTGAACATGCAATGTACCATCTCAAAGGTATTATAAATATCAATGTCTTGCCTAAATCCTTCAAAATTTTGGTAGATATCAGACCTGTTATTGTATATTCAGGCAATGTTTTAGCATTTAAAAACTGCTGTTGTTTGTCAACAAATACTACCATAGTTTTATGCCCCGTATAAAGAATTAGAGGAGCATGTAGTGTTGGTATCTGGCTTCTTCTTAGATCAGGTTTTCTCCAGGTCAAAGTTACTTTGCCATGTTGTGAGATGGCCATATGGCATCAGGTATTTTGGATATATTCTTGTTATCGCAGTAAAATTCTAATTTTAAAGCCAAAATCTAATTATTTTGTAAATCAAATATAAATCATCTTATACCTTTATACTTTAGGTGCAGAATGGATGGATGAAGTTCAGAAAGAAAACATTGCCCACATGATGGCCTCCATGCACTTGGTACTGAGACAGCAGGATGGAGGGGAGAAAGATGCAGGAGAATACAGGAATGTCACTAATACATCTTATGAAAAATTTGTAGAGAGGTAAGTAAATAAAAATAGTGTCAGCATTTTGAATTTCTGTCAGATATGTTTTGTGAATTTTAATGTGTGTAAGGATGAAATTTTTGTTATAACAGAAAAAAGCCTTCAGGAATTTTAGAAAGATTTGAAACTTGAAAGATGAAGATAAAGTTCTATTCTTGGTTGGGTTATAAAGTGGTAAATCTCCAGTGTGGGTGGGTGTGCAGGAATGGAAACATGTAAGTAGTTAATTAATAGTTTTCTTAGCAACTTACATTTGGTTCAATATCAAAAATTTTGTTTTAAGGTCTGTCCATCTGGCCTTTTTTGTCATTGGCCAATTTTTTCAATGCCTTTATATAAAATTGATTAATATTTTGTTATTTTTTAATGAAATGACTGACATTTTTTTTCTTCAGATACATCTGTTTGGCCAATGCTAAACATACAGAGATTGTTGACATCAATGATGCAGTATCAAAATCACTCAACCAAATCAAAAGTGAGAATGAGGTTGCCATCAAACTGAGAAAACAACTGGAGCATGAAATGGTTGTCCTTGAGGAAAGAAAAGCTGTAAGTTGATAAGATTGTATAAATACATGATTATTCAAAATAACAAATGAAAAAGAACAAATTTGGTTTGACTTTTGTGAAAGACAAAGGCAGTTTCTGTATCAGACCCAGTAGTTCAGTTGCATTCATTCTCAGAAAGTATGAAGTTTGACTTTGGTTGTGGGCATTCTATGATCTGTAAAGATGACAAAATATTGTATATTTTGCTACTTTTGACCTAAGATAAATGAATAACTAACATCAATCCTATCAATGATGATATTAGAGCTCTTCTTAAAAAATGTTTCACTTTTGCAATTAAAACAGCATGTTTTCTACGTTGTTCTTCATTGTGCAATACATATATAATTTTTTTTTCTTTTCTTCAGAGTGCTGTCAAGTTTTTATGTCAGATAGGACAAGATACAGCCATCACAGAACAACAGATCAAAGTAGTCAAGGCTCAACTGGAGAAAATATCTAAACTTAAAAAGGTCAGTAATATCATATTTTTCCAAACCATTGACATTATTTACAGGTTAAGAAATTTATCTTACATGTGCTAAATTATTTGGAATTGTTTGCTGTTTGAAAAAAAAGAAGAAGAAAAGACACAATTGTTGCCAATGATTTGTTTTATTATATTTCTTTTACAGTTGAACACTAGTTCTACTGTATTTTCTTAACTTTTCAAAGAAAATTTGTGTTTTCCAAACAAGAGGCAAAGAAATCCCCTTATGGACAGTGAAAAGAATCTCATAGACATTGAAACAAGAGACACTGAAGAAAATGACTGAAAATTCACAAAAACACAACTTAATTGCAACAATGGATACTTTAGATTCTTGTCCCTGCAAAAAAAAAACACACAAAAAACCATCACTAATATGATACAGGTTAAACCTGATAAGCTCCCGCAGATAAAGTAACTTTCTTATATATATATATGGTGCCTCATATCCATAATTTTGAAAAAGAACGGACCTGCAAACTGAACAAGGAAGTGAATTGCTTCGGACGCGGACCTCGAAGAACGCATCCGTAAACAAAGAATATTTGTACTTTCATTTTCGAATGCAAAGCCGGTTAGACAGAAAATAACAAAAACAAATTTGTTTACTGAGGACAAAGTAAATATATTGCATTGGCTACTGGGAATGACATTTGTCTGCTGAATTTGTTTGGTTGATAATGCGCCGCTTTTTTGGGGGGTCACGGTTTGCGTAAATTAGAATGACAGGTTCCCGCGCTTCTGTCATTTTGTTTTGATAGACGCGACCTCTAGTGGACGCCAATAATAAAAATATATCCCTGATGTCCTAATTTTTTATTCAAATTCTTTACATTTAAAACATTTCATAGCTGGAAATACTTGAAATAATTTATATTAATACAATAACTATGTTTATCATTTTTTAAATTGAGAAATTCCCAAAAAGGAATTTAATTTTGCATTCAGTGTTATTGGGTGCGGATTTTTGACTAGCTTATACGTCTTCCGGTTGAAGGCATCATACTCAGTCTATTTAGCTCCAGCTAAGCGGGAGCTTATAATCTGTTTCAATCTGTTTTATCTTACAGTTACTGCCAGAGTATCAGATTGCAGAACAGAGAGCTGTCTTCAAGACAACACAGATCTATGGAGACACCATGAAGGAGGTCCAGAAGATGAACGCTGATAAACACAGCCTAGGAGAGCTGAGAGGAATGAGTAAACCTCCTCTAGACATTGAGGATCTCATGGCTGCTGTCATCATGATCTGTAAGTTATTTAGCTGGATTAGTGGGGTGGGGGATGATAACAAAGGTGGGTGGTATGGGTGATGACAAACACAGCCTAGGAGAGCTGAGAGGAATGAGTAAACCTCCTCTAGACATTGAGGATCTCATGGCTGCAGTCATCATGATCTGTAAGTTATATAGCTGGATTAGTGGGGTGGGGGATGATAACAAAGGTGGGTGGTATGGGTGATGACAAACACAGCCTAGGAGAGCTGAGAGGAATGAGTAAACCTCCTCTAGACATTGAGGATCTCATGGCTGCAGTCATCATGATCTGTAAGTTATTTAGCTGGATGGGTGGGGTGGGGGATGATAACAAAGGTGGGTGGTATGGGTGATGACAAACACAGCCTAGAAGAACTAAGGGGAATGAGTAAACCTCCTCTGGACATTGAGGATCTCATGGCTGCAGTTATCATGATCTGTAAGTTATTTAGATGGATGGGTGGGTTGGGGGATGATAACAAAGGTGGGTGGTATGGGTGATGACAAACACAGCCTGGGAGAACTGAGAGGAATGAGTAAACCTCCTCTGGACATTGAGGATCTCATGTCTGCAGTTATCATGATCTGTAAGTTATTTAGCTGGATGGGTGGGGTGGGGGATGATAACAAAGGTGGGTGGTATGGGTGATGACAAACACAGCCTGGGAGAACTGAGAGGAATGAGTAAACCTCCTCTGGACATTGAGGATCTCATGGCTGCAGTTATCATGATCTGTAAGTTATTTATGACCCATAACTACTTGTCAGGGGAAAGGGGCATAAAATGTTAATTATGTGTGCCCCACTGCCCCTATATTAAAATGAAATTTCTGTCAGACACTGTTCATGAGAAAGCTTTGCCATGGTGGTTTATTATCTTACTGTTTGTCATAAACATGTCCTTAGCAATTTACCTAAGTTGTCTTCCATTTGATATTTACAGAGAATAATGAGAGATCAGTTTTAAATGTGTAAAACTATATTTAGTGAAAGTATTTATTAGTTTTGAATCGTCTTCTAACCTTGATGTCAAAATTTTGTATTTTCTATCATCACATGAAATGCCCGTACTTGCAGTCTAATTTAATGTTACAAGTACATGTAATGGATATTTAGAACTTCAGTATTCTGTTTTTCAGTGAAGTCCCCATCAGCTGATCTGACATGGCAGAAAGGTGCTAAAAGACAAATGGCTAACCTTGAAAGGTAAGGACAATGAGAACTTAAATCTTTATGATCCTTGTTTTGTATTTTGTTTCTTCAGTTATTGAAATTGGTTGGTTAAATTTACTCAACACCTTTCGTATATAATGGGAGATGATAACAATATTTTGTATACCGCTTGTTAAAGATTAGTTATACTGTTTAAAAAAGATCCAAGGAAAATTGCTAACACATCTCTTGAAGTGTATTAATACTTGAAATATTAATATCAATATTTGTAGATTTATTGATGAGATGATGGTATTTGACAAGAACCAGTTACCAGAGTCTACGTTGAATCTGGTGGAGCCATACCTGAAGAAACCATCGTTTGACCCTGATGTCCTGGAGAAAAAGACAGGAAATTCTGCCTGTGGGTCACTGTGTAGATGGGTCAGGGGTGTTGTATGGTAAGTTTGACTATTTTATCGGTAATCATTACATTTTCCCTTTGATGAATGCCACTTATAAACCCTGTATCATGAACAGGTGGTCATCACCTAATTTATTGGGTTAGTACGGTTGCGTAGCACATAAATGATCAATCCCCATATAAAAAGTTGATATCAAAAACATTATAATAAACATTTTAGAACAAAAAATTACGCTCAATGATTACAGATAAAAAGAATATTGGACTTTTCAAATCTTGAGATCATGTTTATCATTGGTTTATGGTCCACCCTTCAGGTTTATCATAAACCAGTGATAAACTTGATCTCAAGAATTTAAAGTCCGGTATTCTATATATCCCACTGCATGCTTAATTAAGCTTCAAATAAAAGACCAAAAGCCTATTTTGGAGTATTTGAAATGTTAGAATGGTTCAGGCCTGATTTTCTAGAATCTTTTCCTAAAAGGTTGTTCATTCTTCTACTGATTGAGATTATTTTCCTATCCATGGAAACATTTAGCTGGTGGCCTCCTTGCCAACAAGTTGCAAATTGAAACACAATTGAAGCACTTTCATGCCTTTAATTTCTTTACAGATTTTGTTAGAATCGGTTCATTATGTTTGTACATATAATACCTCGGAAAAGATTAAAATTCAATCCAAGTCAACAATTTTGTAGAGTTATGCCCCTTTGACCATGAAAATCAAATCTCTGAAGCTCAATTTGTAATAACATCTGACATTCTCAATATCTATTGTTTCAGGTATAACAGAATGATGATCTCTAAAGTAGAACCTCTCCATAAGAAAGTCAAGGAAACAACACAAGCTGTAGATGATGCAGAACATAGGATGGCTAACCTGTCAAGAAAGAGAAAGGTATGAGATATCTTGATACATAAGTTTATGGTTTACATTACATATACGAGAAGTTAAATGCTAGTTTACTGTGGTTTCACTATTATTAGTGGGATATTAATTATCGTGGTTTTCCTGGATGGCTTTGAACCACGAAATTCAATACCCCACAACAAAGAAATTTAATAATGAATTTATGGTGCAGACTTCAGAACCACAAATTTAAGAATCCACGAACTTGTGCCTGTTTCATCAAACCATGAAAATTTATACCCACAAAAATAAATGAATCCACAGTATTACTCAGTTTGAAAATTGAAGGGAATTGTTCTAGTTTTATAAACCTATCCCATAAAGAATTTACAAGTTACTGAGATTATTTCAAAAGAAACTCGATAGAAGGATTCAGTACATTTATTGGTAGAAATAGATTGAAGAAGAAAGTGTGCATTGTAATGTGTTTGTATTATATATTGTTTTATTAGCCAGAGATCTGTAAAAAATTTCATAATTTAGAAAAGATCTTTACTTAATATACACTCACTTTATTTTAAAGAAAATTGAAGACAGTTGTTAAAGTAGTAAAGTTTTATAAATCTAGCCCATACAGAATTTATTTAGGTTAGTTCAAAAGAAACTCAATAGAAGTCTTTTGTACATAAATTGGTAGACAATAACTGAAAAAGAAAGTGTGCATCAAAATGTCTTTGTATTAAAATATTGTTTTATTAGCCAGAGATCTGTCAAAGATTTCATAACATAGAAAAGATCTTTACTTTTACATTTACTTTATTTTACCAATAGGATCTAGAAAGCAGATTACAGGGTCTAGCCAAAAGTTTTGAGGAGGCCACCATTGATAAGAACAAGCAGGAAGAGAAATGTATTAAGATGAAAAAGATGCTAGAGACAGCAGCTAAACTTAGAAAGGTTAGTATGCAACTAAAAATGTTACATTAAAATAGCAATGTTAGGATTTACTTGTACACGCAAGTATTTTACCTTTCAATCTTTGTAAAGAGCTCTAAATTTTTAAAACGGAAAAATCATTGAACCATAATTGATTTGCCACAATAGTTTATTGCAAATGTATCAATATGAAAATTTGTTGGGTCATTCATTATTGCATGCATTTAACAACTTATTAGAATAGGAAAGTCCTCTTGATTATGTGGAAAGTAAAATGTCAGTGTATTATTTCTTTTATATGTAAAATTAATTTCAAATCATACTGCCAAATTCTAAATTTTTAAAATCTAATCATTCATGTTGTAAGCACAATCATGTTTTTAATACAGATATTGAAAGGAGAGAGACAGAGATGTCAGCAGATCTTTGATTCCTATGAGAGACGGCTGATATCTATCCCAGGGGGTTGTGCGATGGCGTCTGCGTTCTGTACATACCTCGGACCGTACCATCATAACTTCAGACGCATGATGTTGACAGTACATTGGCCAAATTGTTTGAGAGAAAGAGGTGTTCCTCTTGTTATAGACTCCATTGATGGACTCAAAGGTATAGTTTTGTTAGAATATAAAAAAAAAAACATCTGGAGTTACAAAAATAAATATAGAAAATTTACGTAGTTGATAGAAGCAAAGGAGTGCTGCATCATAAGTCCTAATATTGTTACACATCAAAGATTCTTGAACTGGCGTGGTGATTTCGGTCAAAATAAAAGGCACAGCATGTCAGGTTTGGCAAAAGTCCTGCTACTTGATTACATCTTTCAATGTCTAGTCTATAGTTATAAGGAAAATCAAAATTCTGTGTATGAAAATCATTCAAATATTTGTATTAAATTCTCTATAATAAAAGGTTCGCAAAATTAGATTTTCTCTTAGTTTCATATGAGGATTGACTTATTTTACATTAATACTTTGTGTATTTTAGGTCGTGTTATTGACTGGTCTATAGATTTCCTGAAGACAGCTTCAGGTGCCAGCCAGGTGTATGATATAGACTACACATCAGCTCTGATGGGCCAACAAGGGGAGGAGGAACATGAAGCAGATACACAGGTTTGTTTCTTTGTCCTTATGATAGTGAAAACTATCTTTTCAGAGAAAAACTTATAGGGAGTTTTCAAAAAAAAATTGTATGAATAAGTTGATAAGAATCAAAACTTATTATTAATTAAGTCATTTGTACACCTATGCCTCATGACTTGAACTTCATTTGAAAATTATTTCAATTTTACGCCAGAGAGAATATCTTTGAAAATGATTTCAACAGCATGCCATAGAGAATATCCATGTCTCTTGGATATGATTTGCTTCAGGTACTTTTAGTAACTATAATTAAGCCAATTAGTTGAAATATCATATATATTCAACAGGAGAGAATTGAGGAGGAGAATGTAAAGGAGGATGAGGCTGAGACAACTAAGGATAAATCAGAGGAAGATGAAGGCAAAGAAAAAACAGATGAACCTGAGAAATCAGAGGTAGAGAAAACAGAAAAAGATGAGAGTGGTAGCGGAAAAGGTAAGAAATTTACATGTACAGTATTATCAAATACTGTCTTAAATTTAGGGGAAAAAAATAGCAAAACATGGACCAGTTCAAGTGGCAATGTAATTGCAAGAAACGTAATTTTATTTTTGTAATTTTTAAAATATATTTTACTGAATTGTTTAACCTACTTTGGATTCATTTATTGTCATGGGTACCAATTTTCGTGGATTGATGAGAAAGGATTATTTTGTAGATTCATAAATTCCTGGTTCTAAACTCTGCATCATACAGATCAATGTTAAATTTCCATTTTGTGGGGTATTACATTTGGTTGGTAAAGCCACCCAAGAAAACCACGAAAATTGATATCCCAGGAAAAATAATGAAACCACAGTATTACACTTAACAACTCTTTACAATTGTAATGTTTAAAAAAAACAGCAGCAAATGAGCAAATTCTAGAATATTATATAAAATGTTTAAAAAAAAAACATAAGATGTTTAAAAGAGTGGTAACAATTCAATCTTACTTTATTTTTAGAATCCTCAGTGTCCATCAGAGAAGACGACCAGAAGACAGATAAGACGTTAGATAAGATCCAAGAGGAAGAAGGCAGTGAGGCTCAAGAGGAGGACAATGCTACAGACATGACAACCTCACCAGTACTCACCTCAACTCACTACAACAAATATGTAGGCTCACTCATCAAGATATTGGTAGGGGAGACAACCCTGAATGATTGGATGAGAAAAGGTAAATTTGGATAAATTGATATGATGATTTTAAGGCGTCAATTAATATGTTTTATTCAATGGGTAATTTTTCATGATCTATGTTAGCATATTCAAAGTACTCCAACTTTTACATTGCAGTGTTCTGGGTTATCTAAGGTTTTTTTTCAATTTATTAAAATGTATAGATTATTTCCCTTTACATTTGCTTTGAATACTTATTTTATATATCATTTCATTTAGAAAAAAAAATACAAAGTGGATATATTCAAAAATTTTACATTCCATTTGCTCAAATAAGTAATGTATATGTCTTTTACTCAATCCTCATGCACATAAATTTTGCCATGTTAAATTTTTTCCAATTTAGACTTCGGGCCAAGACAGTTGGAGAATGCTGCTATCTTAATCTCCTCCTGGCAGAGACCGCCAATGTTGATAGACCCTAACGGTGATGGGTATCTCTGGTTGGGTCGTCTGAACAAACTTATGAATAAACGTAAACTGGTCTCTCTTGACATGGAAACAAGGTAAAGTGTTCATTTGAAGTGTTAAAAGTTCATCTAATCAAGTTGATAAGATTTGCAAAGATTAAATAACAAAAATCAATTCATCTTTATGCAAGATTTTGTTGTGATAGATCGATTTTCATTGAACTTTTATTAATCTTTTTCTTGATTTTATTTTCGCATCACAGATTTAACCTCCATGCAGTCTTTTTTCCTTGCTTTTAAAACCTAGCATGTTGAAGCTCATGATTAGATTTTTTTATCATCAAACCATAATCAGAGAAAATCTATTCCTATTAACACAATGCACTTGAATGACTGACTAACATGTCTTATTTTTCTTTTTTTCCTCCTTGTGTGTGTGTGTGATTGTGTGTCGCTGTGTGATTCTAACTTCAATATGAAATAGATGGTAAGTTTATCACATTTTTGTCAAGATTTGATAAAGTAAAAAGCCGGGTTTTATATTGGTGAATGCCAGGGGTGGCAGAGGGAAAGAAGTGTAGGGGGTTGGGAGAATATTTTATAACAGTTTTCTCAGTAACAACTTATAACAGCATCTTTATATGCAGCATCAGAACTAGGTCCCATGCTGAGAGAGTCATTTTTAGGCCTGTCCCTCACTTGCTTCCTGTCGATCTGGCCATTTTTTTAGTTTGACAGATTGTATAGAATATTTTATATTTGCTTTTCTAATATATTGAAAAAGAAAAAATTAACATGTTGAAAATGTACAGCTTATTATATAACACTGTTTCCCACTCATTTTTGTAAATCGTTTGGAACCATTACATTTGTAGTTTAATAATCCTGGACAAGTGCCAGTGTCTAAAATAGCTTTTTCATTTTTCATATCATTTTATAGACTTTGTTCATGTTTCTCTACTCAATGTATGGTACTCACTTCTAAGCACACTTTATTCCTTTTGCACCAAAAAGAATTTTTTTCCTATTAAAGAAAAAACAAACTTTGCATAATTGTTCACTATGAAGGCAGTTCTAGAATAAAATAGAATGATCATGTTGTTCTTGTTGTTTCAAAATACATTTAGCCAAATTAGCACATGCAGCAACAACAGTAGATAAACAGCAAATGAAAATATGATTTGGACTTGTGTTGTCCATAAAAATGAGTGAAAACATGGTACATGTACATATTTACAATAAATTCAAACTATCAACAACATGACTGTGTTTTAGGTCTGACCCTCACGTGATACTGACCCTGGAGAAGGCTATAATGAGAGGCAAGCCAGTGATACTAAATAACTGTGAGAATCATATAGACAACATCATTACACCACTGATGCACCACAGAAATACAGCTAACCCTAATAATGAAGATGAAGGTAAAAATATTCAACAGTCAATAGAAAATAAACAAATAGACTGGCATTTATTCACTTTATTTTAAGAACTGCAAATAGGTCTATTATATACTAGTACTGAAAACATGGAAATGTTTGCTTTGCAGTTATTTTCACTATTTTCCCAACCATACACATTGTAATATTTTTTTAAATTACAAATGTAAATGATCAGACAAGTAGCAAGTACCCCCAACTGGAAAGGCTAACTGTACCAAGTCAGGACCATTGCGATCTTCATTTTTTCCGGTATGTATTCCTTGTTTTGTCTCTTCGTATGGACATTTGAAATTGATTCTTCAAGTTCGGTAATTTTGTTATTACCTTTATTTTCAAAAACGTGAAAATTTCACCACATAAAAATTTCCACTTTTCACTGAAGTCAATATAGACAAATATGATAGCAGCTTTTAATAAACTTTTGTTTAAGGACTGTCATTCTCATTATCACTATTAAGATAATGAAGTTCACTGTTACAGCAAATACCAATTTGTTACTATCTTATTTATAGAGCCAAGAATGATCCGATTCTGTGGACGTAGAGTTTTATGTCACCAGGACTTTAGATTCTATCTATCGACACCATTACCTAAACCAAAGTTTAATCCCGAAGTAGCTTCCACCACCACCCTCATCAACTATGGGGTATCCCATGATACACTGACAGAAGACCTCCTTACCAGAGCCTTCGCTCGAATGAGGCCAGAACTGTACAAGGAGAAGAGAATTGCATTACGTAACATGCAGTTACAGAAAGATACACTATTAAGACTGTCTGATATTGTTAAAGAGAAAGTTTTGTGTCACCAAGAGGCAATGTTAGGCAGTGCTAAGGCCTTGACCTTTATAACAGATATTACCAATGCTAAGATGGAAGTAAGTTTAAAATATGGTGTTCCAACTTACATCTTATTTTAAAATATTACATGTATTGAAATGGAAATCTTCGTTCAAAGTTTTTGGAAGTTTATGGTTTAGTCATATCCCCTGGTTCTGTGCCATCTGCAATCACAGTAAGCATTTCAATCCTTTTCCCCTCAAGACAAAGACAACACAACCAATACCAAAATTTCAATCATATTTTTACCAGAAATTGTACATGAGAGTGAATTGAAATGCAGGATGTCCTATGCTTTTTTGGTCCTTATTAGGGTATGGTGTCATCTACCATATAGTGGGACATTTTCGCGAGGTCTGACGAATTGCTAAAATTAAAGGTCGCTTAATTTCATATAATATATGTGCTACACACTCTAGAATATGAGAACGCGAAAAATTAAGACTGCAAAAAATAAAAATCCCCTTTTGGATACAAATCGCTAAAATTAACCGCTATAGGGTATATCCGTATATTTACTTTCTTAATTAATTCTGCTTGTATACTATAACAATTTCATTATTTTATAGTTGGCAAAGAGACTTGAGGAGACCAAAACATTATTGGTCGATATTGATGATTTAAAAGATGAGTTATTCCCCTTGGCTAGGAGAGGAGCCATGTTGTTTGCTATAATTAGAAGTCTACAGAGTGTACACAATGAGTATCAGTTCTCACTGAAGTATTTCTTGGAGTTGTTTGACGAGGCAGTGGGTGATGACATGCCAGAGGAGTATAAGATAGACGATGATGAGGCATCTGTGAGTACAAATTTTAAGTGTTTTGTGGTTAAAATTTCATATACATGTACATAGAAATTCAGTGCCAGTGATAATTAATAACTGATAGAAGTGATACTTACAAATGTACAACAGGTAAAAGTGCTGTTGTTAATCTTAACTTTGTATCACTTATAAATAGAAAAAAAAAATTATCATTAACTTTTGTTACCCTTTGTTGCATATGTAAACCTTTTTGTCTTTTTTTCTTTGTTAAGTATATGTCAAAACTTATGAAATTGACTATTTCATGCTAGGTAAACAATATGAAAATGCCTTCAATGCCTGTTTGGTTCTGAAGGCTATCATACATGTTCTTGCCATATGCAGCATGCTTCACTAAAATGCATTGCTCCTGTGTTGTGACAAAATGAAAAAAAAAATGGTTGCTTATTGGTTATGCTTATTTAAGAAAGACAGGACATCCCTAATAAGAAATCTATTGCAATATGAGATTTCATTTGGTTGAGGCATGTACATGTAGTCTCTTTTGTAATTTAAAATCATAATTTGCAAAAACTATTAAGTTTAAATTAAATTTTTGATAATTGAAGATCATTTGAAAATTAACACTGAAACTGATAATATTAACTTTTATTTCTCCAGGCTTATGAAGATGATGATGAGAGCACAGTAGCACCTAAGAAAAGGCAGGGCAGTACATCCTCCCAGGGGTCCAGACAGGTCCCAGGGGACAAACAGGAGGAGGAGAAGAAAACAGAGAAAGTTGAGGGGGATTATGAGGCAGACTTTGAGGATACAGAAGGTAATTTATATTTCCTTTACATAGTTATGAAAATTCATAGCTTTTAAAGAGTGAAATATTTAAAGCCACATACATGTAGATAGCTAGATTTCTTTTAGAAATTCAAGTTGCCATCAAAAATCTTATGTCATTATAATGATCTCATTATGCCTTTTCGAAATAATTTTTAAATTCCTGTTGAAACTGTGAAAGTACTTTAATTCATTGGCATAGGTTTTTGTGGATGGAGAGTAAAACACAAATTAATGGATTTATTAATTTGTGGATTTCACACAAAGTCATTGTAAAAATTCAATGCGAAATTTCTTGTTTCATTGAAACAAAAATTCTTTGATTTGATCAACACATCATGAAAAATAATACTTTCACAATATCCTGAAACCTCTTATCTTTGACAGAACACTTTATTTTTAACTACTGTATGATAATAGTTTCTTTCTTTACCATGTATGAATCTGTGTGAGATTTAAGCTTTCTATCCATTATTTTTAGGAGCTAAAAATAAAAAAGGTGAGAGCTGGCTGTTATTTTGTTTTCAGTTTTATTCTAAAGGATGCTGTATGTAAAAGAAAGAAAAAACAATAAATATATTGATAAATAAATAGATGAATAAATAACATTTTAAAGAAATAAAATCAAATTGATTTTAATGGGGAAAGATTCTGAAAATTAATCACAGGACATGTTCAGTAAGGTGTTAGTCTTGTTGATAAGATAGATCTCTTTTTGTAACCTTTTATATCCTGAAATTTTAGTATTAATCCTTCTATTTGGTATCAAGTTAGCTATATGAAATACATGTTTTTCTTAAAATTAAGCATCCTTTAGAATTCTTGTTATGTTGACAATATCTGCAGTGTAATATACCACTGCTGGATAAAAACCCCTGCCACAGAATACAAAGGTTTTATCACTTGCCAGCTGCATTTGTTTGTTGGATATTTTTGTGGCACAACCTCAGACCTTTCCTTTTCACAATACCTTGTAAATGTTTAATTTGATTAACATGGCTATGTAAGTTTACATGCATTTGCAACATATATCCATTTTTTTGTTTTGTTGAGTTTTCTGAAGTGCACTTCATGCTGAATGATGTTTTAAAAAGGAGCTTAATGATGTAAAATAAAAAAAAATGTAAAATTTTACTGAAAAAATGTTTTAAATATATTATTTCCTAATTACCACAGTATAAAATGTTTTATGAAGTGAGTGTTACAAACATCTCTTTATTTAAAAAAAAAAATCATTTTCATTTAATGGATATTCAAAATGGGCATTATTGCATTTCTTCCATATTTAATGATTTAAAAAGTTGGAAGCATCCCTTCACTGCAAGTGTAGATAGTGTATCATGCTTTACAACTTC
Organism: Arcuatula senhousia; assembly: GCA_963971305.1. Classification (NCBI taxonomy): domain Eukaryota; kingdom Metazoa; phylum Mollusca; class Bivalvia; order Mytilida; family Mytilidae; genus Arcuatula; species Arcuatula senhousia. The sequence goes on from OZ020306.1 coordinate 51,187,322, forward strand.
CACAGAATTTATTACTGTATACATACTTATTTTGCGGGTACTTATTTTCACAGAGTTACGATTTCAACCAAGTTCACAGGTACCGGTACTTAAATTCGTGTTTTTAACTCAATTATTTTTTTCATATCATACATATTACTTCATTTAGTGGGTATTTATTTTTTGTGAAAAATACCTGACCTCGAAATACGCGAAAATAAATACCTCATGAAAATAAGTACACTTTCAGTATATCAAAAGGTTTTCGGATAGCAAATTTTCATAAGGACACCATAAATGTATTTGTATTTTGTCTGTAGGTGATTCAGCAAGCACTGCTGCTGCACAAAAATTGATTGCTGGAACAGAATCAGAAGAATTACCTCCCTTGGAGATACCTGAGACTGTTCCATTACCATCAGAAGGGGTGCAATATTCCTCATTGTCAGCCAATAACATTAAACAAGTGATGGATAAACTGACAGGATTGGTCTACAGAAGAATAAGAGAGTAAGTTGGATTATTATCTTTTTTTGTTAGAGGAAAATGGAAAAACAAATAACTTTTTTTGTTTACATTATATAGGGTTGGTAGGAGCTTTTCTGTGACAGCGGGAAAGGCTTATTTATTTCCCAGGGGTTCCAGATTTTACAGATAAAACTGTGGGAATTTGGGATTTTCAGGTAGCGGGATCCAGAAATGGTTGTTCATGTCATTCTGAAAGCAGGATTTGGTATTTATTTTAACAGGAATGTGGGATGAGACCCCCTTCTACCAACCCCCATTATAGTATTTTTCTAATGAAGATATATATCTAATTTGTAATTAAGGTTAATGTGGACACCTATACTGAAAAAAGTTCTGTCATTAAGCATTTGATATTATGGTATAAAATGAAACATGTTATTAATATCCTTTATTTAATATAAAAATGAGGATAGGTCACCATGCTTGTTTTTGTAATATAAGTGGTTAAAGTATGCCTGAATTACAATAGATTATATAGGAAAGGCCAAATTTTAGGCATAAAATCATGTCTCAGAAAAATTCCTTACATTAGGATCTTGTTTTTATTTTGTCAAAAGTTATATTTTTACCTACATGTATATATTAAAATAAAACATAGAAAACAGGGGGTCACCAGCTTAGTTTTTTGTCTACTATTCAATTCCATTGTAAATTTAGGGTAATTTTGAAGTGAGTTATCTCCCTTGTTTTGTCAAAAATTGCATTATTCAAGAAACGATTGATGCAATTGTTAAACAATTGAATATCTATTACTCATTTTAATAAATTCAAATATTCTATTTTTTTATTATTGACTTTATCGACACTGGTGTTAAATTTTGCATTTTAAAGGTACAAAAGTCATGTGACACCTGTCTGTATTAACCTTAAATGTCATATTATCTGATAGAAGAATCCATGGGCCAAAATGGTAATGCATGATCCACAAAAGACAATTAACACAAAAAGACCCTTATTAAACATCTAAACAGCAACCTTTAAAGTGCTAAAGCAAAACAAGAGTAAATCCAGCTGTTCCATTGGGTAGGTGACATGGTGGTTTCAGATTCTAATACATTAGCATGTAGTTACCAACAATGGGCTTAGTATAGATTAAGAAAGTCAATATTAAATGTCTCTTTTTCATTTCAGGAGTTTGTATGAAGAAGATTGTTTGTTATTTGCCACTCTGTTGTGTCTTAACATAGAGGCAGAGGGAATGGAGAACTTCTCTAATGAGGAAATGTCACTGCTACTTCAAGGTTTGTAAAAGAAAATGTTCTAGTAATTTGTCTTCTCAGACTATTAATTTGTACAAGTTTTGAAGAAAACTAGTCTGTATCAGCTATGTCGAAATAAAGAACTTTCAATTACATTGTATTTGAAATAACAGATAAGCATATTTTCTCTACATTTATCAGCAATAACATGGGAAATATAAAAAAGAAAAGATTAGTATGCAATGCAGTCAGGCTGTGCCAAAAATTCTAAGACTTGGTACACATGTATTATTTTATTATATATTGAGCACTTCATCAGTCAAAGTTTAAAACTGTTTGCCTTTCACTTTTCTTTATTTTGCTTTCTTCATTAATAGGAAACCCTGGTCTGGGTATGCAGTTGACCTTGAACGACTTTGACTACAAAGACGACCCACCTACCTGGCTACCCCAGGAGAAGTGGGAGGATATCCTAGCTCTGTCAGTCCTCCCAGGGCCTCTGGACAGCCTGTGTGTCAACTTTGCCCTGAATTCTGAGGCATGGAAGGCATGGTACAAGTCACCGTACCCTGAGAAGGAGCCACTACCATTGGCTGTTGGAGGTGAAGGCTCTGGTAAGTTAATACATGTACTATTGATATTCTACCAAATATATTTTATGTGAATTTGTTGTTTTGAGTCTTTTAAAGTAAAAAGTGTAGATTTATGTTCCATTATATTTTTGTAACAATGCCCATTATAGCGAGCACAGCTCGCAAGCGGGGCTTTGTGCCCGCTCGAGCGGAGAGCTCCAAGGTATTTGTTCCCGTGAGAAATTTGCCTAATGCTGATATTGATTTTTCATGGTCCGGAAAGGCTCTCAAATTTTACAGGTACGGAGTGAATTTGAAAATAATTACCCATTTTGCTAGTCACATTCCAAAAATTATCTATGTAATAATGTATAAAGAGAAAAATATTCTGATGACGATGAGTTGCTACATTTTTTTGTAGTAACCAAATTTAATCGATTTTTTCTTGCTTTTCTATTTAACGTTCAATCGCCCCAAGCATCTCGTCCCAAATTGAACGTTCTAGAAAATGAACCAAAACAAAAATAACTACGATGATGACTGCATCGATTCGAAATAAAAAAATTTTTATTCGTTCATTAAACAATGTTAACAATGGCACTTAACATGTTAACATTACATATATTTTACAGAATTATGCTGTGCTCGCATTTAGGCAATGCCTATTTCATATTAGGGTTTAAGTTTTTATACATATTCTTTAGTACAGGTAGACTATGTCCTACTTAGACATAGGCTGTAGTCCTACTTAGACATAGGCTGTAGTCCTACTTAGACATAGGCTGTAGTCCTACTTAGACATAGGCTGTAGTCCTACTTAGACATAGGCTGTAAAGCATTCTACTGAACAATTTTGAGTTTCAACTTTTTTTAGTGTTTGATAAGAAATGGTATTACTTTTGAATGAACATGGCACACAGTTTATTCATAGTTTCAATTATTTTAGAATTAAAAAATCTTTGAAAATATCTTAATCTTAATACATGTATTCCATTTATTTATTTTAGATTAAGCCTTTTGCATATAGATTTAAGACATCATAATTGAGCTCACTTCTTCAGATCTTTTTAAAATTTTTCTGAATATAGTTAAAAACCTTTTCTAATTACATGTACGGTATTCATTATTTCAGACAGGAGACCTGCATCTGGTGGTAGTGTAGAAAACACCAAGACTCCTGACCTGGGACCAATGACAGATTTCCATCAGTTGTTACTGCTCAGAATGTTACGTCCCGACAGACTGCCCACGGCCCTCGTCAACTATGTCAACAAACATCTGACACTCAATCTGCCTGACCAATCAGATTTCAACTTAGCAGACACATTGAAGGATGCTAAGCGCCACCTAGGTGTGATGTTGCTGCTGCCACCTAGTGTAACCAGTGGACTGAAACCATTCTCAACAAAACTGAGAATGACTGACCAACCTGTTGAAGTGTTACATAAAATGGCTCAGGTATATAGATGTTTTAATTTGAAATAAATTTATTTTAATTTATATGTTCATTAAATCATGTCTAAAATAATTGGTGGTAATAAATTACCTTTTGTTTTTAACATAAAAAAGACTTTATTTAAGCTCCAACTGTTTTATATTGGAATCAACACCTAAAAATCCTGATCATGATTGATAAAAGCAATTGAAGTGTATTTTGGATATTATACCACTATGTCATAAAATGTAACGAGATACCCTGCATTAATCATGCTTTATCAGTAGATAAGGCTAAATTCCTGAAAGACCCCCCTCATTAATTATCATAAACTTTCATTTAGCACCCTCTACAGTCCCGTGGTATAAATCAGTTATCCCCCATCGGGCATCCGCCCTCAGGGGGATAACTAACACTAATTCTTGTTATTTTATGAAAAACTTCTTTAAACATTTTAACTCACCTGTTTTGCTCTGAATTTTGCTTTTAAGTTTGTGATAGCAATTTAGTAATTTTTAACACAGGTGTATTTATAATTTTAACTGAAAACTGAAATATGTTGCACATGTAATTTCTTGTTTATGTTTATACAGGCAATAAATGCCAGAGTAGAACATGTCAAGATAGGAGAAGGTTGTGAATATCTGATCCAAGAAGCCCTCGATGGTGCAGAGAAACACGATGGATGGGTCGTGATAGAAAATCTCCATCTGGCTACCGATAAACAGTTCTACGATCTGAAGAAACAATTAGTACGGGTAGACAGATCTCGAAGTAAGAGTTAGTTATCATTACCTTGGAGATGGGTATTATTTGTACATAGAAGTGCTGTGTTTTATTGCACTATGGATTATTTGTTATTTTTCATAGCACAGCACCTTTTGAAATTATGAATTCTTGCAAATTTAATGATTTTATAGGTTATTTTACAAGCTAGAAGTTTTTGAACAAATAATTATTTCTTTTTTGTTTTTTTTTTGCTTTTTTGTATCTTGTACATAGAAGTGGTGTGTTTGTTGCACTATAGGTAATTTAAATTGTGCTCCCTGCAAACAATATTTGTAAGTGGTATTATAGGATTCCCCCTGTCTGTTTGTCTATATATCTTGTAAGTCTACTGAATGAAACTCTCAAACTGCTGAATGAATTTTGGTGAAATTTTACATGAAAGTAGGGCATCATATTGGGATGTGCATGAAGAAATTTCAAATAATTTTGATATCATTCATATAATATAACTTTTATGATTTTTTCACATAGAGTTTAATATCAAGCAGGGGAAATTCTTTTTTGCGAGCTCGCTCAGTGTATTACTTGATTTATTTTTAATAACATAGCACTTTTTAAAACTGTAATTGCTTGACATATTTATTGATTTTATAGACAAGTTAAAATTTATAAATATATATCTTTTTTAATTGTTTTTTTTTTCTTTGCTTGGTTTGATTTTGTTTTAAAGTTAAGTACTGTATGATGGTGTTGTTTAATGATTAAAGTTTTTATACGACCGCAAAAAATTTGCAGACGTATATTGGTATGATGCTGTCGTCGTTGTCGTTGTCGTCGTCGTCATCTGGGGACATTTGGTTTCCGTGCGATAACTTGTGTAAATATTGACCAATTGTTATGAAATTTTTATATGATGATTGTAACCACTAGAGGAATGTTCCTATTGTATTTGGGGTTGGTGGCCCTTACCATTTTGGAAAAAAGGGCCAAAAGGGGCTAATACGGGTGTATTGACAAACTGTTGTAGAATGTTTATTATTCATTTGATTTTGAAAATTCTTTCTTATTGAATTCCTTATTAAATTCTGTCAACAAAATGTGTCAACGGTTTTGATGTATATTGAACCGTTACATTGCTACAGGGGGCCAAAGACGGGCCACACCCAAAAAATCAACTTTTTTGTTTGTGGTCCGATTTTCAAAATCTTTTTTTCATTGGAATCCTTGTGAAAATCCCTGCCTGCATTTTTCAATCAGATTTGAAATATCTCTTACTGTTTTTGAGATATTAGGGGTCGAAGGGGCAAAAAATGCCATTTTTAAAAGTTGGTCAAGGCAAATGGTTTTACACAAGAAATTTAGCTGTAGTGGGCCAGCCAATTGTTATGAAGTTTAAATATGATGATTATATACACTGAAGGAAGCTTTTCATTGCATTATGTGGTCCTAATCTTTTTTTAAAAAGGGCCAAAAGGGGCTTAATCGTGTCAAAAATGTCAATGAATATAGAAATAATTTTTTTTCTATTAAATGTTATTGTAAATATATATGTGTCAAATATGCATTTTAAAGTCCACCATAAGTTGCATGTGTAAAAAAGCTTTGTTAGTCCACCATGGGCTGCATGTGACCAAAGCAATAGACTATCCATATTGGGCCTCCAATGTACAGGGTTCAACTTGTTGCGGTCGTATCATGCTGCGCTCGGCGTAGCTTTTTATTTAAGGATCTTTTTTAAAACAATTAAAATTTTTCAAAATCTTCATTAGTTTTTAGTAAATACATACAGTAGCTAAGAAAGTTTTTTTTTATTGTGGAAACACTTATTATCACACAGAAATAAGTTATATTTTGTACAAATAGTTCTTCATGTTGATTTAAAGAGCACATGATTTGAAAATATATTAAAATCAAAAGAAAAATTATGTATGTTTTTATTATTGTTTTATTTGATGGTATTTAATAAAACAGTTTTAGTTATAATTGATAAATCTTGGAAACATTTCAAAGAAAACAAATGCAACAACATCAAGATTACTCTTAAAGCAACAATTTTCTAGATATTATCCTCTCAAGGAATTGTTTCATTGATATAAAAAAAAATATTATTATCATTTATTATTCAGATGCCACCCAGGATGATAAACAGAAAGGAAACAGATTCTGTGTATGGATAACTTCTGAGCCATGTGCCAGAGTCCCAGATTTCTTAATCAGGAATCTACACAAAGTTTCCTGGAGTCACATCACACAGGATGTTATTGCACCTGACACTGCTACTGATGGTGAAGGAAAGAGTGATGCTCCATTTGCTATCCAGCAGAAATCTCCACAAAGTTATCTACATTCAGGTATAAAGATTTGTCACAAAAGTCATCCAATAGAATTCAAGTTTTTGAATGACTGGTATGGAGGCACCAACACAAAAGAATCAGATTGTAGGTAGAATTTTCTCCCCCTTGCACTGTTAATTTTGAAAAAAAAATTATATAGTTTTGTTGAAGATACATTTGAGTTCAACTTAAAAAAACAACTTACCACTTGCCTTTATGTTAATGTGCTTATACTATTATAAATTTATAAAAAAAATCAAAAACACACACACAATTGACAGCACATGTCATTGATTTGATATTGTTGGGATATATTGTGATGGGAGGTCTGTCTATCTGTATGCCCTTTGCACCTTAGGGTACCAATCTCTTATCTGTAACTCCTCCTGAAACCACATTGTTGACTGATGTTGGCACACTTTAACATGAATTAATTTTGTTTTGCAGCCATTGTGTCTACTCTGAAGCAGGCATCACATAAAATATTTGAGAAGCTAGGAACAGAATCACAAGTTGTCAAGTCCATTGGTTTTGGACTGAGTGTGATTCAGGGCATGCTACAGGCTCGTCAACTGTTTGGGTCACAGGGACTCAACCAGTGGTATCCCTTCAACTTGGTACAGATAGAACAGGCCGTGGGAATACTCACAGGGAAATTACTCAGACCAGACGGACAAGATCCTAAAATGGATAAGATGACTAACATGTTTGCTCAGGTTAGTTCCTTCATCGGGTGGTTTCAAGTTGACAGCATTAAATCTTAAGGAAAATGAAAAAAAGACTTAATTAAATGCGGGATCCATTTTTGTCCTCTGCTGCAACATGACAGAGGGACCTAGTAATAGTCTTTGTTCATCTGCCCGTCACACTGTTGTGATTGCAACTTCTCTGAGACACTCAACAGATTTTGATAGAATTTTGTAAAATTCTTTGTTATGATATGTTCTTGATCATATGGCAATGCCATTTTGATTCTTCAAATTTTAGTAAATTTTCAACAGCAGGGGACATAGGCTACATAAAACATTCTTGTCACATTTTAACTCTATGTTGCATAAACAGGTTGGTCACAAATTCTTTTAAATTGTTTTTAGTCCCCTCCCGGCGAAAGCTGAAGGGGACTATAGGTTTGCGCTCTGTCCGTCCGTCTGTCTGTCTGTCTGTCTATCCGTCTGTCTGTCACGCCTCAGTTTTCCACACTTTTTTTCTAAACGCTTATAGATAATGAACTGATTTTTGGTATGTGAGTTTACCTTGATGAGTTACAGATCAAGTTTGAAGTTCGTGCCGGTCCACAAATTTTTATGAGAGTTATGGCCCTTTGAACTTAGAAAATTCACTAAAATTTCAGTTTTCCGCACTTTTTTTCTAAACGCTTATAGATAATGAACTGATTTTTGGTATGTGAGTTTTCCTTGATGAGTTACAGATCAAATTTTAGTTTCATGTGGGTCCACAATTTTTTATGGGAGTTATGGTCCTTTGAACTTTAAAAATTAAATAAAATATCTGTTTTCTGCACTTTTTTTCAAAACGCTTAAAGATAATGAACTGATTTTTAGTCCCCTACCGGCGAAAGCCGAAGGGGACTATAGGTTTGCGCTCTGTCCGTCTGTCCCTCTGTCTGTCCGTCTGTCACGCCTCAGTTTTCCGCACATTTTTTCTAAACGCTTATAGATAATGTACTGATTTTTGGTATGTGAGTTTATCTTGATGAGTTACAGATCAAGTTTGAGTTTCGTGCCAGTCAACAATTTTTTATGGGAGTTATGGCCCTTTCAACTTTGAAAATTCACTAAAATTTCAGTTTTCCGCACTTTTTTTCTAAACGCTTATAGATAATGAACTGATTTTTGGTATGTGAGTTAACCTTGATGAGTTACAGATCAAGTTTGAGTTTCGTGCCAGTCCACAATTTTTTATGGGAGTTATGGCCCTTTGAAGTTTGAAAATTCACTAAAATTTCAGTTTTCCGCACTTTTTTTCTAAACGCTTATAGATAATGAACTGATTTTTGGTATGTGAGTTAACCTTAATGAGTTTCAGATCAAGTTTGAGTTTCGTGCCAGTCCACAATTTTTTATGGGAGTTATGGCCCTTTCAACTTTGAAAATTCACTAAAATTTCAGTTTCTGCTTTTTTTTTCTAAACGCTTATAGATAATGAACTGATGTTTGGTATGTAAGTTCACCTTGATGAGTTACAGATCAAGTGTGAGTTTCCTGTCTGTCCACAATTTTTTATGGGAGTTATGGCCCTTTGAAGTTTGAAAATCTATTGCAATTTTCTTTTCTACACTTTTTTATTGTTGCTTGTAGATATTAAACTTATCAAGTTTAGATATTCATTTGTTTGACAAATTGTTACAAGTGACTGAAATATGAGGCCGGTAGGGGACTAAGTATTGTTTTGCAATACTCTCAGAATGCTTGTTGGTATGTGAGTTTACCATGATGAGTTACAGATTAAGTTTGAGTTTCCTGTCGGTCCACAAATTGTTATGGGAGTTATGGCACTTTGAAGTTAGAAAATCCATTGCAATTTTATTTTCTACACTTTTTTATTGTTCCTTGTAGATAATAAACTGATCAAGTTTAGGTATTCATTTGTTTGACAAATTGTTACCAGTGACTGAAATATGAGGCCGGTAGGGGACTATGTATTGTTTTGCAATACTCTCAGAATGCTTGTTTCATATATTTCGTAGTGTCGATCAGTCATGTTGCTTGATCATTCTGATCAATCTAATGGTAGAGGTTTGTCAATGGAGTATATTATATTGACATTAACCTTTAAAATTATTCAAGAATTGGTGGAGATATTAGTCTCATTACTAAGTTTCTTTTGTGGAAAAATTGTTAATACAAATTGATGGTGTAAATTACCTTTTAACTATCTGGGTAGCAAAATAACTAACAGAATGGCTTGTTTGAAAACAAAGAAAAAAGTTTAAAGCAAGTCTTTTAAGCTTTGCTCATTCATTCATAAATCTTTTGGTATGATTTAGATGGAATCACCATGGCCTACAGAGCTAGGTCTAGAAGCTCCTAACATTGAAAACTTAGACTATTCTATTTCAACGGTAAAATTTGTTTAGGTGTTGGAATCTTTGTTTTAAAGGTTGCACAAATGCACTTGGAATTATTATCATTACCATTACAGTTTATTTAACACTTGTATAAATTTGTAAAGCATTAGTTTCCACATCAGTTTATGACTGCTTCAATTTCCAAATAGACTTAGCTGTCTTGGGATTATTTCTGAAATATCATGGCAATTGTAATGTATGTAGCATTTGTATTATTTTCAAAGAAAAATCTTTTGCTATTGTCAAAATATTTTTCAATCATGCCATTTGATGTGATTTTCTTTTAATTCACTATTACAAAATATCAGTGGAAATTCAAATGGTTATTTATTCAAGGATAGAATGTTAAAAATGAGAAAAAAGTGATTTCCCCCCATTCTTCTTTAAAAAAGAATGCCAAAATATCACCCCCCCCTCCAAAAAATTCATGTTTACCATATTCTGGTAATTTGTGTCAATAAATAACATTGAATTTTTATTTCTTTACAGTTGGTCTATAACAACTGTGTCAGTAACGAGAGTGACATGACCTATATTGAGTCAGCTGTCAGCCATGTTCTCTATAACTTGTACCAGGAGAGCAGTGGATCCTTGGTCCTGGGCAATGTGGCTATACCTACTCCACCTGCCAATGTTGGTAAGTTGAAAAATAAATTTCTTGGGTACACAAAGCAGATTTGTTGAACATGAAAAAAATGGGTTGACAATTTGAAACAGAAGAATTGAATTAAATCCATGGTAAACATCTATTTGTACAGTCAGCAGGACACGAAAGTCCTTCTTACATATATAATTGCTGCTGTTGAAATCCCATCACATGTGAATACAGGTAACAGCAAAATTTTCAACGTGATTGATCAATCACAAATGTCGATGGAGAGTACCTGTAAACAAAATAAGATAGCATTAAGCAGAGATCAATGTGACTTGGTCCTGGCATTTCAAAACTGAAATTCAGAATCGACAGATTGATAAAATTCAGATCTTTTTGGTATTGAAGCTAAGGATTTATGTAATTGTTTTGACAAGTTTCTCTTTACTTTTTAAGATCCTATGGAGTATGGCTCCTGGTATGAGAAGAATGTAGATGAAAACTTCACCATTGCTGCTTTACAGCTTCAGTCCAGTGTGGAAAAAGAAAGCAATGATGCCAAGTATGTGGTCAAAGGGACATAACCCCTGAAAATAATTTAAAAAAATATTTATCCATAGTTTCTCATTTTACTTTTATTTTTAACCAAAAAAATCACTAATCAAAAAGCAAAGAAGCACCAATGGTCCATTAGAATGTCAAATTTTGAAAAGCAAAGACAAAATTTCCTCATTTGATATAATAACATGAAGATTATTCTGCAACCTTAGCAATTGCCCACTGCCACTTGGCAAATAACAATTCTTTGAAAAAAAAAAAAAACACAAAACAAACAATTTGCAAGCAGCAATGCCAACTAATGTCCAAACAAGAGTGAAAACAGTTCATCCAGAAAGGTTACTAGTTATGGTTGTTGCAACATACCTAAAGGTTGCCATTATAAAGCTGGTTGATACAAACTAAAATTAAAAAAAAACAAAACATATTATTAACTGTCCTTTTATTGTATATCTTCATCTTAATAACAAGATATATTTATCAATTCCTTCATTCATTTACTTTCAGTTCCAGTGTTTTCATAAAACATCTCGATCACATGTTTGAGACTCAGAACATGGAAGCTGGAGATCTAGCTAAACCTTCTGACAATATCAACATTGCTAAACTAAGATCAGCCTTAGACCTGTGTCTGGAAGAGTTACCTAACCTGTTAGAATTGGGTAATGTCAGAGATGTGATCGGTGAAGACTATGATTTCCCCTACCATAGACCATCAGTTATAAGTCTGGCAACTGCAGCCAGTTCACAGATGCCTGAGACTCTGGGCTATTGTTTACTACAGGTAGGACTTAGATTATCATGTATAATCTCATGAGAAGAATTTTGGGAAAATCTAACACTGACCTTTAGACAGTACCAGCTGATGGCATCAATCATTGAGATATTTTATGCAATTGCTTCAATTAAGTTTAACAAGTTTCATATTGGTTCATTTAATGACTATTTGCTAAATTACATTACCAGTGAGTTCAAGATTTTGGAGTCCTTGTTTCTGTTAACACCTTACACTTCACATATGCCATAAGGTTTTCTTTCAGTGTTTCAATTGATATTCCATTACTTATTACAGAAATAATGTACATCTACTGTACTTGAGTTTTTAACATCAACTATCAATAATAATGTCGTAACCATTTGTTTCTTATTTTTAAAATTATTTTTGTCTCGCCTGCAACTTTAGTCGCTGAAGGCAAGACATAGGTATTACTTTCTGGCGGCAGCGGTGGCGTAAACTTTTTTGTAAGACTTTTGTGGAAAATGAATTACAAGAAAAGTATAATAGCTAGGCATCTGATATTTGGTATACGGACAGTTGGGATTATGGTCTACGCAACTGGCACCATGCCGTTTGACTCTGACCCCAAATTCATGGTTCAGTGACTCTGTGAACTTACATGTTTTTTTCCGGCCAAAAAATCCCTTTGTAAGACTTTTGTGGAAAATGAATTTCAAGAAAAGTATAATAGCTAGGCATCTGATATCTGGTATACAGGTACTTGGGGTTATGGTCTATGCAACTGGCACCATACCGTTTGACCCTGACCCCAATTTTATGGTTCAGCGACTCTGTGAACTTAGATGTTTTTTTAGGCCAAAAAACCCCTTCGTAAGACTTTTGTGGAAAATGAATTCAGTGAAAAGTATAATAGCTAGGCATCTGATATTTGGTATACAGACAGTTGGGGTTATGAACTATGCAACTGGCACCATGTAGTTTGACCCTGACCCCAATTTCATGGTTCAGTGACTCTGTGGACTTGGATGATTTTTTGGGCCAAAAAACCTCTTTGTAAGACTTTTGTGGAAAATGAAGTAAGTGAAAAGTATAATAGTTAGGCATCTGATATTTGGTATTCAGACAGTTGGGTTATGAACTACGCAACTGGCACCATGTAGTTTGACCCTGACCCCAATTTTATGGTTCAGTGACTCTGTGGACTTTATATGATTTTTTTGGACCAAAAAACCTCTTTGTAAGACTTTTGTGGAAAATGAATTAAGTGAAAAGTATAATAGGTAGGTATCTGATATATGGTATACAGACACCTGGAGTTATGGTCTATGCAACTTGCACAATGTCCTGCGACCTTGACACAATTTTCATGATTCTGTGACTCTGTGGACTTAGATGATTTTTGGGACAATTAAAACTTTGTTGGAAAATAAATGAAGTAAGTGAAAAGTAAAATAGCTAGGCATCTGATATTTGGTATACAGACATTTGAGGTTTCGGTCTACACAACTCAGTGGCGGATTCAGAAAAAAATTTGGGGGTGGTCCGAACTGGCGACTTTCAAATGTGATATTGTTATTGTTCCCCTTTGGGTTGTTGTCTCTTTGACATATTCCATGTTTTCCTTCTTATTTCTTTTTAAAGGTATTGTGTAAAATGTCAGACCAAGACTAGCACAATTGTTTGAACGAAAATGTGCCGACATCATTTTTCAACACAGAGGTTTCTGATAGAGATTGAGTTGAAGTTTTCGTAATTAAAGTTTCTAACAGAGATTCGTCGGGCAATTTTCCCCGGCTATCAAACACTTCCGATGTGTGTCTCTTTCTAAGATTTATATCATCATTTCCATCTTCTGGTTTTCTTTTGGAGCTAGGACTTTTTGAAGACCAAAAATATTACCCAATTTTCAGTTCAAATGGACAATGAATGCATTTCCCTTCACTTTTGTATGCACAGACATATTTTTTAATTTATTTGTAAACTTATAATAAAACTTTGCTATTATGTATTCTCATTTTTATCTTAGAATTAGAAATTAAAATGTTATTTTATTATAAATTCAAAAATTCGTATAAATACCTTAGATAATAAGCTGTCAGCTTCTTCATTGACATTGCGATTCTTTACATTCTACAGTTCTATCCGCACTTAATTCTTATATATTATATCTATAAACATTAATCGTGTTAATTGAGCTTAATGGGTTGTTTTGACAATATACTGGAGGGGTGAAATTCAGTGATCCGTTACGAGGTCCGGTCGTAAAGTTGACACCAAGACCATAGACAATTTTAATTAACGACAATAGTAAGATCAAAGCGAATATCTGTTTTCATAAAATGCAATCGGCTATTGGATTACAAAAACACCCCTAAATTTTTTTTAGGTTCAGTTAGGGGATGGTCCCGTGCGCCACTTTCATGGTTCAGTGACTTTGTGAACTTAAATGATTTTTGGTTGGAAAATGAGTTAAGTGAAAAATATAATATTATAGCTAGGCATCTGATATTTGGGTATTATGGCATACACAAAGGATGTCACCATGTAATGTGACCTTGACCCCATTTTCATGGTTGAATGACTTAGCGAATGTTGGTCTTTTTTAATTGTTTCTCAATAACTATGGTATTTAGAACACACTTCAGACATTTTTGTGATGGTTAAATTGAATTCTGTCATCTGTCACATGACCTTGACCTAAACTTTTCTGAAGGCCCAGCTAGACCTTCAATGAGTTCTGTGATGGTGTAGACAGGCGAGACATACTTTAGTGTCAACTCTTGTTTATAATTACAGGAATGTTTATGGTTCAACACAATCTTGTGTCACATCAGACAGGAAATCAACATACTACAGTCACACCTACTGGGAGGACCAGAGGCACTGCCTAAAATATTATCATCAACTGTATCCAGTCTACAGGAGGAGTTTATCCCTATCTCCTGGATACATCCCAACTGTCAGCCTAGTACTCACTCCTTAGTCTCATGGCTGGATGGTAAGTTTTTGAGTCCCACCTAAGGAAGTAGAAGGGGTAAAGTGTTTTGGGGTCTGTTTGTCTTTTGGTCCATCTCAAATCAGTTTTACATTCAAGTTAAGTTACTTTTCCATGTTACAATTTAGGGTATCATGTGTTTTGGACATATTCTAGTTTGTTTTTTTGTTTTTTCATAATACATATTTGGTTCGTGTAACACAAATTAGCAGTAACACAAATTGCTAAGTGTCTGTCCCTATGTATGGTCACTTTCCCTTCATCTGTTAAAACTATATTACTGGTACATGTGATTTTTTTTTAAGAAATACAAGAGTTATTGCCCCTTGAATTAAGAAAATTTGGCATATTTTCATTCTTTTTAAAAACAGATAACACTTCAAATAAGATTTTAATGTTTTTAGTAGGTAATTTGACTATATATGTATTGTAAAATTGTCAATAGCCTTAAAATGATTGAAAAATAGGTTAAATATCCTGTTGTTAAAGAAAAATTTAGGCAAACACCTTATCCCTTAATTTATTAAAAGATTTAGATGAATTTCTATAAATTTAATTATGAATTCAACCATTATTTTGAAGTAAATCTCTATTATAGATACAAAAACGAGACATGAGCAGCTCCACTCCTTTGTAAAACATGGCATGGTACCTACCTACAAAGAAGACGGGGATGACAACCCAACCATAGCTTCAGGCAGACTGACCAAGATCTGGCTAGGTGGGCTCGTCAACCCACAGGCCTTACTGACAGCTCTCAAACAAGAAAAGGCCATCATCACTAACAACAAGATTGATGATGTAAGTTTTGCTTTCCCAATGTAGCATGTACATTTGACTTCATTGGTGAATGAGAAAAATATTGTTATTTTAAATCCAATGAGTTTTCTAAGCAATCTAAAATAATTTCTACTTGTTAACAAAAAATTGATTAAACAATATGGTAAAAAGGAATCTTCATAAAGGATTTTCATTCAGTTGTAAGTCTGTTATCAACTACAGTAACTTTGTTGTGGATTGTGAGTGAATATTGGCATAATTTCATTTGATAGATATTAAAATTTACCAAGATGTAAGGCTTAATTGTACAAGTTTATTAATAACCAAAGTAATAGCAGCCAAAAAAACTGTATTGCATACTAAAGCTTTTGTTACTAAGTTAAAAACAGGTTTTCTGGTAAACAGGGCAATATAATACTTTTAATGTGTGCTCAGCTAATATACTAAAAAAAAATACCAACTTTCTGTGTACATTTTAGGTATGTTTTGAGTGTGTTGTGATGGATGACATTAACACTGATGATTATGAAGTAGATGAAGGAGGACTATTCCTGACCAGTGTTTATCTCCAGGGAGCTTCTTGGGACTATGAAAATGACTATCTTAAGTCACCAGGGTAAATAATAACAAAATTTTGTTTTGCCTTTATCTATTGCCAAAAAATGAATAGAAGATTGCACAAAAACAGCAAGGGTTTGCAAATAGTACAAATTATGAGGAAGTCCATTTAATAACTTGATTTTGATGTGAAATGCCAGTGCTAGAGATTTGAATTGATACAAGTAAACAGTCTTGGACTTAATAAGAAAAAACTCAATTTCAGCATGTTTAAATGGGTATCGATAGTAGATACATGCAGAGTTAAAAGTTCATTTTTATTTTCAACTGTCACTATTACATGTATTTTAATTTCTATAAATTCCTAAAAAGACACAAGTGAAAAATTAGAAAACTTTGAGAAAACAAGTAGGAAAAAGTCAAATAAAACTTTCTTCTGAGTTTATAAAATAGAAAAGTTGTACTTTACTTTTGATAGGTCTGGGCTATACACTATTCCCTACATCTATCTGAAGCCTGTACTGAGAGAAGAAACAGAGGAGAAAGAAGAGAAAAAGAAGACAACAACTTATCCTTGTCCTATGTATATGAATAAGGTATGATTATCATAGAAAAAAGTGTGCATATACACCTCATATTATTTACCTATTAGGAACAAGCCAATAAAAAAACTATAAATTTTATCACATATTCAGAGATGCACCCTGATACAAAGGCAGTTAACTCAATAGTGAGTTAAAGAGATATTCAACCATCACTGTTTATCCTTGGTCTATATCATTGTTTAAGCATACATAGTTGACAGGGAGGTTTTATGTTGCATCATAGTAGAAACCCAAAATAAAATGACTTGTTCTGTGTTTTGTAACAATAATATGAAAGGTGTACATTTAATTTCAAATTATTCACAGTTGAAAGAATTTTAAAGCCATAATGAGCAATTACTGTTAATATTGTAAATTAATGCCTTTCTAGAAACTTGATTTATTTCTTACTTGTCTTATAGAGTTCTGGTCACAAACAAAATTTACTTTCAGTGAATAAGTCTGTTTCAGTTGATGACAAAATTTCTTGTTTCATTGCTTACTATCTTTCTTATAAATGTTACAGAGTAGACAAGTAACATGTGACATATTAGACCTGAACTGTCCCACACCAGTGGAGAAATGGAAGTTATCCAGAACAGCATTAATCCTAGATCCAGGTAACATTTACTTATATAATACATGTACAATAGCTTCAAATTAAGCAGAAAATAATTAGAATAGTTCTAGCAAGGCAATTTGCTTTTTCCTGACTGCTAAATGTGTTTAATCCTTCTTCCAAATTCCTCAAAAATTTTATCACATATTCAGAGATGCATCCTGATACAAAGGCAGTAACCGGTAACTCAATTGTGAGTTAAAGATATCTCTTTAACTCACAATTGAGTTAACTGCCTTTTCAAACTTCATTAATTTAGCTTATTATTTGCTTTCAAACAGATGTCCACTTTTCATTGTTGGGCTCCTTTTTAAATTTCTATGTAAAAAAAGATTACAATAGATGATACATCTGATTTCAGGTCTTCCTGAAGATGGAGCTAAGAAGTCTAGATCATACCTGATGTTACTAAAGGCTGGTCCATCTATGATGCCAGCTGAAGGGGAGTCTGAGATTCAGTCAGAGGAGGATGATGAGGAGCTGGCCGATCTAGACCAGGAGGAAGACTATGATGCTAATCCTTCAGAGGTATCACAGATGTCCTATAGGGCAATTACACCTAAAGCCCCACCGCTGCCTCCAGGATTGGCCTTGTCAAAGGAGCCCCATATGAATGAAGAAGGAGAAAAATCAAGGTCTGCCAAATCTAGTCCTAAACCAACACTCAGTGGTAAAGGAACACCAACAGGTCAAAGTGGAAAGGACCAGGGTAGTCCTAAACCTACTGCTAGCACAGTCAGTGGGAAGGGTAGTCCTAGGATGAGTAAAGCTGGCAGTACCATTTCATCTCAGAGGTCAGTCAAGGGTAAAAGGTCAACCAAGGCTTCTCCCATTCCAGAGAAATCATCCCGGCCTACAACTAAAGGATCTAAAGGTGGGGCAGCCACACCTGTCAAACCCTCAAGTAGGGGGTCACAGCCTGTCAGCAAGAGCCTTGATGATGAAAACGATAATGCAAGACCAAGATCAAAGATCGAGGACCCTATAACACAAATTGAAATTGAGACAGACACTGACAATGAAACAGCTAGAGAAAAGGGGGACCAAAAACAAGGATCAGCAGATGAATCCAAAACTCAAAAGAGTGACAATGCTACCACTGAACAAGCTACTAGAGGAAGTACTCCACCTCTGTCCCAGTCACCTCAGCTTAAGAAACAACCCTCAAAAACAAGTCTTAAAAAGGCAGAGTCTAAAGAAAGTGTAGGGGCGGAGCCTAAACTCACTAAACAGGCCTCCAGTGGAAGTTTGAAAAAGGCCCCATCAGGGGACATGGACACGAAAACTGATAGCCTAGAAAAGGTCAATGAGGCAACAGGAGGGGAGGAAAGGTCAGATAGCAGAGGTGAAGGTCAAACTGGAAGTAGACAGAGTCAGGAACAAAAACCACAAAGTAGGCGTGGTTCTAATGCCTCAAGGAAATCGAGAGAAGAGAAACTGTAGTGCTAATGACATGTATTTCTGTTTTGTTTGATTTTATTGTTGAAAGAGATTTATTTTTGTTAATAGTTTTATATTGTATTTTTGTGATAATTGAATGATTAGTTTTGTTAAATTGGAGTGAGTGAATTATTTATGAGCTGACAATACTGCTGAATATAGAATGGCCAAGTTTTATGTGAAAGAACTTGCAAATATTTTTGTTTATTGTTCGATTTGATGTTATTTTTCTTATGATAGTAATTAGTTTTACATGATACTGCTGATGAATCAAGTTTAAACCGTCCAATATTAATGTAGTTTAAGCCATCCAGTGTATTATTTATTTTGTAATTTATTTACCTTTACAAGAATGTGATATATACAGTTACATTGTTGTTGATTTGTTTTCTATTGTTAATTTGCATGTATGTTTTCATTAAGGTTGTGAAGTAGTAATAAACATTCCAGAATATAGAAAAATTAAGATAAAAGACCTAATAGAGTTATAGGAGGAAAAATTATGCATTAAAGCATCAAACTTTGTTGTCTGGTTAATGTTAATGCAAGAACATGTCAAAGTCCAGGGGGGTCCAAATTTTTTTAAAGGGGAGGTTCCACATACAGTATAAAAAAGGGGGTCCAAGCCAATTTCTCCAAAAATAAAAATAAATCCCAGGGAAAGAGGAAAGGTCCTACCCCTGATTATCCCCCTTTCTGGATCAGCTACTGAAGTTACATTTATGAAATCATTTATTATTGTCAATATAAACCAATAGATGTGATCATTCCATGAAATTGTTTTAGTTGATATTATATATTAGATCAAACTTTTTTCTTCCGTCCTTTAAAAGTAGTGCCTTTTTTTTTACATGTTCAATATTTTTGTATAAACTTTTTAATTGTTTTGTTCCTTGACACTTATTTGTGGAGGTTTATACATTGTTTATTTGTGAAATGATAAAAATAAAATAAATTATAAAATATAGTTGTGCATATTTCATTGGAGATAAGGGGTGTGGAATAAATGTACTCAAACCTACATAAATCACCCTACTTTTATAAACAGCGAGTAGCCTTGAAAATGACCAGTGGTCATTTCCCAATATCTTTCATTTAGTTTCAATTGTCCCTAGATCAAAAATATATGGCAAAAACCAAAGCATGATTCAAAACCAATTCTAAAAATATCACCAATATTCTCAAAGACAGCAAGACCTAGTCAAAGAAAGAGCAAAATATAAATTACAAAAACACACACAAAATCTAGAAAATAAAAGGACATTGTCATCAAATTTATTGTCTTTGCTTCTGTAGAAATCCAACAATCCTCAAATTATCAGCATTATTGCAATAAGTACACTCCAAGGAAAATATTCTCTTCAAAGTTTTATCATGCAAAAATCACAATTGATATCTTCAATTGGAAAATAAAGATTGTTGCTTCGTGTGATAGAAGAAGAAGAAGAAAAAGATTATTTATTGTCCAAAAGAATGGACCCACAATGGGCATGTTACAATGCTAACACCAACAACAACAAAACACACAATAATTTATGAATAATAATTTAAAAATTTAAATAAATTTACATACATAAATATATACTCAAGAAAATTAAATATGTGTGGGCTCAGGTATAGCCAGGGAAATAGAAAGTGCAAAATAAGCAAAAATATGCAACATCGTTTGTCTGTTAGTTCTTCTGGTGTTATTGGCATCTGTTAATGATTTTTTTATTCAAAAATAGTCTTCTCTATGACTACTGAACAGATTTTAATGAAAACTTGTGTGGTTAATCCTTAGGTTATCCTGCACAAAAGTTGTTTCAATTTTGATCCGTTTTGAATCTTTACAATGAAAATCGTGTGTTTTACTCAAAGACCCGTATATGTATTAAAATCTATTTTTTTTATGAAACTCTAATACTAGTATACAGGTCTATGATAGATTTACTGCTAATAAAGAATTATAATCCCCGTGTTTATATTGGTACTCCTTAATGAAATTAGGTAAACTACAACTTAATCCCTCTATTGAAATTTGCAACAATGGAAGATGATTACCGTGATCAGTTAAATTGATATCTATACAGAGGAGATTAACTTGTTATGGGTATGAATTTTTTTGCTTGAAGGAAAAAAACTCCTACACTAAGGAAAAAAACTCCTACACTGTAGGAAGAAAACTCCTACTCTGAAGGAAGAAAACTCCTACATCAAAGATGGTAATATGACCATCAATTTGATAGTTTTTTCCTTTTCAAATCAAAATCTGTTTAATATAATGTTACACTAAGGACAAAATCTTTTTACTTATGCATCATTTACATTTTACACCATCAAAGACCATACCATTTGATTCACATAGAATTGAAAATACATGTATAACATGAAGCAAATATGGAAACCGCTTCTGCTCATATTTTATTTCCCGTAATGGGAAATTTCAATCCTGATATGGGATATTGGCAAACATTTTTTTTCGGAAATGGAATATTTGATAAAAGATTGGGGGGGGGATATTGGTACCCCTTCTAAACGAGCCCAAAAACTATATATACAGATAGACACTTTAACAGTCAATGTAATCTAAAGTCATTCAACAGTATACTTTCGATAAGAATAACCTCGTTTATGATTAAAAATGTATAAGAAATCTGAATAATCAGTAATATCAGATATTTCAGATATATCTGAGGACAAACTATGATGAATAGAGTTGTAAAAACCATAAAAAAAAAATGATTATTAAAGCATTTCATAAAAAAAATATTTTTAATATGCTAAAAGTACTCTGATATAGAAAATAGTTTTTAATAACAAGTTTTTCCTAAAAAAACATGTAACCTACTACAGGTAGTCTGTATAGCATTTCATTAGTTCAGTTCGTACTATTCAATTTCTACAGGTAAATTTTTCAAACAGGTAAAATTTTCATACAGGTAAATTTCTCTTTCCTAAAACAAGATAATCTTGTTTGTA
This sequence comes from Arcuatula senhousia, assembly GCA_963971305.1. Taxonomy (NCBI): domain Eukaryota; kingdom Metazoa; phylum Mollusca; class Bivalvia; order Mytilida; family Mytilidae; genus Arcuatula; species Arcuatula senhousia. The sequence continues at coordinate 51,209,011 of OZ020306.1, forward strand.
TAGCGGTTACTTTAACTGATCAAAGAGATCAAGTTCCATTGTTGCAAATTTCAACAGAGAGATTATTCTCAAGTTTACCAGAGTTCACCGGGGTCATGCAACCCAAGGTCGTGGATTGTTAGACTTGACCTGCTATAAAACTGTTGCAGAAAAAAATTCATGTCATTATTCTCTACAAAAGTCGCTATCAATGAATTCGAATGTTGTTAGAAGACTCCTTAAATGAATTATACCCCTTTAAAGATTGAAAACACATTTTTGGCTTATCAAAATGAAAACTATCGCAGAAGGAGAAAAAACTTGCTTGCTTAAATGTTCAGCTTGTGCTCTACAAGAGTAGACCTAAGTTGCTAAAATGACTCCTTTATGGATTTAAGCTCCTTAAATGGTTGAAAATCCTTTTTTTTTCGTCTTATTGCACTTAGAGTTAAGTTGTTGCTTGCTTAAAAGCTCATGTCATTAAGCTTTACAAAAGTCTCCATAAGACCTTTTAAGGGTCGTGCCCCTTCAAAAGTAGAAAATCGTTTTTATGGCCTATAAAGCAGATAGAGAAGAGCTGTTGCTTGCTAACTATTCAATGCTCATTACAAAGTTCTACATAGGGTCGATAAGGCCATAATTTTTTGATGACCCCTATTGAATTATAATAATTGAAAGATAACTTCTGAAAGAAGCAAACAGGGATGTTCAAAATCAGTTTTATTTAATCCCTGAAGCAAAGAAGCACCAATGGGGCATTCAAGTGTCAAAAGTCCGAAAGGCCAACGACGAAACCGGTTAACATGAACAAAAAACAGCACGAATGGTATGTTCATCTTTAAAATCTGTTTAGATGACCCTTTTTATTTGTTATTCCTGATAATGGTGAACATAATGGACCAGATGAGCGATTCAGACTCCTGAGAGCCTTGATTTCTTTAATCTTGTCAATAGATCACAAATTCTGAATGCATTTCCGATGTTTTTTGTTTTATTTTCCATGGAATCACGTTCTTTGATTTTATGAATAAGAATGAGATGTCATTTTATTTTACATGTTGAGACCATCAAGTTTCCTATGTGAGAAATCTTAACTTTTTAATATTGTTGTAACTTGTTGTTCTTTTTGTAATGTTTTCTTAAATGTCTAATGATAATTGCCTGTTGCAATTTTTTTATGGATCGTCTCTTTGGTAGGTTTTCTTGTTCAGAGGGTCAAGCCATCATTCTTAAGCACGAATACTTTAAGTCTAAATATTATACCTATTTCCAGGAACAGATTGGTTTTAGTGCATGATCTAAAATTCTTGGCTATAAAATAAGGAATGTCGAGAAGGGGAAAATATATAACACTTTTCTCACCAACTACTAAACACGGACTCTTTACATGTTTATTGTGCAACATGGGGTTCTATATCATTAAAAGTCCAATTTCTGCCATTTTTAAACGACTGCAAATAGTTTTCGGACGTTTTATGGTATGACGGTTGCCGCCGGTGCTTCATTGTCTGTTAGCATAGTATATACAATAGCTTTTATAATTATTTCACATTAGCCAATTTCTATGAAATTTTAGAGCGATTTTCCTTACCATAGAAGAGGGGATGTGATTCTGGGGAATTTTTTTTTCGTTTACAAATAAGCGGGCCTAAAACGGACTAAAATGTCATTTTTTTATTTGTTTCCACAATAACATTGGTTCTTGTAAATTTGAAAACAATGTTTTATACCATATTGCTATTAAGAGGATTTCATTTGGGGTTCCTTTTTTATTCCTTTTATAAGTTTGGGGTTCAGAAGGAGGTAACAAAATGGAGGGGAAAATGTTGGACCCTCTCTTTTTCGTTGAGAAATTTGGGTCTTTTTTCGAACATTCTGTTCATATTGCTATTAATGGGATTTCATTTGGGGGCCCTTTTTCTCTTTAATAAGTTTGGGGTTCAGAAGGAGGTTACAAAATGGAGCCGGGAAAATGTTGGACCCTCTCTTTTTCGTTAAGAAATTTGGGTCTTTTTTTTTCGAACATTCTGTTCATATTGCTATTAATGGGTTTTCATTTGGGGGCCCTTTTTCTCTATAATAAGTCTGGGGTTCAGAAGGAGATTACAAAACGGAGGGGAAAATGTTGGACCCTCTCTTTTTCGATAAGAAATTTGGGTCTTTTTTTCGAACATTTTGTTCATATTGCTATCAATGGGATTTCATTTGGGGGCCCTTTTTCTCTATATAAGTTTGGAGTTCAGAATGACGTAACAAAATGGAGGGAAAAATGTTGGACCCTCTCTTTTTCGTTAAGAAATTTTGGTGGTTTTTTTTTCGGACATTCCTTTTCTGTTTAGAAATTAGGACTAAGGGGACCAAAATGAAACATTTTTATGCCTTGTCCGATTTTGATAATTTTGTTGCAATTTATTATTTTCCCAACAAATTTCGAATATTTTTGTTTTCGCAATTTCCGAGTTTTCAATTCAGAATTATTTAAAACACCTGGTTTCTTTCCTTGTACTGCACATGGTCCTTATCCTCGGTGCAGAATTTGGCTTCCCTGTTCGAACATTTTGGTTTTGAGTACTTTTCGTTCAATACTTTTCGTTTTTGATCTTCCAATGTTTTGATTATAATGCTGCAAATGAGAGGTTACTCCTTGGAATATCGGTATACAACATAACCAAATTATCCGTTTATAACCGTTTTTTTTTTTTTTTTTGTATTTGTATTTTGAAACCACTGGGTCGATAACCGCTGCTGGAGGACCAGAGGTCCACGAGAGTAATCACAAGCCTGGTCGTCAGACTTGTCTGACACGAGAATTTACCAATAAATCTTTAATATTTTGTCATTGAAATTTTCGATTTTTAAATTCAAAATTGTTTAAAACCTCAGGTTTCGTTCCTTGTACTAAACATGGTCGATATCCTCGGTGCTGGATTTGGCCTCCCTGTTCGACCATTTTGGTTTTGAGTACCTTTCATTCATACTTTTCAATACTTTTGGTTTTTGATCTTCCAATGTTTTGATTGAAATGCTGCTGACAAGAGGTTACCCCTTGAAATATCGATATACAGTATATAGCATAACCAAGAAGCAAAGAGGCACCAATGGGACATTCGAGAGTCAAAAGTCAGAAAGGGCAACGACAAACCGGCAAACACGAACAAGAACAACACGAAGAAACACATTTGCTAATTTCCTATATTCAGTGTGTCAAATCCGGTAAAGGAAGACAAATCAAATTTCTACGACAAACCGCTTCTGCACTCATTTTAGAGATAGAAATCCCATATTTGTCCACGAGTGCGTGGTGTCTACCGTAAAATTTCTTGAGTTAAGACAGCAACCGTGGAGCAACATAACCTTGTGTCAGCAATTTCTGTGTCAAACGTGACGCTCTGTCAAGGAAATCGATGTAATTCTCGCAAGCTCTAAAGTAACGAATCAACTGTGATACGAAGACTCCATAAGCAGATTTGGGTGGAATGTTGCTAGTTGACGATTGGAAAGTTGAAGTCATCGCGTTTGTCATAGAGCTTTGTTGAAAGTTTTCCTTGAGAGTCAATTTCGAGATGTAGATCTAAATATGAAGCAGACTTCATAGAATCCGTTGTGTCCTTTATCTCAAGTTCCTGAAGATATATGAGATGGAGAAAGTCACAAAATCGAGAATTGTTCAGTGAAAGGACATCATCAATATAACGGAACGTGAGGTTGACAGAGAGAGCTAGTCTAGTACGATCTTTTTGTCTAGAAGAGATTATAAGAAGTCTGCTTCATATGATTGTAGAAACAAATCAGCAAGCAAAGGTGCACAATTAGTGACCATAAGAATCCCTATTGTTTGCTGAAAAACACGTCCACCAAACTGAACAAATATGTTGTCGATAAGAAAATTGAACATGTCGACTATTTAATCTTCTGTATATTTGTTCTTTTTCGTAGACTCATTGATGACAAAGTAAGTCTTACTGTAATCGACAATACCTGCGTTTTCCATTCTTTTTGAAAAAGCTGCGATTAATCAGCTGTACCAATCGTGATTTGAGTTGTTCATGCGGAATAGAAGTGTAAAGAGTGGAGAAAGTTTTGATGCTGTTGCAAGATGAAATTGGCTTCAAACTAAGAATCTCCAATAGTTCTTTCGAATTCTTTAGGATCCAGATTTGATCGACACCATTTCTAGAATACCAACAATCGTAATATTTCTGGAGGTCAGATTTTATTGCCGTAAGTATTGAAATCAACAGAACTGAAAGAGGTTTAGTGGTGCATTTTGATGACCCTGCAATGAGGCGCTGTTTGTATGGATTTTTATGTAATTTAGGAATCCAATTCAGGGATGGAATGTCATCATTGTCATCATTGTTAGCACCAACAGAGAGCCCGAAGGAGGAAATGACAGATTGTGATTAATTTGTCAATAATTTCCTCCTTAGACAGTATTGTAGCTGTGTAAGTGGTGCTATTGCTCACTAACAACCCCTAATTCAGCTGTCAAGCAGTCAATATAGTGTTTCTTGCACACAAAAACGATGTTAGTTAAAAGCAATCCATTAGAAATGAAAAATTGGCTTCAGAATTTATTACGGAAAGGATATGAATTGAATATTTTGGTTAAATCTTTGAAATTAGTGTTTTTTTGGCAGAAATATTGATAACTTGATACTTGCTTTAAAACTTCCATAAACGTTTTTACTATTGTTATTTTTAAGCATTATAGCGATCAAGCATGTCGGTTTTGTGTGATGACACTTCACTAAATCATTATTGTTTGAAGTGTTGTGTCGGATTTAAAATCGATACGTATGACTTTTTTTTTACATCAGTCGATTGATGATTCTCAGCTAGCTGTCAGTGACAGTGAGTGTTCTGTGGAGAGTTCCTGTACCGTCCTTTTGTTTGTTCTTGTTTTTTGTCTTAGGTTCTCTCTAGTGGAATTTGACTTTGATCGATTTGATTTTATTGTGTGTTTAGTTTTTGTGCTTTGTCTGGGAATATTGATAGGGGGAAGGTTGGGCCCAAAAAACTAGTTTAACCCCGCCACATATTACATGTGCCTGTCCTAAGTCAGGAATCTTTGACAAAGCTTTCGTTTTTACTTGTCTTTTTTATGTTTTCTGACTGTTCCTTGATTAAGAAGGGGGTCTATCTGTGACTATTTCAGGGCTGGATTTGAATTATATGCATTTTATTTAGACCATGGGCCAATTGCAGAACCGCGAGCAGTGCCAAATGGCCTCGTTGAAGGCTACTGGTGGTTGTCCATTGTGTTTTTTTTTTCTAAATTGCCGTTTAATTGTGGGCTGTGTCGCGTACACTTATTCCACGTCTCATTATTTTCTATTTGGTGCTTTGGCTGCAGGTACAACAACATATTTGTCATGTAAGGTGGACAGTGTTTCTGCAACACCAGCGTTGTTAAAAATTGATGTTGCTTTAGTGCTTAATTAGTTAACCAAATTAACTGTTTATACCCGTTTTTTTTATTTGTATTTTGAAACCACTGAGTCGATTACCGCTGCTGGAGGACCAGAAGTCAACGAGTGGTCGTCAGACTTGTCTGACACGAATTTACCAACAAATTTCTAATTGTCATTGAAATTGTCGATTTTCAAATTCAAAATTGTTGAAAAACACCAGGTTTCTTTCCTTGTACTGCACATGGTCGATATCCTCGGTACTGAATTTGGCTTCCCTGTTCGAACATTTTGGTTTTGAGTACTTTTCGTTCAATACTTTTTTTTTTATCTTCCAATGCTTTGATTGAAATGCTGCAGATGAGATGTTACTCCTTTAAATATCGATATACAGCATAACCCAATTAACCGTTTACCCGTTTATTTTGTACTAGTATTTGGGTTTTTTATGTAGACACAAAATGTCAGATAATTTTAGAATAACTGTTTAGGAATATTCTGACTATACGTTCCACATTCCAGTATTTTTTTGGCATTGAGACCGAATAATTGAAAAAATATCAATGAATTATTGCAGAAATTTAATTCGAGATGCTGCATCCCTATAGTTTACCGTCTGTTTCCATCTGTCCGTCTGTCTGACCACCCGCCCTCATTTTTGTGAACAACCTTGTCTAGTACCATTTGACTGAGGATTTGCATTTTAACACTTATGCATAGCCCCTCGAATTGGTAAGGTAACACTTGGCTCAATAGTATAAATTGACGGGCTCCTTCCTGGAAAGGTCATATTCAGCGAATTGTGATGACTTACATTTTCATGCCTAATAAAAAGGGAGATTTTATGTAAATGGGAATACTACGTATAGGTTGAATAATAATCCTTTTTGGTCTTCCTTTGAAATGATTTTTCAGTGGGTTGGCCGTTGTCCAGCGAGCAATTTTTGACAGCACACAAGCGCATGTGTCTATCTTAATATGTTAGAATTTAAAGAAAGTAAAATATTAACAAAAAATTTAAGAACTTGAACCAAATTGCATCACACTTACTGTGTAGCAAACTTCATACCCTTTTAAGTAACACGGTTACATCTTTATGTGAAGCATTTTTACAACTTCATGTGAACATTATGTGTATAACTCTTAAGTAGAAAACCTTGTCATTTAAACCTCTACCGACTTCAATGCAACCAAAACGTAGTTTATACCATCAACTGAATACCGGTATATGTCTTAAAATTACATTAAAAGCGAGAAGAATGATTCTCATATAAAACAGGACAGAGTTAATAGAATGCACTTGTTATAGGCATCAACCGTCTACAAGTAGCTTATTAAAACTGTTTTGTTTAATATTTTCAACAAACATGAAACTGAGTAGATTCGAGTAAACGCCAAAAAAACTGAACATTGTCCTATTGAGCTCGGACCAATTATGATCCATTGGCTATCCAAATACGGATTTAGATACGCATTTTCAACACATTAAAACATCTCCGTGGTCAACAGACTTCTTGGTGATTTTAAAGACGGAGATTTTTTTTTGGGGGGGGGGGTCCGGGAAAAATTCCGGAATCGCAAGTCCTATTCGACTTTTTTATTTTCTTATTTTAAGTACTTCCGGGTGAAAATTTGACGTCAACAAACTGACTGACATCATCAACAATATTGACAGAAAAAAGACAAATTTAGAATGTCGTACGCTTATTTATTTAAGTACATTATAATTGGGGATACAGGTGAGCTATACAAACGAATGTTGTGCATATGCTGACACGATCTTCTTGATGATTTCGTCCTAAAATTAATGTTGTTGTTCTTAAAAAATGTATATTGATTCAAAATGGCTGACACAACAAAGCATCATGTTTTATTTTATAGTATTTAAGCCTTCTCCTAAAAGATTTCAAAATCTTAAATGCTTTGCTTCTTGTCACAATGCCCATTTTTCGTAGTAAAATATTTTACTGTTTTCTTATGTGAAATTCTATCTTAAATTAGTATAATCTTTATAGTGGTTTTGTCAATTACATGTACTATTTTGAATTAAACTAGAGTGACACAATTTTTTTGCTTGTTTTTTTTTTTTTTAAGCCACACATAGACTGGTAGAAAATATTTGTTTCATTTGATAGCAAAATTAACAAAAGCATTTAAATTCATCACTTCTACAACCATCATGTACATGTATCAACTGTATATTGATTATTGAACATTGATTTTTTCATGACAAGTAATAATACATAATATGATGGTCACTATCTTTCAACAAAGAAAAGAGTCACTTTAATGGTATAAATCAATTCAACAGATGGTCAGAATGATTATTTAAAGTTAATTAGGTACACTTTAGGTACAAAGATTCAGTGAGATATATAAATGTAACTACTGATCTCAAAACTGTTTGAAATTATAAATTTTAAAAACAAAAATATTTTACATCTTATTTATTATCTTTGTAGGTGTTGGAAAGTCATGTTTACTTCTACAGTTTACAGATAAAAGGTTTCAACCTGTTCATGATTTAACAATTGGTAGGTTTAGCACCAAGTGCTAATATCTCACATAAATATACAAAATCTACCGTAAACATAGTTTAATGTATATGCAATTTCTTTTTATTCAGGGTCAATGAAAATCTATAAAGATAAATATAATAATATACAAAAGTGTGCAATATTGTTATGTAAAGCAATGTCATTTGTTTTGGAAAACTGTGAAAATGAATAACTGTGTAATTGTCATTTTGACAAAAAGAGTGAAAAATGACTAGTGCAAAAATTAATATGTTTAGCAGCTTACATGATGAGTGCCGATAAGAATATCTACACCATGATGAAAGTAATGATGTTAATAAGGATATCTTTGTGTTTAATAACTTTTTTTCTGATTTTCAGGTGTTGAATTTGGGGCTCGTATGATAACTATAGATGGCAAACAAATTAAACTACAGATCTGGGACACAGTGAGTATACATTGTACTTGAATAAAACAACCAGTCTCCTTATTTCTTGCATGAAAAATGCCTAACATAATAGTAAATATTTATCTGAATTGAATGTTTTTAAGCCAATCATTACTTTTAAAACCAAAATGTAAAATACACAAAATATTACAGATAAATGATAAAAAAGAGATGTGTAATAAGTGTATACGACACAACCAACATAAAGAAACAGCTATTTTAAATATCACAAAGGAAAACAGCCAGCAGTCTTCAACATGACCAGAGGTCACTGCTCGCTATCTTGCATTGACCCAAGACTAAAAGTACAATACATAACATGCATAAGGTTCAAACAAATTGTGTGAAAAAAAATATTTAAGTCTTAAGATGCTTATGATATAATTTCTTATTTTCAATCAAGAGTGATACATGAACTGTTTTGTACCTGTATGATGTATATAACTTACAAAACAACCATGTACATGTAGATCAATGTAACCACTTTATTTTATTTTCCTTATAAATAAATAGTGAATTTAAACTAAGGATGCTATTCTTCTCTTACAGGCTGGTCAAGAATCATTTAGATCTATTACAAGATCGTACTACAGAGGAGCTGCTGGGGCATTATTAGTTTATGATATTACAAGGTAATTTAATCACAAAAGAGTTTATTATTGAATAAATTTACATGCATTTGCAAAAGAAACAAAGTAGTGCCAACTGGGCATTTTAATGTTATTTGTCAGCAAAACCAAGACACGACAAATCAGTAGACATAAACACAAACAGCAACACCAACTCAAGACGAAAAGGTAAAAATACTCTTTTCATTTGTAAAAAAAAAATATAAAAGCTAGACTTCTTTCGTTGAAAAAGCTGACTCAATGTCCAAGAAAATTGAACACAATAGATTTATCGATTGCATATGATTGAAATAAAATAAAAAAATAATAAATTAATTTCTGTTAACCTTGAATGCCTAAACTAGATATTCACGGTCAATTTATTTGATCAAGAATCTCAATTCACAAATGGTTGAAAGTGCTTGCTGATTCATTTGATTAGTAAATCATTTGGAATGTCAAGTACTTGTAGTCCAAATTTTAAGTGATTTTGTTATTGTTTTTACAGACGAGACACATTTAATCATTTAACAACATGGTTAGAAGATGCAAGACAACATTCCAATTCCAATATGGTTATTATGTTAATTGGAAATAAAAGGTAAGTTTTTATACTACTAAAAGCTTAAGACAATACAAAATTGGTAAATTATACATGTACTTATATGTGAAACAATTTTCTGTTTATGTTTTCTTATACAGTTAAACACTGTCATCTACAAAATAAATCATGTTCTGTACATTGCAATTGTCATAGTATTTCTGTAATTGTTTACAAAAACAATACTTGCACACCTGTATTTAATTAGATTTGTCAGTAACCTTCTCAAGGTTATGGGTTTCCTACACCATTTAAACATGCCACTCTGTATGACCAATGTGAATGAAAAAGGGCTGTAACCTTAACACTCACTGTATATGATATAAGAATGAATATATTTTATGTCCATTTAAGTAAGAAGTTCACCAACGTAACCAGTTTTAACATCAAAAACTGAGTTGAAAAATAATACAACAACAAAAATCCCAACTCATTAGCTTACAACAAACATGGCTGCGTGTAGCCATAAGACACCATTTTATTGGTGTCATCGGTATAAGGACTATTCCATTAAAAAGTAGGTACCAGGGTCGGAAGGCAATTTTCTAATACCCTACAACCAAGGGGAATAAATAATAAAAATCGCCCCAAAATAACACAAACCACAAGAACCTACAGGAATTTTATTTCCTGCCTTCCGACCCTGGTACCTACTTTTTAATGGAATAGCCCAAAAGAATCATTCAAGTGTTTACTTTCCAATTTCAGTGATTTAGAAGCAAGGAGAGATGTAAAGAAAGAGGAAGGTGAAGCCTTTGCCAGAGAACATGGTTTGATTTTCATGGAAACATCAGCAAAAACAGCTGCTAACGTAGAAGAGGTATATTTTGTATAGCTATACCCAGGAAATTCTTAATCAAAATAAATTTTGAAAAGTTTGAATTAGGGGCCTTAATAATAACAAGGTATATAAATTTATATAATTTCTGTCAGATTTTCAGAATCCTGGATTTTACCATGAAAATAGGGATAATTTTTTTGCCCAGCAACCCCCAAATTTCTTTTCATAATAAGGTTAATTGGGTCATTAAGAGCTAATTTACAAAGTTTTATAAATTTCTTGTTATTATTTCATAGGTATTTACATTAAAACAAGTCTAATGCTAAACCTATGAAAAGGCCAGAGAAAGCCTTTTCCCGCCAAATTTTGAAGGCTTATTATCTAAAAAACGAGGTCAGGAACCCATGAATTTTTTAAGCTTATTTTATACTTTCACCAATGGTCTTTCAATCAAATATATAAATTTATATACCTTGTTATTTTCAAACTAACCAGCAATCATCCTTAATGGCAAAGTGGTCTAAGCACTACTATTGCATGTGATAGTCTCCCTTTGTATTTACAAAAACTGATGTCACACCTGTATGTCATTAAGTTCATTGGTTTTCTGCCCATAGTTAGTGGTTTCCAATGGCTTTCTTCACCATTAAAAAAAAACTGATCACACCTATAGAAAAAGATAATAAAGTCTAAACACAAAGAATGATAATTTGGAGGAATTAAGTAGGATGATCTAGGATCCAATACAGTTTTAAATTAAAAGATACCTAGATTTCTCTATTTTTATGGGAAATGCTTATTGTTTATTTATAGATATTACTAATTTTTTACTCATAATTGTCTATTTATAGATATTATGAAGACTATTTAAGCTGTATTGTATGTCATTTTCTTAACATTTTATTTTTTTTCAGGCATTTATAAATACTGCAAAAGAGATCTACCAAAAGATTCAAGATGGTGTATTTGATATAAACAATGAGGTAACTAACTTAGAAAAACAATATAGATGTGTCAGAAATTCATTAAGGATGGTTACTCCTGAACTTTTTTATGTCAAAGATTTTTTGATTTGTGATAGGAATGATAGATCCACCTTATCAAATGACAAAAAGAATACTATATTTGTTTGTTTCCAAGATATATGATGTCAAAAATTTGGCTGGAAATCAGATTCCTCTAGATTTTACAGAACTTTTAACATTGTGACATTATTGGCCTTAAGATACAAGCATTTTTACATTAATGAAGATTTTTTGTGTTCAGTGATCATGCACATTTACTCCATATGCTTAATTCATTGTGCAAATAAAACAGTACCGTGGGCAGTATTCTTTTCTTTGAATTGCTAACATTTCATGATTTATTTAAATGCACAAAAACATCAACAATCCTTAACAAGTCTGCCAGGAAAATCTTACAAATTTTGTCCATTTTATTCTACCATATACAAAGTATACAAGTAAGGTATAAACTTTGAGAGCCTGGGGTGTAGTGGTTAAAGCATCGGGTTACTAACACCAAGATTTTCGGTTTGTTTTTTGTCCCGGGTGAAAATTTTATTTAACCAATTTTCCGACTTTCTCTTGACAATGGGCATTAAGTTTGTTTCCCAATGCAGACTAGATAAAAATATTGAAATTTATTGTTGAGAGAAAGGAGATGTTTGGACACAGCTATGAAACTTGCCATACCTAGCACAGGGTTTAAGTGGAATTCTGTGTTTTAAACGTGTTCAAAAAGGTCTGTAGTATCAAGCAAGTACTGCGAAGAAGTCAAGATTGTTGAATTCAAATGATTACTCATTGTACCAAATAATACCGTTCATATTGAATGTCACTGCACAAATACTAATAAAATGTTTATATAACACTAATTTTTAGGCCAATGGTATTAAGATTGGACCACAACACTCACCGAACAATCCAAACATTTCTGCTGGTGGAGGCGGGGCCAACCAAGGAGGCGGATGTTGCTAAAAATAGAAACATTGATTGACATATGTTGTGATTTTATGAAGAGAGTGAAGAGTGACAGAATGTTTGTAATAAAACTACTTGCAATGATCGAAAACAAATATAAATTATTTCTGCAATGAACATAAAGTTCAAAATTTTACTAATGGTAAGGTCACAGTCCCTTATTAATAGATGCTTTAAGGTTTTTTAGTTCATCACAATCAGAATTTAATTAATGGGAATAAAATTTCCTTTCTGTAATTTCATAAAAGAAACACATTTTTTTCTCAAAAATGATAAATTGGAGTTTGGTCATTGCTTTGCAAAATTGTTTTCCCAATTCTTCTAAACAAGCTTCTTTCATTTAAAACTTTGAAAAGTAGGTAGTTTTATGTCGTGTGGTATGCTGAGTTAAATGGAGAACTCCATGAAAAGTTGTGAACAATTATGGTATATTGATTTCTTATTAATATTTTTCTAGTACACAATCTCATCCTGCATAATCTAGTTAAAAGAATATCTTCAAGAAACAGCAGTCACAAGGGGGGGGGGGGGAGATCCAGAAAATTTCAAAATTGGGGGTAAAAACCAAATTTGACCAAATTCTACATGAAATTACAAAACATTTCTATGGAAAGGAGACTAAAACCTCCTCTGGATCTGCCACCTTAATTGCATTTTAATTTTTTTCTTGACTTTTAGTAATTTTTGGTTATTTGATGAAAATTTTTAGAGATACACCAACTACACAATTTTGTAAACACTGGAACATTATTAATGTATTTGATTTTTTTTTTTATCCTCTATGTATGAATACAAATCTTCCATCTCTCAAATTTTATGTGAAAGGTGTATGATAGTCGTAAGTAGTCAAATTTGCTCCATCATTTAATGTCAGTGTTTGTTTAATTGGCCTGGTTTTAAGTCTAAAAATAGTACATAAGTTTTCCAAAACGCTCTTTTTAATATTTAAGTTGAAATATTAAAGAAAAAATTCAGCAAAAAGAGCAATTAGTAGTGGGTCAATGTTTTTATAACTGTCTGTTCCACTTTCAGATTTTAATATATAATGCTTAAAGAAAAACATTCCAAAAATATTTTTCAAGAGACATGAGGTGTGAATCACTCTCCATATTGTGTATAGATTTGCTTCATTGTGCAATACTATATCATTTCTAGTGATAAATTTACATTTATAGTAAAAAATTATTGAATTGTATATTAAAATTGCCAATATCTACTCATATATATACTTTTGAAACCCAATCACACTTTTTGTATAAATCATTAGAAAAGCATTGTTGAAGAGTTTTCTATTATATCTTTTCATCATATTAAAAATAAAGAATCTATCCATTTATAAAAGCTTTATGTTTAGGATGAGGTAAAAAATGTGAGTTTAATTTCTGAACCTGCTTATACAAAAATGATATATATTTTTGTTTTGTTAAAGAAATTGTTGTTGTTTATGTGTTTGTAAATATTTTGTTTATTTATATACAAGGTGGAATATTTTTTTGAAATAATGGGGAAATGGCTAAAGTAAATAGTTAAAACAAGATGTTGGTTTTTATTTTTCAGATTGGAACAGTTGGGGCATATTTAACATATATTTGAGATAACACAACAATTTGTATAAAATATTAAATGGCAGAACCATTTCATTAAACAGAAGATATTGCATTTTGATTTTTGAACAGGATTTTTCCTTGCTGATCTCCTTGAGTTTGAAAGTATATATCTACTTATGTAAAGTAACATTGATTTAATTTTTATACGACCGCAAAATTTTTGCGATCGTATTATGTTATGGCGATGTCGTCGTCGTTGTCGTCGTCGTCGTTGTCGTCTGTAGACACTTTGGTTTCCGTGCGATAACTTGAGTTGTGGTTGACCAATTGTTATAAAATTTTGATATGATGTTTATAACCACTAAAGGAAGGTTGGTATTGCATTTGGGGTTTCTGGCCCCTACCGTTTAAGAAAAAAGGGCCAAAAGGGGCAAAAATGGGTATATTGACAAAACGTCTGTAGAATGTTTAATTTTCATCCGATTTTGATCATTCTTTTTTTATTGTATTCCTCAATAAATTCTGTCAACAAAATGTATCAAAGGCTTTGACATATTTTGTACCGTTACATTGCTACTGGGGGTCAAAAAGGGACCACACCCAAAAAATTGACTTTTTTATTTGTTGTCCGATTTTCAAAATTTTTTTTTCATTGGAATCCTTGTGAAAATCCCTGCCTGCGTTTTTCAATCAGATTTACAATATCTCTTACGGTTTTTGAGAATTTAGGGGTCAAAGGGGCCAAAAACGCCATTTTTAAAAGTTTGTCATTTAAACCAAAAATTAAGTTGTAGTGTGCCTGCCAATTGTTATGAAGTTTCAATATGATGATTATATCCACTAAAGGAATGTTGGTTTTGTATTTGGGGTTTGTGGCCCCTTCTGTTTTAGAAAAAAAGGGCCAAAAAGGGCTAAAACGGGTGTATTGATAAAACTGTTGTAGAATGTTTATCATTCATTCGATTTTGAAAATTCTTTTTTTATTGAATTCATCATTAAATTCTATCTACTTAATGTGTCAATGATTTTTATATGTATTTCACCATTACATTGCTACAGGGAGGCTAAAGACAGGCCACGCCCATAAAATCAAATTTTTTATTTATCTGATTTTCAAAATCTTTTTTTCATTGGATTCTTTGTGAATATTTCTGCCTTATTTTTAATCGGATTTGCAATATTTTTACTGTTTTTGAGAACTTAGGGGTCAAAGGGCCAAAATTGTATATTAATACATGTATATAAATAAGGCTTTTTGTATTAGATGTTGATGTAAATATAAATTTGTCAAAAATGCAATTTTAAGTCCACCACAGGATGCATGTGTCAAAAAGCTTTGTAAGTCCACCATGGGCTTCATGTGACCAAAGCAATGGACTATCCATACTGGGCCTCCAACGTACAGGGTTTAACTTGTTGCGGTCGTATCATGCTGCGCTCGGCGTAGCTTTTTATTTATGTGATAAAGCATTAAGAGTGTACAACACTTTTGCATACTATAATATTTGTTGTGATTAATTCTGAGAGTCAGTAGATTTTTAAAATTCTAAGTCTTAATTTAAAGCAGACCCATTCCTTGAAATGTCTGTTGTAGAAATAATTTTTTTTATGTTTTTGCATAAATTGATAACCCATGCTTGACAAATTTCATCATAATATTCTACCATCATATGTTATGAGTTACTATCATATGTTATGAGTTATATTCATAATTCCACTCTTCCCATTGAATGTATGGTCAGTCTTCTTAACGTTTCTATTTTTCAAATACCTTATTTCTTTATTGTTGTATCAACTTTATATAAACACAAAAGAATCTGTTGAATGTCAAGGTAACAAAGAGTAAAATATAATTTCATAAAAAATATTGCTGCTAAAAGTTATTTCAAGATTGTATTCAACTTTTTTCATTTCAAAATGGGAATAAATGAATGGTAGAATTTAAGATGACACCTCTTTATTCACAGCTTGTAGTAAACCAAACACTTACAATTTAAAATCAGAAGTATTTTTAGTGTATAGTTTTTTTTTTTAATTTTACTAGGTCTACACTGACACCATAGATGATCTTGAAATCCATTTCATTTGATATGATTTGCTTATAATTCAGTGCTGTACACATACATTGTACCTATACAATTTCATTTTTTCTTGGGAAATGTGCTGTTTTCTGTTAACTGTAAATGTGCAAATTATAAATTGTTTATATATATGTATATGTCAATAAAGTTAGAATAAGTGACACTATGTAATCATGGCCCACCAAAAACAAGTTGTTGCATGTAATACGATGTAGTTTAGCAGTCTGTCCATCGATCACATTCAATTTTAAGCTGATTTCTCAAAAAAGTAGGTTGGATCTTTATGAAACTTTGTTAACCATAACAGTGACAACTTATTGCAACAAAATCTTTGCCATTCCCATGTACTTAGTGCCATCAGTATGTTAGGATTCTTATCTGCTTGTTCAAAGATACAGATGACAAAAATGTTGTGTAGGAGAAAAAGTAGTGTTTCTCAGCATCATAAAGGTTAATCATATATAGTGTATGAGCAATGCTTTGTAAAATGTGTAAAAGATATTACTTACTTCTATTTTAGATACTACCCAAGGTTGCCTTTTAAGTGACAATTACATACAAATCAATCAAAAGTTTTATGGTTTATTTGGTGCCCATTTTGTGGTTGACTAGTGAAGCTCAACCTTTCCAAGAATCTTTGAAACTACTAATGAACTTGATCAAAATGTTTCTTATGGTATCAGGATTTTAAAATGTGACAGTGTTTGGATTTTGATAATTTTTAAAAATGACTGCCTTGCAAAAAGTTGGACAAAGGTCTAAATAAAAACCCTTACAAGAAAGGTAAAATAGAGTTGCCCTGCCTACGAAAGTAGAGGGACATATCTTGTTCGTAGTCTGTTTGTCCAAATCACCATATTTCCAAATTCCCAGTAACTGACAAGTGCCACATCAATCATATTCGTATTGCGGATTCACCTATTGATGCTAAGCACAATGCATGCTTCGGATGCTGGATGTGACCTATATTTTCTGCATGGATGACCAATAACAGAAAAATGGTTGAAGGCTATTCCCGGAATTTCCTGCTTACTGACAGGTGCCACACCAACCATATTGGTTTGGTAGGTTCACCTAGTGATGCTAAGCATAATGCATGCTTTGGATGCTGGATGTGACCTATATTTTCTGCATGGATGACCACTTACAGAAAAATGGTTAAATTCCATTCCTGCTTACTGACAAGTGCCCTGGTATAGCCATATTGGTATGGTAGGTGCACCTAGTGATGCTAAGCACAATGCATGCTGCAGATGCTGGTTTTGACCTATATTTTCAGCATGGATGACCTCTTATAGAAGAACGGTTAAAGTCCATTCCTGCTTACTGACATGTGCACACATCAAGTAAGTGCACCTGGTGGTGCTAAGCACAATGCATGCTTCAGATGCTGGCTGTGACCTATATTTTCCGCATGAATGACTTTTTACATTAGAATAATTAAAATTTTAGTCCTGCTTACTGAAGAGTGCCACATGAACCATATTGGTATGGTAGGTGCAGGTGCACCTAGTGATGCTTAGCATAATGCATTCTTCAGATGCTGGTTGTGACCTATATTTTCTACATGGATGACCACTTACAGAAGAATGATTAAGGTTCATTCCTGCTAACAGGCAAGTACCACTTCAACCAAAGTGATATGGTTGGTGCATCTAGGGATGATTAGCAAGACATATGGTTGAGATCCTGGCTGTGACCTTCTTTTTCTGTATGAATGAGCACTTAAAATTTTGAAAAGTTCAAGTCAATATCCACTTAATAATGACAATAATGGGTAACAAGGTGAGCTTCGTAATTGATAGCTAACCTAGCTGTTTGATAAATATCAAGGCGGGGCACTGTGTCTGTTTGACAAATCTTCTTGTTGGAATCAAGTTTTGCAAATGTCAAAATTGAAGTGAAATATCAAATTGTGCTTATGGTTTTCATCATTACGCATTCCTCTTCTGCCATTAACCTTTCTTCAAAGGTTTCCGAAACTACTGAAGGGATTGCTTTCCAACTTTGTGCACTTGATTATTAGGATGTCCACCAATGCTAATGTTAGATACATCGACCCATTATTCGAGTTTAAATACTGTTTCTTCGTCGATCTTAATATGGCAAAGTCTTTTGACAATAGACATCAAGGGTCTGGGATTGGGATTTTCGAAACTATAATGCTTTATAGTAAATATCCTCTCTTTACTTTCAATCTTCAACAACTGTGTGCTTACAACACGACTCTATGCTTTTAAGATATATAGAATTAACCACGAATCACATACTCATTGCACAGTTGCATGATGGTCCTCTCTGCAAAAAAATTCTCCTAAGAAGAAGTAACCAAGTTTAAGTCCGGACCTGATTGTGGTGATCTTCCTTTTCTATGGAATGTCTTTGTCTTGTATTGTCTTATTTTCTTGGCCATTTCAGATCGGTAATTTTGTCATGGCCTATTATTACTCTATTTTATTCACAAGGTTGGGCGGAGCTTAAATTTCTCAGTGTTTTAGGTAAGATGTAAACGAAGGACCCGTGACCAGCCCGGTCAATAAAATAGAGTTATACTAACGCAAGAAAATAGCTATTGTATCATGAATTCTAGAGAAGCTAACTGCTCAATATTTCAGAAATTGAAAGGGCGGGAAAGAAAAATATTTTTTTTGGAACCACCAGCTATGGTCTACAATATAAATATTGTAGATGTTTGCTGGATATGCTTTCAAGTTAACTTTGGCGTCAGATTTCATCTTAGATGAAACGGAAAAGGCCAATACAAGGTGCATGTATTTTTTTACCGTTTACGGTCACTTACTATAAATTAAAATATCTTTTTTGTGAATTAAAAAAAATAACACCGCTCCCGGTTCTTTATGCCCTTCACTTTGTTATTTTCATCTCATGTATATAGTTACAAATTCTACAAATCATGCTTTATTTGTTGTTACATACCTTCAAGATGGAATGCTTGAAGCCCTAAAGAAGAAGATTAAGAACTCCTACTAGCCGTTCTTCATTTCTTCAGGTCGGGCTAAGCCGCTCCCAGTAGCTTTCATGTCCATTTCGACAGTACTTGCAACCCAAAAAAATATCACTTCTTATTGTGTAAAGAGTAAGATTTAAAAGCCCGGCAGCGTAAATTTTACAGACGATGCCAACATTTGACATAATTTGTATATTTATGCAAGGATATTACCCCAGATAGGCGACAGCTTTAAGAAGGAGTTCTCTGCCAACTCGTAAACAAACCGACGAGAGACCTCTTGGCGTTCCATTTTTTTATATTATTGTCTTAGCTCCCATTTCACAATATAGGTAAACTGCAAATAACTGCTTATCAATGTTCATTTACCTAATTATAGTATAATCAGGGATGTCCAAAATAGCAGTTTTATTTAACCCCTGGTATAATGCACTAAAAAAGTTTAAAATCAATTTTGCGATAAAACTGAATCGAGCTTCAATTAAAAAAATAACCAAGAAAAAAAAACGGTAAACGAATAATTTACTGTCGATCATAGACCAGTATAAGACCATCTAATACTGTACAACATGTTTATAATCATAGACCTGTATATTTAATTTACAGGTCTAATGACTATGCAGGAACGTATAAATCTCTTTAAACGTTCGATCCTTGTCCATACCCGTAGCCAGGGGGTGGGGGGGGTCGTCCGAACCCCCCCCTTTTGAACAAAAAAAAAGGATCAAAATAGGGAAAAATCAGGTGAAAAATGGGTTAAGCATTATTAAAGCCAGAAAAAATTGGGAAATCGAACCCCCCTCTTCACATTTTCGAACCCCCTGTTGAAAAATTCTGGCTACGGGTATAATTATGGAAAATAAATTTCTCTTTTCTCTGTATATCCCGACCGAATATTATTAAAACACAAGTTAAAGCGAAAAGAGCTTTTAACTGATTTAACTTTCATCCAAGAAATGCGTTCAAAATAAAAATATCTTCTTTAAAAAAATATTATATAAAATATGCAAATTAGATTTCCCAAAGCCGCATCCGGGCACTTTAATCATTATATTCTAATGCGATTGGCTATTGTTAGAAAGCACCTGGTCAACGCTTATTTCAAACGGACATTTTGATTGGACGAGAAGATCAAAGGCAATTGCTTAATTATTGACATTGTTTCAGTTTCTTCTGATTAATTTTCATTTCTTTTACCCTTCAGAGTTCTTTAAGAACAAAAAATGATACATTTAAAATATAAAGTTATGTTAAAACGAGTAATTTTATTATCAATTTTGCAAAAAACATTTTGATACCGATTCGATGACATCCAATCAAATTTCCCGATTCAAAATTAGAATTCTTTCACACGAATGCATGATGTTGAGGTTGTAAGCGGTCTAAATCAACAAAATCATCTTGTACATAATTTTGATTTTTTGACAATATATAACAGGTAGGACATTAAAATTCTGTTAAATTTATCAAACATTCTATCCTGATATCATTCTTGATGTTTGTTTTTATCGATTTTTTCAATCACCCCCGGGAAGGGTCCCATTCAGTTGGCTTCTGTTCAATCATTTCTTTAAAAACTACAAAATAGAAATGGCGTTCAAAAACAACTTTTCTTTGTGCAACTTTATGACACTATTTACTTATTGCCAACCTATTTGTTGTTCTTTTAGCAGTCTTTTAGCATAGTTTATGATGTTTCTTTCCGTTTGTTTTCATTTTGTTTCCTTGCACGTGTTTTAAACCGAAAACAGCGAATTCCCCGTGTGGGGGCCTCATTGTAGAAATAACAAAGGACAAATATTGTTATTTGACCACTGTCTTTATCTTTGTTGGTTTCATATTCTCTATTTTATTTATGGAGTCAAAATACAGGAAATTTGATGCTGATTTAGCAATATGTTAAAATGAAATTTGTTTATTTTATGGGATGTTGTAGAGGCACATTAGGGAATGAAATAAAACAAAAAATATCTGTGAATTATTATATTGTTAACCAGAGTACATGTTTTCATAAAGACCCTATTATTTAATACAGTTACAAGTGATAAAAGTCTTTTTTTAAAAACTGTTTTCATTTATCCCATAGTGTGTGTTGCTTCTATCTTAAAGTTGTGGACAATATACAGTGCATCTGTCTGTGAAAATTTGAGTCTTTTTGTTGCTGTTTATTTAAAAACCTTGTCGTCCTGCTGCCTGAAAAAAAAACTTTGTCAAATTTTTCTGGACAACTAAATTGTCACAGCCTCTTTTACCAACTATATGGTGACATAATGGTGTAAAGCGGTTTTATGCCCGTAATTCATCTAGTTCCTCTAAACTGAATATTTTAAGAAGCAGGTGACTTTAAGTCTTCCATGGAAGACTGCCATTCTAGTATTTCCAAGATACATGTAACTTTAGGGGTGAAACAATTCGCTTTTCTGGCGAATGATACCTTTTGCAAAATTCTACTTGCACCTTGGTAAGTAACACAATACATAAACTTCATCTAGCCAAAATATTTCTTGTACTTTTTAGCTCACCTGGACTGAAGGTCCATGTGAGCTATTGCCATCACTTGGCGTCCGTCGTCGTCATCGTCGTTAACTTTTCTTTGAATATCTTCTCCGAATTGACTGAAGGGATTGCTTTGAAACTTTGCACACTTCATCTATGGGATGTCCTCTACCAAGATTGCACAAATGGTGACCGCCGTCTAAACAACATGGCAGCGGTTACTAAAAATAGACCAGGGGGGGTCAGACTACTGTTTTTGGTTTGTAAATCAAAAAGTATAAGAGATAGATGAAATCTGATGACACGCTACAGTCGCCACAGCTAGTGCTTCAGCATCAAAAGCTCTACAAAAGTCTTTATTGAGTCAAAGTTGTCAGATGACCTCTTATAGGAGTTACGACCCCTTAATTGTGAAAAATAGCATTTTTTCATGTTTTTGGCCTATAGAATGAAATATAGACCGATATGACAGATAGAGAAAAGTTGTTGTTTGCTTAAATGTTTAGCTCTTTTAGCCCTAGAAAAGTTTCCATAAGGTCGAAGTTGTCAGATGACCCCTGAAAGGGGTTACAGCCCCTAATATAACGTTTTTTCATATTTTTGGTTTCTGGAATGAAAATTATAGCCGATAGAGAGAAGCTGTTGCTTGCTTAAATGATCAGCTTATTTAGCTCTACAAAAGTCTCCATAGGGTCGAAGTTTTAGATGTCCCCTTATAGGGGTTTCGGCCCTTAAAATAACGTTCTTTCATGTTTTTGGCCTATGGAATGAAAACTATAGCAGATAGAAAGAAGCCCTTGCTTGGTTAAATGCTCAGTTCATTTAGCTCTACAAAAGTCTCCATAGGGTCGAAGTTTTAGATGTCCCCTTATAGGGGTTTCGGCCCCTAAAATGATGTTTTTTCATGTTTTTGGCCTATAGAATGAAAACTATAGCAGATAGAGAAAAGCTGTTGCTTGCTTAAAAGTTGAGTTCATTTAGCTCTACAAAAGTCTTCATAGAGTGATAGTTGTCAGGTGACCCCTTATAGAGCTTTTTGCCCCTAGAATAACATTTTTTCATGATTTGGTCCTATGGCTACAGAATGAAATTATAGTACAAATGTAGATGGAGAAAAGCTGTTACTTGCTTAAATGTTCAGCTCATTTAGCTTTAGAAAAGTTTTTATAGGGTCGACATCAAGACCAGGTGAGCGATTCTGGCTCCTGGGAGCCTCTTGTTTACTATAAATTCCTGGAAATTGTTAACGTTTTTTCCAGATTTCAACACATCATTTGTGCATGAGCAGGGAATTTTATTGACAGATTCATTCCCTGGCACTAAAAAACCCTAGTTATCTCAAATTTATTGTAAAATTAAAGAAAAATACATTGGCTGTCTATAGATAAAAGAGTTACATGTAAATCTGGATGTTTAAAGCAAAACTGTATGATTTAGACAAAGTTTAACAACAGGATATAACAATTGATATATGTGGCAACCCGAATCAGTCTGACTGTATCAAGAATTGAACCATTAATCAAAATACCACAATTTGGTTCATATGGTGAATTGTTTCCCCCCTATGTAACATTGAAGTTTAAATGACAAGAATAGAGGTTCATTTCACCAGTGGAGATTCCGAGGTGAAGTCAAAGAGGACATCCCTTGAGTGTCAGTATTGGTATACCTTTAGGTGTCTTAAATTCTTGTCACAATAAACTGTAACTTTTCATTTCAGGTGCTGTTGCTGATGACAGCCGCACCACAACATGATGGTTCAAAGGATGTAAATAAAACTAGTACAAAGGGAATCAATGCCATTACAGCTTAATCTGTAAATTAGGCTGTCCGCAACTCAGCAGGAAAATGGCAGATGGTAGTATGCTGAGCTTGTTTGATACAGATGGGGGATTTCTTGATGAGTTAGCTACAGATAACATTGGAGGCAGTGCTCCAATGATGGATGGGGGTGGATTGATTGGTGGACAGACCAACATACAGATGAACCCTGTTATGAATTCACAACAGCCACAAATGTATAACCAACAGATGGGAGGCATGCCACCGACACAATACAACAATATACCAATGTCTCACTCTACTATGCCACCACAAAATCAGTTCATGGGCAATAACTTCGGACAAAATCAGTTTAATACTAACAAGTTACACCATTTTGGTGGTCCAATGCAACAACCGCAACAGTCACCAGTTTCTGGAACCCATGTCATGGTTCAGGTTATGCATCCTAATCAACAGCAGTCACAGATGCAGGGTATGGGGGCTAATATACCCCAGTCAACAGGGTTTCCTAACTATGGTGGTATGCAATCTGTTGCTGGTCCACGTTTGCCAAATCCGCATCAACCACAGATGGCAATGCAACAGAATATACCTAGAATGTGGAATCAAAATGGACCTAGTCAGACCTCTTTTGCCCAGCAGCAGATTCCTAATCAACAAATGCGTATGCAAGGCATGCCCCAGCAAATTCCTGGTAATGGCCTACAAACTACCTACCTCACACACAATGATTATGCCTTACAAAAAGATATTCCACAGAACAGTTTTCCAATGACCTCAACTCATAATGCAAATGCTTTTATGCAAGGAATGAAATCTCCACCGGGAAGTGTACGACCACCTGTGCCAATGTCTAGTCCTAACAATAACATAGGCAGTGCTGTGAACAATATGAATCAGAGTCCAATGATGATTAAAAGGAATTCTAACTTTCAACCTCCACAAAATATTAATCCTGCAAATATACAAAACTTTAATGCTAGTCAACCACAGCAGAATTTCCAAAACAATTTCAATGTTCCAGCCATTCAGAATGTTGGTCAGATGAATACAGGCAACATGAATATACCTAAAAGTTCCTATCCAAATTTACAATTTCAACAACAGCAACAACAAATGGCAAATCAAAATTCTATGGCAAGTGGAATGCAGATGTCAAAAAATGTTAAAGACAATACAAATTCGATACCATTTCAGAATACTAGTCCCAACCAAAATGTGCAATTTAGACCAGGATACACTGCTGGTACACCACAAAGGACTGCAACACCCACTGCCTCGCCAAGGCCCTCCCCTTCTCCTGTACGGACTCCAGATCCTAATGCACACACGTCTCCAACTTCTCAGGGTAATCAGATTGTCTCACCAACGCCAGTTTCTAATCGCGTGGCATTAAGCCCTTTCCATCAGCCTAGAAGTGATGGAAATATTCTTGCTTCTCAAGCACCTGTGAATGTGAGCAATACAAACACTGTATCTATTAATAGTTCTAATCAAAGCAATATGACACCAGTTCAAGCGATCTCAGTTAGTGTTAGTCAGCCTGTGCTAAACAATGTTGGGCAAATGAGTCCAAGTGTCAATAATGCAAATGTGGAAATATATCAACTTCAACAACAGATTCAACAGCTACATAATCAGCCACAAACTCAACAATCTCAGCAACAGATGTTAGATCTTCAAGAGCGTGTTCGTACCCTACGAGCACAACAAGAACTTAACATCCAGCGCCAAAAACAACAGCAGCAGCAGCAGCAACAGCCGACCCCATTCCAGACCTATCAGATGAATCAGCAGCCAAGACAGACAGGTCCCCAACAACCAGCTATCATACAAGTTCAACCAGGACAAGTCCAACCCAGGCAACAACTAGTCCAAATACAACAATCATTCCCCAACCAGCAACAACAGGCACAACAAATTCAAGGACAGCAAGGTCAAAAGATCCTTTTGTTGTCAAATAACATGCCTGGTCAACAACCAAGATTTTTCCAGGCGGTGTCACAGGGTCAACAGTTTACACAGCAACCCCAACAACAAAATGTCCTATTTATACAGGTCAGTAGAAAATTCAATATTCATTGTGTACATTGATTCTATGAAGACATGCATGGATTCTAAATTTCAAGTTCTATAAAAAATAAAAACAACAAACATTTAGTTTATATTGAATAAGATCTAAAATTTCATTTTCATGTCTTATTTATACATTAAAACAAATGGTATTATTATATTTTTGGTAAATTCCTACTTATGTGATTGGCTTTAACATTCATGTGATAAAAAAAATAATTTGAATGTTTTATTTTGTACACATATTAATGAAAATGATTTCTGGATGTTTCCCTGCTTTGTTTACATTTCAAGGGAATTCAATAATGTGATGTCATTAGGTAAATGATGGACCAAAAATATAATCAAACAATTGTGTCCCTTTCTAGACTGAAACATTTCAAATTGTTATCCTTCGGGTTGTTGTTTTTTCTCGGGCAAGCCCTCATGATTCCCCTGTCCTGTTCAGCAAACTTGAATGTTTGATATGTTTTTTGTAGCAACAACCCCAGCCAGGACAAGTTGGACAACAAATCAGACTGGTGGCCTCAGGTCAGCCCCAACCTGGCCAAAATCAACTCCAGTCCGTTGGTAATGTCCCAATGTCGGTTGTACAGTTACAAATGCCACAGAAAACTGAGGGTCAGCCTCTACTTCCTAAGATTGAAGGTGATGGTGAGGACAAGTCTGTACAGCAAGTCAAAGCCCAGGAAAAGGCCAATCAGATCGTGGCTGAAGCTGTTGCTAAGGCCCAGGCTGCTGGAAATGTTGCCATCCCAAAGGTTGTCACCCCACCTCCTATACCTTCCACTGTTGGAGATGCAGAAGTCCCTCTGGAAGACTCGGAGACCCCTGTTAAGTCGGCTAAGAAAAAGAAAAAAGCCAGGGTACCTAAAACTCCTAAAGAGAAGAAGGAGGTCGATGACGATGGGGAAGTAAAGGAGAAAAAGACCAAGCCAGAGAAACCGCCCAAGTCTGCCAAGAAGAAGAAAAAGTAAGTTAAGATTTTTACTTCATATTTAAACTAGATTTATAGGGTTGGTGACTCTTTTAAGCTTATTTCTTAAATTTGTTTGAAAAAAGGATAAAAAAATGCAATTTATTTAATGTTCAATTTTCCCCTTTTACATGTCAGAAGGTGAATAAAATCATTTTGGGAAGGCAATGGGCAAAAGGGCTATTAAATCCTTTAAAATTAGGCTTGCAGACACCATCTACAAGTATATGAAAAATTTATATAAAAAAAGTGTAACTAGATATTGATATTTAGCATATATATTTGTCCAGTTATTAAATAATAATCCAGATGTTTTTTCACAGATACATATAATAAGTTATTAACGTTCATAAACCAGGTGTTAATTTTTTCTGTGTTGAATGTTTTTTTATGTTGCACTAAATACATAATTACTTGTTAAATATCACTTTGAAGAAGAATGATTGAAGTGACAACTTTTGTTTGTAAAATTATTTTATGCTTTCAACCACTTGACAACTTTTATTACATATGTACATTATAAATGAGGTTCTTGTTTTCTTAATTAGAATGGGCTACTAGGTATAAATTTGACCTTTATCTTTATAGCTTTATTAGCTGAAAATGTGCCCTCCTGTGTTGGGAGCTGGCGGGGGGGGGGGGGGGGGGTTGTCACACCATCAGTAGCCCATTTTCAATGTACTGCACAATTGAGAAAGGTTCTGAATCTTAAAAGATTGCCCTAAAAACAATATTAATTTTCATGGGGTACTAATTTTTGTGGACCAGGCAAAAGAAATTTTAAATTGTTTTCTGTAAGAATTTTTTTAAACCATGGATTCATGAATCCATAAATATGAATTTATCCATGAAAACTGGTGCCCAAGAATTTAAGTACTTTCGCAGTAATTAGTTCAAATAGTTCATTGATAAATGCAATGAATTTTGTGGAAATGTAGTAAGAACAAAGATGAACTTCTAATTGATATACATGTATAGCTTAACTTGTCCTTGTAAGGGTTACCTGTCTGTAATTTTACACCTGTTCACATTACAAACTCGTAATTCAACCATATAGTTATACCATATATGGGTCAATTGTATACATTGACACAATTTATTGACAATATCTCGTATATTTAGTAGGAAATTGGTCGTCATCATATCTTTTTGGTGTAATTCTTTAAGATGGAAGACATTGTTTTGTATTTCAATAGATGTCTTTTAAAATGAAGATTATTTTGTATTATATGCACATTCTTGTTGAACAACTCATGTACATTTGCTTCCAGATACTCTTTAGTATGTATTTTATGCATTACACCTATTAGGACCAATATGCATTTCTGAAATAAAGAAATTAGAAAAGTCCAATGGAAGTTTAAGTCAGTTAAACTCTACTTTAAATTTGAATAAGATTAATCTAGGAGGCAAAGTTAACAGGAGAAAAAGATGTACAAGCTTTAGGTCATTATTAGGCCAAGTGTCATCAATAGATTAATGAATAACTATTAAAACAATCTTGGTTTTCAGACCACCAGCAACCTTCCTTAAGAGTAAAAGGAGGAAGAGACATGCCTCATCTGATGGCTCAGACATGGAGATTAAGATAACTCCACCTCCCTCTCCTGAAAATGACGAAGATGGCATGCAGGTTTGAAAATACTTCATCTGTTAAATAGAAGAGATGTGGAATAAGTGTTTGCCACACAAACAGCGTCAATTTAAAAATACACAATCATGACAATGGAACCAACTATCTGGGCGATATACAAAAAAGGAAACAAAAGTGTAGTCAAATGTTTATTTCATCTTCTAGAATAGAGAAGAGGATAGAATTTTTGCATTAGAAAGAAAAGCTCTTTAAAACATGAATGTATAACATTTGGTTAATCTACTTGAAAAAAAAGAAATGAAGAAGTATTTGTTTGTGTTGAAGAATACTTTTCGTTTTTAATGTACTCTTATATGACTGTTGTAGAAGAGAAGGTCTGCCAGGAATACCAAGAGGAAGAAATATCATGACGAGGTCGACCTGAACCTTTCTGAGGAGGATACTATTGAGATGGACACGGAGCAGCTGCCACTTACTACCATTCCGGTAGCCACAGCCACACCAGCTGCCACCCCGGCCACATCCAAAGCTGCTCAGAATGTGGCACCTGTGGTAGGTATACTTGGATACAGTGGGATTATTTTTCAACCAAGGGTCTGGAAACGGTCATATTTGCCGGACATGACCGAAATTTTGTCCTAAATGACCGAATAAAAATTCTCCAAATCGGACATTTTAAAATTTTATTATAAGCATTTTTTGACTTATCGGTCATATAATTGTTTAATTATCTTCCTGAGTATCCGGTCTTGTGGTCATTAATCTCATAATTAACACCTCCAGCAGGTGTCAAACAGGTGAACATAGTCGTGGGGTTACTCTAATTAGATAATCGGTCACACCTGTCTGACCATGGCCACTGTATTTACCTATGGTTTTAATTTATTGAGTCAACTCATGTTATCAATCTGTCCTGAGATGCCCATTTTGTTTATTTAGAAATAATTTCTCATTATATCCAGTATTTATCAAAACATGTGCACACCAAATATTGTTTACATTTTATGGTGTTTGATTACGCATGTGCGGAGAAAATATTTATTTTTGCAAACATTCATTCACTGTACAGATTGTTTTGATATTAATACAATCAATAATTGTAACTAATTTCATAATTAAAGTAACTTTTCTCATACATATGTTTATTTTGTAAACAGAACAATTAAGTGATCCCAATTTATCTTCATCCGGTGATTCTACTTTCACTTTCAATTTTGACATGAAACGTGTTTTGTGTATATTAAAGACAAAGAAATTTTTAATTATAAAGAGCCTTTACCTGAAATAAAAACATGATCTGGATATTAAGTTCAACGTCTGGAAAGTAATGCACAAACAAACACTGCTTTTATGGATTTAAAAGGTTGATTTCCAGGAAGGCTAAGGGAAAAAAAAGGGAGGGGTAATTGTAACATTAATCATTTATACAGTTGGACAAAAATGACCGAAATTAGCTACAAAAATTTCCAGACCCTTGTTTTCAACTGATTTACAATCTACTTGCAAAACATTTTGCTGATTAAGAAATGTCCTCTTGCCTTTGTTATGGATTTATATAGAATAATCTGTGTTATTTGATTTTCAGTCTCAATTACCCTTGGCTTAACTTTGTAATTTTAGTGAATTTCAGAAGTTTTATTTTCATAGACTGTTACATATTTAGCCAAACAGTTGTGGGACAGCTAAATTCTGTCAAACTAAAAATATGAATACAATTGGACATCTGTATCTTTGAGACGAATATGCTTGCTTATAAAATTTTCTGTGTAGATATGTATGTTTCCACTCATGTATGCATTTATGCATGGCTAAGAAGTAAAGAGCGATTTTTCGTTCCATTGATAAGAAAATTTAAGTGTGTAGCATTGAGCAATATGACTTTTTTTTACAGGAGAATGGTCCTGTTGTCGTCCTGCCAGAAGAAGATGCTATGGTTGTAGAGAAGATTCTTGGTGTCAGGATGAGGAAACTAGACAAAGATGTATGTATACTGTACTGTGGATTCATTAATTTTCGTGGGTATCAATTTTCGGGGTTTTCCAAAACAGAACATATCATTTGATTTTGTATTTCGTGGTTTGCTCATATTACTTCTAGAGAATCAATACAAAATCAGCATTTGATGGAGAATCAATTTTTGTGGTTGACCGGTACCCACGTAAACCACAAAAATTGATACTCCACGAAAATTAATGAAACCACAGTATTTAAAACCTTTAAAAAAGTATATAATTGTGAAGCACATTTTTGTAAAGTATTTTATTTAATTGGTAGTTATTTTGCTTTGCTATGTTGAATAGTTTTCCTTTTGTAAAAGTAAATTTGATCTAGAAATGGTTTTCTTATTATCCTAAGTCTATGAAATGTTCTTTCTTTAAATCTTTTAGATTGATGTAGTAAATGATGACGAAGACACACAGCCTGAACCTGAAGAAGAAATAGAAGAGTTCTTTGTAAAATACAAAAACTAGTAGGTATTTTGTAAAAAAGAAAATCGTTGGTATTTTGTAAAAAAAAAATGCTGGCAGGTATTATGTAAAAGGAAAAACACACTAGTTTATGAAACTGGACGGATATAATTTCTTAGGCTATACATAAGACCAACATTAAAAAAAGTATTCACTGAACTTTATATTTGGTGAAAAATTTTGCAAAGTAGTGCAACAACAACTTTCAAATTTTATTTTCTTCTATTAGATAAAGAAGATAATGGGTTTTGTCAGAAATGTATGCGACACATCAGCAGCAGTTTAAAAATCCAAAATTGAAAATAGCCATGTGACCATTAGTCCCTGCTTGCTGTCTTTCAGTTAGTTTAGATAGTTTAGATCAATGTTTATGATTCAAAACCTTGCGTAAAATTGTCAAATAACAAATAACATACAGACAACAGAAGAGAAAGCAATTTATCAAAGGTATTAATTGTATCTAGTCTCACTTTTAATTATTTTGGAATAATTTCAGCTCATATCTTCACTGTGAATGGAAAACTCAATCTGAGCTGGAGAGAGATAAGAGAATTCACATGAAAATCAGAAGATTTAAACAGAAGAGAGAACAAT
Organism: Arcuatula senhousia; assembly: GCA_963971305.1. NCBI lineage: Eukaryota > Metazoa > Mollusca > Bivalvia > Mytilida > Mytilidae > Arcuatula > Arcuatula senhousia. Next base: position 51,239,920 of record OZ020306.1, read on the forward strand.
CAAATTACTTTGAAACAGTAAGTTGTTTGGTACACCCTTACAAATTTGTGGAGTATACTGTATAGCGAGTGATTTTCGCGATGATTTAATTTGACGGAAATCGCAAAAAAAATCCATGTAACGGAAAGCCTATACAAACACATTCATTAACTGTGAAAATAAACCCTGCAAAATTTTTTCTCATACCTTATGACACAAAAACGGCAAAATATTTACCCCAAAGAAAATAACCTGCTATACGGTAATTGTATGGTGCTGTCTTTCTTGTCAGCCTGCTTTGTCTGATAACTTAAGTTCAAATTAACTAATTAATCAGTATGTATACGATGGGTTGACATTGCCACCTAAACTGTAAAAACTGATAAATAGATAATAATGAGATGTGTATTCTGACAGTGAATGTGACGTTGGGCAACATCCATAAAACTATTGCAATTTGAATTCCCCAAAAAGCGCCACCATGTCACAACTTGAAACCACTGATAAATACATGTAGATAATAATGAGATGTGAATTCTGTGAATGTGACGTGATGCAACAGCCATAAAACTATTGCAATTTGAATTCCCCAAAAGTGCCACCATGTCTCAACTTTAACCAGTCGTTGTTGTTAGCAATCTTGCTTTTGGTCATGAGTTTCAATAGATGAGACAACCCGACATATTGGCTTCCTTTCCTTTGATATGGAAAATGGTATAGTTGCATCATTGTAAAACTGTTTTGTTCTCTCTATAGATGGACGAGGATGAGCTCTTTAATCCAGACTACGTTGAGGTTGATCGAGTTCTGGCGGTTTCTGTAACAACAGATCCCAACACTGAAGAAGAAATTACCCACTTCCTGGTCAAGTGGCGAGGGTTACCTTACGAAGACAGTACCTGGGAACTTCAACAGGATGTCGACCCAGAGAAAGTCAAAACCTTCTATAAATATAAAGATATACCAGATGAAAGAAAGGTATGTTACGACTTGAGTTTGTGGTGTTCAGTTATTTTTGTGCTGGTCTCGTTCATGTTGACTGGTTTTGTCTTTTCCCTTTCAGACTTTTGACTTTCGAATGCCCCATTGGTACCTCTGCCTCTTATAAAAAAAAAAACAAAAAAACAAAGAATGACAAACACTGGTGCTGTTTTGTCATTGGAAATGTTATTCAACTTTGGTAATCAATATGCACAATTTGAATTGAGTGTTCCTTAGACAATTGTCTTTTTAAAATTTTGCCAGTCTTAGATGGTGTGGTGTGGTCATTATAACAAATATCCTAAATAAGCATACTGACTCGAGATAAAAATACTTCTGATAAGGGATCTTAAGGTCATACTTGCAATTATGATGGAATAACTTTAATATATGTAACTATATATTATTCTTAAAAAGAGAGAGGGTGAAAAAATTGTCATAATAATTGTAGGTTTTACCAAGACCTTATACAGAAAATTGGAAGAAGATGGAAGAATCTAAAAGTTATAAAGGGGGCAATTCCCTCAGAGAATACCAGCTGGAAGGTGTTAATTGGTTGACATTTAACTGGTACAAACAGTAAGTAGAAATGAGGTTGCATATTTGTGATATTTGTAAATGTTAAATGTCATTTAATTTTTTGGCCGTCAGTAGGTCTTCGTCTTTGAGTTGGTAGAAATGAATGCATGACACTTAAACATCAATTAGCACATTTTGCATGTGTACTAAACACACTTATTTAGACAAGTGTTCTTATAAACTGTGATATTGCAGCTTGATGCCAAAAGACGTATTATTGTGTTTTATTTTATATGTATTTTTATCTATTTTATACCATGAAATGATTTTTAATACATATTTTTACTTTAATATATCTATATTACATTTCCCGTTCCTGTGAGGTTATTTTTAATTATTTATGCAACTGGTTCTCTTTTAAAGGTAAATTAATATGGAGTAGGCTTTAGCCTAAAATCGGACGAAGTCAAATCCTAGCTCAAAGATTTTTCTAATAAATTTTGAATATTGTCCATGCCTTCCTACCCAAACTTAGCGAGCTTCAAAAATTTCAAATAAATTTTGATAATGTACATACATATGTGCAAGCCTCCCCAAAGAAAAATCATGACATTTGCATTTTTGTTAGTCTTGATTTATTTGCGCAAATATATATATTTAGGGACAACATTCGGAGGGGACGAAATAACCTCCTTTACAGGTTCCGTGACGTCATTTCCCTGTCAGAGAATTTCGTGTTTCCTGCAGACGAAAATTTATGCAATGATTTGTTCTGCCAGGTTTTGAAGGCTTTCTGTGTCAGTATTTATCATTCTCTGTATTGGCATCAATATAAAGATTGATTTAGAACCTGGCGGGAAATTACGGCATGCAGGTTTAATTTGAAGACTTTTCCCGCAGGATTGAATCAGAATACTTGTTGAAAATAAAAGCACTGACTGAGGTAAGACCCTTTATTCCTTTTTCCATTATTTTTTATTATCATGGCTAGGATGATTGAACATCAATCTTATTTATCATGATGTATTATTAGGGAAAGAATTATTTATTGTTCGTCCGTCATGTAGACATTCCCACATTATTTACGTTGTCATGGTGCCATGCCGTTAAAGGTGACGTCATTTAGTAAGCCCGTTGTCATGTAAACACGTCGCCATATTGGAATCCGTTGTTATGGTGTCCAAGAAATTTTCGAATAAAATTCTAAAGGCGCACAAAAAGTCAATGGAAAATTATAACAACTGTATAGAAATTGCCAAAACATAATTTCTTTTTAGGTTTAAATGGTTTAAATGCGAAACACTGAGCTGAAGCTAGCATTTTGTTCTGGGGATTATGGGATTGATTTGCAAAATGCTACATCCGGTTCGAAGCATAAATACACTATCTACACTTAGTCGGACTTCGTCCGATATTAGTACTATTTTCATTTGGGTACCGTATCTTTTTTTTTTCTCTTATAAATATTTTAATGATTATTTTTTTTTACTATTTTTCATTTTTTACTTTTACAATTCTTTTATCTGTTTTAAATTTTATATTTTAAATTGATGATTTAATTTTTAAAATGATCTTTCATATTTCATTTCTATCATTTATATGACGTTCCTACCTTTTTAATATGTGTGTACATAATTGTAGAAAATTATACTATATATATTTTTAAGTAATATTATATCTAATTTGATGTTTTGACTATGCCACTTATGTCTTTTTTATTGATGTTTATGATGTACAGCGCTTTGAGAAATAATTTATTTGATTTAGCGCTTTATAAAAATTGTAATAATAAATAATAATACTATAGATTACTCAACTTCAAATAAAATAACTTAAAGGTCATCAATATTAAAATAGAGGATCATGTATAATAGCGTTAATGAAAATCTTTTTAAGGCTGACCATGTAAGTATTTTTATATCAGCCAGTGAGTAATAAATCACAAACATACAAATATAAACAAAGACTCTGAATATTTTTTTACCTTGTATTCTATAGATATGCTTCTTAAATAATTTTTAACTGGATTTTACGGTGTAAAAAATCAAGGTTATAAAATGGTGAATGTCTGGCAGGCAGTGTGCTGGCAAGGAAACAATTCTTGCTGTTTAAAGAAGTCCTGCCAGTTCTGACGTACTGACATTGACTGATTTTAAATTTTATGATCAATGTTCAATAGTTTTCCATTACTCTGGCTCATATAAGACTTCAGGGTGCCACTTCATTAGGTAATTTCTAACATAATTACCACCGAATCCCATCTAACATAGTTAACACTACCTAAAATTAGATTTTACATTTCAAAGACATCATTTTAAGTGTATTTCATACATTTTAGTCAAAACTGTATCTTGGCTGATGAGATGGGTCTTGGTAAGACTATACAGAGTATAACATTCCTGAATGAGATCTTGGAGTATGGCATCAAGGGACCATTCTTGGTAGTGGTTCCTTTGTCCACACTGGGTAACTGGCAGAGAGAGTTTGAGACATGGACAGATATGAATGTTATCGTCTACCATGGCAGGTAAGAACAAAGATCTGAATACAGAATACTAGTTTTCCAACCACTGTGGTATCATTAATCAATTTTTGAGGTTATTGTGGTTGGCCTTGACGTACAAAATTTGTAACCCACAGAAAGAAAATTTAACATTGATCAGCATGCTGCAGACTCCAAAACCATGAATTTAAGAATCATCAAAATGACCCTTTTTCATCAAACCAGGAAAATTGGTACCCATGAAAATAAATAAATCTGCAGTATTTCTTGCTCAAAAAGACGTTTTTGTTCATTGCAAAATTGGTACATGTAACTATTCAATTTACATTTTAGATCTAAAGGCTCTATAGCAAGAACTTGTTTTATCTTTGTTTTATTTGTCGAAGTAAGGTTTTTTTGCCATCTTAGGTCTGTTCAAAAACTTTCTCAATTTGGATGCGTTTTCATATAGTTTTAAGAAAAATAAAAAACCTTAGGATTTTTAACATTCCCTACCCTCTTTTCCCTGTGACCTGCATTGAATGTTTTAACTTATATCAAAAGTTGATCAGAACAAAGAGGAAAAATCCGAAAACATGTGCATTTACTCAAAGGTTTAGGAATTACTTTAATTCAATTTTCATACTTTCTTTTTCAGCAACACGAGTAAATTCATGTTACAAGAATATGAAATGTTTTACAAAGATGAAGATGGTCAGAAAGTGGGTGAAGTGTATAAATTCAATGTGTTAGTGACTACATTTGAGATCATCATCTCTGACTGTGAATTACTGAGTTCTATAGACTGGAGATGTCTTATCATTGACGAGGCTCATAGATTGAAAAATAAAAAGTGTAAACTGATGGAGGGACTTAGATTTGTAGATTGTGTAAGTAGAAGTTAAAAAAATCTCAACAATAAAATAACTTTTCATGTCCCACCTACAGAAAGTAGACGGCCTTAGACAGGTAGTGTTAAAGGTCTGTTGATCTGTAAAAAGTAGCTAATTTCCAGGCATGAATAAAATAAAAATTTCAAATACATATACTGAAGAGTAAGCAAAAAACATGAACAAATTTTCTACATTAATTAATAAAATCAACACCAAAAAATATACATGTATATTGAAAAGTACAAGTTTTCACTTACTCATGTTTACCATCAAAGACATTAATTGACATTTTCATTAAGATACATTTTCTAGATTTTATATATTTTGTATTATCCTTACAGGAGCATAGAGTGTTACTAACTGGAACTCCTTTACAAAACAATGTTGAAGAACTCTTCAGTTTACTGAATTTCTTAGAACCAGAACAATTCCATTCGTCAACTGCCTTCTTGGCTGAGTTTGGAACCCTAAGAACAGATGACCAAGTAGACAAACTCAAAGCACTTCTCAAACCAATGATGTTGAGAAGATTGAAAGAAGACGTAGAAAAAAATTTGGCAGCAAAGGAGGAGACCATTATTGAAGTAGAACTGACAAACATTCAGAAAAAATATTATCGTGCTATTCTGGAAAGGAATTTTACATTCTTATCGAAAGGATCCACGACGTCGGCCAATGTTCCTAATCTTCTCAATACTATGATGGAGCTAAGAAAGTGTTGTAATCACCCATATCTAGTCAAAGGTATGTTTGTTTTAATGAGGCCTATAAAGTACAATATTTTGATACATCAGCAAAATGTTTAAAAAAAAACTTACAGTTGAGACAATATATGAGACATTTCATAACGGTATGTAAGAAGACTTAAGTTTAGTTATCAAGTTGAGTTTAGAAGTTTAGAGCCTAGAAAGAAAAAAAAAATATATATGCATGATACATTTTAAACAATTGTGTTCTATTTGAGAGTGTGTCACTATTGTTAAATCAGAAAACTAGATGTCACATTGTAAAAAGTAATTTCTAGAAACAAAAGTAATTTAGCAAACAATGTATATGATTGAAAAAACACACAAAAATCAGGTTGTAGAAGACTAAATAAATTCTTAATTTACATGCAGTTGCTATGTTTTGTAGGTGCTGAGGATATGATTATTAGAGAAACAAAAGAGAAGGAAAAGAAAATAGAACTAGAGTTACAGGATATACACAGATTAATGGTGCAATCTTCAGGAAAACTTGTCCTGTTAGATAAACTCTTACCCAAACTCAAACAGAATGGTCATAAAGTGCTTATATTCTCTCAGATGATCAAAGTTCTAGATATTCTTGAGGATTACTTGATACATAGAAGGTAATTGCTAGTGATAAGAATGTGATAGAAGCATATGATTACCAATGGTGCACTAGAATGTCCTATTAAGTTGAAAAAAGTAGAAATTGGTAGTCAAAATATACAAGCACAACATAAAAAAAAGAACACAAACACACAAGAAACAAGTAACAAACAACATCAGGAGCTTCAAATGAGTGTTATTTGTGATAAAACTTGATTTTTTGTATACATTTGTCTTACTGTTTTTATATAACGGATGAAAGTTATTTAATGATACTGAAAGAAAGTCAAGTCTAAATTTTTTCAATAATTTAAATGCTCCTAATAATGGTTAAAATCAATGACAAATATTTCCATGTTTCATATATCTTTACCAGATATTTATATGAAAGATTGGATGGAAGAATAACTGGTATTATGAGACAAGAAGCTATAGACAGATTCTCCAAACCTGATTCTGATAGATTTGTGTTTCTACTGTGTACCAGAGCTGGTGGTCTAGGTATCAATCTGACTGCTGCTGACACTGTCATTATCTATGATTCTGACTGGAATCCTCAGAATGATCTACAGGTAGGTAAACATACTTGCAGAAATTATAAGGTTAATTTCAATGAAGATTGAAGACTGTTGTTTATTTGAATTGACACTCACTGGTATGCGAAATTTAGAAGTCATCTTTTGTTCGATGTATGTTTTATAGTAATAATTATGTTCCCCAAACGAAGTGTGGGAACATATTGTTTTTACTCCGTTTCTTCTTCTTCTTCTTCTTCTTCTTCTTCCGCACTCTGCCAAAGGCTTGTCCGGGTATAGCCGAAGAGATGTGAAGACTGAGCTTTATGAAACTTTCCACAGTGATAGGGCACATATCAGAGGTGTGCACAACGTTTTCGAAATTTTCAAAATGGCCGCCTTTTCCGAGTAAACAGCGAAAGTTCATTATATAGGACATTGCTATATCTTGGTAACCTAGGTGGTCAGGACCTTGAAACTCGGTAGGATTATAGAGCTTGATGAGTACTACAAAAATATCACAAAAAATTTTGAAGCGATGTTTACGGTTTTTCCGCAAAATGCGAAAATGTGAAATTTCAAAATCCAAGATGGCCGCCAAAATTTAAAAGTGCTTGGATTTTGATAAAAATTAATATTCTGGTAGATTTTGATGTTGCGAGTAATGCTCCACATCAGAGGTGTCCATAAGGACTTCGAAATTTTTTAAATGGCCGCTTTTTTTTAATAAATAGCAAAAGTTCATTATATAGGACATTGTCATATCTCAGTAACCCAAGTCATAAGCACCTTGAAACTTCGTGGTATTATAGAGCTTGATAAGTACTACAAAAGTATTTAAAAAGTTCTAAAGAGATATTTACAGTTTTTCTGTAAAATGCAAAAACGTGAAATTTCTAAATCCATGATGGGCGCCAAAATTTATCCAAGATGGCATATATAAAAACACATCATTGAAAATGCCATGAACATTATACATATATATATATTCTATATTTTACATCATTTGCACATTCTATAAAACTAAAAAAGGCAGTATTTTTGCTGATAATAAGGTACCTCTTGTTCGTTTGGGGAACATCTGTGACGGCTGCCGTCACAATCAGTACTCGTCTCTATCTTGAAATTGAAGAAACACAGGACTTCTCAACTATAAAAATGCCCTCATACACGCTCTGTAATTTGAGGATGGACTGCAGATGCATCTCTTAAAGTTTTTTTGTTTGAAAACTTTTCGATAAGGGCTATTCGATACACGCTCTGCAATTTGAGGGTGGACTGCAGATGCATCTCTTAAAGTTTTTTTGTTTGAAAACTTTTTGATAAGGGCTATTCCAGAATTTATTGTATGGGGGGGGGGGGGTCGGAAGGCACTATAATTGTTCAAACAGTTACCATCTCTTAAAACATTTAAATTTAAAAGATGTTTAAATTGAAATTATATTAAAATGATATTTCCCAGGCCCAAGCCAGATGTCACAGAATAGGACAGAGTAAAGCAGTGAAGGTGTACAGACTGATCACCAGGAACTCGTACGAGAGGGAGATGTTTGACAGAGCCTCTCTTAAGTTAGGATTAGACAAGGCTGTACTTCAATCTATGGGAGGAGATAAAGCCGTCAATCCGGTATGTTTTGCATACTCGCAGGCTATTTTTAGATATAAAAAATATAAGCTTAAAAATAAAACACATTTTATTTTCAGCTTTGAATTTTATGTCGGCTCAATTAATTATGAAAGAAGATGAAGGATTCTTTAGACTATCCAATGTGTTTCTTATATGAATTGTTAAATACATTTAAATGTACAAAAAAATCTGGTCAGAATTAATGTGATTGCCCATATTCTGATCATCACCTACTCAGCACCTCAAGAGTTTCAAATAACCTAAATTTCATTATAACTTTCCAGAGAGAGCAACTGTCCAAGCGAGAGATAGAGGAGTTGCTGAGAAAGGGGGCATATGGTGCTTTAATGGATGATGATAAGGCTGGTGATGATTTCTGTGAGGAAGATATCGACCAGATCCTTCAGAGGAGAACACAAGTCATACAGATTGAATCTGAAGGAAAGGGATCCACTTTCTCCAAGGTTTGCACATGTAGTTAGCTGACACACAGAAAACATTTTATGCGGTTCTGTAAGCTTGTGTCATGAAACATATATGTATGTAAGAATGATGCTTACTTAATATATAAGGGATTGAAATTATAAAATTTATGTAAATATTTATTGATTTTTATCATGACAGCAGAATGGATTCAGTTGTAGAAAATTTGATGACTATGATTTGGTTAACCAATGTTTCCTAAAAATAGTCACTTGTACATGTATAAGTTTTAATGGATTACATTGTTTTTATAGGCCAGTTTCTCCCTGACTGAGAATAGAAGTGATATAGACATTGATGATCCAAACTTCTGGCAGAAATGGGCAAAGAAAGCTGATGTGGCCACTGAAAGTGAAAAGGTAAAAGCTGACAGATAGAAACTACACTCTAATCGAAAATTTTATTTGCACACCTTATCAATATGGAGCAGATAGAAATATCTGAATAAAAAGTATAACATGTACATGATGGTGCTTAGGCTTAAATGAAAACAGGATGAAAAGCATTATGTCAAGTTATACATGTATGCTAGCTTAGCTTAACTGTTTCGTAAATGTTGAAGACTGAGCTATGTAAATGACTAGACTCTGTTTAAACTTCACTATCATGACTATGTACATGTATACCTTATTTTTTATATTTATAGAATGAGTTGATAGTAGTAGAACCTAGAAACAGGAAACAGACAGCTCGCTATGGTAACGATGATGCCATGATGGACATGTCTGACCTGGAATCCTCGACAGATGGAGAGGGAGGTGGAGAGGAAGATGAAGAAGGAGGACGAGGACGTGGTAGAGGAAAGAAAGGAAAGAGGAGAGGAAGAGGTAGAGGAAAGGATTCTGATGATGATTTTGATGCCAGAGGTGCTATTGGGGAGGTGTTTAACAGATCTGAATGCTTTAAAGTGGAGAAGAATCTTCTTGTGTTTGGGTAAGGCTTCTGTCATTCTACATGATGAATAAAAGTTAAAAAAAGAATAACTCCATGTAATGAGAAGTAGAAGAAAGATACGTGTATTTGACACAACCAACATTAGTCATTGACATTTAAAACAAATCCACTATGGAAAACTTTGTCTTGCAAGTTGCCAAAGATCAAAGATGCAATGCATACGATTCAGTTGGATACACACACAGAAACATTAATAGCATTTTAGATATTTAGTAAAGAAATTTTCAGGTTTTAACTGGAGATGTGTCAAATTGTGTCAAGTCAATGTTATAAATTATGTTTTATTTTAACAGGTGGGGCAGATGGTCAGATATCATTGGTCATGGGTGTTTCAAGAGATCAATGACTATTAAGGATGTAGAGACCATTTCAAGAGCTTTGGTAAGAACTTTACAATAGAGTAGAAAATAGAGTAATGTTTTATTTATGTCAAAGTACTAAGATATTAACAAAATAAGATAAGTTAAGGTACAATGTATCTGAAAGGAAAAAAAATGATTTGACATAAATTAAAGTCAATGAAGTTTATTGAGCTATAAAGGTCCTTTTATTGACATTTGTAATGAACAATAATAAAAAAGTAGACTTTAAACGGCAATTCAGTGTAAGACTAGAACTCCAGTATTATCAATTAATGTATTAGATATGTTGTAATGTTGTACGTTTTCGTTGCAGTTGATGTATTCTCTGAAGGTCTACAAAGGAGATGAGAAAATCAAGGAATTTATCTGGGATCTGATATCACCATCTAATGATGCCACACTGAAAAATCATTCAGGTTTGTAATGTTCATGACATTTCCATGTTCTACTTATGTAAGAAGAGGGGCATAAAGTTTAGTTGGGTCTGTTTGTCAATCAGTCATCAAAATCAGACCTTCCTTCAGGTTTAAACTATGAAGCAAGTATGATTATCATAAAATGTTATACACATATACATCAGGACAGACAGAAACAGAAATCATCACATTATGACATTATATAACACAAGGTCTATATGACAAAATCTTGTAAAATTATAATATATTGCCGTGTTATATATTTAACTCTTATTGTAAGATTTATATTCACCTATATACATGTATGTAGCGAAAAAATTTATCCAAGCACCATGAAATTTTAAACAAAGAGAAATTACAAGTAAATATTTTTAGATCCAATACATAGGAATTCTATATTTCTATGGATTTGTTACAATAGATATCTTTTATCATTATAGGACTGTCTGCTCCTGTTCCCAGAGGTCGGAAGGGAAAGAATAAAGCCAACAAGAAAGATAAGGAACCACAACATGAGATAGCTATGGCTAAGTTTGACATCGACCCAGAAGCTATACTGAAAGATAACGGATACAAGAGACATCTACATAGGCATGCAAACAAGTAGGTTGTTGGTTATAGAAAATGTAAATAAAGTTTTAAACAAAATAACCCAACTTGAAACAATTGTTCTCGGATGTTCAAAAAGAAAACACTTAACAAGTCAAAGGCATAGCAGTAAATATTTAACATGTTAATGAGGTGTTGAATCAGGTTCACATGCAACTTCAACAAAAGGTATATATTCGCCTATAAGAAGTTTAGAAAATAGACACTGTTTAAAAAAAAATTGTAACAAATTTATAATAACACATGTTTGTTCCATTACCAAAAATGATATAATTGTAGCCCTGAATTAAAGTATTAAATATCATTAACCTTGCAAATTAAGAAGACTGAAAAGGATTTGATTGACACATATGATGATTAAGAGATCCAATTCTTACAAACAAATGATGATCTCCTTGTCTGATGGTCTTCTTGATAGTAAAAGTTTATTAAAAACCTAATATTCGTTATTCTTTCTTTCTTTTTAGGGTGCTACTGAGAGTGAGACTTTTGTATTACCTTCAAGTTGAAATCATTGGAGATGCTGCAGAGAAAATTAACAAAGGGCTCGATGTTAGGTGAGACTTTAAAACGTCTGTGTTATAATGATGGTTTTTATGCCTTATCTACAAAAGTAAGGGGAATATAGTGTTTAGATCCGTTTGTCTGTTTGTCCTTCTGTTTGTCCCAAATTGCGAGATGGGGCATTATGTCTTTTTAACATATTCTTGTTGACAATAAATCGTCAATAAATATGGGATTACTGTGAGACATTAATTTGATACTCTATATAGAAGATAATGAGCTGTTGAATACATGTTATTTTACATGACACAACCTAAATAAATTGGAGGCAATTTAAAAATCCACAATGGAAAAAAGCCATCCGTATTCAACTAGTTGTTGCTGTTAACTAACATCACAAAAGTAAAATACTTATAATGTATAAATTATCAAAATAACATGAAAGGTATCTTTCAACACATATTTTGCATAATCGAATGGTATCATTTATAATAAAAATCTACAATTGAAAAAACCCCAGCTGTATTCAATATTACTAGTTGTTGCTGTTAACTAACATCACAATGGTTAGATACTTGTAATGTATAAATTGTCAAAATGACAAGAAAGATATCTTTCGACACTATCTCATATAAACATATGGTATCATTTATACATTTTTTCCACCACAGTGAGATAGAACTTCCCCGAGCCAATGTGGAAGGTGACCCACCTACAGCCTGGTGGGATGAATTAGCTGATAGATCTTTGCTGATTGGGGTATTCAAACATGGTAAGATCCACAAATTATAAAAACAAATTCTGATTTCATTTCTTAAAAAAAAAAAACCAACAACTTGTATTTACATTTAAGCTTGGTTCATAACCAGGTATCTGAATTAATTTGCCTGAGAAAAGTGAAAAAAATAACTTTTTGGAAATAAATAAAAAAAAAAAGATTTAGTTTTTTTTTACTGGAATAAAATGTTTTTATTATAGTTATGTAAAACGGTTTACACCTGCAAAATTGGAAGGCTAAATAAAATTTGATAGACACAAATGATGATTCTTACAAACAAATGATGCTCTCTTTGTCTGATGGTCTTCAGTACTTTGAAAGTGAAAAAAAAATCATATTTTGAAGACATTAGAAATCAGTACTCCATTGTAGTACTTGCTGTTTAACCTTATAAGGTACGACCCATATAAACCATATGCTGCTATAAACATATAAGTTCATATTTCAGGTTATGAGAAGTATAACTTGATGAGAAATGATCCAATGCTGTGTTTCCGGTCACGCTGCGGACCTCCAGCTGGTGCTGCTCTTGCTGCTGAACAGAATGACAATGATGACGAGTATGTATTACTGTGGTTTCATTATTATTCGTGGGGTATTAATTTTCGTGGTATTAGTGGGTGGTCTTGACCCACAAAATTTGATACTCCATGAAAAGGAGATTTTATATTGGTTTGTATGTTGCAAACTACAGAGCCACGAATTTAAGAATCCACGAACTGACAATTTTTCATCAAACCACAAAAATTGGTATCCAAGAAAATAAATGAATCCATAGTATATGGTTTTAACCCTAAATTTCATAACCATTGAAATGTAGATGAGGGTCTCAGTATTGAAAAAAAAAATGCAATGATGAGTAAGAGATCCAATTCTTATCAGTTCATGATGATCTCTTTATCTGATGCAACATTAAATAGAATTGTTTCTACAACTAATGTGAACAACCCAAAAAGTAGAAAAAAACTCGCCCAACAAACATTTATCTTCAGTTTTATATTGCACCTTTAAAACTAGGGACATACATTGTCCTTCCAAAATCTTTACTTTCAGGTTTAACTTAGTTTTCATTGGTAAATATTATGATCATCAAGCATGCTATCATTATAAAACTTTAAGCATATACGCATATGCATAAAGGAATGAATTCGTCAGTTATTTTTTGGAAAAAATGTCTAGAATTTTATGATTAGTATAATATACTAGCTATACCATAAACAAAAAGCCTCCACTGTTTAACTGTGTATGTTTATTTTCTAGCGATGTTGATCTTGAAGATACCAAAGGTAACATAAAGGATGATGATGAGGATACATGTACTTCAGTCATCTCCAACCAGGACAGTAACGCTGCCAAAGATATCCCAGCACCCACTACTGACGGTGACGACGAGGAGAAACTACCCTGGCCGACTATGTCTGACCTTAACACAAGGTTACGGAGGATCATAACAAGCTTCCAACGTAATCATAAACGACAGATGATTAAGGATGCTCAGAGAGCAAGGGTAAGATCTGTCATTTGAAACAAAAAGAAAATGTTTTTTGGTGGTTTTATAATTTTCGTAATAATATAAATGTAAACAGTAAATAAAACTAAAATTGTTATCGATTCCAGAAAAGTTAGCTCATTGCAAAATGAGAAAATGTGAATAACAACATATTTTTTGTGAATATGTTTTCACATAGTTATGGAATGAAACATTACTATTACCATGTTCCTGAATTTTCTGGTTTATCTTCGTCAATGTTATTTATTTCTTTATCCCCTATAATTTGGCTGATAATGAATGCATCACTTATTAAATATTTTCTCTTAATGATCAGAGAATGGAAAAGAGGGAGAGATATGATGTTATGAACAGATACAAAGAAGATGAGAAGATCCAGTACCAACAGAGGTTAGTCATGAGGAGAAAAATATCACAAATGAAAAATCAAATTTTGAATGTTCCAGGAAATTTAGACTTAAGGAGCTACAAGGGTTATCAAGGAAGGTGCAAACACCAAGCTTTTTTGTCTCTTTTCTTTATGATCTAATAAAATATCTTAAGAAAAATTTAATGTGTCACAGTGGGTAATACGCTCTTTTCAATATTGGAAAAAAAATCTATATAATTTACAATATTTATACAAATTTTATTTTTTAACATACATGTAGAATTATTTTTATATAAACAACAGCTATTCATTATTGAGCATAAAAATCATTGTATCAGAAAAACCAGGAGGTTGAATAAACAACAAATGTTAACTATGATTATATGTGTTTGACAGTTATTTTGGATTATGGGACAGGTAGGAAACTCAATGCATGTCATGTAACTATTTTATTCTCAGGGATGTGGCCATTTACCCTTTCTTGCTTGTCTTATTTTATTTTATTTGGCCTGATTTTAATATGTGTATATATTGTAGTTCTAATGAAATGTAGAGTGTATGTATAAGCTTGTAAATTTTTTACCTTTAGCAAACTTTGCACCTCAAAGTTGAACTAGATGTTGTAATTTGATATGGTAAAAAGTGAAACCTTTGTAAATGCAAAAATCTATCATTACTAATGGAAGGGAGGGTGATTTAAGCAATGTAATTGTCATTATAAAGGCCCACATTAAAGATGTGGACGCCCTTTAGTTTTCACTTTGTCCTTGCGTCAAGTTTCTTGTTAACTCTTAAACTCAAAAACTTTTGACAGTACAGTTCTGAAATCTTAAACAGTTTCTATGCTGCATGTCCTGGTGTGCATCTGTAAGTTTAATGTAAATCCATCTAATAATTTTGAAGAAAGTTAGATTTTTTGCCGACAGGGCCATTTCTGAGTTTGTCTTTATTCTAGTTTTCATTTTAAAAAGTCCTGAGATTAGATTGTTTTAAATGTATCATTGAAGTTGAACTGAGTATCTTTACAATAATGTGAAATCGTTTACACTGACATTTGATTTTCAATGTATCAGTTGCCATTACATGTAGGCTGTAATCACACAAATGTTTAGTTAACCAACACCACCAGAACACCACTTTTCCCCTTGATTTGTTTAAAAAAAATTATCAATCTCTATATTTAGAGATTGAAAAGATCATTAGGGCTATTACAGCAAAAAATGTATGGGGGGGTTGGACGGCACTCGATATTTTTTCTTGTGGGTGGTGGTTGTTCTATTAAACACATTTCTATGGGTGGCTGTGGTCTTAGAAAATAAAATTGTATGGGTGGTTGTAAATTGACTTTTAAAAATTTACTATGATCACTTTTTTACAGCTGGAATGCAATATTTTAATTCAAATCTGAAACCGGCAATTTTGTTTATCATCTGCGAATTGAAGTTATGTAGAGGCCCGAGAAGTTCGCATGGTTCCGCTCTATGAAACGTTAGCGCGAAGCTAAATTCCCGAGCGTTTCCGAATGGAAACTGGTTGTCTATTTTTCGGTGACCAGTTAAAGAAACATGGCCACAGAGGAGACAATCCTAGGGCCTGGAGTGTTGATTGTGTTTGCCTATGGCTGAAAACAATCGGGCTTGACAATGGATAAGGCATACATACAACCCCCCAAAACAAGGAACTAAATAAAACAAATACGTGACAAATGTAAACAAACTATTTGGTATTTGACATTCATTTTATAGAGAAAAAAAAAAACAACTATTAGCCAGTGTAAGCGTGGTACTCGACTTGTGCAGGAAAGGGTAGTTACGAAAATAACACTACAGGTAATGATATTAAAATAAAACACATACATGGTCTCCTGTTCTGTTGGTGTTGGGTATTCCCCAAAAAATACTTCAGAGGAAATTGATTTTATGGGAACTTATTCATTAAGAAAAGGATTCTATTAAAATGTCGGAACTATATGTGTTCAAACTTAAGGTGGCAGCTTCAAGGAAAAAGGGACAGAAAAATTTTCCCCTGAAAAACATCAAGGTTACTATCCAACTGAGTGGTGTATGATTCATGGCATGTATAAATGAATTCTTGCCAGCACCTCTCATATAAATTTTCTAATTTCAGAGATGTTAACCCTCCTGTTCTTGCTGATTCATGCTTAAAATTTCACGGTGGCCACATTTTCAACCAGTCCACCTGTCCCCAAGCAAATTAATTAAGCCATACCAAGCTGTCAGTAATAAATGTCAAATGCATAGATGTTAATTCCTTTAATTAGACACCCCATGAGCAGAATAAATTAGACACTAATTTTGACAAATTTATAAACAAAATCTCAGACTTGCAATGAGGAATTCAGTTATTTCCCCTTAAAATATAAAATTTATAAAAATGGGAGTTTTTCACATAAATTATTTTCTCTTTTTTTTTTATTTAATTACTCCAGTAACATATCAAAGCTATATAAAAGAAATTATTTGGGGAAAAAAATATATAAAATATTATTATTTGTATTTAATGGTTTCATTATTCACCTTGATATTATAAAACCAAGAATATAAAATAGTACTACTTGTTGTTGTTGATAGTTCACGACATCCTGCAAGAAGCAGAAGTACCAATGATTTACTGGTACAGTATAAATATCCCGTGAATTGGAACCCGGGTTTTTTCACTGTGTGTTTATTGACACTATAAAACTTAGGTTTAACCCTACCACATTATTTTATACCTGTTTCAAATCAGGAATTGTATGACCAACAGAAAATATGTCCATTTTAACTTGTGGACATATTGTTTGGTTTCTGCTATTAAATGTGAATTTTGCATTTTAAGATGTCAACTTCGAGCAGCATTGTGTGGCCAAAATGGAAATGTTCGTTTCTCCTTTTTTGACAGACTGATTAGATGAACTTTATTTATAGAATGTATAAATAACATGAAAGTCAAACTCAAATATAAAAAATACATCAAGAAAATCACTGCTGCATTCGGACACCACCAGGCAATCTACCTGTCTTGCAACAGCATATCACATTCTAATCGGCCTGGAGAAGGAATTGGACCCTTGTGTACATATGACAGTAGCTAATGTATTATTGTCATTTTTGTCTCGCCTGCGACGAAAAGTCGCGGAAGGCGAGACATAGGTATTACTTTCCGGCGACGGCGGCGACGGCGGCGGCGTAAACTTTTTTGTAAGACTTTTGTGGACAATGAATTGCTTGAAAAGTATAATAGCTAGGCATCTGATATTTGGTATACAGACAGTTCAGGTTATGGTCTACGCAACTGTCACCATGCCGTTTGACCCTGACCCCATTTTCACGCTCCAGTGACTCTGTGAACTTAGGTCTTTTTTCAGGCCGTAAACTTTTTTGTAAGACTTTTGTGGACGATGAATTGCTTGAAAAGTATAATAGCTAGGCATCTGATATTTGGTATACAGACAGTTCAGGTTATGGTCTACGCAACTGTCACCATGCCGTTTGACCCTGACCCCATTTTCACGCTCCAGTGACTCTGTGAACTTAGGTCTTTTTTCAGGCCATAAACTTTTTTGTAAGACTTTTGTGGACGATGAATTGCTTGAAAAGTATAATAGCTAGGCATCTGATATTTCGAATACAGACAGTTCAGGTTATGGTCTACGCAACTGTCACCATGCCCTTTGACCCTGACCCCATTTTCATGCTCCAGTGACTCTGTGAACTTAGGTCTTTTTTCAGGCCGTAAACTTTTTTGTAAGACTTTTGTGGACGATGAATTGCTTGAAAAGTATAATAGCTAGGCATCTGATATTTAGTATACAGACAGTTTAGGTTATGGTCCATGCAACTGTCACCATGCCGTGTGACCCCGACCCCATTTTCACGCTCCAGTGACTCTGTGAACTTAGGTCTTTTTCAGGCCGAAAAACTTTTTTGTAAGACTTTTATGGAAGATGAATTGCTGGAAAGTTATAATAGCTAGGCATCTGATATTGGGTAAACAGACAGTTGCGGTTATGGACAACGCAACTGTCACCATGCCCTTTGACCCTGACCCCATTTTCATGCTCCAGTGACTCTGTGAACTTAGGTCTTTTTTCAGGCCGTAAACTTTTTTGTAAGACTTTTGTGGACGATGAATTGCTTGAAAAGTATAATAGCTAGGCATCTGATATTTAGTATACAGACAGTTTAGGTTATGGTCCATGCAACTGTCACCATGCCGTGTGACCCCGACCCCATTTTCACGCTCCAGTGACTCTGTGAACTTAGGTCTTTTTCAGGCCGAAAAACTTTTTTGTAAGACTTTTATGGAAGATGAATTGCTGGAAAGTTATAATAGCTAGGCATCTGATATTGGGTAAACAGACAGTTGCGGTTATGGACAACGCAACTGTCACAATGCCATGTGACCATGACCCCATTTTTACGCTCCAGTGACTCTGTAAACTTAGGTCTTTTTTCAGACAGAAAACTTTTTGTAATACTTGTGTGGACAATGGATTGCTTGAAAAGTATAATAACTAGGCATCTGTTATTAGGTATACTGACACTTTTTGTGTTTATACCAATAAATGAAAGCTTAGGTAGTTGATTTTAGCGATGGTGCCGGCAGGCGAGACATACTTTTAGTGGCCACACTTGTTAAAATTCAAACTGTCTGCTGAAATTAGTATTAAAATGATAGCTGTATGACTAAAGTCCACATCTCATTGAAAATTAAGGGTTGTTGGCATTAAAGTAAAATAAAGTCAAGAAATGAACATGAACTAAATTTTATTATTAAAATGTTGCTTTGACAATATACATGATATAGGTAAATGTTCTTCTGTGATTTTGCTTTGGTCATTTTTCTTCAAATATGTTTTCTCTGGTGATAAAAGTGATACCTTTCTGTAAATATATACATAGAAACAGCACACACATGTAATACAACATATTAAATAAGCTGGACCGAATCGTCAAAATTTTTATCAATTTTGATGGGTGGTGGTATCAAAGTAAAATTCAATTGTATGGGTGATTGGTCCAGAACGAAATTTAATTGAATGGATGATGGGGTAAAAAAAAAAGTGCCTTCCAACCCCCCTATACATTTTTTGCTGGAATAGCCCTTATCAAATAACATATGACTGTCCGTTTTGATGGTGTCCAGGTTTTGTGTCCATAAAGGAGTAGAGCCACGAAGGACCCAAAATGGCCCAAAAATTCAACTTTGATATATCTGCCTGTAGTTGCTGCATTAATGTTCATAAGTCTTTATATTTCATTAATTGCAATATTTTTTCCTTCAATTATTTTTCAATAAGGAGAGCAGTGAGGTAAAAAATAGACTTATTTGGTGAAAAATAACAATTTGTTATAGTTTTCCTTGATTTTCATATATAAATCGATGAATATGAAATGGGCCACACCTGTCGACCAAAATAATTTTGTGATAGAAATGTGTATTGTGATACTATAAATTAATTATTAAAAAATTACGATGGTCGAGGAATGTGGCCAATACTAATTTTGACGAAATATGCAGTGAAACCAGTGAAAATGAGTGAAAAATGAGAAATTTTCAAATTTCTGACCTGTTTAAAGTCTCAAGGCTAAAACTGGGGTGTAAGTATTTTGCTAAATCTTACAGATATGAAAAGTTTGTTCATACCTTAACATATTTTAGTTAAATTTTTGACAAGTTATAGTAGTTGAAAAAATAGTGAAAATACCGGGCCATTTTAGGGCCTTCGTGGCTCTACTCCTTTGATGGGCACTTTATATTTCTATAATTTTACATTTTGGGGTTCTAAATACAATTTTCAGTGAAAAAGCATCTAATTTATATTAAAAAAAACACTGCCAGAATGCTTGATAGGCCTAGCTTGAACCTTTACTGCATAAAAAATGACTGCATTCTGATAACAAATAAGCTATAAAGATGAAATGTTGGGAGATGAACAGGGATTACAAGGGTCCAAGGGGAGGCGTAGTTTAGGGGATGGGGAACAGGACAAAAATACTATAATAAAAGAAGAACAGAGAAGGGAAGGTTGGTTGAAGTGGAACCAAGAGGGATGCAAAGCGGGAGTTGAAGAATCCCCAGTCTAGCCCAACCCTAAATGTGTTCATGATGATTTGCCATGCTAATACTGAACCCCTACTAATGACTAGATGTGCTGGTTTGTAGGTGTTGTGAGTTCAAATCTGCATTTCTCTGATAGAACACATGTCCTTCCTATTAATTAATTATCATACTATTAAGTTTGGTGAGGGGGGTATTTAGCAACCATGCCTCATATAATAATTTAATGGGTAGTAATTTCCTTGTAATGGTAATAAGTTTGAATCCTTTTTCCTTTGATCTTTTGTTGACAAATTTTCAGCATGTATGTAGTATGAATTGTATTGGGCCTTGATATTGATGAATTTATGAATACAGCAGCATATACAACTTAAAAAACTTGCATGACAGACTGAATATTTTCTGAAAAATTAATAACTTTATGTTTAAATTATTGAAAACTACAACGTAAACTTACAAAAACATTTTTCTTAGTTTATCCATGATAAAAAAAATAGTTCCAAGTGCAGCAAAAAAAAAAATATGCTTTTTAATTTGATTTGTTTAAAGTCTTGAACACAATGTACATTCTTTTTTACAGCCATTGGACCAGGAGAGAAGAGTCTGACTTCTATCGTATCATATCCACGTTTGGAGTAGAGTTTGACTTGTTCACTGGGAGGTACAAGTGGGATAGGTTTAGGACTCTAGCCAGACTGGAGAAGAAACATGACGACACGTTGACAGAATACTTCCAGGCATTCTATCACATGTGTATGAGAGTCTGTAAAAAGTTCAAGAATGATGATGATGGTAAGGACAACAATTGGAAGACAATTGATATTTGGATAAGGGGCATGGGTTGAAATTTTCGATCACTAGTCAGTTACTGATCGGAGTGATAGTTCAGCTCTGTAATAAACAAAAACATGGCTTGCAAACTTGTATGTAATAAGGATCCTCAGTTACCTGCCTGTGGTTTGAAGTTTCCTTCATTCAGGGTTCCCACACATCCTTGAAAACTGGAACAACACCATTGAATTTCATTTTAAATTTCAAGGACCTGGAAAAGTCTTTGAATTTTTAAAAATCAAAATTTATCCTTGAAAAACCCTTGAAAATTATATGATGACACTTTCTTGGCTGTTTTGGGGAAAATGGTGTTAAAAAATATCAGGATCTATCATTTTAACGACTATTTTCATCTTTGAAAATGACTAAAATACCCTTGTTAAGTCCTGGAAAAAACCCTTGAAATTTTAGTCATGAAAAAAGTGGGAATCTTGTTCATGAAAATAACTGCTGACTGACCTAGATGACGGTAAACCTTGGCACTCACTCTTTGAAGATGGGAATGATTACTTAAAATTATAATTGCAGTTGTGTATCAATTGAACATAAAAATAAGTTATTAATATGTTGGAAATGAGTTGAATATCAGGCTTATTTGCCAGATGGTTAGGAGTAACTACTTGTTCATGTTGGCTTTTTTCCATTGTAGATTTTGGATTTTTATATTGCTGTTGATTCATGGCGGTTGTGTCACAGATAAATATTAATTTAAAAATTTTTTTTGTTTCTTTACAATATTATTTATCTTACACAATTTAAATATGCAATTATGTTACAACTAATCTTTATTTTTGTCTTGTAGCACTGCCACCTAACAATATATATGTTGAGCCAATCTCCGAAGAGAGAGCTAGTCGATGCCTTGCCAGAATTGATCTTCTCAATAAGATTCGTACTGAGACTCTAGCCCATCCTAAGTTAGATGACCGAGTCAAACTTTGCCAGACATCGTATGATCTACCATCGTGGTGGATCTGTGGCAAACATGATAAAGATCTGTTGAGAGGGGCCGCCAGGTAAACAAATAAGCTTATAGAGATTTTATAGTTGTTATGGTTTAATTTGGGTAAACTGTTTCAGTTAGTAAAATTCGCAACGACATAAGTTTTATGCTTTCCTTCTAAAATGATATTTTGTCTCCTCTCCCCCCTCTTTTATATAACCCCTTAAAAATTGCAAGGGGTAAAACACAACTCATCATACTTTTTTCCTACTTATCTCTCTCTCTAGCTGAATCATTTGCTGGGTTTTGTATTAATTTGGAAATGATACATGTATTTGCAAAATTTATATTGTAGTGGGCCCCTTTTGATATTTAAAGCAATTTAATCCAAATAGTAGGGAATATCTTTAAAAGAAATGTAGATTTTAATTATATTTCATAACTTTTAAATGATTATCATTTCACCTTCTGTATTTCCAAAAAAATTTCGCATAACAATAGCTGTCTAGCAATGTTTATTTTTATTTTCAGACATGGTGTTGTACGCACTGATGAATTCATACTTAACGACCCAGCATTGTCTTTCAAAGATGTGTTCAGAAACAAACGTCCATATGTAAACTCGCCTCATTTTATGCAGTCTCCTGGTGCAAATCAAACTCCTGTCAAATTCAAAAGTAAGTAAATACCATATATACTGTAAAAGGGGAAATTTTTCGCGAGGGGTTTATTTTTGCTAATTTCGCAATCATAACAGATTCGCGAAAATATGCCCTCGCATAAATTACTATTAGAAGGACCCAATATTCCATGATCTTATAAAACGCTAAACTAAAACTTCACGAATGCATTTTAGTACTGAAAACGCGAAAGTTAAACCACGTGAAATTATCCCCTTTTACAGTAATTGAATTAATAATGCAATTAAGATTATACAAATTCTTTTCTTGGTTACATCCTATCTTTTTGTAATACATATAAAATAAAGTAATATGAAAAGAAACCAACATTCTGATCGGATTATTTTACAGGATTGTAGAATCAACTAGCTTTATCATTAATATTCGGTCAAACTCTGTCGCCTTTAAATGGTGTTTAAAATATTGATGGTTACTACAGTGTACAATAAGTCCTGTATTAGAACCATTTTTGTTCGATTTCATTATAATGTCAACTTGATTTTATTTCCACTGTACACTTTGCTGATTCTGTTTGCTTTATAGAATATAATGCAACTTTGTTCTCTAAAGATAAAGAAGAGGAGACAGAAAATGAAATTAAGGCAATGATAGAAAAAATCAAAAGAGAGTCATCACAGAAAGAGAAAGTAGAAGGAGAGATGAAGTCACCCAGCAAAGACAGTGAACCAGGAAGTAAAAATAATAGTCCAGATAAAAATAGTGATCTCAAAGATAGGAAGTCAGAAGTCAAGGAAGAGAAAGATCTGGTTGAGGAGGTCAAATCAGATGTCATAAAGAAGGAACCAGATGATGAAAACAAGGAAAATGGAGTTAATGAAGATGATGAAGCCACTGATGTGGAACATGAGATGTCCGACAACGAAACTGCCAAAGAGACCAAGGTGAAACTGGAAACAGAAGATGAGAAAATGGAGGTGGAGGATGAATCTGATAAAATCAAAACTGAATCATCACCTGATAAGGTTAAAGAAGAAACGTCACCTGTTAAAGTGAAAGAAGAAGGATCTCCAGTCAAAGTGAAAGAAGAAATTCCATCCAATGAAAAAGAGGAAGTTATAAATGGAGACATTAAAACAGAGGAAGAATCCAAAGAGGAGAATGGAGATGTCAAGAAAGAAACTGGGGAAGGAGAAAAATTCACCAGGGAAGATGTTGTAAGTTAAAATGTTTTGCAAGACTGCCAATGTCAAAATATAGATAAATAAGCCAAGCACCAGAAATGAAATATAGATTATATGTTAAGATTGAAGAGAGATATAACAATGAATTAACCATTAATTGGATTAAATATCTTAAAAGCAGATCAATCAAAAATTTTAAAAAATCATCCTGAAAGTACCAGTACAAGACCATCCAAAGCCACAAAAAATATTGATTTCTTATTGTATACAATAAAAAATGTACATAACATGATAGTTTTCAAATATTTTTTGTCCCCCGCCGCAACGCGTCGGAGGGACTTAGTAATGGTCTTTCCGTCCGTCCGTCCGTCACGTTTTTTGTGGGTGCAACTCCTCGGACACTACTGAACCGATGTTGCTGAAACTTTACACACTGATAGGGTACAATTAGTAGATGATCATCCCATATTTGAAATTTTCAAAATGGCCGCCGTTTCCATGGAAACAGGGAAGAAAGGTCAAAATATAGGACATTCAATATCTCGGTTACCTAGGTGCACAGGGTTCTGAAATTTTGTAGGCTGAAAGAGCAAAGGGTACTCTATAATAATACGAAAAAAAAATTTGAAGCGATATTTACGGTTTTCGAGTTATTTACGAATTTGTGATTTTTCAGTCCGAAAAATGGGACTATGTCAAACGTTTTTGTGGGTGCAACTCCTCACACACTATTGAACCGATGTTGCTGAAACTTTACACACTGATAGGGTACTGTTAGTAGATGATCATCCCATATTTGAAATTTTCAAAATGGTCGCCGTTTCCATGGAAACAGGGAAGAAAGGTCAAAATATAGGACATTCAATATCTCGGTTACCTAGCTGCACAGGGTTCTGAAATTTTGTAGGCAGATAGAGCAAAAGGTACTTTATAATAGTAAGAAAAAAAATTTGAAGCCATGTTTACAGTTTTTGACTTATTTACGAATTTGTAATTTTCTGCATGGTCCCTAAAATGGGACTTTGTCAAACATTTTTGTGAATGCAACTCCTCGGATACTACTGAACGGATGTTGCTTATTGACATACCACACAACTTTTATGCGGCGGCGGGGGACACATGGCTACGCGTAGCAATCTTGTTTTCATTGAAAAATGTGTCTTTGGTTAATGCTGTCAACATGTTTGTAAAAGTGTGCTTTATTAACTACAGGAGTTACAGAAATTGATCAGTGAAGATGATGGGATAGAGAGAAAGCCAACCATTCCTAGTGATTTTCTTCAGTGGCCAAAGGTATTGAAAACTTAGAAAAAATATTGCAATATTTATTAAATATTTATTGTATGACTTAGCTTCTAATATTTTACTTAATTAATCTTTGTAAATGAGTGCTTTGTCAATTTTTACAGTAATTGTTTGGAAGAATTATTGAAGTTGGCTTATAGTGCACACTGCATAGTCTGTTAATAAGTTTTGTCAAATATTTTGGTTTTCCATCAATATTGAGCTTGATGATGAAGTCATTTGTTTGTTGTTAACAGGACAGAGTGATCTTCCATCGTCTGGAACACATTTGCTACTGTATAGAGACTGGAGAATGGCCGTTCCCTAAGAGGATGTCCTACATTCCAATGAACTATGACTCTCGCAGTGCCACTCCTCTTGGTTCCACCACACCTAGGGACGACCCAGATCTCAGCCAATCAGATGCTGGGGATTCGGTCTACGATGGGATCAAGGTGAAAAGTGAATTAGATAAGGACTTTGAAGTTCAGTTTACTGAGGTAGAAAACAGTTTGGGGAAAGGGGGCTGATTGCTGTGGTGATCTTATTATCTAACTCACTGGTGAAGTTCAGTTTGGGGGAAGGGGGCTGTTTGTCAGCTGGAGTGATATCATTAACTAACTCACTGGTGATGTCAGCAAACATATACTTCATGCATTAACGGAGGGAGAATTGGGTAAAATAGTGTGGAGTTTTGTTAACATTGGTAATTTAACAGGTTAAGTTATTGCTGCTGTTGCTAGACCTAATCACATCATTGATTCATTCTGAACAGCAAGTCCTC
This sequence comes from Arcuatula senhousia, assembly GCA_963971305.1. Classification (NCBI taxonomy): domain Eukaryota; kingdom Metazoa; phylum Mollusca; class Bivalvia; order Mytilida; family Mytilidae; genus Arcuatula; species Arcuatula senhousia. Next base: position 51,265,963 of record OZ020306.1, read on the forward strand.
ATATGAAAGAGGTCTTAAACTATGATTTTAATATGGATGCATGCCAATGAACTATGAAAACCATGATGACAATCCATAGTTAGAATTCCGATAAAGCCGAAGTCACTGTCACACTTACTTAATGCTTTCATTACTGACCCCATAATGTGATATGTGCATAAAAAAACCAACAAATTTCTAGCTGTAATATCTTGCATTAAAGATCCACTGAAAACACAAAAAATGGCATATTAAATCAAAATAGTTCATGGCCACCCATTGTTTGTAGACAATGTTCATTATTTTCTTTCAGTGTTATCACTGGTGTTTAGAAAAACCCTTAGCTCAATGTTACATTTTGTAGCCTTAAAAATATTACACTGAAGAAGTGCCAAATTATTTTCATGTCTATATGTTTTAATTAGTATTGGTTAAACAATGAATATATTCTTAAAGCGTATTCAATGACATATGTTCCTTTTCACAGTAGTCTTTCAAATCAGTTTGATATTAGATATAAAATAAATGCCAAGCCTAACAAAACAATTTTTATATAGTATTAACATTCTGATTTGTACATTACAGGGTGATGGTCTTAAAATGACATTCCATAAACGTAAGGATCAAAAGTTTGATGGTAGGTTCATTGGAGATATACAGAGGTCACGAAGTACAATGTACATGCATATTGTAATGTATTGCATCTTAATTCATTTCTTTCATTCTTTAATGTTTAACAGAAATTGAAATGTATATTTTTATGATATAAAAATCACCCATAAGTAATAACAATAGAGAAATGATTTCAAATTACCTAAAACTGTCTTTGTATGGTTTAAGACTTTCATAAAATAAAGACTTGACTTTTTTGGCCAGATTTCACCAAAAGAAAAATCCAGGTTATAAAATGGTGAATGGTGGGCGGGCTGGTGGGGAAGAAATTTTCGTAAGTTTTCTCAGCAACTACTTATCACAGCTACTTGATATTTGGTATACAGCATCTGGGTTGGGGGGGGGGGGGTCCCATAAGGTGGGATTTGATTTCAAGTCTGTCACTCACCAACTTCCTGTTTAATGAAATACAGCCATTTTTGACTTGGACAGATGTTTTGGAATATATTTAATTAGCATAGTGTTGTAATAACTAATAGTGGATTTGATAAGTCATTTCAAATGCAACTTTGATGAAATATTTTAACCTTGAATTTTGAAACTTTAATGATCCATGTTAAGAAATGTTAACACTTTTTTAACAAAATTGTAATACATTAAGCATGTAAATATGTTGTAGGGCGAATGGCTCATTTACTAAACCAGTCAACAGCGTCAAGTGATAACGACAGCCAGTCTGAGTCTCTGACTCCGCGTTCTCAGGTAGCCGGACATTCCCCACGACATTCACCACATCATTATTTCTTCTCACAGGTTCGTCTCATTACAGCTACACACATCCAAAATTTTTATCTCCATGTATTGTAAACTTCTCTCTCTTTTATATCTTTAGATTGTTTGCTTAGAATAAGTGCATGAATTGCAAGCATTTTTCAAATGAGACGTCACTACAACTTGATTTATGACTCTAAATGGGTTTATTAGTCAAGTTTATTGGTCAAGAATTTGTTTTTAAATTCAACTTGTAAACACTTTAAGATGTACTATATCAAAGGTTTTGTCTTGATAAATTATATGATTTTAATTTCTGACAAACAGATTAAACTTAAAATTGTTACTACATGAGAATTACACTATAGTAAAAAAATATTCATTCTATCTAGTCTGCATTTCTGTTTTAACAATATAAAGATTTCATTAAGAAATTTAATATTTAAAAATGGCAAAGCATGTTCAAGTAGTGATGTCTCATCATGCAATTATGCAAAATCTAAAAATAGATCTCTGAATTTCTTTTATGTAAATGTCTTTTTAGTTATGACAAATCTATCTGCTATACCTTTATAGCTGTATTGTTATTTCTTTCTGTAAAATACGCATGGCTTTTTATTTCGATTTTCTTTCTATTATTGCTAGAACAAATATGTGTGTAGCTTTAGTTTTCACCTCATCTTCATCTCGCATCTTCACATCAATTTACTAGACCTTAAAAGATACATCACTGGTTCTCTTGATTGAATAGTTAAAAAAATATATGGTGTTGGTTGTTTTATTGGAAGATGTAGTTACGCTGGAACTAGGCCTGAATCTAGAGAATGTCTTTTCGTTGTATCAACAGCATTTAATTTCTTAAGATATCTTTCCATGTATAAATGAAAAGTGCCTGGTAGCTGTCAACAATTGCTTTTAAAACCACAAGGCATTTGTTGATAGCCGTCATGTAAATATAGGAATCTCATCTATACAATGTGGTTGGTGCAGCAAAAAGACACTGGATCCCAGTGAGTTATGTATGGATTCATTCATTGTTACCAATGTATGATCAGATTTCTGCAATTATAAGAAAATATGTATGCTATAAAGAGCATGCCTTAAATGTTTCTCTATAACTAAGTGATTTTATGCTATCAATACAAAACTGTTATATTATTTACACAAGAATATTCATATATTAATGCTGTCATTTTGAATCCTTAAGAACCTGTGAAGTGTGTTGTATCCCATCCTTCTTATTTCCATCATAGATTAACTGACATGTGTTTGGGTTTTAAATGGAATGCCATAGCTACCTTATGATGATGTTTTTATACCCCAGCTTTGAAGAAGAGGGGGGTATACTGGTTTACTCTTGTCTGTTTGCCCGAAACATAAAAAAAATTGTCACAGTTTTCTCAGCAACAACTAGAGATAGAGGTCTGATATTTTGCATATAGCTTTATCCTAAAGTCCCATATGTTGTATAGCGATTTTATGTTCCTAGGTCAACTACTTCCTGTTTACCGAATACTTTGATTTTTACACATAGTGAACATGAATGCAAAATTTTTGTCAAAGTTTTCTCAGCAACTACAAGAGATAAAGGTCTGATATTTTGCATATAGCTTTATCTTATTGTCCCATATGATGTATAGCATTTTATGTTCCTAGGTCAACTACTTCCTGTTTACCGAGTATTTAAACTTGTATGCATGGCATAGTTTGGGGAGGGGGGTATCACTAGTGAGCATTAGCTCAGAGATTTACTTGTTCAGTATATGATACTTCTTCATTATGTGATGAAAATTTGTCATTATGTGATGATACTTTGTCCTTTAGTGATGCAGTATCATTAAATAATGAAAAAAATCATCATAAGGCAGCTATGGCATTCCATATTTTTAGTTTGCAGTGTTGTGTCTCATGCTGACATTTCAGCGTGTTTAACACCTTGCTTAATTGTTGTTATTGTTTTTTGTTTTAAATTTGATTCCTTGATTTGTCCTGTAAGAAATTAAACTGTGAGACATCGGAACACATTTTGATTTCAAACTGTGTATGTGATAGATAAAATTCTATTTGAAATGTCAGTAAATTTTAAAATGTATAAATGTATACATGTATCAGTCCCATTTTCTCTAGTAATTTGATCTATTTTTGATATGGGTTTATTCCAGAGTTCATAAATAACCATAGTTTATAGATAAATATACAGGAAAAACATCTAATCACAAAAATTAATTGATAACCATAGACATATTTAATTACAGAATACAATATCTTGAGTTGTGGTTGTTATTAATACAAACAGATTTTATAAATCATATCAGGTTATTGTAGAAGTATTATTTTCCTAGGGTAACCAATTTTCATGTGTTTTTTTTCTGGTCAGTAAACCATAAAATTTTGGTTCCTAACGAAAGAAGAAAAAATTCTGTAAGGACTTTTTAAAACCCAAATTCATGTATCCACAAATATGTTGTAATATCCAATCCATGAAGATTTTTACCACAAATTTAATAGTACTTTAACGGCTTTGAAAAAAATCAACTCTGGAATTACCCCATGACTAATACTCACTGTACTAAATATCTTTGATTGTTAATCTAATGGGCACTGGGCACTTTTGTTTTTCTAACAGACTCCTGCAGATCTACTCTCCAATGGAGCTGGACCTGACTTTGACCCCATTCTCCTCCAAAGGAGCATGGTAAGTAGGTCAAAGTAGTCGTGTGTGTTTTGATGCTAATGTCAACAAGGTGTTCATTGATAGTAACTTATAACATGTTTTCTTGTATGTAATAATAAAAAAAAGAAAAAAGATATTTTAATGTCAGTAAATTTTTAGAAAGTAAATAGGGGAAGGACTGTACACTTAAAAGGTTCATGGCAACAATAAGAAATAAAAAGATGGTTCTTAGAGAATACTAAGTTTAGAGTAGTTCTATAAAAAAGAAATTTGTTGAATTTTACCCATAACTAATACTGTTCTTCCAGAAATGATCTACAATATTTCTCCACAATTCTAAATTAGAAAAAGAATTTCACAATATTCTCCACAATTCTAAATTAGAAAAAGAATTTCACAATTTGATTGTATGATTTAAGCTTTCCAGTTAGACCATAAAGGATACAATAAAATATTTTCCAGTTTATCATACAATAGATTCTTGTATTTTCAGATGGAGCATGCATTAATGTTCTCAGATAGGAGAAGACGGGGAAGAAAGAGGAAGGCTGAGAAGATGGCGGAGTTAGCCATGGCTGAAGCTCTAGCCAGGAGACAACAGTCAAAGTCTATTGGTATAGACCCAGGTCATTTTATTTTCTGAAATTTATAAGTGGCTCCCTTATGTAGGGGCTATAGTTTTCACTTTGTCACTTTAAAACTTTAACGTATACAGAACTGTGATTAAGAAACATTTGAGAATTGCATATACATATTTATGGAATTTAAATAAAATGTTTTTGCTAACAGGGCTCTTTCTGGTCAGTATTCTAGTTGTCATCTAAAAACAAACTATAAATATAAAAAAACCAACAATTTAATAGATCAACATGGATGGTATTGCTTTAAGATATTTGTGGATTATTTTGTTTTTTTGCATTAATTTGAAAGTAGTATTTATAACGGTTATTCTGTCCCAAATCAGGCTGATGTTACTTTCCCATGCTGTAAGGTGGGGTGTCGTGTCTACAAGACTTATTAAGGATATTCTTTCCAAAAGAAAACAAATTGATAGTTTCCTGTCAACAGTTCATTTATTATTTTGGTATATTTCTTCAGATTCTCGGGTACCTGTGATAAACCTCGAGGACGGCAGTAGGTTGTCGGGAGATGAAGCTCCTCAGAGAAAAGATCTGGAGAAATGGCTAGATGAACATCCTGGCTTCATGATAGCTGATTGTGATGAGGATGAAATGTTTGATGTAAGTAATGATATATTTTCTAGCCAAGGGTTGCTATTGGCAAACACTATGCTAATGGATTGTAACCTTAGGCTAATGAAGATGGTACTGGCTACTGACTACATTGAAATATTGACTAACATAAGTAAAGACAGTTTCATGTAATTTGAGAAGCACTTTATTAGGTTTTTACCTGCGTCGCCGAAGGCGAAAGCAGGTCTAGTAGTCGGGTCACTCCGTCCGTCCGTCCGTCTGTCCGTCTGTCCGTCTGTCCGTCCGTCCCGCTATGGGGTGCCTTTCTTGTGTAATCTGAATCTCAAAAACCAAACACTAGATCTTTCTGAAATTTTACACAGTAATTACAGATATATTGAAGATGTGCACCTCCCCTTTTGGGGTCATTTTATAATTTCGTTTAGAAATTAGGGGCCCAAAAGGGGCCAAAAAAGTTACTTTTTAATTTTTTTCCACAATAACTTTTGTTCTGGTTGACCAAATGCTATGAAACTTTACAGTAATGTTACTTACCATAAAAGGAAGGGTTGGGCTGATTTTGGGTGTCCCCTCTTTTTTCGTTTAGAAATTAGGGGCCCAAAAGGGGCTAAAAAAGTGACTTTTTATTTTTTTTCCACAATAACTTTTGTTCTGGTTGACCAAATGCTATGAAACTTTACAGTAATGTTACTTACCATAAAAGGAAGGGTTGGGCTGATTTTGGGTGTCCCCTCTTTTTTCGTTTAGAAATTAGAGGCCCAAAAAGGGCCAAAAAAGCGACTTTTTAAATTTTTTCCACAATAACTTTTGTTCTGGTTGACCAAATGCTATGAAACTTCACAGTAATGTTAGGTACCATAAAAGGAAGGGTTATGCTGATTTTGGGTGTCCCCTCTTTTTTCGTTTCGAAACTAAGGGCCCTAAAGGGTCCAAAAAAGCAACTTTTTTATTTGTTTCCACAATAACTTGTTTTGGTTGACCAAATGCTATGAAACTTTACAATAGTGTTACTCAACATAAATAAAAGGGTGGGGATGATTTTGGGTGTCCCCTCTCTTTTTGTTTAGGAATGAGGGGCCCAAAAGGGGCAAAAATGTGACATTTTTTATTTATGGTCCGATTTAGATTTTTTTTTTTACAAGTTAATTTTGGTCATATATTGGATTCAAAATGAAGGATACAATTTTTTCTTGACCCACCTTTTCTGTTTAGCAATAAGGGGACCAAAAGGGGAAAAAAATAGAAACTATTTTTTGTCTATTTTTACAATATTTGGTGGCATGTGACAAATATGCTTTGTAAGTCCACCATAGGATGCAAGTGTCAAAATATTTTGACTGTCCATATTGGGCCTAGTACGTACAGGGTTCAACGTTTTGCCGTGCGACGCAGGGCCAGACATCGATTGGTCTTGTTTTTTAAGCAGATGTTTTAGAACATTTGAAATTTGCATTTTACTAGAAATTGTGTTAAATTACTTTCATTAAAAAGTGCAATTAACAAATGATGAATAAAGAGATCCAATTCTGATAATATGATGATCTTCTTTTCTGATGTTTGTAGAATTATTCGAGCTAAAAGTACCAAAAAAAGTTCTTAAGCTTTTTAGAAAAAAAAGATATTATAGAATGACAGAATTACAGTCAGAATTTGATAATTGTCCTAACAGTTTTCTCAGAAAGTACTGATCACAGCCACTTGATATTTGGTCTGTTGCTGACCAACTTCTTGTCTAATGAAATACGGCCATTTTTTACTTGACAGATTTTTTGAAAAACCATTCTGATATAAATAAAATAAGTAAAGGAAGGAGTACTCATTGGGGATTCAAATGTATTAAAAGGTCGGGACAAATCAGAAGAATTGGAGACAAGTTATGGCCTAGAAAACTTATTCTAAAAGGTTTTACTAGTTTTATAACATCTGGTCTAGTTACTAAAAAACATAACCTACCTGTGAAATAAGAAATGACAATTTTCCCCAAGAGACAGCTGATGAACAAAGAGATCCAACTCCTATATCCCATGATGATCCTTTTATCTGATGTTATCAAATAATTATTCATGAGACAATGTGTGACTAATTTTGCATCCAAAGATAGAAAGGAAAGAAATGTTGAATGATTTTTCATTATATAAAGTAAAAAAAGGACTAACCAGAATGCACTGAGGGATTAAGAGTTCTCTTGAATCACCTTTGAAACAGATGTTAAGTTCAATAGACAGGTGATGAACAAAGAGATCCAATTCCTATGTCCCATGATGATCTTTTTATCTGATGTCTTAATAACTATTCACGAGATGTGTGTGACTTATTCTGCATCCAAAAATAGAAAGAAGCAATTAAATACGGAAGGGACTTCCAAAATCTAAAGGAAAAAAAATTACAGACAAAACTAACAAATACCAAATCTAATATGAACAAAACCAACCATGACCAATAACTAAAGAACTCTTAAATCACCCCCCCCCCAAAAAAAAAAAAATAGAGATGATTTAGATAATAATTGATTACTAGACATATGATGAGCAAATTTTCCTAATTACTGTGATGATTTGTTTTAATTTCTGATGTCTTGATAGTTTTTGCTATGACAAGGTATTAACAACATGCCCTTCATCCAAAGATAAAAATAAATATGAAGGGGCATTCTAATCTCAAAGCAGAAAAAAAACCCAACTGACATAACCAACAAATACCACACTCAACCCAAAAAAATCAAATGATCTAAATGATAATTGACCATTTAAAGACAGGTGATGAACAAAGAGATCCAATTCCTATGTCCCATGATGATCTATTTATCTGATGTCTTAATAATTCTTCTCCAGATGTTTGAGAATTATTCTGCTTCAAAAGATAGAAAGAAGCAATTAAATACGGAAGGAACATCCAAAATAAAAAAAAAATACCAAAAAAAAAACTAGACAAAACTAACAAAGGCGAAAATATGATACCCATTGAAAAAAAAAATGAACAAAACCAGCCATGACCAAAAAATTAAGAAAATCTTTAATCATCCCCCAAAAGCAGGTAATCTAAAGAACGATTGATTACTAGACATATGATGAGCAAAGATATTCCTAATTACTGTGATGATTTTGTTTTAATTTCTGATGTCTTGATGAATGTTTGCTAAGACAACGTATTAATAACAAGCCTTTCGTCCAAAGATAGAAAGAAATACTGAAGGGATATTCATATTACAAAGCCCCCCCCCCCCCCAAAAAAAAAAAAACACACACAAAAATGACGAAACCGACAAAACCAATAAATTAAGAACTCTTTGATCATCCCAAAAAAGCAAATGATTTAGATAATAATTGATTACTAGACATATGATGAGCAAATTTTCCTAATTACTGTGATGATTTGTTTTAATTTCTGATGTCTTAATAGTTTTTTCTAAGACAATGTATTAACTACATGCCCTACATCCAAAGATGGAAAGAAATACTAAAGGGGTATTCATATTACAACCCCCCTCCCCAAAAAAAAAAACCCATAAAGTGACGAAACCGACAAAACCAATAAATTATGAACTCTTTGATCATCCCAAAAAAAGAAAATGATTTAGATAATAATTGATTACTAGACATATGATGAGCAAATTTTCCTAATTACTGTGATGATTTGTTTTAATTTCTGATGTCTTATTAGTTTTTGCTTAGACAATGTATTAACTACATGCCCTTCATCCAAAGATGGAAAGAAATACTGAAGGGGTATTCATATTACGAAGCCCCCCCAAAATAAACCCAGAAAGTGACAAAATCGACAAAACCAATAAATTAAGAACTCTTTGATCATCCTTAAAAAGCAAATGATTTAGATAATAATTGATTACTAGACATATGATGAGCAAATTTTCCTAATTACTGTGATGATTTGTTTTAATTTCTGATGTCTTGATAGTTTATTGCTGAGACTATGTAGTAACAAAATACCCTGCATCCAAAAATAGAAAGCATTTATATTTCAACCCCCCCCCCCCTCCAAAAAAAAGAAAAGAAAAAAAACAACAAAAAACTCGACAAAACCGACAAAATCAATAAATTAAAAACTCTTTGAACGCCCCAAAAAAAGCAAATGATCTAGATAATAATTGATTACTAGACATATGATGAGCAAATTTTCCTAATTACTGTGATGATTTGTTTTAATTTCTGATGTCTTGATAGTTTTTGCTAAGACAATGTAATAAAAACATACTTTGCATCCAAAGATAGAAAGAAATACTGAAGGGGTATTCATAGTACAAAGCCTCTTCCCTAAAAATAAATCCCCATAAAATGAAGAAACAGACAAAACCAATAAATTAAGAACTCTTTGATCATCCCCAAAAATACAGATGATTTAGATAATAATTTATTACTGGACATATGATGAGCAAATTTTCCTAATTACTGTGATGATTTGTTTTAATTTCTGATGTCTTAATAGTTTTTGCAAAGACAATGTATTAACAACATGCCCTTCATCCAAAGATAGAAAGAAATACTGAAGGGGTATTCATATTACAAAGCCCCTCCCCCCAAAAAAAAATCCCCATAAAATGACGAAACTGACAAAACCAATAAATTAAGGTAGAGCATGGCACTTGGGTCCAAAATTAATTTGTCAATAGGTTTTCTTCAAAATTAGCATAAATGTCCAAAATGATGTACTCTTTCATAATTTGATTCAAAATTCATGGGTTTCTTCCCTACTTTTCGAGTTATATCAAGTTAAAGTATCAATAATTTAATATGAATTATATAGGAAAAGCCATAAAAACACACAAAAATGTTCCATTACTTTTTTCCTGTCAATAGATTTCCCTAATTTTTTGACATTTTATAGATCTTGCAACAATTCATCATCTTAAATCTATTTAAAGTGGGGTTTCTTCCCTTGATTTTTACAGACAAGCAAAAATATGAGCCCAAACGATGATTTTTCATGATTTTTGCCAAATTATCTCCCTTGACCATACTTTAGCTAAAAATTTAGGCTACTTTTAGAATACTAATTTAATCATCTTGATAAAATGTGCCTAAACAAGGTTTAAAGATTCTAAAAACACAAAAATCTCAAAATATTTTTCACAAATTTCTGTTAATTTTGGACAAGTCACATGACCACTGTCGCTCTCCACCTTAAGAACTCTTTGATCATCCCAAAAAAAGCAAATGATTTAGATGATAATTGATTACTAGACATATGATGAGCAAATTTTCCTAATTACTGTGATGATTTGTTTTAATTTCTGATGTCTTAATAGTTTTTACTAAGACAATAAAAATCCCATAAAATGATGAAACTGACAAAACCAATAAATTAAGAACTCTTTGATCATCCCAAAAAATACAGATGATTTAGATAATAATTTATTACTGGACATATGATGAGCAAATTTTCCTAATTACTGTGATGATTTGTTTTAATTTCTGATGTCTTAATAGTTTTTGCAAAGACAATGTATTAACAACATGCCCTTCATCCAAAGATAGAAAGAAATACTGAAGGGGTTTTCATATTACAAAGCCCCTCCCCCCCAAAAAAAAAATCCCCATAAAATGATGAAATCAACAATACCAATACTGTGGTTTCATTATTATTCATGGGGTATTAATTTTCATGGTTTTTCGTGGGTGGTCTTGACCCACAAAATTTGATACTCCACGAAAAGGAGATTTTATATTAGTTTGAATGTTGCAAACTACAGAACCACGAATTTAAGAATCCATGAACTGACAACTTTTCATCAAACCACGAAAATAATGAATCCCGGAAATGAATCCACAGTAAATTAAGAACTCTTTGATCATCCCAAAAAAGCAAATGATCTAGATAATAATTGATTACTAGACATATGATGAGCGAATTTTCCTAATTTCTGTGATGATTTGTTTTAATTTCTGATGTCTTAATAGTTTTTGCTAAGACAACGTATTAACAACATGCCTTTCATCCAAAGATAGAAAGAAATACTGAAGGGGTATTCATATGACGAAGCCCCCTCACCCAAAATAAACCCATAAAGTGATGAAACCAACAAAACCAATAAATTAAGAACTCTTTGATCATCCCAAAAAAAGCAAATGATTTAGATAATAATTGATTACTAGACATATGATGAGCAAATTTTCCTAATTACTGTGATGATTTGTTTTAATTTCTGATGTCTTAATAGTATTTTTGCTAAGACATTGTAGTAACAACATGCCCTGCATTCAAAAATAAATTTTATTTTTAGAGAGAAATACTGAAGGGGCATTCAACTTGCAAAGCCCCCCCCCCCCTACAAAAAAACCCAAAAAAACCCAAAAAGTAACAAAACCGACAAATTCCAATAAATTAAGAACTCTTTTATCACCCCAAAAAGCATATGATCTAAATAATAAGTGATTACTAGACATATGATGAGCAAATTTTCCTAATTACTGTGATGATTTGTTTTAATTTCTGATGTCTTAATAGTTTTTTGCTGAGACTATTTAGTAACAAAATACCCTGCATCCAAAGATAGAAAGCATTTATATTTCAACCCCCCCCCCTCAAAAAAAAAAAGAAAAAAACAAAAAAAAACCCCAAAACTCTTCAAAACCGACAAATACCAATAGATTAAGAACTCTTTGAACACCCCAAAAAAAGCAAACGATCTAGATAATTGATTACTAGACATATGATGAACAAAGATATTCCTAATTATTGTGATGATTTGTTTTAATTTCTGATGTCTTTAAAAAAATAGATTAAACCTTGAGTTTCAGAAAATAAAGAACTTTCTTCCTTCATGAAACAGAAGATATAAAAATTTTGGACCAATAGACAGATGATGAACAAAAGATACATATATACTATGATGATTTGTTTTAATTTCCGATGTCTTTAATTATTCTCAAGATTTGATAGAATTTATCATTGAAGATAAACAGAAGTAGAAATACTTAAGAGGTATTTAAATCTAAAATAAAATAACAGACAAAATTGACAATGACCAAAAATCAACAACTCTTTAATCACACATCCCCCCAATTCCAAAAGAAAAAAGCAACCAAAAGCTTGTGGTCTAAAGAATAATTAATTGATAGACATATGATGAACAAAAGAGATATATTTACTGTGATGATTTGTTTTAATTTCTGATGTCTTAATTATTTTCAAGATTTGTCAGAATTTACTGACAAATTTGACAGTGACCAAAAATCTACAACTCTTTAATCACCCTCCCCCCTCATTCCAAAAAAAAGCGACCAAAAACTGATTGTCTAAGAAATAATTAATTGATAAACAGATGATGAACAAAAGAGATATATTTACTGTGATGATTTGTTTTAACAAGTAAATCTGTGAGTGTATGCTCATGAGTGATACCGCTGCTCCCTAAACCTAAGTAAAACAGCAATTAGATGACCTTGGAGCATCAAATCGGTATGCACCATATTGTATCTATCTCCTGTAGTTGCTTAGAAAACTGTGACGAAAATTTTTCATGCATGTCCATTATGTATAAAAACCTAAGTATTTGGAAAACAGGAAGTAGACAACCTAGGAGCATTAAATCGGTATGCACCATATGGTACTATAGAATAAAGCTGTATACAAAATATCAGACCTGTATCTCATGTAGTTGCTTGGGAAACTGTGACAGAAATTTTGCATTTATGTCCATTATGTGTAAAAAACATAAGTATTCGGTAAACAGGAAGTACACTACCTAGGAGCATAAAATCGGTATACAACATATGGTACTATAAGATAAAGCTGTATACAAAATATCAAACCTCTATCTCATATAGTTGCTTGGGAAACTGACAGAAATTTTGCATTTATGTTCATTGTGTAAAAACATAAGTATTCGGTAAACAGGAAGTACACTACCTAGGAGCATAAAATCGGTATACAACATATGGTACTATAAGATAAAGCTGTATACAAAATATCAAATCTCTAGTTCATATAGTTGCTTGGGAAACTGACAGAAATTTGGCATTTATGTCCATTATGTGTAAAAACCTAAGTATTTGGTAAACAGGAAGTAGACTACCTAGGAGCATAAAATTGGTATACACCATATGTTACTATAGGAGCTGTATATACAAAATATCAGACCTCTATCTCATGTACTTGATAAGAAGACTGTGACGGAAGTTTTGTTACGGACAGACAAACAACGGAAGGACAAGGGTAAAACAGTTTACCCCCTTCTTCTTTGAAGCTGGGGTATAATTAGTAATATTTTATATATTTTATAAAAACACACAGTGTCAGGATACAAGTTCTAAAAAATCATCTTTACTTGTGAGTTTTCAATAATAATTTCGGGTATATTGTGTTCAGATTAACATGATTTATAATGGTCTAAAGAATAATTAATTAATAGACATATGATGAACAAAAGAGATATATTTTACTGTGATGATTTGTTTTAATTTCTGATGTCTTAATAGTTTTTGCAAAGACAATGTATTAACAACATGCCCTTCATCCAAAGATAGAAAGAAATACTGAAGGGGTTTTCATATTACAAAGCCCCTCCCCCCCAAAAAAAAAAATCCCCATAAAATGATGAAATCAACAATACCAATACTGTGGTTTCATTATTATTCATGGGGTATTAATTTTCATGGTTTTTCGTGGGTGGTCTTGACCCACAAAATTTGATACTCCACGAAAAGGAGATTTTATATTAGTTTGAATGTTGCAAACTACAGAACCACGAATTTAAGAATCCATGAACTGACAACTTTTCATCAAACCACGAAAATAATGAATCCCGGAAATGAATCCACAGTAAATTAAGAACTCTTTGATCATCCCAAAAAAGCAAATGATCTAGATAATAATTGATTACTAGACATATGATGAGCGAATTTTCCTAATTTCTGTGATGATTTGTTTTAATTTCTGATGTCTTAATAGTTTTTGCTAAGACAACGTATTAACAACATGCCTTTCATCCAAAGATAGAAAGAAATACTGAAGGGGTATTCATATGACGAAGCCCCCTCACCCAAAATAAACCCATAAAGTGATGAAACCAACAAAACCAATAAATTAAGAACTCTTTGATCATCCCAAAAAAAGCAAATGATTTAGATAATAATTGATTACTAGACATATGATGAGCAAATTTTCCTAATTACTGTGATGATTTGTTTTAATTTCTGATGTCTTAATAGTATTTTTGCTAAGACATTGTAGTAACAACATGCCCTGCATTCAAAAATAAATTTTATTTTTAGAGAGAAATACTGAAGGGGCATTCAACTTGCAAAGCCCCCCCCCCCCCTACAAAAAAACCCAAAAAACCCCAAAAAGTAACAAAACCGACAAATTCCAATAAATTAAGAACTCTTTTATCACCCCAAAAAGCATATGATCTAAATAATAAGTGATTACTAGACATATGATGAGCAAATTTTCCTAATTACTGTGATGATTTGTTTTAATTTCTGATGTCTTAATAGTTTTTTGCTGAGACTATTTAGTAACAAAATACCCTGCATCCAAAGATAGAAAGCATTTATATTTCAACCCCCCCCCCCCTCAAAAAAAAAAAGAAAAAAACAAAAAAAAACCCCAAAACTCTTCAAAACCGACAAATACCAATAGATTAAGAACTCTTTGAACACCCCAAAAAAAGCAAACGATCTAGATAATTGATTACTAGACATATGATGAACAAAGATATTCCTAATTATTGTGATGATTTGTTTTAATTTCTGATGTCTTTAAAAAAATAGATTAAACCTTGAGTTTCAGAAAATAAAGAACTTTCTTCCTTCATGAAACAGAAGATATAAAAATTTTGGACCAATAGACAGATGATGAACAAAAGATACATATATACTATGATGATTTGTTTTAATTTCCGATGTCTTTAATTATTCTCAAGATTTGATAGAATTTATCATTGAAGATAAACAGAAGTAGAAATACTTAAGAGGTATTTAAATCTAAAATAAAATAACAGACAAAATTGACAATGACCAAAAATCAACAACTCTTTAATCACACATCCCCCCAATTCCAAAAGAAAAAAGCAACCAAAAGCTTGTGGTCTAAAGAATAATTAATTGATAGACATATGATGAACAAAAGAGATATATTTACTGTGATGATTTGTTTTAATTTCTGATGTCTTAATTATTTTCAAGATTTGTCAGAATTTACTGACAAATTTGACAGTGACCAAAAATCTACAACTCTTTAATCACCCTCCCCCCTCATTCCAAAAAAAAGCGACCAAAAACTGATTGTCTAAGAAATAATTAATTGATAAACAGATGATGAACAAAAGAGATATATTTACTGTGATGATTTGTTTTAACAAGTAAATCTGTGAGTGTATGCTCATGAGTGATACCGCTGCTCCCTAAACCTAAGTAAAACAGCAATTAGATGACCTTGGAGCATCAAATCGGTATGCACCATATTGTATCTATCTCCTGTAGTTGCTTAGAAAACTGTGACGAAAATTTTTCATGCATGTCCATTATGTATAAAAACCTAAGTATTTGGAAAACAGGAAGTAGACAACCTAGGAGCATTAAATCGGTATGCACCATATGGTACTATAGAATAAAGCTGTATACAAAATATCAGACCTGTATCTCATGTAGTTGCTTGGGAAACTGTGACAGAAATTTTGCATTTATGTCCATTATGTGTAAAAAACATAAGTATTCGGTAAACAGGAAGTACACTACCTAGGAGCATAAAATCGGTATACAACATATGGTACTATAAGATAAAGCTGTATACAAAATATCAAACCTCTATCTCATATAGTTGCTTGGGAAACTGACAGAAATTTTGCATTTATGTTCATTGTGTAAAAACATAAGTATTCGGTAAACAGGAAGTACACTACCTAGGAGCATAAAATCGGTATACAACATATGGTACTATAAGATAAAGCTGTATACAAAATATCAAATCTCTAGTTCATATAGTTGCTTGGGAAACTGACAGAAATTTGGCATTTATGTCCATTATGTGTAAAAACCTAAGTATTTGGTAAACAGGAAGTAGACTACCTAGGAGCATAAAATTGGTATACACCATATGTTACTATAGGAGCTGTATATACAAAATATCAGACCTCTATCTCATGTACTTGATAAGAAGACTGTGACGGAAGTTTTGTTACGGACAGACAAACAACGGAAGGACAAGGGTAAAACAGTTTACCCCCTTCTTCTTTGAAGCTGGGGTATAATTAGTAATATTTTATATATTTTATAAAAACACACAGTGTCAGGATACAAGTTCTAAAAAATCATCTTTACTTGTGAGTTTTCAATAATAATTTCGGGTATATTGTGTTCAGATTAACATGATTTATAATGGTCTAAAGAATAATTAATTAATAGACATATGATGAACAAAAGAGATATATTTTACTGTGATGATTTGTTTTAATTTCTGATGTCTTAATTAGTCCTAGTTAATATATTTTATAAAAAAACACACAGTGTTAGGATACAAACTCTACAAAATCTTCTTTACTTGTGAGTATTGGATAGAAATTTTGGGTGTGTTGAGTTCAGATTACCTTTAATACGAAGTGATTAGGAAACAGATTTTCAGCTGCTGAGATAGACATATGATGAACAAAGATTCATATATACTGTGATGATTTGTTTTAATTTCTGATGTCTTGTGGTGTTCCAAGTTCAGATAAAACAAAGTTCTGACTTGGAAACAGATTTTCAGCTGCTGCAATTAGTAAGCTCCCCAAGCAATTAGCCTAGGATATCTGATTTTGATACTCTAAATGTTGAAAATTTTTTTAGATGCTAATATCACATTTTAGTAGAGTGAATCTTTTGCATTAATTTGTTGATAATTTATACTCTTTGCTAGATGAATATGCATTTGCACATATTTGAGGTCTCAAATTCAGCGACAGGGCCTGGGTGGTCGAGTGGTCTAAGGTGCTGATTAAAATACCACACTATTGATCACTAGCCAATCACCTCAGCTGGTGCTCAAGTCCCATTTGTAATTTACAAAAATGGGACTTCCCCATCTTTATGTGGTCAGGTTTGTCAGTTACTTGCCCAAGGTCGGTGGTTTCCTCCTGGTGCTCCGGTTTTCCTCGCCATTAAAACTGATTGCCCTACATGGCCCAGGTGCGTCGATAAAGGATGTTAATCACCAACACACACTCAAATTCAGCAAAAATAACCCCCACATGAAAGTTTCCGTGTTGACAGTATTTCGTCATATTAAAAATAAATACACTACATTAGAGTATAATGTTCAATAACTATCTTTTTTAGGATATTCCAAGGAAGAGGAAGTCTCGACTGGATCCCTCAATGATAGACCCCCTGAAAATGACGGGAGAGGAAAATGTCTCGGTTGTAAATAGATTAACTGGTAAAAAGGTAATGTCTGAAGACAAATTTGAGACAGATTCCAACCAATCAATAGGCTTATGGGAAATCTTAAAATGAAGTAAAAGAATGCATGAGCCATAAATCATGATTTCTTTGAAACATATAATGATAGCACTAAAAAAAAAGAACCAAACAAGGCTGGAAAAGGAGTAAATCAGTGAAAAAAAAATTCTGAACATAAACAGTGACAAAAATCACACCAGGTTTTCTCACTCATGGAACTGGGTGGGACACACAAAGCAGGTGAGAGTTGTTTGTCAGCTGACAATATCAGAATATTCAATTGATCAAATTTGAATTTTTTTACATGAAGCACCGCAGGTGAAGGGCACATATACGCCGGTTTTGTTATATTCGTGGCTCGTTTTGTCCAGAATTCAAAATTGTCCAATGAAATAAGCAGATATTGTCAGCTGACCAACAACTTTCACCCGTTCTTGTGTGTTCCACCAGGGTGCTGTATGTCCAAATACTCTACTTGAAAATATATTGTGAAATTATTTATCATTTTTTATGGGCTTTTTTTAAAGATAAATTGATTTGGCATTTGTTACATGTTTCATATAATGTTTGAAACCAATTATAATTTGTGTTGATACATTGCTATTTGTTTATTTTACAGATAACTGGTGCTAAAGCTCCACCTCTGAAATACTTGCCAGAATGGTTGGAGAAGAACCCATCGTATGATGTAGATCCTAAATGGACTGACATTGTAAGAAGCAAGGTACTTATATCAAATAGAAGACTCTTAGATGTATTTAAACTCTATTAAGTTGAATGGATGTTAGGGCTTTTCTTGAAATTTAGTATTTTGTAACTCCCCATCTCCTTATGAAAAATAAAGATTGAAATGTGACATATACTTTTAAGATTCTTTTTAAATTTATCAACCCAACTATGTAAATGAAATAAAAGTGCCTTCCCAGGGACATTGTATTTTCTGGAACCCTAAATGAAATTAGTGATATTCAGTAAAATCGTGTGTTTCTAACAAGGTATTACTTAATTTAAGGTCGGGAAGAGCTTAATTTTCTCGGGTCTTTTTGGTAGGATTTAAATGAAGAAGTCCGAAATAATTGACCCATGACCAACCCAGTCAAGAAAATAGAATAATACATATGATGACCAAAGAGATCCAATTCTTACAGATTATGATGATCTTCTTTTCTGATGTACTTGTATTTACAAATAACTTTGATTAGGGGTTGTTGTAAGATCATGGATTTAACAATAATTCTTTTTCTCAACCACAGTACAATATTCTTTACTTGTTTTGTATTTGTTAAAACATGTATATGAAAAAAATGCTGGACCTTACATTTTGCCAAAATAGATGAGCAAGTTCTTGTATTCCTGTCATTTTACCCTAATTTATCAAGGAATATGACCTTTTCAAATATTTTTGTTATTCACAGGTAAATTTGCCTAAGTCTTTACAAAGCCGTGTTGGGACCCCCAGCAGAGGGAGAAAACCAAAGGATTCTTTATCGTCGTCCCTAATGGGATCTGACATTCCATTTAGTGCAGCATCGCTAGCCGGACTTTCAGGATTTCCTAGTCCAAGTCTCATGTCCGGACTACCTAAACTACCTCTAGGAATGCCGTTTGGAGCCCTGCCAAACTTTGGTTTAGGAAACCCTCTGCTTGGCATGGCTGGCTATCTACCGGGTTTATCAGGGTCTCTTGGAAAGGAACCGGAATCATCCTCTAAGGACAGTAAATCACCAAAATCGAAGGAATCAAGTAGTAAATCAGAATCAAAATCTCCCAGCATGCCTCATCCTTCATTTCCGTTTATGTATAACCCTATGTTGTTGAATCCATTATTTGCTGCTCAGGCTCAAAGTCTTGGATTTTCACTGCCCACTAGTCTACCCACCTCATTTGGAGCTTTAGCTCATTCTGGGATGATGAACGGATCGACTGGTGATTCAGACTTAGAGGAAGGGGAGATTAAACGTTTTAGTCAAAAGGAACGCCGGGGTAGTACAAGTGGTGGGCTCCAGGATGGGCCTCAGGATCTCAGTGTCAAAAGTAAACATGATAGTAAACACCACCATCGTCATGGTGACAAACACTCGTCACATTCTTCTAAACATGACAAACCTATGAGTAGTGCCTCCAAGCATTTCAGTCCTAGTGCTTTCCAAGATGAACCTACTGACCTTTCTATGAAGAGTTCAAAATCTGGAACACCTGATTCAGCAAAATCTAAACCCCCCAAAATTCAAAGTTCGTTTAAGCTGAGCAAAATTGTTGATTCTTTGAAGGACAAGGTGAACAAAATGGAAGATAAACCAAAGAGAGTGGACGATAGCAAATTACGAAAAGAGAGAAAATCAAAACTGGACAGTATCCTGAATAAGTTGGTGGAAGAAAAAGAAGTGTATAGTGGTGAGACTATGGAAGACGATAGTGCTGCTGATTTAAGTATAGCGTCAGACTCGCGGCACGAGGACGAGGAAGAGAAAGATTAGAGATCGATGTTCTGTGTTGTGACGGCCAGTTTTCATTCCCCCCTATTGACATCATATCTTTGTTCTGTATATACCCTCATTTGTTACACTTATTTAAGGCTTTGTACAATCTTATTTATAGTACTTAAATGACATTTGTTGATACTATTGGTGATTTATTTACACGTGTATATATAATTTCAAACAGTAGCCTGCCGGACATTTTTTCAGGTGTAAATTGTATTTTTTTTATGTATATAATTTATTTGTTGTTAATTTAATAGAAAAAGGCAAGGGTTGGAATCATGTTAAAAAATGTAGATGATGTTTTTGTGTACATAAACTTAGCTTTACATGATCAATCATAACTGAAAATAATCAATAAGCGTCCATTCCTGTCCATTTCACAGCAGTCACGAGATTACATGTTTCACAAATTTCAAGAGAAAGTTTTATATCTGGTCAATCAAGCTTTGTAATGTTGCTTCAGAATTAAAATCACGTTTTGAATGTTTAAATCAAATATGTGTATGAAGTTATACACAAACAAAATTTCTGACTTTTTACAGCACTAGATAATTTTTAAAAGTTAATTCAAAAAGTACATGTAGTAGCAATTCTTTTATACAGTAATGATATTTTGAATATATAATTAATTTATTTCCCACATTATTTAAACTATGATTCCATATGTTTTTGAATGATATTTTATATTAAAAATGACATGCATCTCAGGGGTTCCAAGTATTACATTTATAGTACTGCTTAAATAATCCATTGTAGTAATTTATTTAAGTATGAATGGAGTTGGTTGAGATTTATCAAAGTAAGTTTTAGATATTTCTTTTTGTGCAAAAACACTTTTGGCTATTTGAGGGAAAAATGAATGGGAGGAGTTGGGAGGCAACTTTTTTTTTAGACATAACCAACTTTACAGTTTTATTAAATATTTTAACAGGTTATTGTGGATTGATGTCCAAGGATCACTACTAATAGTGCCTTTCAAAACCCCTATACATTTTTTTCCTGAAATAGCCTTTATTGATTTTAACTTTTTAATACAATGAATTTTTGGTAGATTTCTACTTATCTTTTGAAATTTATTATTTACTATTTATTCAATCTTTTTTAAACCAAAAAAGACTGAACTTTGAATGAATTTTCTTTCTGTTAAATATGATTTGGTTTTTCCTTAGGAATGTGAGCGAATATTGTTTTTGTCTTGGTTTTAATCATGAATGTACAAAATGAAATTTCACAAGCCATCTGCACGAGATTTTTGCAAAGTTTGATTTCTTTTATAAAGAAAGTGCAAATCAAAATGAGATATTTATCTCTCAGATTTCTTTTAACTTAAATTATTAATGTATGTGACATTTTCTAAATCTGTCAAACTTCACATAATTTGTATCTTTGTAGTTAATTTCTTAGCTGTATGATTATTTTTAAAAATGATTTTTTCTACATTTTTCTCTCTCTCTCTTGTGCTAATGTTATGAGTGTTATTTGTAGGTATTTATTTTTTTGGACGATATCTCACATTTGTTTCTCATTAATTTGATGTGATGGGAATTTTCAATAAATGAATTGACATGTATTGGCGTTTCATTAGTAAATTTAGAGGGGGTGTTTTTGGGTTGAAATCCCCCTTTTGTTCAGATTTTTATGTCGCCTGCAACGTGTTGCAGAAGCGACATATAGGGTTACTTTGGCACCATCTGTTGTCCTGCGGCGTCTCAATTTTCCGGGAAACTACAAGTCACAACCTCTTGATATTTGGTATGTGGCTTCCTCCTATGGTACTATATGGTGTAAAGTGATTTTATGCCGGTATCTCATCTACTTCCTGTTTACCAAATATTTTAAGACGCAGGCGACATACGTCTTCCATGGAAGACCACCATTCTAGTTATATGTGTTATATATATACTGTGTGTAGATATGATTCAGAAAACTTGGTCTTGATCCCCCATCCTCTTTTGTACTTAGAGGATTGTAGGTTTCTTATAAATTTGATGTGATGGGAATTTTCAATAAATGAATTGACATGTTTTGATGTTCTGAGATGGTATGTTTTAGAGAGGCCAATCAGGGAGATTTGGTTACCCCATAGGAAGGTATTTATTGGCGCAATGAAATATGGTGTATATTAGTGTAATTTTGCAGTCTTTGAAATTCACTTGCCCCAATCGTGAAGTTATGGGTTTTCTCCTTTATCTTCAATATAAATTTTGTGAAAATTTCAATTGCCCAAAAGGATTTTTACTGGCCAAGTGTCAGTGAACCAGTGCTATTTTCGAAGAAGACTGTTTTGATTAATTATCAATGTAACAGCATCACATTGAGGATTGAGGATGACACAGATATCTATTCTAAAACATCTTAAAAATTCCTTCTATATTTGGTGTTTGTATTTTTGTGTTACCACAGTGTTTAGCTGTTTGTATTTGAATTGTGGTTACCTTAAAACAGAGAAAGTATCATCAGTGTTTGAAAGGAAAAAAATAACAAAGGAATAAATGAACATTACAGTCCACAAAAAATGTTCAACAGATTGTTGGTTTTAACTTGGACCAAGAAGAATCTATTGATACACCCCTCTGCTACCACCCATCCCCCCACTAAAGGTCAATCTGATTAATTTTAAAAATCTACATAATGTCACAAACATTCATACAAATTTCATGAAAATCCATTGAGTAGATTAGGAGAAGTTCCTGGTAAGACATAGGTACCCTTAGACACACAAAAGGAAAACCTGGCATTTCAAGTGGATGTGTGTGTATAATCAATGCTTGAAAAGCATATGTAATAGAAAAACAAGGAGTTACATGTACATAAGAGATTATCAACAATAACAACAAAAAATCATTTAAAAAATCTTGGTAAAAAAATCACCTTGTTGGTTTCAACTTAAGCTCACTTTGCAATAAACTCCATCTCACAGCATTTATTTTCCCCTGCAATAACAAAACAATGAAGTTGATTCCAGAGTATAATTTAATGATGATTAATTGATTTATAAACTTTAATACAGAAATGAAGCAGCTGCACACAACAGCTAAGCCCTTTGCCTGTGACCTAAATCTCGAATAGATGTCAAATACTATCCAAGATATACTAACTTTCCAAATACCATTCCTTTATCTATTGGAACTGCCACGGTATGTACCTTGACCAAAACTTTAAGCTGAGTCATTCAAACAGAAAATGTAGGTCAAGATGACCTAATTTTGGTATGGATGATGGTTACTATCCAAGATGTTCACACTGACCCAACATCATTTCTATACCACTTGCAGGTGCTGAGATATGGACCTAAACCAAAACTTTTACCAGAGTCATTCATGCAGAAAATGAAGGTCGAAGGCACCGAATTTTGGTACGGATACTGGTTACTATCCAATATTTACCCGCTGACCCATTATCATTTCTCTCACTTGCAGTTGCTGAGATATGGACTTTGACCAAAACTTTATTCTGAGTCATTCATGTGGAAGATATAGGTCAAGGTCACTTCATTTTGGTACTGATGCTGACTACCATCAAAGATGTACCCACTGACCCAATAACATCTCTCTATCACTTGCAGTTGCTGAGATATGGACCTTAACCAAAACTTTAACCTGAGTCATTCATGTGGAAAGACTAGGTCAATGTCACCTAATTTTGGTATTGATGCTGACTACCATTGACCAAATATCATCCCTCTATGATGTTTAGTTCCCAAGTTATTGACAAAACAAAAACCATTATGAACGGAACGAACCAAACGCTATATCCGCTCTTCAACCCCGTTGGGCTCGGGGATAATGATGATACCACACTTCCTTCAGATATTTGTTTAAGTGTTTTTGTATACTCTACTTTCTAGGTAGGTAACTGTGAAAGGAAGAGGTATAGTAAGGTCCATATTTGCCCCCTTTATGATAGACAATTACAAAATTGTTTTATAGAAGATATCCTGTGTTATTTTAATTTGAAGGTCAACAAACTAATTCTATTAATTTTAACTGACCTGGCCAAAGGCCATGTGAGCTTATTCCATCTCTATGCGTCCGTGGTCCGTTAACAATTTCAAAAATCTTCTCAGGAACCACTGAAGCAATTTAACTGAAACTTTAATTTAATTAAAACTTTTAAAGATAGATAAAAGTTGCGTTTGCTTTCAGCTTAAACCTTCAGCTCATTAAGCTGTACAAAAGTCGCCATTGGGTCAAAAGTGTCGGATGACCCTTTATAGGGTTTATTTATGGCAATTTAGATGTAAAAAGTAGTGTGTTTTTTCCAGGTTTTTGCCCTATAGAATTAAAAAAGAAAAAAGTCTCCATTTGGTTGAAGTGGTCAGATTACCCCTTATATGGATTATGGCTATTAAAAGGTTAAGAAAGCGTTTTTTCATGTTTTTGCCCTGTGGGGTGAAATCTATTGAAGATAAAGAAAAGCTGGTGCTTGCTCAATCCATAAGCTTATTAAGCTCTACTAGTGAAAGTCATCATTCGGTCGACCTTTATGGGGGTTATAGCTCTTTGAAGATAAAAAATAGTATTTTTGTCCTATAGAATGAAAACTACTGCAAAAAGAGAAAATCTGTTACTTGCTTAAACCTTCAGCTTATTTTAAACTCTAGACTACAAAAGTCTCTTTTGGGTTAAAATTGTCAGGTGACTCCATATAGTTGAAACCCTTATGGCCCTAAGGACCAGGTGCGCGATTCAGGCTCCTGTGGGCCTCTTTTGCAGGTATGTCATCTGTGATATATATAAAATAAAACAAGAATATGTCGGAAAAAGACATAACGCCCCGTCACACAGCATCACTGAATTATAAGGCTTATGCCAGTGGTACAATTTTGTAATGATTTTATATGCTCATATATTATGTATATGTATAGAGAAGGATTCATGATTATCTGAAGCATTTGTCATAGAAAATAGCTTTGATCAAGTTGATTTTTATTGTGTGTTAATTTTCGTGCTTTGTCTGGGATTATTGGTAGGGTGAGATTGGGCCCAACAAACTAGTTAAACCCCGCCATATTTTGTGCCTGTCCTAAGCCAGGAATCTTTGACAAAGCTTTTGTATATGTACTTGTCTTTTTTTTATGTTTTCTGTTCCTTGTTTATTTAGGTGGTCTATTTTGACTATTTCAGGACTGAAATTGAATTAGATGCATTTTATTTAGACCATGTGCCGATTCATCATTGCAGAACGGCGAGCAGCGCCTAATGGCCTCGTTGAAGGCCGCTGATGCTTTTTGTCTCGCCTGCAACGAATAGTCATGGAAGGCGAGACATAGGTATTGTTTTTCGGCGGCGACGCAAACTTTTTTGTAAGACTTTTGTTGAAAATTCACAGTTGGGGTAATGGTCTACGCAACTGTCACCATGATGTGGGACCTTGACCCCGTTTTCACGCCCCAGCGACTCTGTGAATTTGGGTCTTTTTTTCAGGCCGTAAACTTTTTTGTAAGACTTTCGTAGAAATATTAATTTCTTTAAAAAAGTATAATAGCTTGGCATCTGATATTTTGAACACATGACACGTGACCTAAACCCCATTTTCATGCTTCGGTGACTTTGTGAATTTTGCCTTTTTAGGCTGAAAACTTCTTTGAAAGAGTTTTAGGAAAATAATGAACTTGAAAAGTATAACAGCTAGGCATACAGACAGTTGAGGTTATGGTCTACGAAACTGTCACCATGACATGTGACCTTAACCCCATTTTCATACTTCGGTGACTTTGTGAACTTTGGCCTTTTTTAGACTTCTTTGAAGGTCATTTTGTGGAAAATGAATCGCTTGAAAAAGAAGAAACGGGACATAAAACCGGGTGTTAAAACATACCCTATATGATAAATTCCTGTCAAATGAGCAGAAATTGGAAAAGTGGGACATTTTTGTTCATTTTTGGGTGCCTTAAATTCACTTCCATTAAAATATAAATCTGTTACGAAATCCCTGGGTCGTGAAGGCGTAAAAAAGGCCTTTGAAAATAACAATGAAATCGAAAAAAAAGTAGCTTAAGTGGAGTTGATTAAATTTACGACACTTTACTCAAAATATCAAGTGTATTTTTATGGATTACTTAAGGTCTATTTTATATAATAAGGTGTCAAAAATAGCTTAGCTTCTACTATTTTTTTTTCAAATTCGGTACAACAGCTTTTGCGCCATGTGCTGAACTGCTCCTATTCCCAGGCGGCAAGTTCTCTTCTTCCTGCTTTCCAACTCGACTATGACTATTTGAGATAACGATACAAAAAGAACATATTAAATGGTATTATTTCAAATTTTGAAGCACCAAGAGTTGTAGTCTATGGTACCTCTCCTTTTCGGCTTGGTTGGTCACCAGCTTCTTGTTTTCTAAACCGACTATCAGTTTTAGGATAGAAAAGAGATGGGATTGATATAGTTTATTCTCTAGATCTGCCTCTTCTTTTTTTTTTGCCATCCTTAAAAGACAAGAGTTGTTTGTACCAATAAAACAACATTTACCGTGAAACAACCCTAGTCTTGCAAATTCCGACCAGTACCTCCCCGTGGTGCAAGACGGGCACTGTTCTAGCGACAACAAAGGATACCCTGGAGCAGCTAACATTGGCGGTGGTGTGTCAAGGGCTGGACGACCCATGGCATTCCCCTATTGTCACGACTATATTGTCACCCATCAATCAGCAACAAGCCTGTAAAAGGAAGAGACAATTGCAATAATAAATCTGTCATATCTATCGTTGGCCTTTCTGTTAACGAAATGAATAATAAAATTCTTTGTACTCTGGATGAAATTCAAAAAAAGACGCCGGGTATCCAAATGTACAACAAAACATCTTTCAGGTTTGTGGAAAGAATAATGACGGCAATAAAATCCAGTCTTCGAAATTATTTCGATTGTTGTTACTCTAGAAATTGTGTAACTTAATTGATCAAATTTGGATTCTCAAAAATTAAAAAAGAACTGGTAGATATTCTTCCCTCTAAACCATATTCATCTTTGTATAGACGTTACGTCCGAAATTGATACCCGACGTTGTAACGCTAAAACGGCTTAAAAAGTAACTTGAATTTAGATACTTGTTTAGTCGTGGATGTGAATTTCGTGCTGTTGTTATTGATAATGAGGATATATAACAAGAGGCTCCCAGGAGCCTGAATCGCTCACCTGACATATGTGCCTGAAGTAAAGGTTATAAGGCAAAATCTATTTAACGTTGAAAGGGTCATAAGATTAATAAGGGGGTCATCTGACAATATGGTGGATCTAAAGGTGCTGATCACTTTTGTTCTCAATCAAAATCTAAAA
Organism: Arcuatula senhousia; assembly: GCA_963971305.1. Lineage (NCBI taxonomy): Eukaryota > Metazoa > Mollusca > Bivalvia > Mytilida > Mytilidae > Arcuatula > Arcuatula senhousia. Next base: position 51,293,370 of record OZ020306.1, read on the forward strand.
ATCTGTCACCCTTTTTGAGTTATTTGCAAAAAAATGCAGTTTAACCTAATGTTCTATTTTTAGCCATAGCGGCCATGTTTTACAACCAATCAAAAATCCCCACAACAGTTCTATACACCTAATAATAATAGACAATAATACCAAGTTTGGTTCCCATTGGAATTAAAGTGTCAGAGAAGTTAACATTTTCAATATAATGAGGAAATGCAGTTAAAATGCTCAATTTTGACGTTCCAAGGGCAATAACTTCTCAAAGGAAAGGTCCTACAACGTTGACCCTGTTACATATTTTGTAGATCTTGATGCGCTTAACAATATGCAATTTAAATTTCTCAAATATCTTGTACAGTTTTCAAGATATTGAGCTAAACAGGTGCAAAATTTGCAAAAAATCCACAAAAAGGACAATAACTCCTACATGGGATCTTGGATTTTCTTCAAAATTTCAGAGCTGGTAGATCTTGAGGTGTCGATCACTTTTGTTCCCAATCAAAATTTTGAAATCTGTCACCGTTTTAGAGTTATTTGCAAAAAAATGCAGTATAACCTAATGTTCTATTTTTAGCCATAGCGGCCATGTTTTACAACCAATCAAAAATCCCCACATCAGTTCTATACACCTAATGCCAATAAACAACTATACCAAGTTTGGTTCCATTTGGACTTAAAGTGTCAGAGGAGTTAACGTTTTCAATGTAATGAGGAAATGCTGTTAAAATGCTAAATTTTGACGTTCTAAGGGCAATAACTCCTAAAAGGAAAGGTCCTACAACGTTGACCCTATTACATATTTTGTAGATCTTGATGTGCTTAACAATATGCAATTTAAATTTCTCAAATATCTAGTATAGTTTTCAAGATATTGAGCTAAACAGGTGCAAAATTTGCAAAAAATCCACAAAAAGGGCAATAACTCCTACATGGGTTGTTGGATTTTCTTCAAAATTTCAGGGTAGGTAGATCTTGAGGTGCTGATCACTTTTACCGCATGCCAGAATTTTGATATCTGTAGCCGTTTTTGAGTTATTTGCAAAAAACTGCATATTACCCCTATGTTCTATTTTTAGCCACGGCGGCCATGTTTTTTTAAAAATCAAAAATCCGAACTATAGTTTTGTAGGCCATACCCTAAAGATCAGCCACACCAAGTTTGGTTTCAATTGGACTTATGGTGTCAGAGGAGTTGACGTTTGAAAAAGTTTACGGACGGACGACGGACGCCAAGTGACGCCAATAGCTCACCTGACCCTTCGGGTCAGGTGAGCTAAAAAGGGGCGTTCAGTACATGTTATAATTTCGGTCATTATTATCAAAATATATTCTGTTACAATTTCTGTATTTTATTTTTTTTTTTTCGACTGTGTGTGTTTTAAGTTATTTGCTTTGGTTTTATTATTTTTCTGTTGCATTTTTCTAGTTTATTTTTTTTTAAATTCATTTAGTACGCTTACTTATCAAATTACATAACTAAGTAATACAATGAAACATGATTCACTTTTGTTTATTTATTTATCTATCTTAAAATTGTCTTGACATTTTTTTCGGTGGCTGCTATAATATTAATGTAACTGAATTCTATTGTTCGACTTATAGATTTCAGATGCAGTCAAAATATATTAAACGGAAACGAAATAACTGATTGCGATTTTCTGCGATTTTCTATAATACCCACTGACAACATTTGCACCCTTTGGAAAAGACATGCCTGTCATCAGTACAATTTCTTTTAAAATTTCAACTTCCCTAACACATGTTATACTTGTTTATTTACGTACCAAAGGTCAATTTACAAAAATATTGGAAATACATGGTCATGGCAATGCATGTACTTTTTAACATTAAAACTTTAGATTTTCCACATTATACACCAATTTCAGATGTACAACTAAACTCTTTTATGGCACAGTTGATTGACACGTAATGTTTTAAGAACTGAAATGCAGGTACAAATGGTTGGTCGTTAATTATAACGAGACAATTTTTTTTTATCCATAATTCGTTAATAAAGAACACATGTTCAGAAAACAAATAAAAGAAATAATCAACTTTCTTAAGTATAGACTATACGTAATTGTACAGTTTTCAGCAGACACTTGATTTAATTGACATCACAATGGGTTCGACTTGTGCACCATTACTTGTAGAAATGTTTCTTCATTAATATGAAGCAGACTTTTTACAATCATGTATAGACAGAAAAGATCGTAAACTTGCTCTATCCCTAATAATATCGAGTTTCGTTACACTGAATGTTGGGTTCGATACATCTAATAATCACTGCAAAAATGTCAAAGTTGATGCAGGTTCGGCATGACTGAATGGCGGTCATATTTAGAATGCCCATGAAGCTGCATGATCTGTAATAATGCGTACGTACATGCAAAAACATAAAAAATATAAATGGTCGATACCATTTATAGGGGTTTATGTAAAAAGTCGCAAAAAAAAATCGTGTAGTGGCTCGCTATCATGTATGCCTGCTTTGTTGATTTTCAAAAAGCATTTGATACTGTGGTACACGCAGGGATCAAACTAAAATTGTTAAAAATTGGGGTTGGCAATCGTTTCTATAATATTATCAAAAGAATGTATGAAATAAGCAACTCATGTGTTAAAATTAAAAATGAGTTGACAGAATTCTTTTCCATCCAACTTGGGGTCAAACAAGGAGACAATTTAAGCCCTAACTTGTTTAAAATCTTCATAAATGATCTTCCTGATCTTTTTGAAAACTCTCCTGATCCAGTAATTTTAAATGGAAAACCTTTGAACTGCTTAATGTATGCAGATGATATAATTCTTCTATCCACCAGTGCCAGGGGACTTCAATCTAAACTAGATATCCTAAGTAGGTACTGCAATGATTGGTGTCTTACTGTAAACCCCAAAAAAAACAAAGTATTAATTTTCAACAAGGCAGGCAGACACATAGGGCACAAGTTCAACTACAAAGAGTTTAATATAGAATGTGTGCAACACTGTAAATATCTAGGTGTGTTTTTTAGTGCTTCTGGTACATTCTCCTTTGCTCAAAATGAGTTATACAAAAGGAGTCTGAAGGCATACTATAAATTACAAAAAGACTTTTTGACTTATAACCCAAATGTAAAGACTAGTATAAATGTATTTGATCATACAATAAAGCCTATTCTTTTATATGGCTGTGAAATATGGGGATTTTTCAACCCATATACTGCTAAATTTAGAAATGGTTCTCCTTCACTTGACAAAATTTATGGTAACATTACCTGTGAAAAATTGCACATAAAATTCTGTAAATTTATACTTGGGGTACACAAAAAGACCACAAATTTTGCTGTTCTTTCAGAACTGGGAAGATTTTCACTTCATTTTGACATTGTTAAAGCTATGATCAATTATTGGGTTCGATTAGAAAATAATGAAAATTTTCCACTTTTAAATGATGCTTACCAAGAATCTAAACTTTTACATGAACAGCATAAACCTTCATTGAGTGCTTCTATCCATAAAATTATAGAAAATATACCAAAACTGAAGAAAAATTACAAGTCAAAAGAGAAAATTAGAAATATTGTTAAAGATTCTTACATTAAATTATGGGAGAACCAATTATCCAACAATTCAGAGGGCAAATTAAGAACTTTTGTTAAATTTAAAACTAGTCATGGGTTTGAAAATTATTTGAGTCTTATTAGCAATTTTGAGTGGAGGAGAAGCTTAACACAGCTTAGAGTTTCATCCCATCATTTGCGGATTGAATCTGGTAGATACCAGGGTATACCTCCACCCCTTAGACACTGTCTTCACTGTGACTCTGGAGAAGTAGAGGATGAGATACACTTTCTTATCACCTGTACAAATTTTGTTGAAGAGAGACAGAAACTGTTTGATATTATTTCAAAAACATGTCATAACTTTATAAACCTAAATAATAACGAAAAATTCTTTTGGTTAATGACCTGTGAAGATAAAGCTATATTACATAACCTTTGCAGTTTTATTAATAAGAATTGCAAATGAGATTTATATCTTAACACATGCTGTTTGACTCTCACCTGTCTTCTCAATCAACACTTATGTTTTGTTTATTTGCTTTAGACACGAGGAGGAGTACTATTTTTAATCATTCTATATTTTATAAAGTATCTCCTTAAGCACCGCCCTTGGTGTCTATAGCACTTAGACAAATAATTTGATATCTAATTAAAAGTTTGTCTCTCTGCTTTGGACACGAGCATACATGTGACGGATCTGTAATGACAAAGCTGGAGATTTTTATTTTTTTGGCTGGAGATTGGACAAAAAAGCGGGAGATTTTCAACGCTCATTAAAATTGCATTTCAATGTTAATTGACGGCACAAGCGTGTGCCAAATATACATGGCCTCACTGATTAATCTCAAATCATCGGGTCAATTTTGGCAATAAATCTTTAATTAACACCTTTACCTGTTAAATTAACGTCTACCTAATTGACAAACCCCTAAAACACTGGAAATGTTTTATGACAACAATTAAAACGTCTATAAAACTAAAATTTTTGTCATGTCTTGAAAAAGCGGGAGATTACGCAAAAAGTCGGGAGAACGGGAGATGGATAAAAAAGTCGGGAGATTTCGTCTCCCGGCGGGAGAATCACATGTGTGCACGAGGAGGAACACTATTTGTTTAAAAAAATAAAAGTGTTTCCTTAAGCACCGTCCCTTGGTGTCCATAGCTGAGAGATGAATATCTCCTTGGATATCTATATCATTAACATACTGTACATCTATTCTTATTCTTAATTTCATATAGTCAACCATGCTTGTTCCACACAAACACACACGTATATATTATATATTTTGTATAACAATTAGATGCTAATGTCTGTTATGTACTGTTTTAAATCATAAATGTTAATTGTCATTGCCTGCAAAGGTCCTTGATTGGCTAAATAAAATAATGTCTAATGTCTAATGTCATAACACCCAAAACAACCAAAAAGTTTATGTACGCATATATTGTGCACCATGTCTTTACTTGTCAGTGCGACCTCCTCTTAACCACCGATTTAAAGTAATAACAAAACTACCGAGCCAGGATGACCAAACTCATATGTCCAAGACTGAACAAAAGTCAAAGCAAGGCAAAGACCGTACGTGATACCGGAGAAGTTGGAGATCACAATGGTACAGGTATTTCAAAGGAAATTGGGGGCTAAACCAAGTTTTTGTTTTGTTTTAAGAAACATTAATGAATTAAAAAAAGAGTCTGTGATCTAGAAGATGTGTTTGATAGCATCAGTAGCATTATCCGGGAGAGGTCAAAATTGTTTTCAACTATGATAACCATGGAAAATTCAAAACTGAACAATTATCAAGCGTCAGGGACTGGTATAATTTTTTTTTCAGTTTTTACCATGGAAAGTGGGATTTTTTAAAATAGATCCACTGTTTTTTGTTGTTGTTTTTTTTTCAGTGCGACCTCCACAAATTTCAAGAAAAAAATCCCTTTTTTCAAGAGATAAAATGATACATGTGATCCCTCATAAGCAATACAAATTCAGTAAATTTACAAGACATAAATATGCACTATATATTACTGTGGTGTTTTTTTTTTAAGCCAAATAGTTTATTGCAGTAAAATAAATACATATAAGTTCTTTAAGTAAGAAAACAGGTAAAAAAAAAATAGTACTGATACTAAGAAACGTTGAACATTGTTGTCAATAAATCAGATGCCATGATTCTGTTATGGATTAATAAAAAAAAAACAGAAATCCAACTGAACCGAAGGCATCCGGAAAGAAAAGTAGTTTGGTTAACGATATTTAAAACATGATTAAAAATAGAACTTGAATTAAAAAAAACACAGACTAAATCACAATCGTCTGTCCCAGTTGAAACTTCTTCATTTCTCATATGTTGATTGGGTTGTAATTTCTGAAACTGATCTGAGATATAAATTTATAAAAGTTTTGAAAATTGATTTTCTCTGTTCTGAATGTGTAACCCCTAAAATAATTCCGCTTACTCATAAAAAGTGAAAACAATAAAAATTTGACCCCCATTGCTAACAGGAAGAAAGGGGCTGTAGATTTTGACTACCCCCCCAATTTTCCCAGGCATGGATGCACGCGGAATTATTTCGTAATTGCGGCGGGAACCGGTGACCTTGATTTGACATCAGTCTTGTTGGTGGTGCCTAAAATGTGTAACCCGTACCCGTACCCGTACCCGCACCCAGGTTGTTCAAAATTTCACATATTCGCTTCGACTGTAGCGAAAATGTAGTCAATCATTGTAATATTTGATGTATGCCTTTCAAATATGACATTGAATGATTTCATATCTCAAAACTTTCAAATTAACATTCAGATTTTGATGTATTTCATGTTTTTACTCGATACCGACATTGAAAATTTACCCGTACCCGATGACATACAGGGCCTTTTCTAATCAAATGAGAAACAAATTTGTTTTAAACGTGAATTAAAAGTTACAAAAATATATCAGCAGTGAGTGAATGAACGATTTATTTTAAAACAAAAACTATCTATTTCACAATTTCGCTTTATACCGAGGGACCTATCGCGATTTTATGCGATGTTTACAAATAGCCCGTACCCGGTGAAAATCCCGGCAAAAGTTTTGATAATTTTGGAGCGAACAAAATAAGTTAAACCAGATTTATTTAAGAGTCAATTTACAAAATAATCGTTATAAACATTAAATATAACATTTAACAATTAAAACGATTCCAATTTACGATGAAAAAGTATATTTTAAAGAAGTTTAAAGTTATCATTTCTTTGGCACATTCGTCATGGTGTAAACTTCCGGTTACACATTTTAGGCACCAAAATTTTTAAACATCATTGATTTTGGAAAATTAGAATAACGATTTGAAAAACAAATGATACATGTTCATTCAATAACTTATCAGAAATCTTCATGTGCAATTTCAGAAAGTTTCATTGCGTTTTCGCTCTTTACGAGTCAAATTTGAAAACTGGTGCGGGTACGGGTACGGGTAAATGAGCCAAAAATGGTACGGGTACGGGTACGGGTTACACATTTTAGGCACCACCGTCTTGTTTGCGTTTGTATTGTAAATAAACAAACGTGTCTGAATATGTTTTATTGTTTTGATATTTGTCATTTTAAAACCACCTTTCTGAAATATTGTGCTTCTTTGCTACAAACACTATGTTTCGATAAGTTTTCGGTCAATAAAATACACAGTTTTAAGAGTTTCCTTTGAATAAACGCAAAAGTTTTCCCGCCATAAACACTTGTTTGACCTAGATTTTAACACCTACGGCCATTGTTGTGAAGATTTTTGAGAATTTACTACAACCGGAAGAGTTGTAAAATTGTCCTCGAAAATGGGCCTTTCAGAAGATGGTGATGATGGAATTGAAGGCCAGTTTGAAGAGCTATGCCTTGATCTCAACATGGACAAAAAGGCCAGAGACGAAGCCTTCGGAAATTACCGCAAAATGCTCGAAAATTATTCACTCGAGGCATGTTTCATATCACGCATTATACACTTTAATAAACTTAATATACCCATTTATCTGAAGCATTCCAAATTAGATTCACACCATGAACATTGACCAATGGTCCAAATATTGTGTTTTTTCATGGGGTTGATCATTTCCTTGGTGGTGCCTAAATGTGTAACCCATACCAGCACTCAGGTTGGTCAAAATTTCACATATCAGCTTCGGCTGTAGTGGAAATGATGTCAATCATTGTGATGTTTGATCAAAGCCTTTTATATATGATATTGAATGACTTTATACCTCCAAACATTGAACATGTTGAAATTAACATTCAAATAGCAGCGCTAAGCTTGTCGATAAAAGTCCACTAAAGAGCGCTCAGAAACCTGACATCGGGTCAGGCCGCTTTGCCCACAAAGCGACTGGGATGTGTGCCCCAGGTGGTTGAATGGGGCAGCCCTGACTTTGAGAGATGCAGGGTCGTCAGGCGATAATGCGGAAAACCTGACCGCAAACCATAGTGGTGCACCGTGTTGGGAAAAATGTCACGTTCCTCGCACGTTAAAGAACCCTGCTGCAGGTCTCGGTAAGAGTAGGACCTGTAGGATCCCCATGCAGGAGGCTAAATTTCCTGTCCCTACCCATCACTCCTTTTCAGTGGCAGTCAAAACTCTCCTACCCGATTGGCCTTGTGTCCCCATTTCCTCCACTTCATCATCATTTCATGTTCATTGTATCATCACTTTCATGTTCATCTCCCGGATAAAGCTGAAATTGTGCTGCTTGGGAGTAAAGCAATAACTAACTAACTAATCATATTTTTGATATATTTTATGTTTTGCTCATACCGACTTTGAAAAATGACATATACAGCCTTTTCTACTCAAGAAAGAAATCGATTTGTTTAAACATGATTTAAAAGTTACAAAACTATATCTGCAATAGTGTATGAGACTTTTATTTTAAGACAATACCTATTTGTTTCACAATTTCAGTCTATACTGATGGACATTGATTCATTAATGACCGTAACAATAAGAATTTTTAAAATATATTGTAGCAAAAGTTCAGGTCCATCCATCCCAAATGTTTTAAGATTGGCATTATGTCTTTTTGACATATTCTTGTGTTTAATGTTCCCACAATAACTTTAGTTCTAGTAACCCATTGCTATGAAATTCAACAGGGGTGTTCCTTACCATAAAAGGATGGATGGGATTGATTTTTGAACCAATATTATGCTAATTTTTAGTTCTTTCCATCCTTCGGGAACAATTTATATCTCATAATACGACATATGTTTGTGTTTAATCAGGCTGAAAACATAACATGCTCACCCACAAAAAATTAAGATGACAGCAATGATTATTGTTTGCCTGTCAGAACAAATAATATAAGTAACCATGAAAAAGTTCAACATAAACTATCTTCACAAAAATTCTTTTTGTTACAGACATCAATTAATCGCTCTCTGTCCTGTCATTTGTTCCAATATTATTCTTTGCTGTACATGTAACAATAGAAATATTCTGATTGTAACAGTTTTGCCATATAAATCGTATCCTGTGCCAATTTTATATAGCTTTGAATTTTCTCTAAGGACAAATAAAAAAAATGTGTGTGTTTTAATTTCCCTTTATGAAATAAAAAAAACTTTGGTTATGCAAATGCTGCTGTCAGCAGTCTTATTTATATTTACACAGTCTGCAAAATTTGCTCTGGCTAGATTGCCCCTGGCCAGAAAAAAATCCTATGGGCAACTAAAATTCGGAAGAATTTTGTATTTGATAAATAAAACAAAAAACTAAAAATTAAGGATTTTGGCAGGTGAATCTAAATTCCTTTTTTTCTTACACTGTTAACATTTTTGTACTTGTACCCGTATTAAAATTCACATGTACATTTAATTTGAGGGGAAAAAAAACCAAGCAAATCATTCTTCATATTTTCATTCCTTGCCTTTAAAACTTGTTTGCTGTATATTTTAGGGTAATCAGCTTCACTGGTTGGTTTGTTCCCTGTATGAAGCATGTCGACGTAGTGTAATACCAACAGTAGGAAGAGGCACAGTAGAGGGAAACTGTGTTTCATTAACTAGACTACTGCGTTCCTCTAAATTTAGGTTTGTAAAAGAATAGAAAATAATGAGATGTGGAATCAGTGTATGTTATCTAGCTCACAAAACAAGCCGTAATTTAGAATAACCACAATGGAAACCCCCCAGCAGCCTTAAATGAGGCCAGTAGGTGCTGCTTGCCATCTTCAGTTGGCCCAAGGTCTTAATAAAACGCATATGGTTCAAATCTCTTTATAATATAAGTTATAAAGTATGTACAAAAACTGTTGAATTTTAATGATGGTGATATTAAACTATATCCTTTGGCAATATTATTGAAAAAAGAGGATAATTCTTTAGGGAACAACATCCATTTACACACCGTTTATGATCAGGATAAAGACAAAGAAGTCATTTAGTTATTGTTCATCTAGGTCAGATAAAAATTCCCATACAAGCACATACATTCAATTACCTTTTCAGAATAAGCTTGACCATTATTGTTTTCATAACATATAACTTCTACCATAAACCATAAAAAGATGTCAATAAGATTTAATGTTGATGATGAATTCTCAAGAAAAAAAATATCCATTTAATTCTTAAGATGCAAATTATAATTTTCTGAAGCTTAAAAAATAAAAATCCAACAATACAAAATATCATCTATGCAAAATATTTTACTTTAGTAATTTAGAATATAACAGATTAATATTTTTATCTGTAAATTATATTACAAAAAAATGATCTTTTGTAGTCTCATACAATTTTTCAACAAAATGAAGAAATGGTCAGACATGGCAAACTTAAGGAAAGAATTCAGAGATAAAATAGACAGATTAGAGAGAAACTTTGCTGTATCTACAGTCATATTTAAAAAATTTGAACCTATATTTCTGGACATATTCAGAAATCCCATGGACGAACCTGCCAAACAAAACAGAAGTAGAAAACAAAGGTAAATGCTATGATTATTTACAAAATTATTCATTTTAAAAGGTGTATTTTAAGGTTTAAAAATCAACCTTTACATGGCAAACTAAAAACAAAACAGAAAAACTCCTCAAATAAAAAAAAGATGTGTTAGTTGCTGTCAATTTTGATATAAGCTCTGATGTAAAATAGTAGATTCTTTGCTAAAATTCAGGTTTTTCTTGTAACCAAAATTGTTTATAGTACATTTATAATTATTTTATTTACTGATGTTACTTTTGTTCAAAAGCCAAAGATTAGAACAGAAATAAAAAAAAAAGCCTATTTACCAAAAATATGGGAATAGAAATTTACATTACACAATACAGCAATTTCAGTATCTATATTAGTGTTACCTTTGTTTTTTAAGAACCAAGGAGCACTTGAATTCCTTATTTAAAGTCTGTAAAGGCTATTAGACAAAAAATATCACGAAAAAACAAACCACAAAACAAAAAAAGGACATACAAAAACTTAACTGTGATCAGCAACATGAACTGAAATGAAAATGAGAGTGAACTAATATACCCAGGTAATTATTGATTGTTTTAACACAGCCAACATGTTTCAAACAAACAATTGGGGCCTGGTTGGCCAAGTGGTCTCAAGGGCTGATTTAAATGCCACACTATTGATTGCTAGCTGATCACCTGGCGACGTTCGAGTCCCTCTTGCAATTTACAAAAATGGGACTTCCTAACTTGTATGTGATTAGGTTTGTCAGATACCTTGCCAAGGTCTGTGTTTTTTTCCGGTTACTACGGTTTCCTCCAACAATAAAGCTGACCCTTCATTGCCCAAGTGTGTCTGTGAAGGACATTAAACACCAACTCACACACACACACACACACACACACACACAAACAAATAATTTAGTGCAAGTCTAATCTGGTAATGAAGGATGTTTACAAACACTTTTAGATGACAAAATGATAAAAATCACATATTTGTCTATGAGCAGTAAAATTTTTGAGATGAACCATAACCAATTTGTTTTCCTTGTATATTTTGTAGGAGATTACCCTGTTTATCGTCAGAATTATTCAACTTCTGTTGGACAATGTTTGTACATGTTAAAGGTATGCAACCAAAATTCTGCCATGGGTCTCCTTGTAGAAAAAAAGGAAAATGCCTGGTGGTTGGGCCAGTGAAATCACTCACTAGTCCATATCTTTACAGGTTGGGTGTATTCGACATTCCCTCCTAGGGCACCCTGGGTAGATTGTTTTTCCTGGGTTAAAAAATAGAACAGAATGTGGGTGACCTCTGTTTTGTTGAGTCAATGATCTTCTTATCAATTAAAAGTGTACATTCGGAACAACCCTGGTTACATATATTACATCATCCAGGTTTTCCTTGTTCTCCCCATTTGAGGGACTTTTACCTACCTGGGGTTCCCCAGGTTTTAATGTTGAACACAAGCTATGATTAAGTATTGCTTTGTACAATTTGTAAAGAGGTACATTAGTTACCTGTCAAATTATTGAATTATTTCCCTTTAGTTGTTACATGATATATAGAAAAAACTATTTAAAGTTGTCCACTCACAAAGCTTCAAAGATTAGGGGTAATACTGTTTTACTCTTGTACAATGTATATTCATGTATTTCATTTGTAAAAGAAGTGAATTTCTATCATTTAGCATTAAGGATGTTAAAAGTATTAATGTAAGAAGTTTTCAGAAGTAACTGACTTCTTTGATACATGTTAACAAAATTGTCTATTCATTTTGTCTCAAAACCGTTCTTGATATTTTCTGAACATTGATTGAAATGGACTTGAATAAAAAAAAAGAAGAATTTAACATAAACAGCTAAATCTTGACAACCTGTTTTGAAATATTAAGAAGTAATTCTGAGACTATAAGAATAGAAAAAAGATGAATAAGCTTGATGAAACCATTAAGATATCTTTAGATTAGTAAATTATGTATAAGCTGTTGGATTTAAAGAAAAACCAAAGTAGTGGGAATTTTCTTTAATTGATGGTTTAAATGATTAAAACTGATTTGGAATAACTTTATAATCAATAAAAAAAGTTCTGTTATGGATACATCATTTGTTAATAAACTTTTATTGAGACATTGATTTTTTATCAGATTTATTGAGATGTTTCAGGTGACATGATTACAGGAAATTTTCAGTTGTAGAATTTGATTTGAAAATGAACATGAATTTTTAGAATGCTTGGATAAAATAGATTACAGTTGTTCAACTGACTTTGGAATTATCTATTTTGCATTGAAAGCATTTTTAATAAAAAATGTATAATCCCATTTTCTTTATAATCTAATTTTATATACATGTATCATTAATTTAAATGAACATCTGCTGCTGAACAAGATCTCTCATTCAGTCCTCAAAATTAGGCCGGACCTACTGGAAATATCCAGTTAAAATTGGTTGGGTCCAATTAAATTTTGCATTAATTTATAAAACATATAGGAAAAAATTAGCAAATTTGATGAAAATAGGCATTCTGTCCACCAGACTCCACTTCCTAATTTCTTTGACGGCTCATTTTGATGTTTTGCAATGTACTTATGATAAGGGCTATTCCAGAATTAATTGTATGGGGGGTGGAAGGCACTATAATTAAATTTGTATGGATCGTGGTATTATTAGATTATTCTCAAATGCAACATAAAGGGAAAAATTTTTTAAATTTTATGCATGGTGGTTAAAAAAAAAAGAGTGCGTTCCAACCCCCCATCCCCCCATACATTTATTTCTGGAATAGCCCTAACATGTTTTGGGCAAATAACTATTTTTGTTAAAAAACCAAAAATACTGTGCTATGCCTTTGTGATAGTCCTATGTTTTCCTCTCACACCATTGGTTTGTCTGTCCTATTCATGCTTATAATCTGTTTTTATTAAACATGTTACAGGTCATTTTCCAGCCATAAGTGATGATTTAGTCAATTCTTACCATCTATTATTATGCTGTATTGATTGGGTGTATGCCAACTGTCTGATAGGGGCCAGAAAAGATCTCCTCAACCCTGATTTTGAAGGTAAAAGACATTGAATTATTAAAGACCTATAACTGTCATAAAATTCCACAAAAATCCTTCATTACTGTGGATTCATTATTATTCGTGGGGTATCAATTTTCGTGGTTTTCGTGGGTAGCCTTCATCCACGAAATTTGATACCCAACGAATAGGAAATTTAACATTGATCTGTATGTTGGAGACATCAGAACCACAAAATTAAGAATCCACGAACTGATCCTTTTTCAACAAACCACGAAAATTGATACCCACGAAAATAAATGAATCCACAGTAATTTAGCCTGACTGACTCTACAAAATAGACACTTAATATTATGTTCTGATTTGTATGATTTCAGATTCATCAAATTGGATTGAGAATCATTTTGGTGGGTACCAATATTCATGGTTCGATAAAGAAGATCAGTTCGTTGATTCTTAATTTCTTGGTTTTGATGTGGCAAGCATACAGATCAATGTTAAATTTCCTTTTCAATGGGTATCAAATCTCATGGGTCAAGACCACCCACGAAAACCATAATTCAATAATGAAACCACAGTAAATGAACTAGACAAAGATAAAGGAGATGGTGCGGTAAGGGTCAATTTTGGCCTGCAATTTTCCAAATTTTCAACAACAGACAGAAATTTATTTTATGAGTGTTAATGTACAGGAGAATAGTGAAGAATACTATATCTAGATTATTATACCCCCGCTTCGAAGAAGAGGGGGGTATACTGTTTTACCCTTGTCCGTTCGTCCGTCCGTCCGTCCGTCCGTAACAAAACTTCCGTCGCAGTTTTCTAAGCAACTACATGAGATAGAGTTTTGATATTTTGTATATAGCTTTATCCTATAGTACCATATGGTGTATACCGATTTGATGCTCCTAGGTAGTTTACTTCCTGTTTACCGAATACTTAGGTTTTTACACATAATGGACATAAAAGCAAAATTTCCGTCACATTTTCCCAAGCAACTACATGAGATGCAGGTCTGATATTTTGTATACAGCTTTATCCTATAGTACCATATGGTGTATACCAATTTTATGCTTTTAGGTAGTCTACTTCCTGTTTACCGAATACTTAGGTTTTTACACATAATGGACATAAATGCAAAATTTCCGTCACAGTTTCCCAAGCAACTACATGAGATACAGGTCTGATATTTTGTATACAGCTTTATCCTATAGTACCATATGGTGTATACCGATTTTATGCTTCTAGGTAGTCTACTTCCTGTTTACCGAATACTTAGATTTTTACACATAATGGACATAAATGCAAAATTTCCGTCACAGTTTCCAAAGCAACTACATGAGATAGGGGTCTGATATTTTGTATACAGCTTTATTTTATAGTTCCATATGGTGTATAGCGATTTTATATTCCTAGGTCAACTACTTCCTGTTTACCGAGTATTTAAACTTGTATGCGTGGCTTAGTTCGGGGAGCGGGGGTATCACTAGTGAGCATTAGCTCACAGATTTACTTGTTTTTTGCCAAATTCTGCATACAAGTCTGGAGATTCTACCATTATATGTGTCGAATGTTAGAAAATCTTTGTTTTTAATATATTTCTGTTAAATTTTCGGTAGTTTTTTGCTAAAAACAGATGTGGGCGCATGTATGTTCAACAAAGATCTTTATATATATGTTGTAACTAACTGTTTTACACAAAATATATAAAGATGAACAATGAACACGCATGCGCCTAATGTTAAAAACATCAAAAACTTGCCAAAATATGAAGTATTTAGTACTTATTTACAAGTTTCCCTTCTTTTATCCGACTTTGCGTAGGTTTTGTGATTACAGATGTTTACTTTTATGCGAAAAAGAAATTGAAAGAACAAAAATAAATATTGAAGAATGTGAAATACATCTCGAACCATACTTTTACCATACCTCAAATTTGAGGCCAATATGCCCCCTTATCGGACTAACTCCTTTCAACCACTATTTCAAACATTGTTTTGCATTTCCCCCCCCCCCCCCCCCCAAACAGCCAATATTGAGAAAATGAAAATGAAAACTTCTCAAAAATTGCCCATCATACAGTATGCATATGTATTGATAAAATCGAGAAAAATCTGTAAACACAATTGTTTTAGTTCATGTGTTCCATTCTGGAATGTGTTTGTCAGGTTTAATTAAAAAAAAAATCTGATCTTGTAATAGCATCAAAAGGAAAATTGATCTCTTCACTAATTTATCAATAATGTGAATTGTGTAAAAAAAAAAAATTAAATCCCCACTTAAATGTCTCCTTTAACGATAATCCTACATTTTCAGGATTACCAGAAGACTATGATTCAAAGACATGGACGCCACCAACAGAACCACCCTGTATAATTAAACTTCTCTGTGAGAAACATGAGGGTCTTGAACTAGAAGCTAAAGTCATCAAAGAGCATTGGTGGAAACCTCATATTAAAAAGATGTTTGATAAAAAGGTGAAGTATGAATTATCTATGAAGTCATTTTAGAGATAGATTTTAATAATACATTATTGTTGCACCTGCAACTTGTTGCGAAGTGACACATCAGGGTTACTTTGACACTATCTGTGGTCTTGTGTTGTCCTGATGTCCTGCGGCGTCACAGATATTTTCATTGCATTTTTCTGGGCAACTAAATGTCGCAGCCTCTCGATATTTGGCATGTAGCTTCCTTCTAAACTACTTTATGTTGTAAAGCAATTTTATGCCCGTAAATACTCTACTTCCTGTTAACCAAATATTTTAAGACACAGGCGACATATGTCTTCCATGGAAGACCGCCATTCTAGTTTGAAAGATATATTTTGCATTATTTTAGGAAAGGATATGGAGTAAATGAACATGAGACCTTAACACATGTTATTGTTTTTATGGGACCAAGATTGACTTGCTAGACTTAATCCACTTCGTCCCATGGGGGACAAAGGGCGACCACTCAGTGGTGCTTTTCATATGTTCCTGTCTTTGGGTATTTTATATGGGACCAAGATTTGAATACCAAGAACTTGTCAATAGTCACACTCAAGCACCTCATGTTTTAAGAATTAATGAATGCAAACAAAAAAGAACCAAAATGACAAGGTTCCAGATTAGAAATTTTACATAGTTGTTTAGAACCATTGAAGGATTTGCATGCTTAAATTTTACGCAAGTTGCTTGATTTTCCCCACCCCCCCATCACAGCCCTTTCTGACTTAGTCATTATTTAAGTGGTCCAAATTATTCTTTGCATTTATGCATGTAAAAACTTGTTACAAGATAAAAATGCTTTATTTTATTCTAATTCTTATTTTACCATTTTTATTTTTATTTGCAGGTTTTAAAAGGAAAAAAGGATAATCTGTGTGCTGTTCTAGAAATAGGAAATTTTGAATTTAATATGTAAGTTCTTTCATTATATAAAATCTTTTAGAATAGAGTATTTCACAACATTTGTATTTAGTAAGAGCTATTCCAGAATGAATTGTATGGGGTAGAAGGTAGGATAGTTAAAGTATTATGGGTGGTAGTATTTTTACGTAAGGGTCATGTGAGCTATTTTCATCATTAGGCGTCCGTCGTCCGTCCGTCGTTCGTCGTTAACTTTTCATCAAAGATATTCTTCTCTGAAACCACTGATGGGATTGCTTTCAAACTTTGTACACTTGAGCTTTAGGATGTCCTCTACCAAGTTTGTGAAATTTGTGAACATTGACCAACCTACATGGCTGCTGTTACTAAAAATAGAACAGGGGGGTCAGACCATAGATTTTAGCTTATAGCTCAAAAAGTATAAGAGATAGAGAAAATCCGAAGCAACCTTCCTTCTTCAGCATCAAAAGCTCTACCAAACTCTCCATTGAGTCAAAGTTGTGGGATGACTCCTTAGAGGAGTTATTTCCCCTTAAACGTCAAAATTGACCATTTTCACAGTTTTACGACATTATCTTTAAAGCCATAAGAGCTAGAAGAATAGTTACATGTAGCATTGCAAAATTGTTCAGCTCATTGAGATCTTCAGAAATGATATCAGGGTCGAAATTGTCAGATCATCCCCCTATTAGTGTTTTCAATCAATTTTAACTTTTTTTTTTCAAATGGAAAGCTTTGTAAACTTTGTATTCTTGATCTTAGAAGTGTTTTCTATCCTAACTTGTATCTTTAATGTTACTTACCAAGTACATGTACATGTAGACCATGTTGCACACTAGGCAAGAGGTTTTATCATAAGAGATCAGGTGAGCGATTCAGGCTCCTGGGAGCCTCTAGTTTTCCAATGCTACAATAAGGGAAAAAGAACATTCATCTTAAAAAATTGTGCATATTGTGGGTAAAAAAAATGTGCCTTCCCACCCCCATTGCAATTAATTCTGTGATTGCCATAGTGGTTTGAAGTTAATCTGCACCTTGTCTGATGTTAGTAACCAAAGTTATCATGCAACATGTCTGTTATCAAGAAATGGAACTTTTTTATGCCCCTCGAAGACGACATCTGGGGGGGGGGCATTAAGTTTTACTCATGTCCATGTACGAATTGCTGTCAATTGTCAAGCTTTTCTTGAAAACCATAGATGACAATGATTTGAAACTCGTAGGTAGGTTCATTATGGCAAATTGTATGTCCTTAGCAAATTTCAGACCTGTTGGACTACTTCTTCCTGTTTGGATTACGGATGGACAGACATACGTTCATTTGTTTGTACCAATTTCCATCAAGCTTTTCTGATTTCCCTTCCAAAACTGACTGACCCTAGTTTTATGTGTGTTTAAAGGAGTGTCTTATAACTTAAACAACCTAACCAAAACACTAGATGTTTACAGGTTACAGATTGTGTGTATTGCTAATAGTTATGCAGATTTTTTTATTCAATTTAATTATACCTTGAGAAGTATAAGAGTATTTTTGGTGTTTGTTTTTACTTTTCACATTTTTAGCTCACCTGGCCAAAGGCCATGTGAGCTATTGCCATCACTTGGCGTCCGTCGTAGTCTTTAACTTTTTTCAAACTTCTCCTCTGAAACGGCTGCACAGATTCAAACCAAATTTGGTCTGGTGGTACTTTAGGGTATCCCCCACAGAACTGATGTGGGGATTTTTGATTCGTCGAAAAACATGGCCGCCGTTGCTAAAGATAGACCAGGGGTGTCAGACTACTGTTTTTGGCTTGTAAATAAAAAAATATAAGAGATAGATGAAATCTGATGCCACCCTACTGCTTC
Organism: Arcuatula senhousia; assembly: GCA_963971305.1. NCBI lineage: Eukaryota > Metazoa > Mollusca > Bivalvia > Mytilida > Mytilidae > Arcuatula > Arcuatula senhousia. The sequence goes on from OZ020306.1 coordinate 51,312,063, forward strand.
AGCATCAAAAGTTCTACAGAAGTCTCCATTTGGTCCAAGTTGTCAGATGACTCCTTATAGGGGTTACAGCCCCTTAAAGGTGAAAAATAGCGTTTTTTTATGTTTTTGCCCTATAGTATGAAAACTATTGCAGATAGCTGTTGCTTGCTTATATGTTCAGCTCAATTAGCTCTACAAAAGTCTCCATAGGGTTGAAGTTGTCAGATGACCCCTTATAGGGGTTATCGTCCCTGAAATAATGTTTTTTCATGTTTTTTGCCTTTGGAATGAAAACTATTGCAGATAGAGAGATGCTGTTGCTTGCTTAAATGTTCAGCTAATTTAGCTGTACAGAAGTCTCCACAGGGTGGAAGTTGTCAGATGTCCCCTTAAAGGGGTTACGGCCCCTAAACTGATGTTTTTTCATGTTTTTGGCCTATAGAAAGAAAACTATAGCAGATGGAGAAAAGCTGTTGCTTGCTTTAATCAGTTCATTTAGCTCTACAAAAGTCTCAGTAGGATCGAAGTTGTCAGATGACCCTTAATAGGGGTTACGGCCCTTAAAACAACCTTTTTCATGTTTTTGGCCTATGGAAAGAAAACTATAGCAGATAGAGAAAAGCTGTTGCTTGCTTAAACGTTCAGTTTATTTAGCTTTTCAAAAGTCTCAATAGAATCAAAGTTGTCAGATGACCCCTTATAGGGGTTATGGCCCTTAAAATAACGTTTTTTCGTGTTTTTGGCCTATAGAATGAAAACTATAGTAGATAAAGAAAAACTGTTGCTTGCTTAAATGTTCAGCTCATTTAGCTCTTCAAAATATAGGGTTGACATCAAGACCAGGTGAGCGATTTAGGCTCCTGGGAGCCTCTTGTTTGCAAATATTTTATGCTTGAAATTTCAGCAAAAATAGCCCAATAATTCAGAGTCAATTATTAAAAAATACTCTCCAGAAATGACAAGTTTTTGTGTGATCGCCTTGTCTGTCAATTTGATTTCCATTTTGCAACAGATTTCTTGATTTTAATGATGGAACTCACTTTAAATTTGGCACACAGCATTTCCACAAAGATTTGTATCTTTCGTGTCAGTTGGGATAATATTGTCTGTCTTTCTGATCAATATTGTCATTTTGATCCCCTATTACAAGTATCATCAATTTGTGTTTGCAATAAATATCGGTATATAAATATATACCTGTTTCAAACATGTCAGAAGCACTCTTGCAATGTTCTGAGGTATTGGGTGTATGGCACCTATATTTTTAGATGTTTAAAGCAAGTTGTAAGTGTTTAAAGAGGAAAGACTTCAAATGACTAAAAGAAAAAACAAAAACAAAAACAAAAATAAACATAAGAAAGGCCTTTTCTAACTAAAATCAGAGAACTTCATGTATAAGTGACTTTCTTCAAAGGATTTTTGTACCCCACTATAGAAATGCCAGTGCCTGTCTGTGTTTTTATCTGTCCCTCACACTCTTCTTTGTATAAGATTTCTCAGCTCCTACTACTTGTAGACTATTGATATTTAGTATGCAGCTTCAGGTTGAGGTCTCATACATGTATGGTGGGTAGTGTTTCCAGGTCTGTCGCTTACTAACTTCCTATTAAGCAAGCAGACTCAGAATTTTTGCCACTCATTGGGGGACCTTGGAATTCTGTTCTTGTTACATGGTTTCTGAATAAAAAACTCATCAATATTTTTCTCTAAATGTTGATAAACATGTCAAACATGAATGTTCTGGCATGTTAATCATGGTTATGCCCCTTCCTCTTGTTGGGTGACATATCATTTTTATGCCCCTGCAACCACATGTTGAGAGCATTAGTTTTATTATGTCCGTCTGTACATATATAGGTATGAATTTCTGACAAGATTTTCTCATGAGAATGATATGAAACTTGATAGGATGGTACAGTATGCCAAACTGTATGTTAAAGCTACTTCCAGACCTGATTTCCATCACAAAAACCTTTTAACAGTCAGGGAGATCATCAAAATAAGTTATAATTTTTATAACTGATTTAGGTTATCTGAATTTAAAAAGATAACCATTTTCAGTTACTTTTATTAAATTGATCACTTTCAAACCTACAAATTTTCATAGTTAGTGTATTTTCCCCCACTAGGCTAATTTTTTTCTGCATTAATTGAACTTTGAACTGTGTAGTTCAGCTATGAGTTTGAAATTGCAAGCTTATCTTATTGGTACGCAAGCCTGTCAAAGATGATGCCCATGGGAAATTAAAATGTCATTATCACATCACCAGTGCTTAAATAATCATTTCCAATAAATAAACCTTGTAAAGTCATTGATAATCTATCAATTAAGATCAAAACTTTAGATTTAAGATTAGAATTAAAAGAAAATTTTACAATTTGTAAAATTAGTCATTTTAAGCAAGAAAATAGAAAAATAACTGAAACTGGTTACATTATTAAAAAAATCAAGGGAAGTAACTCAAATCTGACAAAAAAAGTAAAAATAAGTAACCTAGAATGGTTATAAAAAAATTATAACTGTTTTTGATGATCTCCCTGACTGTTTAACTATTGGACTGAATTTTGATAAAACTTGGTATGTAGACAGTACACCATTTGCATTTATGCATATAATGGGGAGTAATGACTCTTGGAACTTTTCACGTTCATGTTGGTGAGTTGGAAAATGTCCAGCCGAGGAAATTAGGATTTTTTTGGGCAGGTTATTTGGTCCCATCATTGGCCATGATTCACAGGACCAAAAATATAGAGGTCCAATAACATATTATTTTTGAAATACTGCTAACTTCTATCGGACATTCAGACCTGTGAAAGGCACAAAAACCTGTGAGAACCACAAAAGAATTGATGTAGGTAGCTTTTGCTTAACTAATAAGAGCTTTACTTGGTAATTTTTGTCTTGCCTGCGAAGCAGAGCGGGACATAGGTGTTACTTTACCGGCGGCGACGGAGGCGTTAACTTTTTGGAAAAGTTTTATGAGCACCTCCATATCTCAAGAACTATAAATCCTAGGTTGATAAAACTTAGTATGCATATGTCCCAGTAGTAGCTTAGCACAGTTGCATCCCCATCTTTTGACCTTGACCTTGTTTTTCCGGTTGAGTGACTTTTACAATTTTCAATACATATAATAGCAATGGTAAAGTTTTGCGAGCACCTCCATATCTCAAGAACTATAGGTCCTAGGTTGATGAAACTTTGTATGCATATGCCACAGTAGTAGCTTAGCACAGTTACATCCTAATCTTTTGACCTTGACCTTGGTTTTCTGTTTTTTTATTGCATATATTTGCAATGTTTAAGTTCTATAAACATCTTTTGATCTCAGAAACTGAAATCCATGTAAATTCAAAATATAGTGGAAGTAAGAAAGAATAATTGTTTCTGATGGTGCCGGCAGGGGAGACATACTTTAGTGTTAACTCTTGTTATAATTTAGCATCAGTACCCCGGTTTATAAATGCCAATGTTACCTGATTGTCTTAAACAAGGAAGATTCTCACATCCCATGTATTAATTGTATGAGACGGAGATTGCACTCGATATTTTGAAGAAGTGGGTCTTTGATCTGTGTCATAAGGAACAATATCTCACAAATCATTTAATAATAGGGTAGATGTTACTTTTATTTATTGTATTTTTGCATGATTTAAACCATTAATGGTACTTTAGAGATTGAAGTGATTTTAAGAATGTGAGAAATTTATGCAATTGTATAGAAATCGGTAAGAATTACAAGGTCAACGGAGTGTTTGAATGCTCTGAAGATGAAGTTGTTAATTTACAGTTTAATTTCGGTGAATTTAAAATTACAATGAATTTAATTTCAACAGCTTTGAAATCTACAGTTTAATGGGGTTTTTAATTGTTCGAAGTTTTTATACAACTCATCGAAAACCACTAGTGTTAGAAGGTCACCTAGAAAATGAATCATTAAGTCTGCCATGTGCAGCAACAATATGATGAGAGAATGTAATTGTATTGTAATTGTTTGGCAGAAGAGTATGATTATGTAAGGAAAAGATATAAAAAAAATTATTTTTTAACTGAATGGCATTTTTTCAGACACAGACAGATAGATTAGGCCATAATAAAATAATTCCTAGATTCACATCCAAATTTCTTCAAAATATGGGACGGGTGGGTGAATTTTATTTTTTAATTTTTTATCCATTTTGATAAAATGTGCTGACATTTTAAAAGAAATTGACCAGAATTTGCCAAAAAACAAAATTATTTTTTTTAGGGGGCGGAAAAAAATCGGGGTGGGAGATGAGAAACTAGGATATTTTTCTATATTTGCCTTAGCCATTGTCGATTGAATGCATTTCTGTACTTTGGAAAAAATGAACATTATCAGAACTGATAAAAAAAAAAGAGAAAAATATGTTGAACCACAGGCTTGCATTAACTGACATTTTCACAAACAACTAGGTTAGCCATTAAATGCATTTTGAAAAAAAAAGAGTTATCGATAAAAGATGTGCAATTTACAATTCTGTTTCATCTTTAATGGCTATAACTAATTGATGTTTACCATCCCAAATAAATATTTTCAGTCGGGGGATTATTTGCATAATATTATTTCATTTTCATAACTTGAATCAATATTAAAAAACCCTTAAAATTATATAAATTATTGATCAAAAGTAATCATAAATTATAATTGAACCCAGATCATTTTCAAACAATTTATAGTAAAATATGTTTAATATTTATTTCCCATTGAGATATCGTGGGGTATAGAGTGGTCGGGCTTGTGTCAACTTGTTGAACGAAAAGAGAGGGAAAGATAATTTTCTTTGTCTCTTCAGTTGAGAGACTTCTTGGCAATGTTACAATCTTGATGACTTACCCAAAATTTGAGATCTTCAATGGGCCTTTCTAATTAAGATAACATTTAAAAGGATTAAACCATGGTATACATGTTAAAGTTTGGGCCTGTATTGTTATGATTAAAAGGGGGAGGGACTCGGCAGAAGTGGTCAAGTATCATCGCCATCCTTAGCATTAGAGGTATTATAGGGTCTTAAGTGTAATTATATAGATAATATTTTTGTCATGTCTAGTCCTGATTTTTAGGGACAGGTAGAAGAATCAAATCTATAAGACAAGATTTTTTATACCCCCCGCAAACAAAGTTTGGGGGGGTATATAGGAAACACCATGTCTGTCTGTCCGTCTGTCCTTCTGTCTGTTTGTCCGTCTGTCCGTCTGTCTGTCCACATAACTCGTAAGCGCTTCTTCTCCTAAACCGCTGGGAGGATTTTGCTGAAACTTTAGATGAAGGAAGTACATCATATGAAGATGTGCATAAAGAATTTTCATCGCACTCAGACATCATTCAGGGGAGATAATTGGACTTTGACTTTTTAAAATACATTATTCAATGGGAGACCTCGTAAGCGCAACTCCTCCTAAACTGCTGGAAGGATTTTGATGAAACTTTACATGAAGGAAGTACATCATATGTAGATGTGCATGAAGAATTTTCATGAAGAATTTTCATCGCAATCATACATCATTCAGGGGAGATAATTGGACTTAGACTTTTTAAATACATTCTAATACATTATTCAATGGGAGACCCCATAAGCGCAACTTCTCCTAAACCACTTGATGGATTTTGATGAAACTTTACATGAAATAAGTACATCATATGTAGATGTGCATGAGGAATTTTCATTGCAATCAGACATCATTCAGGGGAGATAACTGGACTTAAACTTTTTAAATACATTATTCAATGGGAGACCTCGTAAGCGCAACTCCTCCTAAACCGCTTGATGGATTTTGATGAAACTTTACATGAAAGAAGTACATCATATGTAGATGTGCATGAAGAATTGGTATTGCTCTTGGTTATTATTGAGGGGAGATAACTGGACTTGAGATTTTTTTTTACAATACAGAGTCCGATAAGAAGCGGGGGGTATCCTTTTGTGAGCTCGCTCACAGTATTACTTGTTTAAAATTAACTTTATACAATGAAAAATTATCAAAAGATTTTAGTATGTAAACAAAGGGAAAGTTAATAATAAGTTTATTATGAAAGATTCTTTTGTAATTTATCAAAAAATATTGGTCATAATGCATGGTTATGATGAATAAACTAAGTCTTGAATTGGTTCTTTCCCCTTTCTGTAATAACTGAATTTTTTATGTCAGTATGTCTGTCCTCAATGTCCTCAGTACATAAACATATAGTTATGATTGATTATATTGAATTTATTTGATTAGAGAACAATATATTGAACAATTAGCCGCTCTATGTTTTCTTCCTTGACCTTTTAAATTAACTTTTAATTTAATTGTCAATTTAGGAAAATTTACCATTAGATTCAAGGGAAATTTTTATGCAACAATAAGAATTCTCAGTTTTAGGTTGGGTTATTCTTTGAATCAACCTCTGAATATATATACTGTAAAAGGGGATAATTTCCCGTGGTTTAAATTTCACGTTTTCAATACCAAAATGCATTCACGAGGTTTTAGTTTTGCGTTTTATTAGATCATGGAATATTTGGTCCTTTTAAATGTAATTTACATGAGGGGATATTTTCGCCAATTTGTTATGATCGCGAAAATAATCCCCTCGCGAAAATTTACCCTTTTACAGTATATGGAGAGCCAATTATATTGGTTTCCATGAAAACTTGATAAATAAAAAATCAAGTAGTATGAGATGCATATAATCTGTTTTTCAATCTCAAATTTCCATTTATTTTAAATTCAATTTTATTTTTCTGATTCATGGCCTGCAATTGGAACACATTTATTTGAATATGAGACCCCAGTAACAAAGATTACCTACATATATATCATATGTCCTTAGTAGACTTAATTTCATCCTTTAGATCATATTAAGAAGTCCATGGATGACAATGATAGTTTAAAGTCCACATGTGCTCAGCAATTGACTATTGTCAGCTGAGTTAAGCAGTCCTGTCATTAAAACTGACTACCATCAAAGGATAAGATCCTAAATTGTCTTTAATCAGCGAAATCTCTCTTTTATCTTGTAATGATGGGAATTAAATATATACCAGTGGGTCCTCATAATTGAAATTTTTGGTTTAATCTTGTTAAAAAACAACATGAAAATGTGCTTAAGAAATGACAAATAAAAGATTAGATCGGGATTAAGTGTTGATCTATTGTTAAAATTGGATAAAGGAACGATTTCAAATAGGGGTCAGGTTTTTTGCATTTCACTTAAACGTTTGAAGATTCTTTAAGGATTATGATAAGTCCATTTTTGTGACATAAATATGGTTCTGACGATTCTATGTGATTTTGATTGAATTTGTTCCTTGCCAAACGTAAAAAGCAAAGGAAAAAAATTACCAGCTGCAACAGCGTTGGTTAAGATCAATCTATTTGGTACATGCCTTCACAACTTCTTTGTAGAGTAGACCTTTTGCAATAGAACAATATTTATATATTCAAGTGTAGATTTTAATCTTATCATTGGCTCATAGTACATTACTGCACCACTTTGGAACCCTAACATGAAGGAATGGAATCCCATGAAAAACCAGAATGCATTATAAAGCTCTTTGCATTAAGACCTATTTATGTCCCTTTTTAGCTCACCTGACCCGAAGGGTCATGTGAGCTATTGTCATCACTTGGCGTCCGGCGTCCGTCCGTCGTCCGTCGTCCGTTGTCCGTAAACTTTTTAAAACGTTAACTCCTCTGACACCATAAGTCCAATTGCAACCAAACTTGGTATGGTTGTTCATTAGCATTCGGTGCTTAGAACTAATGTGGGGATTTTTGATTCGTCGTAAAACATGGCCGCCATGGCTAAAAATAGAACATAGGGGTAAAATGCAGTCTTTTGCAAATAACTCAAAAACGGCTACAGATATCAAAATTCTGGCATGGGGGTAAAAGTGATCAGCACCTCAAGATCTACCTACCCTGAGATTTTGAAGAAAATCCAACAACCCATGTAGGAGTTATTGCCCTTTTTAGCTCACCTGACCCGAAGGGTCATGTGAGCTATTGTCATCACTTGGCGTCCGTCGTCCGCCCGTCGTCCGTCGTCCGTCGTCCCTAAACTTTTTAAAACGTTAACTCCTCTGACACCATAAGTCCAATTGCAACCAAACTTGGTATGATTGTTCATTAGCATTCGGTGCTTAGAATTGATGTGGGGATTTTTGATTCGTCGTAAAACATGGCCGCCATGGCTAAAAATAGAACATAGGGGTAAAATGCAGTTTTTTGCAAATAACTCAAAAACGGCTACAGATAACAAAATTCTGGCATAGGGTTAAAGTGATCAGCACCTCAAGATCTACCTACCCTGAAATTTTGAAGAAAATCCAAATACCCATGTAGGAGTTATTGCCCTTTTTGTGGATTTTTTGCAAAGTTTGCACCTGTTTAGCTCAATATCTTGAAAACTATACTAGATATTTGAGAAATTTAAATTTCATTTTGTTAAGCACATCAAGATCTACAAAATATGTAACAGGGTCAACGTTGTAGGACCTTTCCTTTGAGGAGTTATTGCCCTTAGAACATAAAAAATTAGCATTTTAACAGCATTTCCTCATTACACTGAAAACGTTAACTCCTCTGACACTTTAAGTCCAAATGGAACCAAACTTGGTATAGTTGTTTATTAGCATTAGCTGTATAGAACTGATGTGGGGATTTTTGATTGGTTGTAAAACATGGCCGCTGTGGCTAAAAATAGAACATAGAGGTAAATGGCAGTTTTTTGCAAATAACTCTAAAATGGTGACAAATTTCAAAATTTTGATTGGTAACAAAAGTGATCAGCACCTCAAGATCTACCAGCTCTGAATTTTTGAAGAAAATCCAACAACCCATGTAGGAGTTATTGCCCTTTTTGTGGATTTTTTGCAAATTTTGCACCTGTTTAGCTCAATATCTTGAAAACTATACTAGATATTTGAGAAATTTCAATTGCATATTGTTAAGCACATCAAGATCTACAAAATATGTAATAGGGTCAACGTTGTAGGACCTTTCCTTTTAGGAGTTATTGCCCTTAGAACGTCAAAATTTAGCATTTTAACAGCATTTCCTCATTACATTAAAAAACTTTAACTCCTCTGACACTTTAAGTCCAAATGGAACCAAACTTGGTATAGTTGTTAATTAGCATTAGGTGTATAAAACTGATGTGGGGATTTTTGATTGGTTGTTAAACATGGCCGCTGTGGCTAAAAATAGAACATAGGGGTAAATGGCAGTTTTTTTGCAAATGACTCTAAAACAGTGACAGATTACAAAATTTTGATTGGGAACAAAAGTGATCAGCACCTCAAGATCTACCAGCTCTGAATTTTTGAAGAAAAACCAACAACCCATGTAGGAGTTATTGCCCTTTTTGTGGATTTTTTGCAAATTTTGCACCTGTTTAGCTCAATATCTTGAAAACTATACAAGATATTTGAGAAATTTAAATTGCATATTGTTAATCGCATCAAGATCTACAAAATTTGTAACAGGGTCAACGTTGTAGGACCTTTCCTTTGAGGAGTTATTGCCCTTGGAACGTCAAAATTGAGCATTTTAACTGCATTTCCTTATATTGAAAATGTTAACTCCTCTGACACTTTAAGTCCAAATGGAACCAAACTTGGTATTATTGTTTATTATTATTAGGTGTATAGAACTGTTGTGGGGATTTTTGATTGGTTGTAAAATATGGCCGCTGTGGCTAAAAATAGAACATTAGGTTAAACTGCATTTTTTTGCAAATAACTCAAAAAGGGTGACAGATTTTAAGATTTTGATTGGAACAAAAGTGATCAGCACCTTTAGATCCACCATATTGTCAGATGACCCCCTTATTAATCTTATGACCCTTTCAACGTTAAATCGATTTTGCCTTATAACCTTTATTCAGGCACATATGTCAGGTGAGCGATTCAGGCTCCTGGGAGCCTCTTGTTGTGGATTTTTTGCAAATTTTGCACCTGTTTAGCTCAATATCTTGAAAACTATACTAGATATTTGAGAAATTTGAATTGCATATTGTTAAGCACATCAAGATCTACAAAATATGTAACAGGGTCAACGTTGTAGGACCTTTCCTTTTAGGAGTTATTGCCCTTAGAATGTCAAAATTTAGCATTTTAACAGCATTTCCTCGTTACATTGAAAACGTTAACTCCTCTGACACTTTAAGTCCAAATGGAACCAAACTTGGTATAGTTGTTTATTAGCATTAGGTGTATAGAACTGATGTGGGGATTTTTGATTGGTCGTAAAACATGGCCGCTGTGGCTAGAAATAGAACATAGAGGTAAATGGCAGTTTTTTGCAAATAACTCTAAAACGGTAACAGATTACAAAATTTTGATTGGGAACAAAAGTGATCAGCACCTCAAGATCTACCTACCCTGAAATTTTGAAGAAAATCCAACAACCCATGTAGGAGTTATTGCCCTTTTTGTGGATTTTTTGCAAATTTCGCACCTGTTTAGCTCAATATCTTGAAAACTATACAAGATATTTGAGAAATTTAAATTGCATATTGTTCAGCACATCAAGATCTACAAAATATGTAATAGGGTCAACGTTGTAGAACCTTTCCTGTTAGGAGTTATTGCCCTTAGAACTTCAAAATTGAGCATTTTAACAGCATTTCCTCCTTACATTGAAAACGTTAACTCCTCTGACACTTCAAGTCCAATTGGAACCAAACTTGGGATTGTTCTTTATTAGCATTAGGTGTATAGAACTGATGTGGGGATTTTTGATTGGCTGTAAAACATGGCCGCTATGGCTAAAAATAGAACATTAGGTTAAACTGCATTTTTGCAAATAACTCAAAAAGGGTGACAGATTTTTAGATTTTGATTGAGAACAAAAGTGATCAGCACCTTTAGATCCACCATATTGTCAGATGACCCCCTTATTAATCTTATGACCCTTTCAACGTTAAATAGATTTTGCCTTATAACCTTTACTTCAGGCACATATGTCAGGTGAGCGATTCAGGCTCCTGGGAGCCTCTTGTGTAAGAGAGGGGGTGATATTGCAAATCACCTTTTCAATTTGTCTGTTTCTTACAGATTTCTTAGCTTCTAATGATAGGATTGCTTACAAATTAAGCACACAGCTTAAACAAAATGAGATGTATGGTGCCTCCCTTTTCTAGGCAGTATGTTATCTACTTCCTGTTTTAACTTGTTTTGCTTATTATTCTGTACTAAAGGTTCAATCTCCTATATCTCTAAGAAAAAGATAAAGGGTTTACAAGCTATGGGGTAAAATTCACATTATTATACCCCCCGCAAACAAAGTTTGGGGGGGTATATAGGAAACACCCTGTCTGTCTGTCTGTCCGTCTGTCTGTCCGTCCGTCTGTCCACATAACTTGTAAGCGCTTCTCTTCCTAAACCGCTTGAAGGATTTTGCTGAAACTTAACATGGAGGAAGTACATCATATGTAGATGTGCATGAAGAATTTTCATTGCACTCTGACATCATTCAGGGGAGATAATTGGACTTAGACTTTTTAAATACATTATTCATGTTATTCAAAGGAAGACCCCGTAAGCGCAACTCCTCCTAAACCGCCTGATGGATTTTGATGAAACTTTACATGAATGAAGTACATCATATGTAGATGTGCATGAAGAATTTTCATTGCACTCTGACATCATTCAGGGGAGATAATTGGACTTAGACTTTTTAAATACATTATTCAAAGGAAGACCCCGTAAGCGCAACTCCTCCTAAACCGCTTGATGGATTTTGATGAAACTTTACATGAATAAAGTGCATCATATGTAGATGTGCATGAAGAATTTTCATTGCACTCTGAGATCATTCAGGGGAGATAACTGGACTTGAGACTTTTTAAATACATTATTCAAAGGAAGACCCCGTAAGCGCAACTCCTCCTAAACCGCTTGATGGATTTTGATGAAACTTTACATGAAGGAAGTACATCATATGTAGATGTGCATGAAGAATTTTCATTGCACTCTGACATCATTCAGGGGAGATAATTGGACTTAGACTTTTTAAATACATTATTCATGTTATTCAAAGGAAGACCCCGTAAGCGCAACTCCTCCTAAACCGCCTGATGGATTTTGATGAAACTTTACATGAATGAAGTACATCATATGTAGATGTGCATGAAGAATTTTCATTGCACTCTGACATCATTCAGGGGAGATAATTGGACTTAGACTTTTTAAATACATTATTCAAAGGAAGACCCCGTAAGCGCAACTCCTCCTAAACCGCTTGATGGATTTTGATGAAACTTTACATGAATAAAGTGCATCATATGTAGATGTGCATGAAGAATTTTCATTGCACTCTGAGATCATTCAGGGGAGATAACTGGACTTGAGACTTTTTAAATACATTATTCAAAGGAAGACCCCGTAAGCGCAACTCCTCCTAAACCGCTTGATGGATTTTGATGAAACTTTACATGAAGGAAGTACATCATATGTAGATGTGCATGAAGAATTTTCATTGCACTCTGACATCATTCAGGGGAGATAATTGGACTTAGACTTTTTAAATACATTATTCAAAGGAAGACCCCGTAAGCGCAACTCCTCCTAAACCGCTTGATGGATTTTGATGAAACTTTACATGAATAAAGTGCATCATATGTAGATGTGCATGAAGAATTTTCATTGCACTCTGAGATCATTCAGGGGAGATAACTGGACTTGAGACTTTTTAAATACATTATTCAAAGGAAGACCCCGTAAGCGCACTCTGACATCATTCAGGGGAGACAATTGGACTTGAGATTTGAGTCCAATATGAAGCGGGGGGTATCCTTTTGTGAGCTCGCTCACAGTATTACTTGTTTAAAGCTATTTCTGTTTGGGCAGCAAGTGATCGTTTCAGTTGTTGTATTTGCAAACATTTGTAATGTTGCACATTATATTTCATAATTGAGTAAATTTATAAAAGAAATATTATTACTGAAAAATTTGACATTGACAAAGAACTTTGATCACCGTTTCACATTCAAGCATCTAACCATGTAAATGTTTCGTACCAATGCAAACATTTCGGCGATTGTTAGTACCAGATTCCCGTGTCGCCTTGTGACTATCAAAGTCATCAGTGGTGTTAATTATCATCAATTATTCCATCATTACTAAATCGATTTTCTTTACCCATTACCGATCGTGATTTATATTTCAATTTAGATCCGATTTCTAATTTACTGCGATGACAAGAGAAATCATTCTCATCAATGTCATTCTTGAGATGGCTTTTTTCTTTACTTTGACTGTCACAGTTTGACATTATTTTATTCTCCGAATGAAATATGTCATTTAAGGAAGGCAAAAAATATCAATTTTCCATGTCTTTAGTCTTGATAATGATGAAATATGCATTTAAAGGAAGTTTAATATAGATTTTTCCTTGAGATAATGTTGAAGGATGTGAATATTAGCAGTTTATGGTAGAACTTTGGCTCCGAAGAGATCTGTTATTTTACGAAAATCCAATTTCGTTTACCATCAACAAGATTTACTCTATTCAATCATTTTTTTTCTAATTGATTTTTAATCTCTTTTGATGTAGATGCGTTCAGATAGGTGGACATTATATAAGACTTAATTGATTTGAATCGTTATTATTTTGGGTCTTTTGGTGATAGATTACATGATTAAATGATTGTGTGAACTTATGCTGAAATTCTCAAAAAGTAATATTTTGAGCTCTGGCCCTGGCGCCACTAAACTAAAAAAAAATATTTAAGTCTTACAATTTTCTCAACTCATTTTGTTTACTATGGGAGTTGAGAATATTCTCAAGACTTGAGAATTTTTATTGTTTTGTGGGGCCAGGGCCAGAGCTTCAGTCATTCCAATGGTCCGTCGGATACCGGACAAATCTGGTAAAAAATTGCTTGGTCCAGTAAAATATTTTGACTTTTTCCATTGCAATGTACATGATTACAGGAATTGTCCAGTAAAGAGAAAAAATACTTCAGAAAAACTGAAGCTTATAAAACAATGTCTATTTTGCTTCTAGTTTCATGGATGATAGAGACCTGTATTGGAAATGAATGGTGGAGAGATAATGATCAAATTTATATATTGTCCAAATAATTTACTATAATTTGTGGGATACAAATTTTTAGGCGGATATCATGGAGTAAAAAATTCAGGTTATATAAAGGTGAATGTCGGGTGGGCAAGGCCGTAGGTGGTATGTTGGCAAGGAAGAAATTTTCTTAACATTTTTTTCAGCAACTACAAATCACAGCCATGGATATTGGTGGTCCTCACAAAAAGTATATAGTCAATTCAGTTTTCCCAAGCTTATGTTCAACTAATCACATGTTTGATGCCTTAAAGAAGATTTTTTTTTTGTAAACATAAACAATATAAAAATGTTGACTCTGAAAAATAAAGAAGGAAAAATGTTCATGTACAATATGAAATTGAGATTTCTTCAAAAAGTAATTGAGTTATCAAAATAAGCCTTTAATTATGAGCTTTTCAAGGACCCCTAAATTTGGTGAAGATCCAAATGTAATATTGGTAATTTTGTTATGTTTTATATTATTTTTAAACCAGCTTTGTTCATCATCATTTAACTTTAATGGAACCTTTTCATCATCAACATAATAAGATCCTATTTCTAATAAAATTAGTAAATGGTGTTGTTTTAAATAATTTGAAAATGAGTGTCATTCGTTGGCAGTTTATTCCAATGTTTTATTGCTCTATAAATGTACAATAAAAATATTTAATTTCTCTAGTGTTTTATCGAGATGTATTTTATACCTGAAGTTGATTGGAAAATGATTACAGTTTTGATCCCATATGATGTTTACTTTGATTTAATGTTTTAGCATTTTTTCCTCGGTGGGGGGTTTGGCAGATATCCCAATTTTTTTTTTGCAAATTAAGACTAAAAGAGGAAAAGAAACAAAATAGGAAATTGACATTTTTATGATAGAAATTGCTGACAATGCATAGCTATATTAGAAGCGCAGCAGAATCAATTATTAGTCATCATGTTTCAAATATCTATTTCTGCTCAATAATTAGACACTTGTTCGACCTAGAATATGAGTTTGTTTAAACGGAAAAATCAAAGTTTATAAAAATAGCTTGTCAAGAGATTGATGCAATGGAAAATCAGAAACTGGGAAAAAGCAGAAGTTTCACCCAATTTACTTTCTTATCATCCATGCTTGGAGGGTTTATATTAAAGTATTTTCTTAGAAAATTTTGTCTTTTAAAAATTTGTTTTGAGTTATTTGTTGTTGCACAAACACAGTCTACTTATACATTTATAATTTTGGTGTTCAACTTCATGTACCTTTTTTTTGCTTATTTACTTATTGAAAATAGTTCTTCAAGAAAAGAAATGGATCTTTGTAAAAATATTTGTTTTGTATTGCCCAACTTAAGGGAAGATATAAGATGCTTGGAAACTGCAGTTGACATTTGTAATCTTGTATCTAGAATGATATCACATTAGCTTAAGAATGAAAACTTAGGTTTTTGTTGCTGTTCATTGTGATTTTCTGGTTCAAACATTGGCCCTTTTATTAACATATATATTAAACTGGGTAGAGTTTTGTATTATCTTTTAATTTAGAAGTAAATAGATGCAGTATCACATACATTTCTATAAGATTTTCTTATTAGATTGAAATTTACATGTATTTAGCCCTCCCCGTCCCAAGGACATTATTTGTTTCCTAAACGTAAAAGTCTTTCTGGATATGATTTAATTAGACCCAAGTTTTGTAATTAATTTTGGATTACACCTTTTGATAAGGATACAAGATACATTATACAAGTATATCTTGCTTATCAAAACTGTCAGGTTTTAATAAAGTAAAATTCTAATCTATCTTTCAATAATTTGACATGATGAGATCCGATATTGAATAAGTACAAATAGGTGATTTTTTTGCCACTAAAAACAGCGGGCAAAAGCATTGATCAACTTGTCATCTAGACAATTAGTTCCTTCACATCATGTATTTTGGTACCAAGGATGTTTTGAAAAGTAAATCTATCATTACATAATATCGGTACTCATGGCTTTTCAGCTTTTGAATAAATGGTCATAAAAAATGCTTTTCATACAAATGCATTTTGGTGCTTTACAAAAGCATTCAGCTTTCTGAAAAAAAAAATCTATTCATACCAAAGCATTTTGGTGTTATACATTTAAGCATTACCTCTAGTCAATATATTTTATTTTCTTGAATTTTCCATGTAAAGAATATGACAGAACCTGCAGTTTTACATTAATGTGAACAATTATGTGAGAGTTTCAAAGTAATATACTGTGTAGCATGTAATTTTTGGACCTTTGAAGTCCTTACATAGCAAGACTTAGATTAGAACCTCACAAAATTATGGTATTTTAAAAAAAATAAATTCAGTCATTCTGAAGGTATGTTTGTTGGACACCGGACAAATCTGGTAAAAATTTGCTTGGTCCATTGGTCCTGTAAAATATTTTGACTTTTTCCATTGTAAATTTTGTCATGTTATTGCATGAGTGTAAGACAATTCTGTTTTGTAGAAGTTTTGTTTATTTTTGCTTGCTGATTGGGATTTGTTTTATTGTGGATATTATTATTAGTTTCGACATGCTTGTGTGCTTTTGTTACATTTCTTGTCTATTACCCACTATACTAGTTGCCCTCCCCCTTTTCTGTAGATGTTGTATTCACCATATCATTGTTGTTCCTCTTTCTGTAGATGTTGTATTCACCATATCATTGTTGTAACCTCATAGTTTCACATGCATTTCAGTGTTTCCATCGACAAAGAACATCAAAAGTTAGCCAGAAAACTTTTCAGGTTAGTTTTAACGCATGTCGTTCCATTTCTAACCATTTTTGTCTCCGTTTCTAACATCATCTTCAAACGTGTACGAAAATAGCTTAATGCTGTACAGAAGAAATTTGTTTTGTGTGTCAATTATTCCTATGTTGTAAAAATTACCGAAAAATGGTGTTAAATCTGTAAACAAAATCAAAGCAGATTTTCTTTTCTTAATAAAAGTACAAAACTAAATAATTTTAAAAAGATCATAATTAAATTTCAAAAACTTTTAGGTTTCATGAAGTTATTTGTTTGTCATGCTCAAAGATTTTTATGAAACAAAACTTTTTAATGTTTGACTTTCTGGTTTAGTTGTGGAAGAAAATGTTTTGAAATTAGTTTACAGAAAATTTGTCCATTGTTTTAATTTCACTTGTAAAATTTACCACAATCAAAGAATTTATTACAGTACATGTTAACTATTTTTGTACACATTTGATCATCATTTCATTAATTTATGTTTTTTATTTGCACTTCAGATCCCAAATTGTTCCGACACAACTTCCTTCTTTCAGTGACTAACAGTTGTCAGAAATACTTATCTCTCACCAAAACATCTGTTTCAAATCATTCTGATTCACTATTTCCAGGAAAACAGTTAACAGTGAATACGAGGAATTTGTGCTCAGCCTAGGCGACTTTGATGAGCGTATTTTCCTAGGCGAGGATGCAGACGAAGAGATCGGAACGCCAGCAAAAACTAAATCTGTTTCTGAAGAATTGGATGAAAGGATGAAATTGAAACAAAACTTGGAACAACATTTTGAAGAGGTTTGTTGTTTTAGTATTTATGTTATTTAAGTGTTGCTTTTAGATTGGAGCTTTTTCTGGCGAAAACTTTAAGATTGGGTATGGATGGTTAGAGCTTTTTCTTGAGAAACTTAAAATTGGTGATGAATGATTAGAGCTTTTTCTGGAGATGACTTTTAGATTGGTGATGAATGATTAGAGCCTTTTCAGGAGACTCGAGAAATATTTTAAATTGGTGATGGATTGTTAGAGCTTTTTCTGGAGAAAACTTTTAGATTGATGATGGATGGAAAACTTTTGGATTTTTGTATTCAGTAGTGTTAAAACATGTTTCAACTACTTAAGTTGTCTCCCCTCATTTTGTGTTCATCTTTTTGTCACAAAGTCGGTCGGCTTTATTAATCCCTCTGAAGCTACTCAACAGATGTTAATGAAACTTTGTACCATATGTAAGCTGTACATGCTACCAGGATTTGATTCTTTTTTTTCTTCAAAATTTTGTGAAAGTAATGGCACATTTTAGACAAAACAAAGTGAAGTGTTCCATCTCTTAATGGATGGCATGTAAACTGCAATGATATTACCAAAAATCAATTTGAAATGTTTTGGTTTTATCACCAGGTTCTTTCAAATATAAAAAAGCTAAATATCCAATCTTTTGATTCACCATGGTTAGAGAAATGGACTTTGGATGTTTTTAATGTAAGACTACTTGTTTTTCAAGTTATAGAGAAAATCCGAAGCAACTTTTCTTGTTTAGCATCTTAAGGTCCTTACAGGAGTTATTGCCCTTTAACTGTTTTTATACCCCCCGCAAACAAAGTTTGGGGGGTATATAGGAAACACCCTGTCTGTCTGTCCGTCCGTCCGTCTGTCCACATAACTCGTAAGCGCTTCTCCTCCTAAACCCCTGTAAGGATTTTGTTGAAATTTAATATGAAGGAAGTTCATCATATGTAGATGTGCATGAAGAATTTTCATCGCTTTCGGACATCATTCAGGGGAGATAATTGGACTTAGACTTTTTAAATACATTATTCAATGGGAGACATCGTAAGCGCAACTCCTCCTAAACCGCTTGAAAGATTTTGTTGAAACTTTAAATGAAGGAAGTCCATCATATGTAGATGTGCATGAAGAATTTTCATTGCATTCGGACATCTTTCAGGGGAGATAATTGCACTTAGACTTTTTAAATACATTATACAATGGGAAACCTCGTAAGCGCTTCTCCTCCTAAAAGGCTTGAAGGATTTTGATGAAACTTAAGCTAAAAGAAGAACATCGTATGTAGATGTGCATAAAGAATTTTCATCGCAATCAAACATCATTCAGGGGAGAAAATTGGAATTAGACTTTTTAAATACATTATTCAATGGGAAACCTCGTAAGCGCAACTCCTCTTAAAACGTTGGATGGATTTTGTTGAAACTTTACATGAGGATAGTACATCATCTGTAGATGTGCATGAAGAATTTGTATTGCTCTCGGTTATCATCGAGGGGAGATAACTGAACTTGAGATTTTTCTTATACTCTTTTACAGAACAGAATCCAATATGAAGCGGGGGGTATCCTTTTGTGAGCTCGCTCACAGTATTACTTGTTTCTATTAATTTAAACTGATTTCCAAAAATCTTCTTTGAAACCACTGAAGGGATTATTTGCAACTTTGTATAGTTGAAAGTTTATGAAATTTATTCAAACTTTGGCATAAGAGATCAGGTGAGCGATTCAGGCTCCTGGGAGCCTCTAGTTTTTCAAGTTAATTCCATCCCTATATTACTAAGGTATCCCTGCATGAATTAACATCACTTAAAAATGTGAAGCAAGAAGATGAAAGAGGTGACCATATTTGTCTGAAATCTGAGAACTGTGTTATTCATCAGTTGTGTTCAATGGATAAAAAAAACACTTACTATTAAGGATTTAACTTTGAAAAAAGTCTTAAATTTAATAGTCTGTTAGCTCTTATGTTAATGAAAAGTGAATTGAAGTGGCCAACATTTATTGTAAGAAACTTTTGATTTAAAGAGATGTGAGATTATGGAAAATAAAGATAAAAAGACTCCTATAATATTCATGAAATAAAAAGATAGTCTCGAGAATTTTGTTTTTATAAATTACTGTATAAGATATCCTTGATAAGTATGTAATGAGCCTTATGAAGTATTTTATAGAATCTGGAGTACCCATTAGTCCAAATTTCATGACACTCAGTCACTGCATAAAGATATTTATAACTTGTTGAAAGATCTGATTAAAGTTTAATATATTTTTTCACAAAGCTCCTTGAGTCTATTTTATCCTAATATCAAGAGTCGTTGATCAAATTAGGTATCAAGATAAAGCACACCACCTAATATTGGAGGAAAGTTGACAGGACGGAGTTATTTGTTGTTTTAAGGACAATTGGTGTCAAGATTTTATTTGGCATTTAAAGACTTTTGAAAAAAAAAAGTTGAAATTTTTTATGCCTTGCCTACAGCAAATGGGAGGCAGATAGTTTTTGTGTTTGTTTGATGAAGAAAGTATGAAGCAAGAAGCAAAGAGTTACCAAAGGGGCATTTGAGTATCAATCAAAAGTCCAAAAAGGCAATGACAAAACCAGTAAACACAAATGAGAACAGCAGGAAGAAATACAAAAGGTAACAGACAGAAATCAACAACGTGAACTTAAGTTGTAACAAAATTGAACTTGGGTGCTCCGGGAAGAGGAAGCAGTTCCTGCCTGCTATATCACATCCATCGCCCTGCCAATTTCCAATTTATCATGAAAGTATGTTATCATTGTTAAATTTTAGGCATTTTAGGGAGTGGATTAGTCTTATGTTCCTGATATATGAAGGCAGTGGCCTTTCTATTGGATTTTAGTCTTGCACTTTGTATACTTGTACAAGCTTTGGCTTGCTTTATTCAAAATACATGTATTAGATTTAGGGGTTACAAAATGATGAAATGCGGATGAGCAGCGATAAATTTTGTATTTCCTCAGCAACTACCAATCATAGCTCATGATATCAGCAT
The DNA here is from genome assembly GCA_963971305.1 of Arcuatula senhousia. Taxonomy (NCBI): domain Eukaryota; kingdom Metazoa; phylum Mollusca; class Bivalvia; order Mytilida; family Mytilidae; genus Arcuatula; species Arcuatula senhousia. The sequence goes on from OZ020306.1 coordinate 51,332,666, forward strand.
GGCCATGGTGTCCCATATCATAGATGGCCCGCCAAATAAAAAAAATATAAAAGGACCCAAAAGAGCTATGAACCGCAGCTACCATATCATAGGATTCTATTTCAGGTCTGTCACTCACCAACTTCCTTATAATGAAATCTGTCCATTTTTTTACTGTCAAACTTTTATTTGAATTGTACAACACTAAAACAGACTAATAGTAATTGAAGTCAATTAGGCCTTGATAAGAAGGGCATCTATTTCCTGTTTGGTGGGGGTACACATGTATGCCCTATTGACACATATCCTCTAGCTTTTATACCCCTAGATTTATTAGGATTGATATTTTATTGGAAAGGTGACAGTTGAGTATTTTGATAAGTATTTTAGGCCACTTGTAATGTTGATTGATAAACAAATACCCAAACTTAAAGATTTTCCTTAGACCTCCAACGGGAAGAGAACAATAGCGGCCCATTAGATTTGATCCCTTGCCAGATAATCAGATGATTTTTGTCTGTTCTTATAAACAGTTAAACATAGCGGGTATTATCTCTTTATCTCCGTTCAAAATCGTCTCTAGTGTAAATATTGAGTTAGAAGGGCATTGTTAAAACATCAGTTTGTTAAGTAAACCCCATTTAAAGAGAGTTAAGATGTATCCATTGATAAGAATTATTTGCTTTTAGTTAAAATCACTTCTTTTGTTCCTGTTAATAGCAATGTCGGTTAGGAGAAATGATATTTTCCATCTTAGTTTTTTGTCCCTGAGTGATTTTGACATTAATCCTCTTTAGATCTATTGTGATCGATCATGGATTGTTAAACAATGATAAGAAGGATTGATATGTTTTCATTGTGTTCCCATATTTTTTTTCTCATCTGGCCACAAGCCAGCTCCTGACTTCTTGCCTCTCTTTTTCGTTGTCGTCTGCCTGAACAAGCTTTTACTAGTTTTGGCGGCTAGTTCACTTCAGTCAATATATTCACCTGTTATTATTGCATTTACAAGCACTAATTTATACCCATATTGATTCCCGGGACGATATTGTGTGCCAAGATTTTTAATGTAACAGTTATAATTGTCTAAATATGGATTGGTATAATTTATTGCACTGATGATCCGAGTGTCATAAATTGTCAATCGTCAATAGGTTTCATTTAATATGCATTAACTTGTACTTTAGAAAATTCAGCAACTCTTGCACTAAAATGCGTATGCGAGATCATGCCTGAATTGAAAGTGATTACCAGCTTATTGTAATGTAATCCTTTTATACTTTTAATCAAGGCAGATTTGTTAAAGTGTGTCGTAAACATTAGGTCATATTGTCGTTAGATTACTCAACAGGTCATTATGACCAAAAAGAAATAAAACTTTAATTGAGATCAAAGCAGAACTAACTTTTTTAAAAAGACAGAAATAAAGATAAAAAACAAATTTGAAGGTTTTAAAGATTAAAAGTGGTTTATTTTAGGATAGCCAAGCATGGGGAGTCTTGTATCTTAAATTAATTGCATTTTGATATATTAAAAAAGTTATTAAGTATTTTTGGTTGTGATCATGGAGTAATATAAAAGTTAGCCCTTCTTTGATGTTTTCTTAGAAAATAAAACAATGATTATTTGATCTTTAAAAAAAATGAAATTGACATGTCAAAACAACATACTTATTCAAAAACTGTATCATGGTATTTTTACCATAAAAAAATCAACCTATATCGTTGAAATTGTGCAAAATTCACTGCAAACCTAGCATCCACAAGGTTTTTATCCCCATCTACTAAAGTAGCGAATCATAAAGTGTTTGGTCCAATCAGGTCTGTTCGTCCGTCCCAAATGTTGTGAGATGGGGCATTATGTCTAATGGACATATTCTCGTGTTTAATACAAAGACTTATAAATCTCTGTCTACCATTTTGGAAAGTGACACTGTTGTTTTTGTTTATTTAAGTATGTATTATGTGATGTTCAGACCCATAACAAACTCATCTTATCTATTAAAGCTCTCGGCCATAGTCCAGTTTTATGTAAAAAAGCTTTGAGAAAAGCTTGAGAAATTGAATAGTTTTGGTATAAAAGATTGAAGTATAGTTTGAATGTTTGATGTTTGCAGTCCTCCGATTAGAAATAGTGACACAAGGCTCAAATGTCTTAAAATCCAAAATATTCCAACTTTCTTTGCATTTTTTCATTAAACTGTCTGGAAACTATCAACAGTGGCCAAAGATTTTACCATCATTCCGGTGATTCCAAAGGTCCTGGGACCGACACAAATGTCCGGTAAAAATTGGTTCGGTCTTGTAAAAAATTCAGGAACTTTATATTGATATATTAACAAAAATCTGCATAAATACACCTTCGGAGTCACTGTCATTCATAATGGCCCAAACAGGTTGTGAATTTAGGGAGAGAACTAACCATGTATGTTTAGACCCCTCTGTTGAGTAGGCGCAATAAGGGCCACTACAAAGACTACACTGTCAATTAGATAGAGATTCACTTAAGCTTGTAATATGTTTCCCAATCCATTATAAATAAATAGTGAGTTTAAAGTAAGAGAATGATAATATTTAGACAATATTATAATCTAGCTTATTATGTAGTAATGGATTTTCACACCTTTGTTTTCAAAGGTACAGCAAATTGAAAATAAAAGGCTTTAATCTAAACCAACTTGTATTGGGGGGCGATTAATTTTTGCGAGTTCTACAAGATACAGAATTTCACCAAACTTAATTGTTGCAAATTTATTTGTTTTCATATTAAAAAAGAGTGAATTACAAAAGGTTTTCAAATACAAAAAAGATGCAAAATTGCCCAAAGACTCAAAAGCGCAGTATAAAGTAATTTCGAAGAGTTTGTTGACAGTATTTACTAACAGTGAAAGGAGTAAGGCTATTTCAGAAGGTGTAATACAATGACACCAGGGGCAGATTCAGAGGGTCCCCCCTTTTGGCAGAAATATTTAGTTGGATATATAGAAATACATTGTTGCATGACCAACATGCCCTTACTTAGCCAGTCAATGGGACCCCTTTTTAGAAATTTCTATATCTGCCACTAGTGTCCACTGGAGAAACTGTTATTGACCCTTAAAATTCTCCTTTTTTCAGCATCAACATAAACATGGTAATTTGTAATGTTGAAAACACAGGTTTTATATAGGTTTGTCATATTGTTGGTAATACTTTTGATTATACCTGCATAACACTTTGCAAATACTAGGACACCTGTGCGGGTTCCGGGTGGCGAATAGGCCCGCAGCAGCGCTAAGCTTGTCGGTAAAAGTCAACTAAAGAGCGCTCAGAAACCTGACATCGGGTCAGGCCGCTTTGCCCACAAAGCAACTGGGATGTGTGCTCCAGGTGGTTGAATGGGGCAGCCCTGACATCGAGAGATGTGGGGTCGTCAGGCGATAATGCGGAAAACCTGACCGCAAACCATAGTGGTGCACCGTGTTGGGAAAAATGTCACGTTCCTTGCACGTTAAAGAACCCTGCTGCAGGTTTCGGTAAGAGTAGGACCTGTAGGATCCCCATGCAGGAGGCTAAATTTTCCGTCCCTACCCATCACTCCTTTTTCCAGTGGCAGTCAAAACTCTCCTACCCGATTGGCCTTGTGCCCCCATTTCCTCCACTTCATCATCATTTCATGTTCATTGTATCATCACTTTCATGTTCATCTCCCGGATAAAGCCGAAATTGTGCTGCTTGGGAGTAAAGCAATAACTAACTAACTAAGCAAAAACTAGGATAACCTTGATTCTATTCTTAATTTTTAAATTAGATCTCATAAATGTATTGTTTGGTCTCCATATATGTAGCTTTTAATTCTGAAATAAAAGACACTTTCTAAATATAAGTTCTGTTTGAAAAAAGTCATACAGATTTTCTTTTATGATAGTGCCAAAAATAAGGACGAAAGGAAACGTATTTTAATGCGGTTCTATGAAGTCATTGTTATATATCTGTTTAGACTACGGAACAAATTATATTTAAAAGATAAATAGTTACAATCAAAATGAAAATAAATAAAACCCAATCATGTGAAATGGCTTTTTACATCAACTTCATTAATTAATAGATCATGTTAAATGTAATTGGATAAGAAAATACAATTTTTTTTCCACCTCCGATTATATCACGTTGTTAAAACTGTTGAGTAATCAACATTTTATATTATTGCCGATGTAACACATTTAGACAAGAGAAATCTACCTAAGAAGAGAGAAAAAAATGAACATGTTAAAACTTGTAGATAGTTTTCCCTCATATCCTTATGTATATATAGTGCAGTGGAACAAAGGACTTCGAGTAAATGGTCTTGGACTTTAATAGTGTTGGGATTTAAATTTATAGGACAAGAAGTTGATGAGGATAGAAAATTTTTATATCGAGGGGGAAGAAATGATAAATAAATAAACATTCAATATGTATTTTTAAAAATTCAAAATGATATGCTGATTTTGATTAATTGGACTTGGAATATCAACAGAGACGAAATGTAAACAGATTTAAATCCTACGAATGGTGAATGAATGAAAACAAAATTGGTACACAATTAAAACATGAAAAATTGATTATCAGAAATAATTATAAGACAGATTTGCCTGTTAATGTGTGTTTAATAAGTCATGGACTAAATTCAGGACTTTTGGAGAAATGTGAAAGATTAAAAAAAAGCGAAAGAAAATATTCAATGGATGACAATGATGATAGTTCATCCAACAATGAGAAAAATTTATAACCGTGAACTGTGTGCATGTCAACAGAAAAACCGATGGCCATTTACTAAAAGTCCATGTTATTCTTTATTTTTGGAACAGACAAAATCATTGACACCTTTGACGCCACTGACGGGACGACGCTACCTGAAGGACAAGGATCCCTCCATCACGCCAGTGTCTACGGCTACTCAGAGCGTCAGCAAGCTTCAGCTGTTACTATCTGGAAAGAAGACAGGACCCTCAGATTTACTGGTAGACATGTTTAAGTAAGTGTTAATTTTAGATATGATGCAATTAATGCCTATAAAGGTTTATTTCAAAGAATAAGTTTAAACTTGCACTCTGATAAAAAAAAAATTGTGTAAAATAATTTTTCCCTGCACACAAAGAGATATAGCACTTGCTAGTGTTGACATGTTTTACTGTTCAAATGTCATTACTGTCAGAATTTTCTTTTTTGCATCTTTTGTGGACCTTTTTTCTGTCCTTTGTCACACTTGGAACCAAGATATAGAAAATGACTGGCATCTGTCTGTTGGTCTGTCTGTCCCTCTTACTCTCCACTGGTTTTAAACAATTAGTTGCACTACAATTCTACCCCAAAAAATCAAATCCAGCCAATGACTTAAACCAACTGTTCAATTTTTAAATTCTCTACTTTAAAAAATTTTCTTATTCAAAGTTCTCAAAAAGAAACACTGTTTTCCAATCTTGGTATCTTTTACTAATGCACCTATATATTAATTTACCTTTTATCAACCATTTTAGATTTTCCATTTAGTTTTGACTTATTTGCTGACATTGCAGAACAACATTTGTCAATATTTTATACCATTTAATAAAGTTTTTATAAAGAAGTATAGAAGAAAAAAAGGATTTAATAAGCAGATCACCTTTACTGGTAAAACAATATCATTATGTCTGATATTCATTTCTAACCCTTTAAAAAATACAAAAAGTTTTAATTCTGAAATCATTGGATTTTTCCACGGTTTTAAAGGATGGGTTGCGATAAGGCCCTATTTTGGCCCATCTGTAAGCGAAAAATAAAAATTATTTCATAGCCTATTATTTTATACCTTATTTTGTAGCAAAATGATTGGACTGTTGTAAAAGACTACTTTTAAATACTTTTGCAACAACACAGCTTGGAAAATCATGTCCAAAATTGACCCATTTTGAATGAAAATTTCATCTTGATTTAAAGAAAATTTCAAGGTAGGGCTTCAATAAATTGAAATTTTGTGCTTATATACTTGAAGCCAGTGTTTACAATTCTCTAAAAGGTTCCTCATATATAAACTTCACTTTAAAGAACAATTTTGGATTTGAAATGACCACTTATCTAAAAAAAAAAACGAAGAAAACGGAGAGATTTCGCACATTTTTTAACTACTGACAACAAGTTCAAAAATCATAGTCTTTTTAAATTTGCAGTATGTCTTGCACGCGGAACCAGCTTGAAATTTTCACAAAAGATGTGTTTTAGTATAACAAGTTTTTGAATAAAATATAAAGCTGGTTCCGCGTGCAAGGCTATACTTTCGGGAAGGATATATATCACTCATTTGCGTCGCCTTCCCATAGGCACAATGTTAAAATCGTTTGCAGTGGTTCATTTCAAGCACCATTTACTAAAAAATAAAAATCTTTTAAACAATAGACGTTTATTTTAAAAAAATAAAAATATTAACCTTTCCAACAAGACATATCGTGATAGAATTTACTTAATTTTATTTTTGAATTTTGCGGTGGGCTGAAAAAGGGTCTTATCGCAACCCATCCTTTTGTGTTTTCTGTTTGGTTTTTGCAAAGTTTACTTTTTGCGTAATATCTGATCTTTATTTGCCATTTAACATGAAAATCAATTTTTCTTGAAGTTTACTTATAAATTTATCGCAAAAAAATCCTCTTTTACTTCATAAATTTTTGCAGGGAAAATCCGAAATCAGATTAGACTCGTCTGTCAGCTGTTGATAAATCCATATTTGTTAATCTTTTGGGTAAATGACACTTAGCCTTGTATGCATTGATTTACCAATTAGCTAAATGGAAATGTCATTGATTTTATATCATTTCTTAATCAAACTGCCAGAATTTTATTTCAACATCCTAATATCCCTTTCAATGGGTCTTCTACTGTTTTTATGACTTTTGAGAATTGTTTTTCACCTTGCTTCAATGCATCCAGGAAACTGAATTTTCACATTTATTGAATTTTATTTTTTCCAGAGAAAGTTTTGAATTACACATTGTTAGGATCATATTGTTATTCAAATTTGATATTAGGAAAAAATTATATATGCTTAACATTGTTTAGTAACCACTGTCTGCTTTGTGTTTTAAACACAGTGGCTGATTTAGAGGGCACATGCTTTAAGAAAAAATGATAAATAAAAAGTTTTTTGGCATAGAATTAACCTTAAAAGTTTTTAGTAAACCTGCTCAAACTTTTCTTTGCATATTTATCTTATTCACTCTTATCATTAGAATCACCCTGAAACAAGCAATATTGTTGGGAATTATGTATATAATTCTGTTTTATACAGAAGACAAATCTCCCTACTGTGCCTCTTTCCAAAATTAGATCAGATATATGCTAGTACACGTGAGAACTACTTTCATTTCTTTTCTTTGTTTGTCAGCAAGTTTAGATTTCCTTAATATTCTACCCTCAATAATTTATTTCTTGGATTTATAACTAACTACGAACACTGACATTCAGTTGATGTTTCAACACTGTCATGATACTTGATTAATCGAACAAATAAACAGAATATTGTTGATGTTAAACTAGTGTAAACATCGTGATTTACCTGTGCCTCACACGAAACGTGCATATCGGACATATTGATTTGACATTATAAATTTACACTTTATATAACTCGTGGATTAAACTTCTTAAAGACGTGAGTAACTTTTGATTTAATCATGAGTGGTAGGAAACGCACTAGACGTGCAGTTTATGACTCAGAAGACCCTCGCAATTGGGCTAAAGACAAATATATAAACAAGCTCTCAGAGATGGGAATCTCCGTCAATCCCGCCTGGAAGGTTGAAATGCTCAGGCAACTCTACTTGGCTAACGCTCCTCCAACTTCGCCTGAACCCCAAGACGTTAATGGCCCTCAAAATGTGACACTAAATATCAGTGATGCTACGGAATCAATTCCGTCCGAGACGACCGAGGCACACAATGTTCCGCCGCCATTACCTCCGCGGAGGAATATGTTAGAAATTACTTCCGCCGAACGCCCTAACAACGCTGAGGCTCTCTTAAGGGATACCGTAGTAGCGCTTAAATCGGCAACTGAAACCAATAGTACAATAAAATCCGCGACTGAAACTTTAGCAAATCTGTCTCAAGTTATACTAAAACAGTCAAAACAAAACAATGAATCTGCTGAATTTACGATGGCGACAGCTATAAATGCCACATATGGGAATAGGGAGACAGCAAGTGCACTACCGCCGGGACCGCCGACCAGCACTGGAAGAGTGGTGTATGCGGAGGACTTGCCAAAAATGGATTTTGTTTCTCCCACGGTCAAGGAACAGATTATCAAAGGTAAGGATGTAAATTTAGCCATCCTCCTAGCTCCTAAATATGACGTTCCTCAAAGCCAGTCGCTGCAATCTAGGGGCTTTACCGTCGAGCTTTCTAGTAAGAAAGACGTTAGGCTAGATCACCATTTAACGATTGAAGAATTTAACATCGCCTTCCGGAAATACCGAAATATCATGGGAAGAGCGTATCCGCAGCGAAAGGCCGAGCTGGAACAATACGAAGCAGATATTAATGAGATGTCCCAGCACTACGGTCCCTGTTTCTATACTTACCATAAGATGTTTTCCGCTAAAGCAGCGGCGGCCATTACGGAACATAACATCTGCATCAATTGGTCCAAAGTTGACGAGAAACTGTTGAGACTAGTGACACACAATGTCAGCAGTCGCGCGTGCGCTCACTGCGGTGAATTTGACCACACATCGAAATTTTGCGAGAGGGCGAAACACGGCACCCCTGCTCAGATCGTCGGTCAAACCGGGGCTTCCTTTAATGCTCGAAATACCGATAAGAGAGGGAGACCTATAATTCAAAACGAAGACGGCAATGAAGTTTGCAATAATTTCAACTACGGAGTTTGCTTCAGAAGGGGTTGCAGATTTTTACACGCGTGTAGTCGATGCGGCTCCGACAAACATAGTTTGAAAACTTGCAACGGGTCCGCTGTCAAACAACCGAAACAAACTAAATCTATCAACGATAGAAATGAACAAGGTGAACGAACTGCAGCTAATACTCCCAAGGGTACACACAAAGATACGAAAAAACAATCAAACATTTGACTAGGAAGGTCCCCTATTAATGCGGATAGACTAGAATTTGAACTTAAAAAGCATCCGGACAGACAATTTGTTAAATATTTAATTGATGGTTTGAGATTCGGCTTTGACACTATGGTGGCTAGTACCGAAGTCACAACTTATGAGTGCAAAAATTTACAATCAGCCTTGAAAGACTCCGACTCTGTCGATAACCTGTTAAGTCAAGAGCTTCAGAAAGGGTACATTAAGGGTCCTTTCTCATCTCCGCCTTTCCCATCGTACCGCGTCAGTCCTATCGGGATTGCGGAAGGGAAATACTCCGGTAAAAAGAGACTCATTGTTGATCTGTCGTCTCCACACGAACACGATACTCACGAAAGTGTAAACGATCTGATAGAAAAGGAATCGTGTTCACTGTCTTACGTAAAAATAGACGATGCTATTAGCGAAATTAAAAAATTCGGTAAAGGATCGATTCTTAATAAAACAGATATTACCGATGCATTCAAACAATTAGGCATACGAGATGATCAACATCATTTATATTGTCTTAAATGGAAAGGCAAATACTATTATTATGTTAGGCTCTGCTTCGGTTCGCGCAGTTCTCCGTGCATCTTCGATCATTTGTCAAGAGCTATTTGTTGGATAGCTACGGAGAATTACGGCATTCCCGTTATACTTCACTTGTTAGACGACTTCCTCACTATTCAGTCTCCAGATTCATGTGGTTATCGGACCATGGCCCTACTTACAATGATATTTAAAAGACTCAATATCCCCATTTCTGCGAAAAAGACAGTCGGCCCGACCTGCGTCATTGAATATTTAGGGGTTATCTTGGACACCGAGCGTTTCGAATCCAAACTCCCCGACGAGAAAATCGATAGAATGATAACCTTTATCGAAAACTTTCTGATCCGATCATCGGTTACTAAAAGGGAGATATTACAATTGCTCGGCCACTTTAACTTCGCCGCTAGAATCATCCGCCCAGGTAGAACTTTCGTGAGTTACCTTATAAAGCTGTCAACTAAGGCTAAAAAACTGCATCACTTTCTGTCGTTATCTAAAGAATGCAAAGAGGATCTAAAAATGTGGCTAAAATTCTTAAAAGGTTGGAATCGTATTTCATTCTTTTACGATCAGGCTATCACACTTGCGAGTGATATGGAACTGTACACCGATGCAGCATCCAATTTTGGTTTCGGTGGTTATTATCGCGGAAAATTTTTCAGTGGCGAATGGCACCCACAGTTATCCGAATCGCTCGACTCCGAAATGTCTATGGCCTTTAGAGAACTCTACCCCATAGTTGTTGCCTGTCTATTGTGGGGTCATCTTTGGAACAAAAACGGATTTTGTTTCACTGCGATAATGAATCCGTCGTCAGTATAGTTAATAAGGGCAGATCTAAAGTCCTTGACATAATGAAACTGATGAGAACTTTAACGTGGGTTTCTGTGAAACATAACTTTACTATTCAATGTAGACATATTCCTGGCGTTAAAAATGTAATAGCTGATGCATTATCTCGTTTTGATTTTCAGACTTTCCGGAAGGCAGCTCCGTCAGCAGAGGAGATACCAACTCCGTGTCCGCAATTTTGGGACGTAATGTGGAGTTGAGCAGCAAAGTCGATGATTTGTTGAGAAATTCAATTGCTAAAAGTACTTTAACAATTTATCAACATGGGCTCACTTCATATAAGAACTTCATGTGCCTTTCTGGTTTCATATGGCATGATAATAAACTTCCTCAGTTGAATGAGGAGACCTTAATTCACTATGCCACACATTGCCACTCGAATTTACATCTTAAAAGTTCGACAATTAAGATGTATATTGTCAAAAGAAGAGTGTAATTGTTTGCATTTGTTTTAAGGAACCCCACTGTCTCCCTGTAAACTGCTTGTTTGATTTTGATAAAACTTTGTATGAAGGAAGTTCAGGAAGAATTTGTTTGATTGTAGATGTAATTCAGGGAGATTTGACATTTTCCAATAAAAAGTTCTTCTTCAATAGGAGGCAGGGAGGCAGAGGCTCATGGTATTCTTCAAAGTTACAAAACCAGTATAGTTGCCTTTAGAATTTGTCCACAAAAAAAAAATTGAGCGACAAGCCAAGTTTTTTAATCATGTACATGTATATGCAGTCTGTTAAATTAGCACTGGCCTGCTTGCTCCTGCACAATAAAAATCCTTACAGGCAAGTGAATTACGAAGAAATTTGTAATGGATAAATAGAACAAAAAACTAAAACCAACGATTCTGGCAAGTGAATCTCTCAAATCTTAATTTTTATACGACCGCAAAAAATTTGCGGACGTATTATGGTATGATGCTGTCGTCGTCGTCGTCGTCGTCGTCGTCGTCGTCGTCGTCGTTGTCTGTTAACTTTTTAGTGTTTCCACAATAACTTTAGTTCCAGTTATCCGATTGCTATGAAACTTTACAATGATGTTCCTTACCATAAAAGGATGCATGGGATTGATTTTGGGGGTCCCCCCATTTTTCGTTTAGAAATTAGGGGCCAAAAAAGGGCCAAAAATACTACTTTTTTGTTTGTTTCCACAATAACTTTAGTTCTAGTTATCGAATTGCTATGAAATTTGACAGTGATGTTCCTTACCATACAAGGATGAATGGGATTGATTTTGGGGGTCCCCCCTTTTTTTGTTTCGAAATTAGGGGCCCAAAAGGGGAAAAAATTCAAATATTTTACTTGTTTCCACCATAACTTTGGTCCTAGTTGGCCTATTGCTGTGAAATTTGTCAAGAATGTTTCTTACAATAAAAGAATGAACCTGATGAATTTTTGCGTCCCCCTTTTTCTCCGTTGTGTAATTAGGGGCCAAAAGGGGCCAAAATAAAAACTTTTTTATTTGTGGTCCGATTTTGAAATTTTTTTTTACATGTTTGTTCTTGTCAAATAGCGGATACAAAATTAAGAATTAATTTTTGCGACCCCCCCCCTTTTTCCCCCTATTACGTAATTAGGGACCAAACGGGGCCAAAATCGAAACTTTTTTATTTGTGGTCCGATTTTGAAATTTTTTTTTGCAAGTTTATATTTGTCAAGTAGCGAATCCAAATTTGAGAATTTATTTTTGCGACCCCCACCCCTTTTTCACCTGTTACGTAATAAGGGGCCAAAAGGGGCCGAAATTGAAACTTTTTTATTTCTGGTCCGATTTTGAAAATTTTTTTTGCATGTTTGTTCTTGTCAAATAGCGGATACAAAATTAAGAATTAATTTTTGCGACCCCCCCCCCCCTTTTTCCCCTTATTACGTAATTAGGGGCCAAATGGGGCCGAAATTGAAACTTTTTTATTTCTGGTCCGATTTTGAAAATTTTTTTTGCATGTTTGTTCTTGTCAAATAGCGAATACAAAATTAGGAATTAATTTTTGCGACCCCCCCCTTTTTTCCCCTATTACGTAATTAGGGGCCAAATGGGGCTTTTTTATTTGTGGTCCGATTTTGAAATTTTTTTTTGCAAATTTATTCTTGTCAGGTAACGATTCTAAATTTAAGAATAAATTTTTGGGGCTGTAATCATAATTTAAAAAAAATTCTGGTTCGATTTTTAATTTTTTCCCCAAACATTATTCTTTTAAAGAGTAGAATACAACATTCAAAATTTATATTTTTAGCCCCTGGGTTGAAAGTCCATCAGAGAAGCATGTGTCAAAAACCTTTGTCAGTCCACCATGGGCTGCATGTGTCCAGAACAATAGACTATCCATATTAGGCCTAAAACGTACAGGGTTCAACATGTTGCGGTCGTATCATGCTGCGCTCGGCGAAGCTTTTTATTTATAATGTATATGTATATGTTAAGGCAGATTATAAAAAAATACTAATTTCAGACTTGTACTTTAAAAGTTAACATTGAAAACTGCACCATAGATTCATGTAAACTTTCTCTTAAAATATTCAGGATATAATTGTCAAAAAGTGTAGGTGGTATTATTTTGTGTTTGCGGTTTTGGATGTAAATCTTAAAAGTTCATATTTCTTAAATCAATATGTAAAAAATTATCATAAATGCAAGTTAATATTATATAATCTATATATTTGTGGTTTTGATGAAAATCTTAAAGCTCATATTTCTTAAATCAATATGTAAAAGTATATAAGTCAGAGGTCTACATGTAGGTGTGATTTCAAAATGGATTTTATTAATAAAATTCCCCAGTGAAATGGAAAAGTTGAAGTGACATTACAATTTAAAGTTGATAATGTAGTATTTACTTTAATATACATATGAAATCTTTGAGATAAATAATAGTTAATTTGTCAATTTTTAAGATCTTCCAAGAAAGATAGTTGACTAGGATCCAAATTTTGATTTTTAAGATTAGGGTGAAATTATATATAAATTTTGGGTTTATGATGAAAGTTTATCTAGAGTTGAAAAAAAAAGATGTGTTTAGACTTGTACCATCTATTACAGAAATTTTTAACATTTTTTTTTTATTATTTTTTTTTTCAAAATTTGTGTTTATATTTACATTTATCTGTATAATATTGTAGTTGTCACATCTTCAAAGAGTGATTTATTAAAATAAAAATGAACTTCACCACTTAAAAACATATTTTACCAAAGCAGTATAAAATAAAAACTGATATTAAATGTCTCTTGAACAGAGAATGCATTGTTCTGTTCAAATCTTGCAATATTGGCCCACTGCAGTCAGATCACGGTCCAGGCTTAGGGGGTGTAGTTACGACATAACTGTTATCACATATATTATTTTTGCTTTACATGTTAATTATATGCCCCTATAAAAGTTTTTGAAGGATCAGACGTCAAATTTAATGTAATCACTCAGACAAAAAAGTAATTTGAAATTGAAGAAAAAAAATAAAATATTTATCCCCATGTCATGTTTCACTTACCAGATTAAAATCTTTGTGTTTCAAGAAAAAATGCGAGAAGCTGAACAGTAGATAAACATCATAATACTTTAAATTTTATTATTATTATTATGCATCTCAGTTATAAATATGAAATTAAATCTTTAATATTTCATGTTTGTGCTTATAAGGGTCCAGGGGTTCAAATTAATATTTTAGGGCAAAAGGTCCAGGACTTTTTGAAGTTCTAGGTAAAAAGTCCCACAGATATTATTTAAAAGTCCCCAATAGGAGTAATTGTAAATTCATGCAGGTCCAGGACTTTGGTAAATACAATTTCAAAGGTCCTGAATCAAAAATTGTAGGTCCTGGACCTGGGTCCAGTGCTAATTTGAATCCCTGTACCTCATTTTCACCTATCAAAATCAGTTTTCCTGGCACTTTATTGTGAATATATTTAAGAATTTGTCAAGGTTTCAAAAGGTAATCAGCTACCTGCAAGTTAAATACTTAATCAAGTTATCAATTAAATAGAAAATTTGCATATTTAATTTAAAATTTTGATAAGTTGTTGGGTAATCAAAAAAAAACCTAAATTTTGTACAAAAGGAATCTAAAGATGGTTTCAGACAATCAGGAGATGCTCCTATGAAGAAACTCGGTGTGAAACTCGATTACGTACTGTTAGGTGATTAATTTTCGTCAGATTTGCCCCCATAGTCATGACATACAGGTGCATGAATTGAAATTTGATTTCAAAATAAATTGCTACTTTTCTAGCCGATTAAAACTTTGTATACAATCCCATTGAAAAACATGACTCTTAAGAAAAAAAAATTATATATGTATAAAACTTTAATTCCAATTTTCGTGAGCAGCTTTGGAAAATTTAATTTTAGGCATATTACCGAGATGAAAGGAAGATAAACCCAATTTCTTCGATATAAAAGAAAATAAATGTATCTTTAATAAAGATCTTCTCTAGATGAAGATTAAATAAATAATTTAACAGTACACCGAGAACTTTGTTAATAGATCCCATATTGAGTAAAATCATTGCGGGTTTTTAAAGTTCTATTCAAACCCCAACTCACAGAGCACATTATTCAAATTGAGAAGTCCATTGTCAGAGTTAGATTTAAAATTAACATTGTTAGAAAAGAAAAATGATGGCTATAAAAATTGATCAATAGGCACACACAAAAATGTAAATTGAGAGCTTTTTAGATGACATAATATTGTTACAAACATTTATTATGATTAAATAGAATTTATTGATGTCTACGACAGGATTAAGTAGAGAAGGTACAATGCACGGCAACCAGCGCTATATCAGTATTGAGATTACCACATAGGGACTAACGTAAATCTCACTAGGAACTATATATCTTCCATTTAGGAAGTGTCATACCTAGTGTGGCTTAAATCTGAAGGATATAAAGTATATTAAAGTTATCTCTGGATTTATAAACTCTCAAAACTGTCTGAAATTGAAACTTGTTTTCTCTGAAATTGTCCTTGATTGAGACCATCTGCAAAGTTTTGTTACATCCTAGCAACACTATGGTTAATTCATTTGTGGCCAACTTTTACATTTTTCACCATCCAAAATGAATGTCCTGTAGTCCTTTTGGTCAATACTGTCCATCTGTCTGTCTGTCCGTCCATATTGTTTGTCTGAACTTTGAATGCTTTGATAGAATTTCATGAAACTTACAGTAAAGGTTATGAAGTAAGAAAGAAGCCTTTCATTTTGGGGTCAAAGTTTGCCCTCAAAATGCAACCGATGCTCTTGTTCTGTTAGTTCTAGAGCTTGAGAGTGAACATGAAGTCAGGGGTGTTCGAGGGGTTCGGACGAACCCCCCCCCCCCCCCCTGGACGAAATTAAAAAAAAAAAGCTGAAATTTGGTTAAGCACTATTATAAAAAGGAATATTTTGAAAATTGAACCCTAAATCGAATCCCCCTTACAAAACTTCTGGCTATGGGTATGAGTGAACACAAAGCCAGGCATAAACATGCATTCCTTATACATGTAGGTACAATAAATGATATAATGGGAAATGATTTGACTAAATGATACAATATTGCCTGGCAAAATTGTATTTTAACATGTCTTCACTACTAGTAAACTCAACTACCCATGTTGACACCTTACAATTGAAAGGTTAAAAGGGAAGGCAAAAAAGATTTAAATAAAAAGAGCTCTGAAAAGTTATTTTGCTTAATTTTTTAATTTGTCTTTAAGCAGCAAAACTGCATGAAAAACCTAGCTTGGTACAGTTGGACATTAATGATAAATAAGTCTCATTTAGTTCCTTGATCATATCTGCAACTTACATTAAAATAAAAAACAAAACAAAAATGAAACAAAAAGTAACCTGAAGTAGATATAGTTTTATAGGTGGTCTCTTTAGATCAATTTTACTTTAAACACAATGATCTCATAATTCATTTATATTTTAATTTCCCCCTATTTTCAAATTTTCCGTGTTTCATTATTAAAAATTGATCTGCTAATTCGGTTCATTTACCCTAAGGTACATGGTGTAATTAGTCACAGAACTTTTATAGCTTATGAAAACTTTGATCTTTTCAAGCCTAAGTTGCATAGAAAACCTAATCAATTTGATATCTTCCCCTATGGTAAATTACAGCTCAAACTTAAAATATCTGGAGACTAAAACTAACTTCTCATTTGTTTGATTAAATGTTAGTGTATTTTTCACAAGGTCCTTTTGAAAGATGAAAATGAAAAAAGTTAGATTTTAGCATCGGTTTAACGTTCACAATACAAATGATTTTTCTCTTTGTTTACTTGAGTAGGATGCTGTGAAGTATGGACCAATTAAGTTCATGAAGAGAATAAAATATGCAATTGGTATTTGCTTGAATTACTATACATTTATTTTCGTTGGTACCATTTTTTGGATTCTTAAATTTGTTGTTTCTTTAGTCTGCAGCATACACACACATGTTAAATTTCCTTTTTGTGGGATATCAAATTTCTTGGTTCAAGGTTACTCACGAAAACCACAAAAATTGATACCCCACGAATAATAATGAAACCACAGTAACTTACTTTTGATAACTATTTTGTGCTTTTATATTTTGCTTTTAAATGAACCATCAAATCTTTAGTTAATTATAAAAAGAATTAAACCCCATTTAATTTATTGTTTTCTTGGAAAAGCATAACTTTTTAAGTGATTGAATGATTCCTTTGAAACTGGGTAGGGTGTATTATTTAAATCTTATTTGGTGGGTTTCCAATAAAAACCCCAAAACAACATGCATTAAGATTATTTCAAGGTTTGTTTGGTGTATAAGCCCCACATTAAGAGTTACATAAGTTTGAATGTGATTAGTATTTCACAGCAAGGAGAAAACTTCTATATATAATTCAATATTTGTTTTTTCTCAAATTTTAGTACTTTATAACATCCATTCTAAAGCCATCAATGTTAATTTGAATACATTTGAGCATTAAAATGCTTTCAGAAACACTTAAAGACCAATTTATTTGCCATAAACACCTGCTGTATGTTCTTGAACTGATTAGTTAGATCATCAGGTAAAGCAAGTATTGATTTAGACTTTCGTTGATAATTTAGGGATTGGTTTTGAATCTTATGTATTGTATTTTTAGTCTTGGGCCAATGTAAGACAGCGAGCAGTGACCTCTGGTCATGTTGAAGACTGCTGGTTGTTTTCCATTGTGGTTTTTAAACTGTGTTGCATACACTTGTTTCACATCTCTTTTTTGTCTATTTCATCTCTATTACTTTCTATACTTGCATAAGGTGGGACCCCCTTAGAAATTAATTAGTTAGTGAAGTCACATGTTGACTTAGATAACAAGTTGCTGAAAAACTACAATGCTGAGTTCACTCTTGTTTCGAA
Organism: Arcuatula senhousia; assembly: GCA_963971305.1. Classification (NCBI taxonomy): domain Eukaryota; kingdom Metazoa; phylum Mollusca; class Bivalvia; order Mytilida; family Mytilidae; genus Arcuatula; species Arcuatula senhousia. Next base: position 51,350,467 of record OZ020306.1, read on the forward strand.
TGGAGTTCGCGTTGTTTATTGATATTCAGTTGTTTTGTGTTTCCATATTTTACATGTTGTCTGATTTTGTCCCGTTCTTGTTGGTGTTTACTGGTTTTGTCTCTGCTCTTTCAGACTTTTGACATTCGAATACCCCATTGGTACCTCTGCTTCTGTATAAAATATTCTATATAAAATATTTTTAGTATTTGTTAGATTGTATGCACATGTAATTTGTTTCTTATTCTGAACTTGTTAATTTCAATATTACACAGGTGTAGCATTATCATCATTTAGCAAATAATTCTGTTCATGCTGATGCTTGAGGCCAACCTAGATTATGAACCTAGGAATAGAGAACAGAGTGTGCATGCAAATGTTTGTATCATCTTCAGAAAGTCCAAACAACCCTTGAGACATTCTTATGCCAAGAATACATGACATCATAGAATTTTTGAATTTCAATCCTAAACTTCCCATGTTTTTCTTTTCAGAGAGAGTCCAAGCAACCCTTTAGACACTGTTGTGTCAAGAATTCATGACATGGGAGAAGTCTTTTGTCAAAGTAAGATTTGGCTTTCAATCTTTAACTTCCCGTGTTTTTCTTTTCAGAGAGAGTCCAAGCAACCCTTTAGACACTGTTGTGTCAAGAATACATGACATGGGAGAAGTCTTTTGTCAACACTATGTTCAGGTATGTTTCAAATTTATAAGATGCAGAAGGTTATTACTGTGTCTTGAATTATTGTACATCTATTATAACTAGACAAGTGCATAGAGCTGATGGTGAAGTGGTAGAAGGTCAGGCTACAAACATTCAAGCTTATTGGTTCAATTCTCCTCAGAGGTGAAAATTTCATGGACCCTATGCATGATGATGCTAGTTTTTTTGTAGTCGTGACATTAGGGGAATGCCCCTCTGCAGTGACTATTTCTCACGCTGTGTGCAAGGGGTCGTCCAGCCCATGACACACCATGGCCAGTGTTAGCTGCTCCAGAGTATCCTTTTTTTTCGCTGAAGCAGTGTCTGTCTCCCACCACTGAGAGGTACTGGTCATTTGAAAGAATCCCTATAGATATTGAAGACACAACTTTTATAGAATTTGATAAGAGTAGGCTCAACAAGGATTGCTACAAAGGCCACACTGCAATGTGCAAGTTTGAGAGGGTTTAATGAAAGCAGTATGTTTATTTCAAATTCCAGTATAAGTTTATAGTAATCTTTTATATTTATTTTCAGCCAACTGAGGATAACCCTGGTGCTCACATAGACTTTGCCAAGAGGAGGTTACAACTGGGAGAAAGCCTGTTCTATAAAACCCTTGAGAGTATTGTAGCACAGGAGAAAAAGAGGCTCAGCAGTAAAGAGGCTATTTTTGTATGTATTAGATTCTGAAGAAATACACATATTGCATCGATTTTCATGATTAATTTGATATAACCATAAATTCATGTTATTTTCGTATGTATTAGATGTATCTTGGTTGGTTCTGAAGGAAAAGATAGTTCGCGTTGATTTTCAGGATTTATTTGATATAGCCACAAGTTCATGTTTTTTTGTATGTAATAGATGTATCTTGGTTGATTTTGAAGGAAAAAAAATATTTCGCATCGATTGTAATGATAAATTTGATATAACCATAAATTCATGAAGCCCATGAATATTCATTTTATTCCTACGTGAATCTAAGGAGAGAATATATGAGTATTTTCTCAGATAATTCTGATTGTCACCAAAAAAAGTTCTTTACTCTTATTCTCGATTGGATGGTTTGACACAATTGCTAAATGATCATTTTGTTCTGATACTAAAAATCTTAATGTTTGTTGAAGGCATACAAATTTTAGTTGATTGATTCGTGATCTTGAATAAGTGATTGAAACACGATGGGAGCCTTTCCAACTACATTGTTGACATCATTTCAGTGTATTGACAATTAAAAATAGATGCAATGCCAAACTGTACATTCTTCTCTTTTATACTTTAAAATGCCTAGATTGTTATTTCAGTTTTGATCTTTTTTCAAATTTATAAAACACAGTTATATATTTACAAAATTTGGATATTTTTCAACCACTATTTGTTAAAAATTTAAATTTAATAGAAATCATTTGGATCCTGATATATTAAGTATTGCATAATTGCCAATAAAATCAAGAAGTTCTATGAATGTTTTATGATATTGAAATAACTTTGATGTTATTTTTTTACTTCCACGATTTTTGTTAAACACTGAAATAAGTATAACTGTATATTTCTTAAACTTTTATGTTTTTTGACTCCCACTGTTTTTGTTACACACTAAAACAAGTATAACTTTAGATTTCATAAAACTTTGATGTTTTTTGACTCCCAGGTTTTTTGTAAAACAAAAATAAAGTCGAGCTTTTTATTTTACAAACACTAAAAAGCTCCATAAATGAGAAAATTGGTTAAGCTGATTGGATTACGGAAGTGCTGTGGTTTGATCTATTTGTAGTTTTTGATGATGTTATATAAAAGTTTTACTCATCAATTTAATAAAAAAGGTTATTTTAAAATAATTGAGTACAGGTTTTCATCTAGATGGCTCAGTCTTTTGATTAATTGACAAAGTTAATATAGAGCATTCCCTTTGATATTTAAAAGCGTTGAGCTTATAATTTAACATCAAAAGTTATTACTCTGACATTAAAGATCTAATTGATTTTTCATAAGTTTTCGGTTAAAGCTAAATGAATTTTTTTTACGTCATATGTTTTAAATCAATATAAAAAATAGAAGTAATCTTCATTTTTTGCTCCAGTGGCAAGAAACCTTTTGATGTGTTATATCTTTCTTGTCTGTCTGACTGTCTGCCTGTCTGTCCTAAAAATTTCTGTCAGTCATTTCGTAACGGCTGTTGAGATTTGCCTTGTATTTCCAAACACTATTTCGATTTTAATGAAAAGATTGTTTAATCTCGTTACCACCTGTAAATTTCTATGAAGTTATTTTTAGCTCACCTGACCCGAAGGGTCATGTGAGCAATACATCACTTGGCGTCCGTTGTCCGTCCGTCGTCCGTCGTCTGTCGTCCGTCGTCTGTCGTCCGTCGTCTGTCGTCCGTCGTCCGTAAACTTTTTAAAACGTTAACTCCTCTGACACCATAAGTCCAATTGAAACCAAACTTGGTATGGTTGTTCATTAGCATTCGGTGCTTAGAACTGATGTGGGGATTTTTGATTCGTCGAAAAACATGGCCGCCGTGGCTAAAAATAGAACATAGGGGTAAAATGCAGTTTTTTGCAAATAACTCAAAAACGGCTACAGATATCAAAATTTTGGCGGGGTAAAAGTGATCAGCACCTCAAGATCTACCTACCCTGAAATTTTGAAGAAAATCCAACAACCCATGTAGGAGTTATTGCCCTTTTTGTGGATTTTTTGCAAATTTTGCACCTGTTTAGCTCAATATCTTGAAAACTATACAAGATATTTGAGAAATTTAAATTGCATATTGTTAAGCACATCAAGATCTACAAAATATGTAATAGGGTCAATGTTGTAGAACCTTTCCTTTTAGGAGTTATTGCCCTTAGAACGTCAAAATTGAGCATTTTAACAGCATTTCCTCATTACATTGAAAACGTTAACTCCTCTGACACTTCAAGTTCGATTGGAACCAAACTTGGTATAGTTGTTGATTAGCATTAGGTGTATAGAACTGATGTGGGGATTTTTGATTGGTCGTAAAACATGGCCGCTGTGGCTAAAAATAGAACATAGGGGTAAATGGCAGTTTTTTGCAAATAACTCAAAAACGGTGACAGATTTTAAAATTTTGATTGGGAACAAAAGTGATCAGCACCTCAAGATCTACCTACCCTGAAATTTTGAAGAAAATCCAACAACCCATGTAGGAGTTATTGCCCTTTTTGTGTTTTTTTTTTGCAAATTTTGCACCTGTTTAGCTCAATATCTTGAAAACTATACAAGATATTTGAGAAATTTAGATTGCATATTGTTGAGCACATCAAGATCTACAAAATTTGTAATAGGGTCAACGTTGTAGAACCTTTCCTTTTAGGAGTTATTGCCCTTAGAACGTCAAAATTGAGCATTTTAACAGCATTTCCTCATTACATTGAAAATGTTAACTCCTCTGACACTTCAAGTCGGATTGGAAACAAACTTGGCATAGTTGTTGATTAGCATTAGGTGTATAGAACTGATGTGGGGATTTTTGATTGGTCGTAAAACATGGCCGCTGTGGCTAAAAATAGAACATAGGGGTTATGGCAGTTTTTTGCAAATAACTCAAAAACGGTGACAGATTTTAAAATATTAATTGGGAACAAAAGTGATCAGCACCTTAAGATCTAACAGGTCTGAAATTTTGAAGAAAATCCAATGACCCATGTAGGAGTTCTTGCCCTTTTTGTGGATTTTTGGCAAATTTTGCACCTGTTTAGCTCAAATCTTGAAAACTATACAAGATATTTGAAAAATTTAAATTGCATATTGTTAAGCACATCAAGATCTACTTAATATGTAATAGGGTCAATGTTGTAGGACCTTTCCTTTGAGGAGTTATTGCCCTTAGAACGTCAAAATTGAGCTTTTAAAAGCATTTCCTCATTACATTGAAAATGTTAACTCCTCTGACACTTAAAGTCAAATTGGAACCAAACTTGGTATTGTTGTTTATTAGCATTAGGTGTATAGAACTGATGTGGGGATTTTTGATTGGTTGTAAAACATGGCCGCTGTGGCTAAAAATAGAACATTGGGTTAAACTGCATTTTTTGCGAATAACTCAAAAAGGGTGACAGATTTTTGAATTTTAATCGAGATAAAAGTGATCAGCACCTTAAGATCCACCATATTGTCAGATGGTCCCCTTGTTAAACTTATAACCCTCTCAATTTCAAATAGATTTTGCCTAATAGCCTTTACTTCAGGCACATATGTCAGGTGAGCGATTCAGGCTCCTGGGAGCCTCTTGTTTCAAGCCTTGTTTCAAGTTTGTAAAATGTTGATAGAGTACAATTTCTGTTGCTTAGTCTTCAACTGAGTACCATGAACATTCTAACATGACATGCAGTATGGTTAATATGTTATAATGTAGATCAATAAATGTGTATAATTGCAATCTAGAGTATATGACTTACACCAACATTCTATCAAGAAAAGTTTTAACTGTTAAAATAGGCTGTGTGTCTGCTCTTAGTTAGGACTTTGCAACAAAGATATTTAATCCCTACAGTTTTCACTTTGTCTGTCTGTCCATCTATTAACTTTTTTGTGAACACTTAAAATCCAAAATTATTAGGAATACAGATTTCAAATTAAAATAAACTAAGCAACAAAAGTGGAATCTTAGAATAAAATTTCATGAAAATTAATTAAATATTTTTTGAATAAAAAAAAAAGGAGAAAATTTTATGCTGACAGTCATAATTGTAGTACATACTTTGAAAAGAAAACAACCATTTAAGAACTAAGCTTGTTACAATTTTTGTTTGGTTTTCAGAATTTACTCGACCATGAAGTCTTTCACAGATGTTTGTTTGCATGTTGTCTAGAGATTGTGATGTTCTCATATAACTCCCAAAAGTAAGTAGGCAAAGTTATCAAGTTTATGTCCGAAAAATTAGCTCTTTGGTTGGTCATAAACTTAAAAGGAAAAGATAAGAAAATTATCTTTGATCCATTATAAGCACTGAAAACATGGAGAATCATTATTACAGAATTATGGCCCTTTTGGAGCTTATAGAAATACATGTAAAACCATTTTCAATGGACCAATTCAGAAATTGTACGGCATTCTGGGATTGTGATTGTTCACGACGTCGCCGATTGGCTAAGGCAAATTTTATGAGTGGGCTGCGACGTCGTTGATTGGTCCAGCCAGACTTTACGAGTACGGAAGTTGAATTTCTGAATAGGTCCATTAATTTTTTAAGCATTTGAAAAAAAATGAATATAAAACTCTGCAGAAATTTTTGAATTGTTTTAAAAAGCTTAAAGAAAAAGACTTAGATAGTATTAATGCCATTTGAACATTCACAGCTGAAAACCATATAAATCCAGCTATCATTTTTGGAAAAAAGACAAAAGGGACAGGTTTCTCCTGACTATGGTATTATTTATAGTATAACTAATGAGTGGTGGCGAATATCAATTTTAATGTCACGAGTTTCAAATAACGCCAGGAACTTGTTCCGCGCACGAGTTGAATCCCCTAGCGTTTTTCGACACGAGTGATATTAAAATTGATATTCGCCACCCCGAATTAGTTATACTATTTATTATATAGATAATTTGGATAAATGTGACAAATAGATCATCAAAATAATGAAAACGAAATAAATTATTGATTGATGAATTGTGTATTACGCACTAATCTATGTTACGTATTTTTCGTGGGAAACTTCAGAGGGTTAGATAAATTCGCACGTGAGTTAGATAAATCTTGTAACTAACTCCTTGAAAATCTAGAAATTTATTTAACTGGGAAATCACGATATTTCATCTATATCTATATAATAATCTAGTTATCTTTTTTCTCTTGCAGAAAATTTCCTTGGATAATGGAGATATTTGATATCTGTCCTTACTACTTCTACAGAGTGGTAGAGATTATTATTCGTGCTGAAGATGGTCTTTCAAGAGATGTTGTCAAACATCTTAATCATGTAAGTTAAAGTAATAAAATGCACTGTTGGAAGAAATATTTATAATAGATATGTAATGATGTTGGGTTGTTCAATACAATCAACATATACCAAGTTCATCCAGATTCCAGTATTAAATTATTCAATATCTCAATTCATGCATTTAAATTGTTTACCAAATAATATGTTTTCCATGACATTTGGTCAACATTTACCTTTAGATAAAAAAAAACCAACCAACTTCAGAACCTGAATGAATTCTATCTAAGAACAACAGTTTTATCTAAATCAGGAAAAGTAAAATAGAAATAAGAATACAAAGCAAAGATCACATGTTATATTTACAGATAGAGGAATGTATACTGGAAAGTCAGGCGTGGAAGAAGACGTCTCCACTGTGGGACGCTATCAGAGAAAACAATGGGGTACCTGCTTGTGAAGAGGTAGGGTATCAAATAAACATTATAATTTGCTATTACAGCTAGTAATGTTAGGGAAGAAACATTAAATGTGCATTGGCAAATGTCATATTTTGTACATTGCACTTAATTTTCAAGTTTTAAAGCTAAAATTCTTGTTTAAAATATGATATCATCAAGTTTACTTACTCAAAACAGCTATAGTTAGCTTAAAAGGAGATTTTATATTCATTTTTGTGATTTAATGTGAAAAAAAGAAGAAGAAAAGTGTTGTAAAATAACAAATGAAATGTAAATATAAAACACCACAAACATAAGACATTGAAACATTAACATAAAGTATTGTAGAAACCTGTTATTTCAACTTGAATTCATGAATTAATTAAAATTTAGTTTCAAAGGGAGACTATCAACAAAAATCTTGCATCAAATTATTATGTATAATGACAAAATCATATGACAAAAGTTTATACAATACCTTTTATATGATACTATTCATATATTTTTGTCTTTTTTAGGTAATTTTGCCAAGCTTGATAGATAGTAATTTGAGTTCTGGCAGTAAAGTCATGCAACATCCTGCTGTAAAGCGATTGGTGGACGAAGGTCATCCAGTCAGAAAAGGTAAACAAGAAGAAGAGCTTCCTTTGTTTATGTTAAAACTGTTAAAACCTTTTATGACTTCTGTTTCTTTTATAACTTCTAGATTAATATACATTTATGTTTGAGAAGGTACTTTACCAAAAATAGTAATGATTTCTTAACAATTTCACACAAGTTTCATATATAGCTTCATAAATTCCACAGAATTATTTGAATTTTATACTGATACAACATGTGTAAGGATATGTTTTCTGTTCTTTTAATTTTCTGTTCTTTAATTGAATATTAGCATATATTTAAGTTTGAATGTTGTTATAGAAAAATTAAATGTAAAGTTTTGCACATTGTTAAATTATTCTTTTTTGGCAGATATTCCTCAATCTCCACCTGGTCCATCTGCTGCAGACAGATTTAGCTCCCCTTCACCCGGTAGTGCCAAAAGGAGGCTGTTCACAGCAGGGGCCAGTCCAACACAGGAAACAGGGAACCAGACAGTCATAGCATTCCAACAAGCACAAACAGAGGATGGAAGACAGGTTTGTTATGCTGTAGAAATATTTTGAAAATTACAACACAGTTATAAGCTACATCTGACACAGGTTTCTAATACTAAAGGCTCATCAGAGAATCTAATACAAATAGTTAAGAGGCCTAAATAATCATAATTTGAAGAGCTTTTAATATAACAAAATATCAGACACACTGATCAGACAGATTTTCAAAATACAAAATTAAGACTTACATATGCCTGGTTGAAGAATTATCTTAAGGTTTTGATAAACAAATTTCAATTGAAAATTTAGATGCTGATGTATGCATATCTTGCAAATCACCAGATCATTCTCAGCTTTAAGGTGTTTCATTTAAGATTTCTTAATCAATAAGCTTTCAAGATTGTCTTCTCACAGGTTGGAGATACAAAAAAGATAAATTTTTGGCTCCATATACCAAATATTGAATCATTTACCTGATTGAAATATATTATGATATCCCCCTTTATTTACCCAATTGTAAAACATAATGATGAGATGATAAAGTTTATCTTAAGGAAAGTGTTAGTCAAGATACGTGTTTCTCTATGAAACAATAATTAATTTATCAACAGTAAATGTTCTTACAGTCATATATAAAATGTGTGTAGTTGTTTTACTATTGAAACTGTTTGTCTTAAACTTTGGTAAAAATTCTTCGATAGAAAAATATGAATTATAATACTAACTTCTTGAATTATTCTCTTTTCAGATCTTGATTCCTTTACATACCACAGTGCTACGGTCCCCCGCGAAACAGGAGCCCCCTTCTGTACCTAATCAAACAGCCCCACAACCACAGAAACCAAAGAAGACAGGATCTTTGGCACTCTTCTTCAGAAAGGTAAATATTATTTTCATTTTGCACTCTTAGCCGATTTCAAACAACTCTGACTTATAAATTGGTCTATGTCTTAAAGGGATTCCTTGGTTGATAATACATTGCAGCCAGCAATTTATGCAAAGTTTTAATTTGGGCTCATTCCTTGGGTCCTAAGAGCATTAAAATAGATAATGAGCAGCAACTACTTGTACTGGTTTTTGGCTGTATTTCACAGTGTGAAAAATCTGGGTTATAAAATGGTGAATGGTTGGCAGGCATGTAGTTTGGGAAGAAATTTCCGTAAACAAAGAAATTTCTGTAATTGTTTACTCAGAAACAACTTATCACAGCCACTTGATATTTTATTTCATGTATTTTCAGTTGTATCACATGGCCTCAGTGAGGTTACGGGACTTGTGTGAACGACTACAGATCGAAGAAGAAAACGACCTTCGAAGGAAGATCTGGACGTGTTTTGAACACACCCTTGTTAATCACACTGATCTCATGGTAGACCATCATGTGGACCAAATACTTATGTGTGCAATATATGTAATGGCTAAGGTAAATACACACTACACAAAAAATTATACATGTTTCTTCAATTTACATGTATGTGATGCTTAAAGTAAATACAGACTACAAATAGATTTATGTGTGTAATACATGTATATGTGGTGGCTAAAGTTAATAGTACTAAATATACTCTATACAAATACTTGAGTGAACAATTTATGTGATCACACGTAAAAATGAATAGAATTCTTTACACTTGTAATTTCAATTTAAAATGTAGAAGACATAGATACATCTTTCATATTCATTTATGCATGAAATAAACAGTAAAATTGTGGTGTATGTGATAATTTGTAAAAGGGTATGAGAAATGAATTTTCAAATAATTCATTTGTACAGAACATATTGTCTTCATTTTCATTATAATAAACTTGTTATAAACATAAAACAAACTACATGTATTACAGTATTAGGTGTAAACAAGCTAGATGATTCTGTTTAATCTTTCTATTTATTCACATTGATGAATCCTTCTAATGTTTTCAGGTTACAGGTAATTCTCAGTCATTCCAGAATATAATGAAGTGCTATAGAATGCAGCCCCAGGCTCAAAGTCATGTAAGTCTTATCATAATGTGATGTGCAGAGTTTTTTTTTTAATGTCCCATCTATGAAATAGGAGGCATAAAGTGTGCGGTTGGTGTTTGTCTGTCCGATCATATAAATATGTTAATATCAGTTGGTATCAAGCTGTTTCAAGTTGCTTTTGGTTTTATTTAATTTTTTTTAATTTTCATAGACTCATTCAAATTTTTGTGTTTTTGTATACATTTATAATTTGATATTTTATTTCTATCATATAAACAGGTTTACAGAAGTGTGTTGTTGACAGGTCGACGGAGACACACCTCAGGAGGAAGTGATGGTAGTAGGAACGGGACCAGTAGATCATCGTCCCCCACAAATAATACAACCAGTAATACAGGTAACTAAGCTGAAAAGGTTTTGTCTAATTTCAAGAAAAAAACACAAACATCCTTCAGTGCTTTAGCTCATTTCTAGAATTAATTGTAGGGGGGTGGAAGGCACTATAATTAAAATTTATGGGTGGTGGTATTTTTAGATATTTATCAAATGCAAAATAAAGGGAAAAATTAAAATTTTATGCATGGTGGGTAAAAAAAAGTGCCTTCCAACCCCCCATCAATTTATTTCTGGAATAGCCCTTAGCTAATTTCTAGAATCAGTACTGTAGCTAATGTCTTGAAAACCTGAAGACTGATCTGATCTTCATGAAATATGTACACTTAGATAAAACATTGTAGGTCATTCTATGTTATTTAATGTCAGTTTTGATCCAGTCAGAAGAAAGGAAATATAAAAGGGGGATATTAATCTTTTAATTCAAAAAGAGTAAAATCAGGAGACACTGAAAATAGTTAACAAGGAAAACTGGCAACAAATTAAAACAATTATAATGCAACTAAATAGCAAATAAAGGTAATAACAAAATTACTGAACAAGGAAGATCAATCTCAAATGTCCGTGAGAAAAGACAAAACAAGGAAGACATACAAAAGAAATTGAAGATTGCAATGGTCCTGGCTAGGTACAGGCATTTCAAAAGAAATGGTGGGTTAAATCAGGTTGGATGGTGTGTCAAACCTCACACTTCCATTGGGATCTTTAGGTCTGGTAGTTACACAAAACACATGGTTGTGAAGACATAAAAACAATCACTTACCACTTTGTCAAAAAGAATTTTGAATTTTTCCACCAGTGGCTGATAACCAAGGAAGAATTTTTTTAGGGAAGACAATATCATGTCAAACAAGGATGAACTTTAGTACTCCAAAATGGGTAGCAGTTTATACTTGTTTCAAATAGGCCCATTACACTTTAATACCAGAAAATAGCTTAAGGTAGATCATTCCCATAGAAAAGGACAATACAAAAATCAAAGAACAGGCGAAAGAAATATACAATGAGTATTGTGTAGAATAACATTAAATTTTATTTTACAGAGAAAACAGAAAATCGAGAGTTGATCCGATCAACAAGCACATTACCAGTGTCCAGTCATCCTCCTACCCCTACTCATCTGATCTCAGCTGGCTCAGGGTCAGAAAATGAGGAGGAAAGGGGAGATCTCATAATGTATTACAATCAGGTAAATAAAGGGGAGATCTCAGAATGTATTACAATCAGGTAAATAAAGGGGAGTTCTCAAAATGTATTACAATTGGGTAAATAAAGTGGAGTTCTCATAAGGTATTACAATTAAATAAAGGCGAATTCTCATAATGTATTACAATCAGGTTACTAAAGGGGAGTTCTCATAATGAATGACAATCAGGTAAATAAAGGGGAGATCTCATAATGTACTACAATAAGGTAGATAAAGGGGAGATCTCATAATGTATTACAATCAGGTAATTAAAGGGGAGTTCTCATAATGTATTACAATCGCTTGAATAAAGGGGAGTTCTCATAATGCATTACAATCAGGTAAATAAAGGGGAGATCTCATAATGCATTACAATCAGGTAAACAAAGGGGGAGTCTCATAATCATAAATGAATTACAATCAAGTAAATTGAGGGGAGGTCTCATAATGTATTACAATTGGGGAAAAAAGGGGGAGGTCTCATAATGTATTACAATTGGGGAAAATAAAGGAGAGTTCTCATAATGTAATATATATAATAAAAATGAAAATAAAGAAGAGATCTTATTCATTGTTGTGCAAAATATGTATTGCAATCAAGTAAATAAAGTTCAGATATTGATATATACATGTATTTCAGTTTATGTAAATAAAGAGTGGACAATGGATTGAAATCAAAATTTTGCAATGTTTAAAATTTCAAATACCATTTAGAATGAAATGGTAAGAAAATATGCAATGCTCTATCTTTTACTTGCTTCTTTTTTTTCCAGGTGTATGTAAACAGATTGAATAATTTTGCAAAGAAGTTTTCATCAACGGTACCTTCAAGGGTATGTAAAACATATCAGTTGATTACTTGGTCTATAGACTTATTACATTAACATTAAGATATCTATAAAAAATATTTTATATTTGAATATAATTTGTAATTTTCTGGAATAAAGAGTGTGATCTAATTGAATATCATAAACAAAGTTGGAAAAAGACAAAGTTTGTACAGTAACGAAATTATTCAAAATAGTTGCTGTTGCATAGTTTATTGGTCATTGTTTTATAGATTTTAGTCATCTAAACACATATAAGAAATTTCTATTTCTAGTTTCTATTTTTATTGTAGGATTGCCCAGCCCTCTCTCCATTACCCATGATGAGGCCCCAGCCCTTGTCTCCTAGAAGGGTGTCATCTAAATACCCTGTCTATATATCTCCCCACAAACAGATCAATCTGAAGGCCACACCTGCTACAGGGGCCATGCATTACTGTTTTGATAGATCCCCAGCAAAGGTTAGTTGGTAGATTTAGCCTTTTTGATTGTTGAGACAATTTATGGCATAAATACTTAGGGCTGTTCCAATATTAAAAAAAAATCATTAAACATCCGCATAAAAAAGCAATTGTACCCCCCACCAACACAAAAATAAAATAAACTGCATCCTCCCCCTCTCCCACGTCAATTTAAATGGAACAGCTCTTATGTACAAAATAAGAAAAATGAGGACAAACTGATTTTGCACTTGGAAAGGAGTCATTAATTATCAGTTCACATTAACAATATGGTATGGTAACAGATCATAATTTTCAGGGAAGTTGATACACTTTAACATTCACAGCATTTGTTGTATTGTAAAATAAAAGAGCAACTCACTGGACATTTCTGATCTTACAAATAAAATAGTTACTTTAATAATGAATAATATGTAGCTTTGAGGGAGGAAACACTTTAACATTGTCAAAATCAATGACATTTACAAATTATGTGAAAAACTTTCATAGAATTCATGATTTGGTTCTAAAAATACTATTTCTTTCACACTATATGGCTTACATTACAGATCTTAAAAATAAAATGATAGTCTTTGATCATTGTAATTTTCATTTGATGTTTTACAGGATTTGCGTGCAATAAACAACATGATAAAAATGGGAGACAAGACTTCATTCTTGTCAAAGAGAAGTTTCGTAAGTCTTGACGATGAAAACGATGGAGGAAGCCCGGCCAAGATCAGAAGACAAGGAGCCTCGCCTATGTTCATGAAAAAATTACAGTCCATGACCCAGGAGAGAAAAGAATCAAACTTTTAAAGCAGTGTTTTTAATGATTTGTCTTTCAGTCAATCATCTAGGACTTTGGACTTAAAAGTTTGTGCTTCAGTCAGTGGGCCAGGAATTTTTAGCTTCATGAATGTTTCTCTTACATTATATCATTTGTTTAAGAGCAAGTGACAGGTCTTTCACAGTAAATATTTGAAAAGACAAGTGAATTAAATGTCAGACAATTTTCACAGACATGTCTTTCATAATTATCATTTGAAAGGACAGAACAGATGGGAGTGAATTAAATGTCAGACAATTTTCACAGACATGTCTTTCAGAGCTATTATTTGAAAGGACAAGATGGACAGGAAAGTGAATTAAATGTCAGACAATTTTCACAGACATGTCTTTCATAATTATCATTTGAAAGGACAGAACAGATGGGAGTGAATTAAATGTCAGACAATTTTCACAGACATGTCTTTCAGATGTTTCATTTGTATAAAAACCATTATAATCGTTGTCGTGCATCACCAACACCTGTGAATATTTTCTTCACAGAAGGATTATATCTGCAATGTTAGGTCATTCTTGTATAAATTATCAGATTTTCTCAATGTTCAATTGAATGGTTACCTATAAAACTTAGAGAAGAATTATAGACTGATCAGAATGTTTCTGTTTGTTTATGTAATTGATATCTAAACTTTGGCAAAAGAAAAGAATTGAAAGTAAAAAATGCAATACCTTTTATAAACACTCTAACAGTTTAGAAAAAAAAAATTATTTGGTAAATGTATTAAGACTTTGAATATTGGTATTTTTGTAAATTTTCAAAAGTCCTCTGCAAAATAGTGCAAAAATGAAATCTAATATTAGTATCATCCGTTCCCCTGGCATCAAAGTTCTGTAGCAGTTTCTGTCTATCAACATGTCAAAGTGACTGGTCTCACTATTATTCATGTACTTTCAAACTTCGCTACCGTATGGAAAAAAATTATTAACTTGATACTTGATACTTCAGGTGGCATATATGCCTTTCAACTAAGACTGCATTTATTTCCTCTGATAGCATGTGTAGGGTATTTTTGTTGACCTTTGGGTAAGCTGATTGCCAAATAGATCTCTTGTGATATATAGAACCAATGTATAGTGCTAAGGAATGGAAATAATTAGACGTAACCCCATTAATCTTTCAGGTGCCAGTGAAACTGTGATAATGAAAAATGGCTTCCAAAAATAACAAAATTTTGTTGTTACTTAATGGTAGATATGTTTAATATTGTATTTAAGGTATGAAATAGACTGAAAATATGATTAAATTTATAGTACATAAGGGGTCTGTTTACACTTTGCGTTTTGGATCGATTCAAACATAGAATCAATTTAACGTCAGTGTAATCTCTTAAGATCAATTCCAAATCGCTCTAAACTAGACTACAACAAAACTAATTCAAACAAAATATGATTTGTTTCAGTTGAATTTGATTCAATTATTACAAGTGTAAACACTGCCTTAGTTGCAGATTTAGTGGAGGACTGGGACCCCATTTGAAATGAAATTTTGGTGGAATGAATAGGAAATTACTCAAGCTTGACCAGGCCTCGTGTTCTCTTTAGTCAGTTGGTAGAAAAATTTCTTGATCTACTGGTAACATTTTTGCGGCATAATTTTCAGCTGGTAATGCCACTTGCTACTTAGGCAGGAATTTTAACAAGTCTTTGATGGAAATAAGTTAATTAAATATTGCAAGGATTGTCATTTTATACTTAATATCTATGTCATTTTTTTGTAAAAAAAATATGAATTGGAATAAATATTGTTAGATATTATTATTGATTATTATTATTTTAAAATTGTACATACATTTTATCTGTATATTTTATTGTCATATAAAGTGCAATCTTTTGTACATACATCTAGAAATGTCACTCATTTTTTAACAGCGTCTTTTTTATCTTTTTACTCATTGTTTTGATTTTTCCCCCAATATATATTTTACACTCTATTTCCAATTTCTACATATTTTAGTAATATTGTACAATTTTTCTGCATGTATTTACAATGAAGGATGAATTAATAACTTTTTAAATATGTCTCTATGAAATGTAAACCAATACTTCAAAAGAAATTGGAGAAAAAAGGGGGTTAACAGCTAAAAGTATTTTGAATATGTTTTTTTTTACACCCTTTTGCAAGTTTTTTGTGCATTATTAAAAGGTTTTTATGTGCATTTTTGTATGATCTGATCTTAAATTGTAAATCTATTGATAAATTGATTTTCTACGATTTCTTGTCAAAGAGAATAAATTCTAGTCATTTCTTTCATTTTCATCAAGCCTCTTAGTAATTTTTTATATATAATGCACTAAAATACTTGTTAGAATTTTCACATATTGGAGGAAATTGTTGTTAATAAAGATATAAACATATTTTAATAGCACTAGTGTTAGATGTTTTACACTTCTTTTGAAAGAAGTTCAAATATTATGAGCACTGTCACAATATTAGTTAGAAATATTGCACAGTTAAATATATTAGAAAGTACATATTAAATGAATGCAAGTTTTGTACAAGAAATCTTTTTAAATATCAAAAGAAAACTTTTTAAATTCTTTCGCTGAAACCTTATATTTTATATTTATTCAAGATTTAACGTCAACAAAATACTGATGCATATAATTGTTATATTCTAAGACAATAACATCAAAAAGTGAAGTGTTAAAGATATAAAAGAATGCTTACGGTTTTCCATAATAATTTGTTGATGTATGTATGTATGTATGTGTTGTACGGTGTTATGTGCCAAAATTTTTATTGTACATAAGTAGAGCATGCTTTATCATGTATTATGGAATATTTTTTAATCTGTACAGTTGTAAATGTGACAATACATGTCTTATACATAAAATCTAATAAATCCATGAAAACAAAACGTTTTTATTCTAATAAAATTGCCATTTTTGTCTCACCTGAATGTTGTTGAAGGTGAGGTAAGTCTTAGGTATGGAGATTCCATGGCTTCCACAATGTTAATTTTTTTTGGGTGTCTATTTTATGTAAACAATATGTGATACACCATTAATATTTGGTAAAGTGTTGCATTAGTATCAGTACAGATCAATTTCAAGAGCATGTCATCTTTATGCTCCTGCAGTCACAGTCTACTGATTTAGAGGTTTAAATACCACACTATTGATCACTAGCCAATCACCTCTCAAGTGGTGTTGGAGTCCTGTTTGAACTTTACAAAAATGAATCTTCCCCACTTGTATATGAATAGGTTTGTCAGTTACCTTTCCAAGGTTGGTGGTTTCCTCTAGGTACTCCCGTTTCTTCCACCAATAAAACTGACTGTCTTTCGTGGCCCAGGTGCGCCAATAAAGGGCATTAAACACCAACACACACACTACTGATTTGGCCAAACTGTTTTCATATTTCTTGCATCTGTTTGTAATGAACAAGTTATGGTACACCATTGATATTTGAACATCAGTACAAACACCGGTGCCATAAAACAAAAAATATTAAGTCTGAGAATATTCTCAACTCCCATAGTAAAATAAATTGAATTGAGAAAAATCCCAGACTTAAGTATTTTTTTAAGTTTTGTGGAGCCGTGGCAAGATCAATTAAAAGAGCCTTACATATCTGAGTATGCCAGTTCTGTAGCCACTTAAAACATTGGCATTCTTAACTTATTTTATTTTGTGTCCAGCTGCGTCGGGCGAGCCATCTTTGTTTAACAGTTTATTTTCAGTGAGATTTACATACTTCTATTGAAATTTTGTAAGGAATTGATGTCAAGTTCAGCAAATTTAACACTTGGATTGGAGTATTATTCTTTTGTAGTTAACTCACACTATGCCATGTTGGTACTCTATGAAATGTTATTTCCCGTGCCGGGTACTGTTATTTCCCAAATTGTGCATCACGTGGTTTTCTTACATTGATTACCGACACCTAAATTTAAAGATTCTGAAGCAAAACAGTATTGCTAAGCTGTAAAATGGAAAGTATATTACTTTTATGAACATTTCAAATCAAACCTTTAAAAATTGAAAAGTAAATATGTCTGTGTAAACATTTATTTAATATTTCTTGCTGGAAAATTAGCACATAAACTGAAATATTTGATTGATTGTCTCTTAAAAACAAATAAAACAATGACTATGCATTTAATCATCAATTAAACCTTTTATAAAAATCATGCTTCTTTCTTTCTCATGTGTTTTGATATCGACATCAATATTATTTGTTGTGATTTTCAACGATTAGTTGCGGTGGGTAATTTTAAAATTGTACTGTTATTTCGCGTGGCAAAAATGCATGAGGTACTGTTATTTCCTGTGGTTTGGTACTGATATTTCATGTGATTACTTAAAACTTTGTTCAATTTTTTGAAAGAATTGATGGTTAACAATTGAACAAGCATTCTGAGAGTATTACAAAACAATACATAGTCCCCCTACCGGCGTCATATTTTAGTCTCTGGTAAAAATTAGTGTAACGAAACAAAACTTAAAATTGATCAGTTTATTATTTACAAAAGCAATAATAAAAAAAGTGCAGATAACAAACTTCAGTAATTTTTTAAAGTTCAAAGGATCCGTAAAAATGCACAGACCGGATCAAAACGCGAACTTGATCGGTAACTCGTTATGTTATACTCACATACCAAAAATCAGTACATTATCTGCAAGGGTTTGGTACAAAAAGTGCGGAAAACAGGCGTGACGGACAGCTAGACGTGCAAACTTATAGTCCCTTTCGACTGTCGCCGATGGGTGACTAAAACACTTGATATTCTTGACAGTGCACCTAATTTTGTGAGGTGGAAGACTAATTCATATGCACATGACCATTATTTTGCGACTCGCAGCCAAAACAAAAAAGTTCTTTAAAAAGTAGACCAGAGGTTCTCTAGGTCTAGATTGTTCTATGTATATAGGCCTGGTCCGCCTGAGTTCAGACCAAACCATATTTAGAGCGGACCTTGAGTAGACCAGTCTCAAAGCAGACCAGATTAGAAAAAGTACCAAATTAAGAATGCACTTTTGAGCAGACTGTGACCCGCCAATCACAAATAAATACTACCCCCTCCCAAAAAAAAAAGAAGATAAAAACAGCAACCTAAAACAACACACAAAAACAAAAAATAACTAACAAGATAATATATTCAAATAGAAAGTAAAGGTACATATCCACATTTTAACATTGAAGTATTATTGTAAATCCTATGGAGATTTATTAAGAGGTTAATTAGGCGTTGTGAATAACAAATAAAGACCAAGCGACTAAGATATTTATCAGACTTAATTATAGAAATGATGAAGGAGATGCGCAGCTACATAAGTTTGAATGTTTCTTATATACCAATTGAGTGGTTGATATAAAAATTTAAATCAAAGGTGTCACGGACGTACATTTCTATCACTATTTAATCCCCATAATTAAGCGAGGGCATAAAATACAGTTTCCCTTTAACAGGAAATAACAGTACCATAGTAAATTTTATAACCAGAAATAACAGTACCATACCACATTTACCACGCGAAATAACAGTACAATTTTAAAATTAACCACTGCAACTTATCGCTGAAAATCACAACAAATAATATTGATGTCGATATCAAAACACATGAGAAAGGAAGAAAAATGATTTTTATGAAGGGTTTAATTGATGATTCAATGCATGGTCATTGTTTTGTTTGTTTTTAAGAGACAATCAATCAAATATTTCAGTTTATGTGCTAATTTTCCAGCAAGAAATATTAAATAAATGTTTACACAGACATATTTACTTTTCAATTTTTAAAGGTTTGATTTGAAATGTTCATAAAAGTAATATACTTTCCATTTTACAGCTTAGCAATACTGTTTTGCTTCAGAATCTTTAAATTTAGGTGTCGGTAATCAATGTAAGAAAACCACGTGATGCACAATTTGGGAAATAACAGTACCCGGCACGGGAAATAACATTTCATAGAGTACCAACATGGCATAGTGTGTAACTGCTAACTGTGTAAATTAGTACCTCAGGTATAATAATGTTCCGCATAGTGCACCATAAAGGGATGTTGGAGATAAAGTTTTCCAATTCCAAGAAATTGGAAACAACAATTAACCAGTCAGCCGAGTACAAAAAACATAAGTATTGTCTCGTTTCTGCTATTAGAGTAAACTTGGAATACGGAGAGCACAAGTATTAGAAACAAGAACCTATAAAGGGTGCAAATAAAAAAAACTTGGACTACAGGTATAGCACCTGTATGTAACAAATAAAGCTGTCCTTTCAAATAAAGATAATAGCAAAACTACAGAACTTGGAAGAACAATCTCAAATGTCATGAGAGAGAGACAAAACATGGCAAACACACTGGAGAAATTGAAAATTGCAATGGTCCTAGCTTGGTACAGGCATTTCAAAAACCCAAAGAAATGGTTGGTTAGACTAGGTTTTATGGCATCAAATCTCCTTCTTTTGCACTCTTCAAAGTCCGGTAGTTTCACAAAACACAACATGGTTGTGAGACATAATAGGGATATTGAGGTGATCATTTCAGTTAGAACAACAGCCAAACATTAATCAAAACAATCACAAATCTTTTCATTGGACATAATTTTGATTTAGTCAGTTCATCTGTCCCTCCATCTACAACATATTAGTGACTTGAAATTTGATATATGGCTTCAATATGAGGTCCTTTATTGCGATTATCAAATTAGGTCTGTCTGATATCTACTTCCTGTTTACAGACTTTGTCAATTTTCAAGATTTCAGTTCAATTTGTTGAAAATTTTTGCAATTTTTCTCAGCCACTTTTCATCACATGGACTTGAATTTGGTATATGAGTTCAGTATGAGATCCTTTAATGCAAGTATTGAAATAAGTCTGTCAGATATCTACTTCCTGTTCACCCACATAGTTAATTTTGGGGGTGGCAGGGGTATACTGAGTGAGCAGTATCACAGAATACTTGTTTGTAATGATTTTAACGTTTTTGTCTCACCTGCAATGTACATAGGTATTACTTTCTGGCACAGTCTTCATGAAATTTGTTCTTGACTTGTCATTTCTATTGTAAATTTAACATTTTGCTGGTCAGGTCAGGCGGACCAGCACATTTCAGGAAGACTGGTAGCCGAGGTTGTCGGCATAAACTTCTTTGTAAGACTTAAGTTCAAAATGAATTACAAATGCAAAGCGTAATACCTATGCACTTATAGTTGGTGTATAGACACTTGGGGCTATGGTCTACACAACTGTTATGACAAATCCAATCTTTACGCTTTAACAACTCTGTAAACTGTGGACTTTTTGGGGTGCATTACTTTCTTTGTAAGACCTTTGTGTAAAATGAATCACTTAGGCATCAGAATTTTTTTTTGGTTTTGAGTACTCTTCATTCAATACTTTTGGTTTTTGACATTTCAATGTTTTGATTCAAATGCCGCTGATGAGAGGTTACCCCTAGAAGTATGCATATACAGCATAAACAAATTACCAATTTTTATACCAGTTTTATTATTCTTATTTTGTAAGACTTTGTGGAAAATGAATTACTTGAAGACAATCCTTAGCCTTATTCTTGGACATTATGATATTTTGTGTAAAGTGTCTTCAGTAACTATGATTATGATAGCTAGAACCACTACAGCTGGTCTATTGATTCTTCTTGGTGGTTAGATTTGATCCTGTCATCTGCCAAATGACCATGACCTTGATGTCCTCTCCATCTCAAGAACCAACGATCTAGATAGACCTTTGATGTGTTTCATGGTGATGCTGACAAGGCATACAACCAGGGGTTTGAAAAGTTTAAGCTTTATATTTTTTTAGCTAAACATTACACAAACGGGCAAAGTAGTCTAGTGGTAATAAAATTCAGCTTTCTACCTTCATAACAAGAGGCTCCAAGGAGCCTAAATCGCTCACCTGGTCTTGATGTTGACCCTATAAAAACTTTCTAGAGCTAAATGAGCTGAACATTTAAGCAAGTAACAGCTTTTCTCTATCTACTATAGTTTTCATTCTGTAGCCGTACGCCCAAATCATGAAAAATGTTATTTTAAGGGCCATAACCCCTATAAGAGGTCATCTGACAACTTTGACCCTATGAAAACTTTTGTAGAGCTAAATGAACTGAACATTTAAGCAAGCAACAGCTTCTCTCTATCTGCTTTAGTTTTCATTCTATAGGCCAAAAACATGAAAGAACATTATTTTAGGGGCTGTAACCCCTATAAGGAGTCATCTGACAACTTCGACCCTATGGAGACTTTTGAAGAGCTAAATGAGCTGAACATTTAAGGAAGCATTTTCTCTATCTGTAATAGTCCCAAAACATGAAAAAATGCTATTTTTCACCTTTAAGGGGCTGTAACTGCTATAAGGGGTCATCTGACAACTTCGACACAATGGAGACTTTAGTAGAGCTTTTGATGCTGAAGCAGTAGCGTGGCATCAGATTTCATCTATCTCTTATACTTTTTGATTTACAAGCCAAAAACAGTAGTCTGACCCCCCCTGGTCTATTTTTAGTAATGGCGGCAATGTTGTTTGGACGGCAGTCACCATTTGTGCAATCTTGGTAGAGGACATCCCATAGATGAAGTTTGCAAAGTTTCAAGGCAATCCCAGGGTTCTCCAGGACCCGAGCTCCCGAGTCCTGGACGCAGCTAATCCGATTTTATATCATTTTGGACGCTTGATTAGGATTAGCAAACGTCCTGGGGACTCTTGCTTTGTACAAGGCGTCTTAATCTTTTATTAAAGAGGAAGTACAAATGGGATTAATAAAACCATACTACTTCCCAATTAAGATCAGTTCTCCCAAGCCGTTGTCACCTTTAATGTGTTAATTTAATAGTCGTTCAAACATAGACCCCCAGCCAGTTACTGTGTAAACACAGTGCAATCATTAATGGCCAGTAAATTGTTGATCAGTGGCAATTAGGTGTCTTAATTAATCGGAACATGTTATTTTTACTTTTGCCTCATTAACATAATTTGGTCGTGCTTCATTATGAAAAAGCCAAATGTCCAAGAATCGTAATCTTATTTTTTTATTCATAGGTGTACACATAGATATAGAATATCTTCAAAAGGATGATAATCATATCTCACAAAACTATTGAAAAAAACAAAACAATTATGTAAAATGTGTACTATATTGGATTTTCAAAAACAAACCTAACCCGTCTTTGCTGAATTGCTTAAACAAGCACAACCCTTTTGTTCACGTGGACTGGTTTAAAAATAGAAATCAACAATAAACTTTTGGAAAATGAAAGAAAAGAATTCTTTAAAAGAACTGATAATTGCTTTATTAATAAGGTGTGAAAAGACTTTTTATTTTTAAACAAACACTGTGTTGATTGGCTGAATAAAGATAGATTAACCATGGTCCCATATGGGACTCACTAATGAGGCAATAAAAGCCTATCATTACAATATAAAGAAAAATTTAATAATGTATTTTTATAGGACTTCCAATAATATTTAACGGACTCTTCATTTTGTCCTGAGGACTCTCAAGTTATTTTTATAGGGGGTCCTAGGACTTCCATCATTTTGAAAAGATGGAGAACCCTGCAATCCCTTCAGTTGTTTCGGAGGAGAAGATTTTTAAAGAAAAGTTAACGACGACGGACGACGACAAACGCCAAGTGATGGCAATAGCTGAGCTAAAAGGATGGAGAGTTTTTTATTTTATTTTTTTCTTAAAAATTATTTTAACTTAACAAATAGACCAGAAAGAAAAATAGTACTAATAAAAACCTAAATTGTGTTCATTATACAAAATTAAGGCACAATAACTGGTAATAAATCTTCAAACTAAACTATATAAAGAAACTTTTAAATTAAATTATAACAGAAAAATCTTTTGAAGCAGAAAAACACTTGTTATTTAGCAGTTGTATACATTATTAAAGCAAATACTGAAGAAGCAGAAATATTCGTGCAGGAATAAATTTCATTTATTTCCTGGGTTAGAGAAATCCACAAATTTAAAATATTTAGATAATAGTGTATTTCAACTCAAAATTCTGTAAATAAATGATTATACTGTATTTTTGTCCTGCCAAACATAAAATAGTGTGTCTTTTAAAAACACAGATGCACACATTATAAAAATCAGTAAATGTAAAACAATACATATTAATAAATATTTTTTTTTGATCTTACAAAAATGACATTAATGGTTATATCATCTACATCTATATATGAATGGTGGTTTATAAATTTTATGACAATCTGTTATGGATTTCAAGATGTAGTTATGTCATAAATGAATTATATGCACTAACTCAAGCAAAAGATGTTGACATAAAATGCTATAAATTGAGTATATGTGATGATGATGTTACTTGCTCCTCGGTCATAAATAAAATACATGTAACAAATTGAAAAATATAGAGGTTTTCTCTTTTGTTTATCTATTGGAAGCCTTATTTAATACAAAAATATAATATTATGGTCAATAAATATATAATTGGTTTATAAATCAACCAATTTCTTGGTTTAATACAGGTAAGAATGATACTTTCATCCTAGCACTACTGTCATACCATACCACTACAGAAAACTAATGCCAATGGAAAAAAATATATTCAATGATATTCACACAACCCACAGAAAATCAAAGATAACAGTTGTCAGCTACATGGTTTTCCAAGCACAAACTTAAGTTATGATTATATTGAATGGGTCTGGAATTATGAATTAAACTATATCAATCAGTTAAAAACAAGAAAACTTTCAATCAATACAAATTAGATTAATAATTAAAATTATATTCTCTTGAACAAAGCACCATTAACAACATCAAAATATTAAAAAAATCTGTCAAAGTCAAAAGAGGCCAGATTTGGTTTAACAGGAAGTAAGTGAGTGACAGACTTGAAATCAAATCCCGCGCCATGGGACCCCACCTTGATGCTGTATGCCAAATATCAAGAGGCTGAGAAAAGTGTTACGAAAAATTCTTCCCCGCCCAACCGACATTCACCATTTTTATAACCTGGATTTTTCACTCCATAAAATCCAGCCAAAAAATCAATTACTTGTATATTTTTTTTCACTATAGAACATGTTATCATTGGATATCAAGTTTAAAATAAATATTACTAAAATAAAAGTACGAAAAATAAAGGCACTTGTCATTGAAGCACAAATATGATACATGATTATGAACACAGTGAAAATAATGTCAAGTAGCTTTTGATATACAATATCCTTATCATTAATGAACTTGTCAGAGTAATGAGAAAAATCTGTAAAAGTAAAAAATAGCTGAATTCAATTAACAGGAAGTACAAGAGCAACAGACCTAAAATCAAATCCCACTTTATGGGACCCAACCCAGATTCTGTATTCCAAATATCAAGAGGCTATGATTTGTAGTTGCTGAGAAAACTTTTAAGAAAATTTCTTCCCTGCCTGCCCGCCATTCAGCATTTTATAACCCAGATTTTTTACTCCGTGATAATAAAATCATAACCATGAGACAAAATTATCTGATCTACCAAGGCCAGCAATGACTGACAGAAAATATATGTATTTAGTCTTGATCCATTTAAATTATTACTTTATAAAGTAAAGATAAGATCCTTTTAGGACCTCTGTATAAATTATATTTTGCTTACTAGACAAAATATTGCTCATATTACATGTATGCTATTTTTCTGAATATACATAAATAAACTAAATCAAACTACAGTAACACCTTCTATTCATTGTGAGAACAAATAGAATTTAATGTTTCCTCAAACAAGCATTCCACAAATAAAACCCACACTTTTCTATAAAAATCTAGACATGGTTTGAGTTAAGCCTGAGATTATAAGTACATAATGTACATGGAATGCTCATTTTCTCCCCAATACCCCGAGGTGAAATATGATGATATGATGGGGATATCACAGACAGCTTATGGTAATAAGTCCTAGGTTGTCAAGTCGTCAAAACGATGAATCTCTTGAGAAGATTGACTCAACATTTCGCACTTGGTCTTTTGTGAAATTCTCAGCTTCGGTTTTAAAGTTTTCAGCTTCTAATTTAATTTTGTTCACAACCCATTCGAGAGCTTGTCTACCCTGAAAAATACAAAAAAAAAATGATAAGGCACGAAAAAGTAATTTAAACAAGTTGAAAATAAATATATATATATATGATTGATCAACTTTGAAATGTAGGTAAGGGCCAATTGCAAAGCCACAAGCAGCAATCACTTGTCACATTGAAGGCTGCTAGCTGTTTTGATTGTGGATTTATTACTTTTAATTTTTTAAAAGAGGCAAAGGGACACCAGTGGGACATTCGAGTGTCAAAAGTCCAAAAGAGCAACAACAAAACAGGTTTCATGAACGAGAACAGCATGAAGAAACAAAAAAATTTACAGTACAAAAAAATCAGATATTCTAATCCTGTAAACTAGAATGACGGTCCTCCATGGAAGATGTATGTCGCCTGCATCTTAAAATATTCGATAAACAAGAGTTGATGAATAACGGGCATAAAATCACTTTACACCATATAGTACTATAGAAGGAAGCTACATGCCAAATATAAAGATGCTGTGACATGTAGTTGCCCAGAAAAATGCCATAAAATTTTTTGTGAAGCCACAGTGCAACGACGCAAGACGATGGATAGTGTCAAAGAAACCCCCACATGTTTCAGGCAACATAAAAATCAAGATGAAGGGAAAAAAATAATTTTTCTCTCTGTTTAGTTGTAACTGTTATTACTAATCTTAGTTGTTAAGGGCGTATTTTTTTTTCTGATATATTGTGCTTTCCCACTGTATAAAGATTTTGTCTTGGTCTCTCCAGACTTACAATATTTGGTTTTACGTTTATGATTTCCTCCATGTCTTACCTTCTGTGCATTATTATTGATATGGTCTGTAATTATGCCTTCTAGGTAACTAGATAATGGAACACCCTTCACATTCACTACGGCTTCTTGTTTCAACAGAGTTCTAGAAATAGAAAATAATCATTAATTATTGAGAATCTCGTGTTAATAACATTTATAAAGTCCAACCTCTTTAAAGATTTTCATCACAATTACCTTTTATAATATTTCCATTATCAAACAATAAAATGATAAAAAAAATTCAGCCTGATATCACTTATCAAACAAATTGAACATTTTCCTTTTTTATTTTGTAGAAAGTCCTGTTTTAATATCTGATTGTAAATCTACTAATTTATTTATCTACTACAAAGAATTTAACCTTACATTTATCAGGTGCCAATTTGACATGTACAAGTGTGGATTTATAGAAAACTTTCTTACCTTGATTTATCTTCTGGATGTGGGGAATACACCAATTTCTCATCAATAGTAGCTATTGAACACCATGTCAACTGAAAAGACAAATTTGGACAAATTAATATACATTGTACATGTACATATGATTTTCTACACCTTATCAAGAAGAAAAAAATATTAATCAAATTTTCATTTGATATTGAGCCGAACCTATTGGTAGTAACATAAACACACATTAATTTCCAGCAAGAAACAAGCAAAATATGAGTCAACATTTCCTACCATTCTATCTAAGAAGTCCTATTGTATCAGTATGCAGCTTAAAAATATCTTGAAAATGTTAAACAAAATGTATTCATGCATCTTTCAAAGACAGTTGTATAAGCAAATAAATTGTATACACATTGAACAGGAAATGCAATCTTCATCATGTTCACCTCTAGAATTTTCTTTTTTTTTATCTTATTTCAAAGACATTATACATGTTAAGATAATTTCGCTTTTTTTGCTTTAAGATCTATCAAATAGAATGTATATTAATTTTCTGTACACTATATTTTTACAAATGATGTGTTACTCAATTAGTCAGATGAAGGTTAAAATAGTGGTATACAACATGTATAAATTTAAGCAGTACAACAAAAGAGAAAAAGCCTACAGAAAGGTTATTTAGATGGCAATATTTCAAGAATCCTGCATTTAATTAACTTACGTTAATAGCCTTAAGTGTCATGGTCTTTTTCTTAGGGTCAACTTCTGAATGTTCACTTCCGTATGCTAGTTCGTCTGTACTTAAAAGCTATACAACAAAAGTACAAAAATGAAGCACTGCATGCAAAATAAGGTAAACATAACAAAACTGGAAAAGGTTATTCTCATTACTCACATTGTGTGACTTAATAAAATAGGTTTTTGATGACAAATCCACCGAAGAAAACTCACTGCCATAACATTCATCAGACATAGGAAGAATCTGTTGAGATCAGTACAATTTCTATTATTTAGAAACATTCATTTCTTCTCAATACATTAAAGGTAGAAATTCTTTGACTTATGACTTTATAAAATGTATATTTTGTTTCAATTCATATCGCAATTGTATAAAACAAATATTTATTTTGACTGGTAAAAAAATTAAAGATACGTTTTAACTTAGGGAGTGTTACAGGTTAAATGTGAAATATAAACACTAAGGTATAAAATAAACTTTACAATGTTCTGAACATTATATGTTTAGTGTTTTTTCTTTTACATAATTACCGTTTGAGCCCAGCCTGGTAATCCCCATTTTGTGGTCATTAACCTATGAGTCTTTAACACCCCATTTTGATCAACATATCTGTTAAGCACATCTGTTCCAACAACTGCTGGATTTAATGGATTAGGATATTTCTTCCAGGCAGCTTCAGCTATTGTTTCCCATTTATGGCTAAAAATTTATAGAAAATAAAAATTTTACTTAAAAAAATTATAGCTGACTATCAAGAAAATTACTCTTATCCTTTCATTCTAATGGATACTTTCGATAGGGGCATCTTTGCAAGTAAAAAGGTTATGATCTGACAATTTCCAGGATGAGAACAAATCATAAACTAGAAACACTGGAGAATAATCAAATCAGACTTCAATTGTTACCACCAAACTACAGACAGCATTGTACATGCCAGTTTGGTAGAGACATTTAAGGAAACCATTCCCAGATATATCTTTAGACCTTTGTCTACTTTTCTATAAGCCAGCATTGATACTTGTGAAAAGTGGGTAGGATCATTCCATACTTAACAGTTAGTAGACTGAATGCAGACCACACTCTGACTCAACCCTAAATCAAGCCTCAATAGAAAATAAGTATACAGAATGATTATGAATACACATAGAAAAAAGAGAGAAAACTCGCTATGCTGTGTCTTTTTGGACTGGATAATAGAGGACTTGGAGTGGACAACACTTTGACTATTGAACATTAACAAGTAACAATGACTTGGTTGTAATGCTTTGTTTACTATTTGCTTAACCGTGTTAACATCATACGCTTCGGGAGAGTTAATGGTGGGAATGTCAATATTTTAGTTGTACTATGGACTGAATTTTTCTTCAATCCGGTATAGCACGCTTGTTTTCCTGAACTTTCAGTGTCTTTTAATCTTGTTGCTTTGCAAATTTCGAACGTTGCAAGTGCACATGTGACCCACAAGAAAAGCTAGTTTGTTTTTGTTTTCGAATATATTTTATTTGATTTCATATTACATTATAAAAATTTTCAAAAATTATTCGGGAGAGTCACAGGTTAAAAACCTGCCTCATATAGCAGGAGAGCTATAACCATTTAGTACCCGGAAAGTCACTCTGACGGTGTTGCGTAAGTGTAAGGCAAAAAAGTGTCCTGTAATAAAGTGTCCAGGAGGACAATATTTTCCAGAAAAGTTGCTATTTTCAAGTGTCCCTTGCTATTTAATAGTGTCCATGAGTCGGACAGTTTTTTCCTTCTTATGCCATTTAGAATTGTCCTTTTAAGAATTACAGCTCTAGTGGACATTATGCAATATTACAGTATTCTTTCTTAAACTCAATATTAGTGATCATGGTGATTGTATAACTAAATTTCGTTATGATAAGGCTCGATACACATCATACTATACATTTGAAACAGATTTTTATTGTTAACATCAAAATCAAAATATGTCAGAAAAAGGAAGAAACAGTATCAGGGATTGGGAAGGATTAAGCAAAATGTCATTCACCACTTTTTTCATGGAAATTCTAAATTTCAAGGGGCCATTTCTTAATATTCTACATATATTATTGAGATAAGAGGGTACCATTTTCATTCTTAATGTGCCAACGGTTCATGGCTCGTGGCCTTCCCAGTCCCTGCAACAGCATTTTAAATTGAATGCTTGATCATTAGGTGTAATTTATGAAAAGCTAATAAGGATTAGAAAATAACCTTTTATTCAATGTTTACTTTTTGAATGTAGTTATTTAGTTGTAAATGCTACTTAAATAATACACTTATATTTGAGAAAAAATATCAGTCAAATAACTTTTCCCATATTATGATGGACAATTTTTCATAGACATGGACATTATTTCATAGATTCAGGATTGAGATTAATTTTGATACAGTATGTCAGTATATTATCACAAAAATAATGAATTACTGGTATCATATTGCTGAGTCAGTATTCAGGTATAAATTGAGAAATAGTTTGTCTATTCTTGCATTTGATATGAAGGACAATCTTTCATAGCTATGGACACAATTTTATATGCTCCCGAAGGGAGCGATAATGGTAGAAATGTCAATATTTTAGTTGTACTATGGGCTGAATTTTCCTTCAACGTCCGGTATAGCACGCGCTTGTTTTCCCGAACTTTCGGCGTCTTTTTAACGTTTTTATCTTTGAAAATTTTAGACGTCATTAAACGCTCACGAAACCCACAAGAAAAGCTAGTTTGTTTTTATTTTCGAACCAAAAAAAATAAATTGATTGAAACCTCGGGAGCGTAACAGGTTTTACCTGCCTCATATTAGATTTAAAGTGTCCAGGACATTATTTCATAACAAAATTATGTCCATGGACAATATATACTATTTTAAATTGTCTGGAGGACAAATAAAAATGAGGGACAATATAAAATCTTACATAAGACTGTCAGTGTCATTCTGTCGGAACAAAAATATAAATTATAATACTGTAAGTCAAGAGATTTTAAAAACATTAGAAATTGAGTTAAACTTACTCAAAAACGTGCTCAGATGTCCAAATTTTCATGGTTTATGATACTTTTAATAGAGAAACAGGTCGAAAATCAAGATTCACGTGTGTTGACTGTGGTGATCTCAGGGTCGTCGAATAACCACTATTCTACATTCCGGAATCGAATACGCATCAAAATAATTCTCAATTTATTGACATTTTTATGAACTTGCATACAGTTATTCTATATTTGAATATTTTTTTCAAATTCTTAACTTTTATTTGAATAAAAAGGCCATAGATCTAAAATGTTCATAGAAATTGGTCATTTTTGTTTATATCGCGTAGAGATATGAAAAAAGGAATAAACATCGACACGTTTAATTGGCTGAAAGTTACAGGAAACAAATTTTTTTATCCAATCGAAGCTTCTTTTTCATATAGTCTTGGAATACCTGTTCCTAGCAACATTTATCCACAATATGGAGTTTTGAACATCAACAATTTATATAAATTCTTAAATTTGTTAACAAAAACAGGTAAGAAAATGACGAATTATCTACAAGTTTATTGAATTTATCAGTAAAGAACAAATATACACAATGACGTTAATTGATTTTAAAGTGTAAGATTAAAGAATATATTTACAATATTTTAAATCATGCAACACAAAAAATGCCAGTCTTCTATAGGCAAGTCCTAGCTATGCAGCTCGAAAAATCATGCATCCTATATATCAATGTGATTTTAAAAGAGTTGTTCTATATATCATTGTCTGAATTTTTGTCAGGAAAAGCAACAAAATTTTGTAGACATCATAATTTCTGTGGGCAGTTGAACTTGAACTTTAAAATGAAAAGTTCAATAATTTAAATCCCTCGAATGGCATTGTGCAAGTGTTATATAGTCTTGCAGGGAATTTCCCCTATTTTTCCATCAACTTTAATCGGCACCAAGGATACAAGATATTAACATCATAATAAAAATATAAAATTAATTGCTTAATACATGTAATAATTAATGTACAGCACTAAAATTTAAATTATACTTAATTTTTGTTCTGAGACCGCTGCATAGTGCATATATGAACCTATTTGGTGTAAAATCTAAAACACTTTATATTTTTAAAGTAATTTTTCTATGAATGCATATAATTGTGATTTTGGACTTTCTATTTTATTTTTAAGAGATTATTATTCCTCATATATTTGTCGTTTTTTATTTTCAGCAACATGCCTCTTGGGCCTTTTGGTGAAGTGGTTGGCACCACTAGCACCTTAGAAGCCCTTGGTCCAGATGCAGCCAATTATAAAAGCAAAGTTGTTGCACCAAGGAATCCTAAATTATTGAAAGGAGACGAAGAAGAAATTAAGGTCAGATGATAAGAAGATTGAAATTCTGTATTTTGATTCTTTATATTGTTAATTGTATATCAATATTCTTTTTGTTGATCAGCATTTTGCATGTTTAATTTTTCATTTATTTATTGTTCAGAATTTATTTTTAAATCTTTATAACCAAACATATTAGCAGCACTGTTGGAACATATGTTATATAAAAATGTATATCTTTGCTCAATTTTGGTATCATGGCTCCAAGATGCACAAGCACTTGTAAATAACCTAATATCAACATGATGTCTGCTTGGCGAATTTTGCTTATGATCATCATTGAATTTGAAATTGTGAAGTATGGTGTTGTGTAATTTTGAATGGTTCCAACATTCACACATGTAAATAACCCAATATCAGTGTGATGTCTGCTTAGAGGATCTTGCTTATTATCATAATGATTTTGAGGTTGTGAAGTAAAGTATTGTGTTGAAATTTAGATTTTGATTTTAAAGTTCAATTTATTGAATTTCAGATGACCCCAAGTCAATTTATGTTTGATATGAAGATGGATACTGATCAAAAGTTAGCAAACACACATACAATGAATGTTCCAAGAAAAGTAGAATTACTAGACATGGCAGATACAAGTCTTCAGAAGGTAACTCATGAGTAAAAAATCTTTTTTAAGGCACATTTCTCCCATTTAAAGCAAGTAGTTAAAACTGCCCATACTTATTATTATTATAAATGGAATGGGTTTTAATTCATATTAATTTTTTTTTGTTATTCCTTATTCATGGTATTTCCTACAGAAAAATGTATAGATTAAATTATTACTCCCTCTTCATTGTTTTTTTTTTTTTTACAATTGATTACAGTTAATTGATATCACATTCAATTGACACCTTTTGCGATGAAGAGATCTAACATTGTACAATAGATATGTTGTTCTCTGTATTGCTTAAACTTGTGTTTTGCTTGTGCCGATAACATCATTCAATTTCAATGTATGACGCTCAAGGTCAAATGATACATGTACCACAATTGATCACAAGTGTTGTGAAATTGAAAGTTTGTTCACCAATTAAATATCAAACCTGTTCTAAAATGTTGCCACCCTTTTAGGATAAATGATAACAAAAACTTTGGAACTACAAATCTATGAACATATTTGAAATGTAAATACAATTTTAGCTTGAAGACAAACCAAATCTATCAATCATGTCAATCTTAAGAACGGTAATTTTGTATTGTTGTTACAGTTATTAAAGTTCTGTTCTTACTGTTAATTGTTTCCCTGTTTTTGTATTGGCATGCAATTTTCATTATATTCATTATTTTCTCTGATACAATGTACATGATATGTATATTGTCTAAGACATAAGATAATGATGAAGAATAAATTATAAAAGTATGTTTATTTATGTTTTGAATGTTATGTTGTTACATGTATAATGCATGTTCATATAAAGATCTGTACCATTCACACATGGGTGTCATCTCCTATAACCTAAATTGTACTTGTTCCTATGAGAAAGTGCAATAAGCAAAAATAGTTTTCAGCTTACCCTTGGTAATGAAACAAATATTGTATTCTTTTTGCAGAAAATATCTTTACAATCATGACATAGTCAAATACATTTTCAACTGGTTTTAAAGAAGTGATTCCAATTTGATTTTACTAGTGTTTTACCTGAGATGACTTCTTCATCTTGTGCAACTTAAAAAACTATGAGTTAGAAAATCAAATTGAAAATTTATATTATTTAAAGAAATTGAATCAAAATCAGCTTTAACTGAACTTTTCTTTTTTGCTTGTGATATAAGATTTGTAGAGATGCATGTTTGAATATTTGATTATTTATTTTTCAGTTTTCTCAAGTGAATATAGATGAGCCAATGTTTCAGCCATACCCATCAGAGGTTACATTCCAGAACTTTGAACCTTACCAAGTGTATGAAGTTCCATTGATATTAAGAAATAATGACAAGGTAATATGATGTAAAAAAAAAATGAAAAAAAAAAAACAACCAAAAAAATAATGACAAGGTAATTTGGTGTAAAAAAAAATGAAAAAAAAAAAAAACAACCAAAAAAAAACAAACCCACAAAATTCAAACAAAACCTAATAAAGATAAGGATTCTACATATTTCATAGAATATTGATTTTAGCTGAAAGATTATTTCATTATTTTAGCTTTTTCAGATTGACAGTAATGTTTGATAGTCTCTTTTGTATACTTTTCTTCAGGTTATAAACCTTATGCATGTATATTCAACATCTCATTCACATTTTTTTAGGATTTCAACAAAACTTTTATGCACAATATTCATGAAGATAGTGTCATTTGCACACATTCAGCGTTCTCCCCAGGACCTTATAAATATCCTGGTAATGTGATGCTATATGTTGAAAATGTGATGCTAACTGAATTTTGTTCTTATGCTAAATACTGAATGTGATGCTATAATTTCAAAGCAAATGATCCTATTTTGAAATCGGACTATACCAGGATGTTATTAAAAGTTTCTGGGGAGAACTATTGCATTATGTTTTATATGCTGAAAGAATTTCCAAGTAAGGGTTTTTCTTTTGTGTGCATTGCTTTACCTTGTTTATTTGTATGTTTCAGGTACCCAGATTGGTAAAGGTGACCCAAGCTGACTCTCCATACTTTAAGATAATTAGTCCACATGACATAGGTCATAAAGTAGGACCAGGGTTACCCACAACATTCAGGATACAGTTTAAACCTGAGGAAAAGAAGGTAATACAGTAATTGGTTTTTATGTCGCCTGCAAGGTGTTGCAGAAGCAACATAAAGGGGTTACTTTGGTACCATCCGTTGTCTTGCGGCTTTACAAAAATTTCCGTCGCAGTTTTCCTGGAAACTACAAGTCACAAACTCTTGATATTTGGTAGGTAGCGTCCTCCTATGGTTCTTTATGGTGTTAAGCGATTTTTGCCCATAACTCATCTACTTCCTGTTTACCGAATATTTTAAGACGCAGGCGACATACATCTTCCATGGAAGACTGCTATTTTAGTTGTAAAGTTTTTGAGGAATGTGTTATGATGAAAATGAATACACTGGTTGCCAACAAATAAAGTTTTTAAATTTCTTGGTTTATGCTTGAAATAATGTTAAATGGTTGTAATTTACAAGATAATTTCACAGATTTTTAAATATTTATGGAATATTGGTTAAGATTCTGAGTTTGTTCCCTTAGTTGTTATGATATTTTAAAGACGAAAACAGTCCTGATTTAGTAGGATTAGTAAGTTTCAGTTTATTGTTTACAGAGCATTCAAAGTTTATAACTATGTTTTTTTTTGTCTTTAACAGGATTACAGTCATGAATTAGTATGCATCACAGAAAGAGAAAAGTTTGTAGTACCAGTAAGAGCCATAGGATCTAGAGCAGTTTTAGATTTTCCAGATAATATTAATTTTCCAGCTGGTCCTGTCAAATACACACATTCCAGGACATACCTAGTCAGAAATATTGGAAACAAAGAAGCCAAGTTTACTCTGAGTACAGAACAGTAAGTATTGTATAGAATAAAAATTTAAAAAAATAATTCTATGCAAAACTTTAATGCAACAACACAACCCTCTGCCATTTGACAACTTTTCTTGGCAATTATGATAAATGACTTGGAAAAAAACCAATACAATAAGAATGACTCAAATGTACAAAAGTATTAAATCTGTTAAATACCCCAAAACGTCAATATAAAGTGGAAACATATTAACGTCCATGAGTTAATTGTTTCAAAATTAAAATGAACTGTTGATGCCAGAGTTTGTCAATGATCAAACTTCATACTACAGTATTACACATTATATTTATATGTTATTTTACATATGTACTGTATATGACAATTGAATTGTTATATACTTTTCAAAGAAATATTGTTTACTCAATTACAGTAGTCCCCCCGTTAAAGGCCACCTCCCATATAAGGCCACTCCCCTTATGTGGCCACAATTCTTTGGCAACAACCACTTTTAATTCAAAAGTACCCCCCATATAAGGCCAGCCTTTTGCTATCAAAATGGTCAAATTCCCTCCATTTATGGCCATTTTAAAAAAAAAATTATACTATTCTTTATTATGTGAATCAAGAATGTATTGCATATATAAAGCTGTTTTAGTATGTTTATCTTTTTGTCTTATTTATTTATTGTCATATTTACATGTACATGTACATGTAGCATGTCTTTATATTTCATCTTGTATATTGTGGCAATATTTATAACAATTTATATTATTGAATTAAAATAAAAACATCCTAAAATCAAAAGAGCATGGCTTCCAAGACATATGAATTTAAATTGTTTTTATTTCAATTAGTGAACAGACAATATGTCTGCAGGATTATAATCATGATAATTAAGGTTGAAAAAAATTCTCAATAACTAATTATTAAGATAAAATATAATGAACCCAAGCTCTGAACATCACACTACAACAGCACATTAGGAAATCCTGAATTTAATTTTTTGTCTCGCCTGCGAAGCAGAGCGGGACATAGGTGTTACTTTACCGGCGGCGGCAGCGATGGCGGCGGCGACGGCGGCGTTAACTTTTTGAAAAAGTTTTATGAGCACCTCCATATCTCAAGAACTATAGGTCCTGGGTTGATGAAACTTGGTATGCATATGCCCCAGTAGTAGCTTAGCACAGTTGCATCCCCATCTTTTGACCTTGACCTTGATTTTCCGGTTGAGTGACTTTGACAATTTTCAATACATATAATAGCAATGAAAAAGTTTTGCGAGCACCTCCATATCTCAAGAACTATAGGTCCTGGGTTGATGAAACTTGGTATGCATATGCCCCAGTAGTAGCTTAGCACAGTTGCATCCCCATCTTTTGACCTTGACCTTGATTTTCCGGTTGAGTGACTTTGACAATTTTCAATACATATAATAGCAATGAAAAAGTTTTGCGAGCACCTCCATATCTCAAGAACTATAGGTCCTAGGTTGATGAAACTTGGTATGCATATGCCTCAGTAGTAGCTTAGCACAGTTGCATCCCCATCTTTTGACCTTGACCTTGATTTTCCGGTTGAGTGACTTTGACAATTTTCAATACATATAATAGCAATGGAAAAGTTTTGTGAGCACCTCCATATCTCAAATACTATAGGTCCTAGGTTGATGAAACTTGGTATGCATATTCCCCAGTAGTAGCTTAGCACAGTTGCATCCCCATCTTTTGACCTTGACCTTGATTTTCCGGTTGAGTGACTTTGACAATTTTCAATACATATAATAGCAATGGAAAAGTTTTGTGAGCACCTCCATATCTCAAATACTATAGGTCCTGGGTTGATGAAACTTGGTATGCATATGCCCCAGTAGTAGCTTAGCACAGTTGCATCCCCATCTTTTGACCTTGACCTTGATTTTCCGGTTGAGTGACTTTGACAATTTTCAATACATATAATAGCAATGAAAAAGTTTTGCGAGCACCTCCATATCTCAAGAACTATAGGTCCTAGGTTGATGAAACTTGGTATGCATATGCCTCAGTAGTAGCTTAGCACAGTTGCATCCCCATCTTTTGACCTTGACCTTGATTTTCCGGTTGAGTGACTTTGACAATTTTCAATACATATAATAGCAATGGAAAAGTTTTGTGAGCACCTCCATATCTCAAATACTATAGGTCCTAGGTTGATGAAACTTGGTATGCATATTCCCCAGTAGTAGCTTAGCACAGTTGCATCCCCATCTTTTGACCTTGACCTTGATTTTCCGGTTGAGTGACTTTGATTATTTTTATTGCATATTTGCAATGTTTAAGTTCTATAAACATCTTTTGATCTCAGAAACTGAAAATCCATGTAAATTCAAATATAGTGGAAGTAAGAAAGAATAATTGTTTCTGATGGTGCCGGCAGGCGAGACATACTTTAGTGTTAACTCTTGTTTAAAAGAAAAACTCAAATCTGTTCATCTGGAAAATGGCAGAAATGAAAGTACTACTAGTATATTGGGAAAATAAGGTACATTTATGGAACAACAAATAAATGATAGTTCTAGATATTGACCATTAAATTGCAATCCCCCCACGAAAGGCCACCTCCATTATAAGGCCACTTTTCTTTGACAACAAGGGTGGCCTTATAAAGGGGGGACGACTGTACTAGAATAAAAATGTTGTTGGAAATGACAATTAAAATTACGATGTCTTTCTTTTTGTGTAAATCTTATGAAGTCACATTCTTTGGCATTGTTTTCAATGAATCAAACTTATATTTCAGACCATTCTCAGTCACACCAGAAATAGGGACTCTCCCAGTACAAGAGAGTATGCAGGTGACAGTAGAATTTACACCACAGAAGACAGGGGATCATCAAGCTGATCTTATCCTCAGTTATGATTCTGGTAAATAAATCACTCTTAACTAATATATGAAAATAGTTTGTTTCAGTACCAGTTCTGGAAAGAATTTAAACCTCTTTGCTGTGTCTAAGTTATGTGCCCGGTTATATTTCACGGCATGAAATGATGCTTTTTTCCTGAATCAGTTTACCACAAATGGTATGAGAAATATTCTTGCCATTAAATTTCACTCTTGTTAAAAATTACGCAAAGAAGCTGTTTGCTTAACAATTGAAATTCTTAATCTATATAATTAAAATTAATAATTTTGTGACCTAAGTAACATATTTAAACTTTTTTTCATTTCAGGAGAAAATATTTACATTCATTTATATGGAGCTGCTCAGAATGCTAGCGTAAGGCTAGATAAAAACACAATTAAGATGGAGAATACCTACATATCAATGGCCAATCAGAGAACAGTTACAATACACAACAGATCTGACGTCATCTGCCACTTCAGATGGACCAGATACTCCACAAAGGAACAAGAAGATGAAGAAAAGTCCCTGTAAGATTCTAGGAGAGAAAAATTGATGTTATTTGTTTAATTGAAGATGATTAATTTATTTGTTTTTTACAAACTTGAAACCCATTGAAACAATTTGGTTACTCAGACTTTATGAAAAGTCTTTTGATTGCATAAAAATAATTTTTGGTGTTTTTTGTTTGCTTTTGAAAAGACGGCTATAAATGACAAATTAAGTCAGTAGTTTGTTTCTAAAAAATAATTAGCTAATGTAAGAATTGGCCAAACCAAACCAAACTGATGAAGTCACTGATAAGAACTTGCTATCATACGAAGAAAAAAGCTATGTTATAACTGGTTCCGTTCAGAAAAACAAATTTACTTATGAAAATAAAAGGTGGAGTCAAAAGATGAGTCAATCAGTTGTGATAGACCAATACATGCTATGTTATTAAAAAAGCAAAGGATGATTTACCTTATTTTTTTATTCTATTACAGAGCTGTGAGTGTTGTAGAAAGAGATGAAATGAATGACAAGAAAAGTTTCCAAGAGGAAGTAATCAAGGATCCAACACTTCAAGATAAACTTTCAATTCTTACCAGGACCTTCCACAACAAAAGAACGGTAAGATATAACAAGCTGAATGTGTTGTAAACATGAAAAAGTCAGACTTAATCAGGGTTCCCATGCCATCCTTGAATTCAAGGAAACCTGGAAAAGTCCTTGAATTTCATTTCAATGTTCCTTATCAAATATCCTTGAAAAACCCTGGAATTTGGTAATATGCAGATTTGTTGACCGTTTGATAAAAAAGGCAAAAAAATATTGGATTTTTAAAAAAAATTGCGACTATTTTAATCCTTGAAAATGACCTCAATACCCTTGAAAACCCCTTGAATTTTGTGTCCAAAAAATAGTGGGAACCCTGCTTAATTAAAATAGCTTTTATTTAACAATTTAATGATACAATTTAAGAAAGGTTTCAGAATCAAATAAGCAGACTGCCTCACAAAACCTTTTATGAGAAACAAGAATACCTCCAAAAGATATCATGCCTCACATTGCAACATGAAATCGAAATTCAACCTGAAGGTAAACCGCTTTGGGTTGAGCTAAAGCACCTGAAAGTTATATTACCCTTGACTTTAGTTGGTCAGGCAAAATTTTGTTTTCTGTTTTCCAATTAGTTAATCGTGTACATGTAAAACATCTTTAACAACTTAGTTTTCAGGAATAGATTGATTAGCCACCTTTTTAATAAGTTTTTCAATGGCTCATGCATGTATCTTTGTCTAGTTTCACATTAATTTTCTTTTTATTCTATCAGGTTATCGAGAAAGACCCAATGTTGTTTGATGACCAAGAGCTAAAAATAGAACCAGTGGAAGGAGATATTTGGCCAAATACATCATTCGATGTCAACGTCATTTTCAAGCCAAGAGAAGCAAAGAGCTATGTTCTAACTGCCTTCTGTGATGTCACAGGAAGAGAAACATTCCTACCACTCAGAATCAAAGGAGAAGGCATAGGACCAAATGTCAAATTCTCCTTTGAGACCCTGGATATGGGAAACATTTTCATTGGCTCAAAACATGTGTATGAAATTATTTTAGCCAATCAGGGAGACATTGATGCTATTTATAGTGTATTACCTAAGCATTCTATTTTTGGACCTTGTTTCCAGTTTGATCCAGCAGAAGGAATTGTCATGCCTGGAGGTCATCAAGCCATAGCCATCACATTCTCCAGTCCCTACTTAGGAGACTTTGAGGAAGAATTTAGTTTCCAGATAGATGGACAACCTGAACAATTGAAGGTCAAATTTGTGTAAGTACTCTTATACATGACCATTTCAGAAACTAAAAGTAAACACATACAATGAAGGTAAGCATTCTTTTGAAAAAGATTGACAGATTTCTATTTTGAAGAATCATTTTCAAATGCTTAAGAATAAGTGAAAGCTAATTATCAAAAAGAAATCAGAAATTACAATGCTACATTGTATACATGTATCTCTTTTCCTATATTTCAGAGGAACAGTTATAGGACCAACATTCCAGTTTGATGTGCCTCGTCTTAAGTTTGGAACTGTTTCTTATGGTAAGAAAAGGAACATCTATCATATTTCAATTTTTTCAATCATATTTTTAGAGCTATTTTATCAAGTTTAATCAAAAGGTAAATATATGATTTGCTATGTGAAAGAAAATAAGAATCTTTGAAAAAATAATTCTTCAGAAAGTCCAAGTTGAATATGAAAAAGTTTGACCTAATCTTTCATGTCTTTTGAATATAAAATGTATTTGTAAGGTTTAAAGTAGGAGAATTAAAAAAAAAATATAATTCATTACAGCCAAAAAAAGATAATGCATTTAATTAGATCTTTTCAATTATAGGTTTCTTGAACACTCAATCCTGTACATTAATGAACACCTCCTTGGTCCCCATGAAGTTTACACTAAGGGTACCAGGTGACGGTATATCAGAGAGTGTTTGTGGAACCAGTGACTTGGATAGCAACAGGAGCGAGATGGGTTCCCCAACACCTATACAACCTGTCAGGTCTGGTCCCCCAAAGGAGTTTGAAATCCTCCCAGAATCAGGAATTCTCCAGCCTCAAAGTGAAGTTAGAGTCACTCTGAACTTTATCTCAAACACGATTAAGAAGTATGAGATGAACTTAGTCGTGGACGTGGAAAATGTAGGAGAGGAAATACTGTCTCTTCCAATCTATGCTAAGTATGTTAATACTTAAAACCTTCAATATTTGCTAATAACACAAGTAATTGACTACATTTGTATGGATTTTCAATTTCTGGTTTCCCTTAATTGCATTTTAATGCATCATGAACCCATGATCATTATAATGTAATTTTTATGCCCCATTAGTAGGGGTGTATGGTGTTCAGGTCTGTTCGTCCTAAATGTTGCAAGATGGGGCATTAAGTCTTTTGGCCATATTCTTGTTATAAATAAAAATCAAAATTAAAACCAAGTTCCAGACAATAAAGTTTGCTATGTCTGACATGAGTTTGTCTATTTAAGACTCATAAGAGGCACTCTAACAAAAGATTTAATGTGCCAAACAATGAATATATTAGATGTGGAATAAGTGTAAGCAACACAAACTACATAAACCAGTGACAATAGGAAAAACTGAATAACGAAATTTGGTCTATACAAATTTAATGTAATTTTACATAACCTTTTATTTTGTAGACGTTAATTGACAATGTAAATATTTGTTTACCTTTATCAGTGAATTTTTTTTTCATTACACTTTAATGACATATTAATGCCTCTTTTAAAGGTTTATGAAACTAAATAACCTTTTTGTTTTGTTTAGATGTGTAGTTCCACCCATCACAGTGTTGAGTCCAATCCTGGACTATGGCCGATGTTTTCTCCGTCATCCATATGAACATTCTGTCAAGCTCCACAATGATACAGACTTACCTGCCAAATATGAACTTATCAATCAGAATGTGACAGATGAGACACCCATCACTTACACCAGCCCTAAGATGAAGGTAATAATATATGAAGCAAAGAGGGACCAATGGGGCATTTAAGTGTCAAAAGTCCGAAAGGGCAAGGACGAAACCGGTAAACATAAAAAAAAACAGCATTAGGAAACACAAAACACCAAATCAACCAAATTGAAATCAACAAGTGAAGTTGTGACAAGAGCGAACTCATGTGTTATAAAATAGTCTTTTTATTGATTTACATGTGTTATCTGGTAAAATTCCTCAAATTTTAGCTGGTTGCTTTCTTCAGGGGTTAATTAATTGTTCTCCTAGTTAATTACATATTGATTACTCTTCATTCCTACCATGTGTGTGTAGAAGTTATTATTTTTTTAAAATATTTACTGATAATCAGGTTTTGCTTTGATTTGAATATTTGCTAAACATTTCAAAAAAATTCAACTATTTTGAATAAAGATAAATATTTGCTTTACTGAAGCTATTGATTAGGTTAAGACATTCTGTTGCATTTTTTTAGAGGTGATAAGCTAATACAAGGCAATAATAATAATAATTACTAGGGGAAAGCCCCTCTGCGTCGACTTAGACTCGCTATGTGCCATGGGTCATCCAGCCCATGACAAACCACCGCCAGTGTTAGCTGCTCCAGAGTATCCTTTGTTATCACTGGAGCAGGGCCTGTCTTCCACCACGGGGAGGTATTGGTCGGAATTCTGGAAGACCAGCAATGATAATTTACAATAGACTCCCTATATTTGCCATGGGTCGTTAACTTCAACATGGTTTTTATTTTTCTATCAAGCTGCATTTTTTAACGATAAAACATTTTTTGCATACATTTTCATAGTGAATTTACCAATATAATTTTTATATAAAATATTTTAAATATATAGCAAAATTATCGGAATAGTTTTGTTGGATTTTTTTTGTGATTGTCAGAAAACAGGGGAAATAATTTCCATCATTCTAATGCCGGAACGATGACGGCTATAGGTTTTCCGGATTAATTAATTAGGTTAATTAGCAAATTGCAGACATAATTGCACATACGCTAATCAAATTTTTAAAAGGCACGACCATCCCCTGTTTTTGATATATGAAGCTTGGTCGTAGCATTTGTTGTTTAGGCTGCAACACGGCTAGAAAAAAACGCCTCGTTATTTTAGTAGTATAGATTGTTACTGATAAGTAGACACATTTCAAAAATTTGGTGTGTAAAAAAAACTTATTTTATCTTTTTACAGGGTATAGTTGAGCCTCACTCTCTGGCTGAGGTCCCTATGATCATCAGAGCCCAGAAACTGGATGAACAAGATATTGTGGCACAG
Source organism: Arcuatula senhousia (assembly GCA_963971305.1). Taxonomy (NCBI): domain Eukaryota; kingdom Metazoa; phylum Mollusca; class Bivalvia; order Mytilida; family Mytilidae; genus Arcuatula; species Arcuatula senhousia. The sequence continues at coordinate 51,394,195 of OZ020306.1, forward strand.
TTTGCTATTTTTGGTAGTCCTGATCCACCATTGGTATGTAGTGCAAAGGGAGATTACTTTAGAAAGAAAATATGTTTTAAAGATAAATGAAAACATTGCTGTGGATTCATTTATTTTTGTGAGTACCAATTTTCATGGTTTGATGAAAAAGTATCAGTTTATAGTTCTTAAGTCTGCATCATACATATCATTGATTAATTTGCTTTTCAAGGGGTATCAAATTTTGTGTGTTACTCACAAAAAAAACAAGAAATTCGATACAACATAAATGATAATGAAACCACAGCATTTTTATTAAAGTCTTTTATATTCTGGAATAGATGTATTTTGTAAGTCTGTTAAAAGTTATTAAAGGGTAAGAATGGTTTCATAATTTAGTGTACATGTAAAAGGTTTTTTTATGCCTTGAAATTCAATTATTCTTTTCCCTTTTCAGCCTGTTCACATTGCATGTATTGGTGAAGGACCAGTTGTACACATCACACCACAGAGTATTGACTGGGGAGTAGTACCAGTCCTTACAGATCGACCAATGACATTGATTCTCTCAAACGAATCACTAATCCCTGCCAAGTTTACAGCTCACATGGTCAGACCCAAGTCAGCATTCCGTGTAGAGCCTCAGGAAGGAGAGATAGAACCAGAGAAAAGACTTGAACTAACAGTCACTGCACACCTGGATGACAGTGTCAGGTAAACTTGGTTCTTTTGTTAAGGATTAATGTTTTAATGTAAGACAAAAACTTGGTTTCCAGATCATTGCAGACTATATGTATGTGATTATCTGTTAGTCTTTTGTCTGTCATATTTCTCTAAACACTTGCCACTCAACCATTTTTAAAATGAATTTCTTAGAATTATCCATAATGTTTGTGTCTTAAAATACAATAGACAAGTTCAAATTAAGTACCAGTTGACAAATTTTGCTGAAGTTATGGCCCTTTGACCATAAACTCCAGTGCTAGCCTGCCAGGGGTTGAACCAGGTTTAAAAGTGCCAAACCTCGATTTTAAACAAAATTTATATTCAACATTATAATTATATATAATTGTTTTCCACAGGTTCCAAGATAAACTACAGATTAACTTCATTGAGAGTCAGGTTCGACAGATTCCATTGGTCGGATATGGACAGGGAACCACTATTGTATCAGAACCAAAACTGACATCCAAGTTTGATTTAGGACCTAACTTCAGGTATTCCATTGAAAAACAAATTTGCAAAAACACAATTGAGAAAACCTACATTATTTACAACACACATTTTATGTACTCTGATAGAGCCCCACTTCAAAAAATGCAGAAGTTCAGCATAACCCCTTAAAATGAACACTTTCTTTATCATATAATACTATAGGGTGTATAGTAATTTAATGCCTGTAACTTTATCTGCTGAAAATTTAGTGCATGTTACTCATCCTCCACCATCTGAAAATAAACACATTTATGATGAAAAGTAACTATAACATAAGATAACACATTTTAATTTCAGTAACAGACCACTGAGGAAAACCATTAAGTTGACAAACAAAGGCAGACGTCACCAGCAGTTAGTATGGAGTACCGATGGCTTCCCTGCTCTCGGCAAAGCTAAGAAAGATCTGGCTGCTTACAAACCTTTAGATATGAAGTTTAGGGTGAGTTGTTCATTTATTTTTGACATGATCAATTTTTCTATCTTGAACATTTCCATTCATTTGTTAGTATTGGTATTGCATGCTTATATTCAAAGGTTACACAGGTTGATATTCAGTTGTTAAGTATGGTTCTTTTCTTCCTAAATCTGGAAAATAAAGATGTCACAGAATAATATACATATTGTGAAGTTTGGCTATTTTTCTTCTAAATCTGGAAAATGGAGCTAGAGATCAATGCTTTGTCAAATATGAGGTACCATTGTTTTTGAATACAGAGTAAATTATAGTAACTTAATGTGATTTTAATCAAATGCATCTTGTTTGCCTTTAGAAATATATTATGATCATCCAATACATGTTTATACTTTCTTATTGTATGTTAAAATTATTCTTTGTGATATTTTCAGAATGTGCCACCTCCTCCAGAGCCCCCTAGACCTATATTTAAACTAAATCCAAATAGATTTGACCTTCCTCCTGGAGCCTCAATGGAGATGAATATAGAAGGAATTGTTGACAGGTAATTATAGAAAATAGCAGTGATTTAGATAAATTTTACAGGACATATGAAAATGCAAAAAAAAAACCAATCTACGTGCTTCTAGATTTAGACTTGCTTGCATTCTGATTTAAATATGACATATGATTTGTGTTTCATTGCAGCCCACAGTCAATCCATGAGAAGTTACTATGTCATGCCATCATTGGTCGTCAGGGTGGAAAAGAACTGATCATGAGAGTAGATTTGTCAGCAGACTTTATCAGCCCTCTGCTAGAGTTCTCAACCAAAGCTGTCTACTTCAGGGTGGATAAGGTTAGTCACTATGATAGAAGACTTGCTAAGATAAAAAGAATTTGAAAGAAACAGATAGTAATTTTCAGATAGGAAAGAATTACTAACAAAGTAAACAAATTCCTGAGGAAATTACCTGTGAAATTGTAAAAGAAATGTTATACATGCAAACAATATCAAATGCTGTGAAAATCCTAATACCATATCACAGCCTTTTAAAGTTGTAATTATCATACAATATCACAATGAAAGTTGTAAAAAAATATGTTTATAATGTTTAGTAGTTATATGTTTCCACTATAAATTACTTATTATTCAAACTGTTCAATAATATCCTTTGATTTTGCAGAAGCCAGAGGATGAATTAAGCCTCCAGACTAGAGAGCTCAAGATCATGAATGTTTCAACCTTACCATTGACAACAGGGCTACAACTGAAATACCCATTCCAAATTATACAGGATGATGGGAAAGAAACATCAGAAATGGTATATTTATTGAAATGATTAGAAAATCATTCTTTATTGATTTTTTTTGCATTCACCTTGTTTGTCTGTCTGTCTGTCCATCTGTTCACATACCATGTAGGTAAGTGAAGCTCCTCAATATCAACTTGGAAAATGATGTCACTTAACATGGAAAAAGTTTATTAAATGGAGATGTGCATTAAGCTTGCTCAACATTCAAGTTTTCATTAGTAAGCAAACAATTTCATTGACGTGTTAACCATAGGAGAAATTTTAGAAATTTATTTTTAATTAAATCAGAAGTCCCCTTTCTAGCAATTCTCAACCCTAAATATATGATAAATAATATTGTTTTTTTTTTAACTTGCAGGAAGTACATCTAGATGTTGGTAAAGAGTATATGCTGAGAATTCAGTTTGACCCAGCTTACAAAGATGACCTTCACATCAGAACTATTGATGAGATCCTACATATTACTTACAGAGAGCATCCTCATATTGTAAGTCTTTCAAATCTATCACAGATTATGGAACAACAAGTTTCTTATTGAACCATAAACTAACAAAATATGTCATACATATTTTCAATCTTACAAAACTTTCATTTTTTAGTTTCTAATTGGACCATAAATAAACAAAATATGTCATATATATTTTCAATCTTACAAAACTTTCAACTTACAAATATTAAAGTTTGAGAGTTTTATTAATTTGGTGCCATAATTTAGTTTTCCTATCATTACCATTTTATGTGAAAATTTAACATCTGTGTCTGTCTTTGAATATATTTGATAATGTTTGCTTAACACATTGTTTTAAACAATTTTCTGGTAACTTTAATTTTACAGGACTACATTGCTTTGAGAGGAGAGGTATACTTCCCTAATCTCGACTTTGAGAAATCAGTGGTTGACTTTGGCTGTATTCTGAACGATACCGAAGTTACAAGATATATTAACATCACTAACAACAGCCCCATGGAGGTACAATACAAGTGGTCCTTCTTGATAGGGGACCAGCCAACTACTGAGTTTAGAGCTCCTCCCAAACCTGTGATAGAACTTGAGGGGATCAAAGAGGAGGAGGAAGCCCCCCAGGCAGCTGAGATTGAGGTCTTGGTGTCTCAGGCCACAGAAGATAAGATAGATGCAGAGGAAAAAGCAGAGATTGAATCTACTAAGGTATTGACATGTCTATTTCACACAATTAAATTTGATACAATGATTGACGTATCCATAAATAGATGCATTTTTGTGTAGTGTAAGTCTCTTTCCAACTTGCAGATCTATTTTCTTTTTAGGTTTTCAATCTTTGTTCCAAATACAATAATTCAAAGTTTGCATTTTTATGCCCCATCTACAAAAATAGAGGTGTATAGAAGTGTTTTGATCATCCATCCATCCATCACAAGAATCAGGTTAATCCTTAGGTAAGGCAGTGTATTGTGTCCATTTGATACAGTTGTCTGTGAAAGATTGTAATGAACTACAAACATAGGGGAAAATATGACTAAGGAATATTCATTATAATTGTATAGTTATCACATACATGTTTTTCCAAGTTATGATTTATATAACTATATTTCTACCACAATAAGCTTCTGAACTAAAATTATTTTATTCATTTTAGGAGGAAATGCAACAAGAGACAACAGAAGAAGAAACTGTACAAACTGAAGAAGAGATAGTAAAAGAACCTGAAGCTGCAGACGAAATAACAGACAACAAAATGTCTCCATCTAGCCCAAGAGGTAGCCAAGATGGTGGTTCTCCAAGAGAGGAGGAAGATCAGTTAGAAAAGGGATCACAAGAGGCTCCAGAGGGTGGCATTGATAAAAATAAGACAGAAGATACAATGCTAAGTCTGGCTTCACTCAGAGACATTGTTTATGAAGAAGACCCTCTGAAGACGAATAGAGCCCTGAGTCAGCTGTTAGAGGATACAGACACAGTCGACCAGATTGGTATAGAAGAGGTAAATTTATTGATCCCCATATTTCCCTTTTGGCTATTATTTTATTTTATTTTAAACATATTTGTTTATCCTGGATTGGGAAACAAGCTTGATGCTTATATCAATCCCTCTCCAGCTAGCAGTTTGCGAGTGTGGCCTTTGTAGCGGCCCCCATTGAGCCTACTCTTAATGAACTCCACAAAGGGGTCTTTAACGTGCATGGGGTATTGCACTCCACATACACGGGACAACCTTTTTTCGTCCCTTCCGAAGGACTAGCATCGATCCTCGAGACCATCCTCGCCATTGGTGTCAAGAGAGAGTCGCAAAATTGGTTCATGAAATTTTCACCCCTGACTAGGATCGAACCACGAATCTCGGTGTTAGTAGCCCGACGCGTTAACCACTACACCACCGGCTCTCTTTTGGCTATTATCTAGATTACTGAAAAAAGGGAATATTTTCAAGAGGGGTTAATTTTGCAAATTTGGCATCTTTTATATATTTGCGAAAATAAAACCATAAAAAGATTGATTTCTATGTTAAATACCAATAAAAGATCAAACACTCCAAAGAAAATTAACGCTAGAATTGATCTCTTTTTTCAGTAAAAAATATATGTGTTTGCAATCCAAAAAGTTTGTGTCTTAATAGAAAAAAATTCACTACATGTAATAAGAAATCAACGAGCAAAGGAAATTTTTTTCCATATATTTTGCTGTTGACGCTTTTCTTTTAACAAATCATTATAAAATCCAATGTTTTATTTTCATTTATAGGTATTTGACATTCTTCCTTTGTATGGATATCTTCAACCAGGGGATACCGAACAAGTCACAATGACCTTTTATGGACATGCCAATATCTGGGGTCAGGTTAAGGCCATATGCGAAGTAGTAGGCGGACCCACATATGAAATCATGTTGAAAGGAGAGGCCTCATTGGTGGATTATAAATTTGATTGTAAAGAGATTGACTTTGGTAAACAAATGTATGACCATGTGGCCTCTGCAGAGATCAAACTGATCAACACAGGAAAAGTTGGCTTTAATTTCTGTGGAATTGGAATGGACCCAGCTTTAGCAAAGAAACCAAAGCCTGGATCCCCCATCATGGTCCCTCACACTGTAAGTACTTATAAACAAATACACAGCTTCAGAAATCCTTCCATCAGAATTATATTAGATTTGAATGTTTTGGACCCTCTATTGAAAATTTCAAACATTCCTTTTGCTTCAATTATCAAATAAAGTATTGAGAAAATAAGAAAATAACACCAAAGTCTAGTTTTCATATTTTAATAAATTAAGGAAAAAGGAGGAAATACTAGAAGATTTTCTTAGAAGAAGAGGGTATACTGTTTTACCTGCGTCAGTAGTTCCAAGGTTCTGTTGTACTTTGTTGTGAAAGTAGTATGCATTGGCTAACAGATTTAATTGCTTTGAATTGATCTGAAAAAAGTTTAAAAAGACAAATTTTTACTTTATTATAATCTTTTGATTTACAGGGATACATTGAACCTATGAGTGAGCAGACGTTAGTTGTCAAGTATTTACCAGGAGCACCCGAAGATTTCACCAAGAGCTTTGTCATACAGGTAGCTCACTTTGAACCTGATGTGATTACCATCAAAGGCACAGGTGTTTTCCCTAGGATATCCCTTGACCTGCCTAGAACTGTTGACCCTGAGGGACAATATGATCAGATGGTACTGACAGCCAAATCGAACTTGACAAAGAGTGGTAAAATCAGGCTCACAGAAAGAGCACACACTCCTATCCTACCATCATCTAACAGATTGCAGCCTGAGTTAATGGCACAGGTAATTATTTTGTATTTTGTTAAGTTCATAAAAGATTTAGTGTTTTCCAATAACATCAATAAGTTTTTACTGTATATGTTTTGAGACTGCAAGAAAACTATATCAACTATGGATACCCCAAAGTCTTTTTAAAACGAATAACTCATGTTCCTTTTAAAAGACTTTATTTATCAAGACAACAACTTATTTTAGTAGTTTATAAAAAAAATAGAAAAAAATATACAACATACACAAATCATTTTGTGAGATCTAGCTCCTTTTGTACTTGGATGGAGTAGTCCTGCACCAATTATTGATGATTTATATAAGAATATATAATATTTACTATTTCAGGGAGATATTATTTCACAACCACATGAATTAGAGATCCAAATGGAAGTTGAAAACTTAACAGTGAAAGACTTTTCTCATGAGTTATCCCAGCATGCATCTAGACCAGATATCAGTGAGCCATCACCTCCACAGAGTAATGAGAGCAGACAACCAGAGCAGAAGCCTAAAAAGAAGAAAAATAAGTAAGTTTTCATTTCTATGTTTGAAAAAATTGGTATTGAAAAAACCTTAAAGTAATAACATTACAATTTAAGAATTATACTGAAAGAAGAAATACCATTCACTCTGACTGTTTTGAAGTTTGTGACATGTGTTTTATGGAAACATAATCATTATTAAACAATGTTTTTTTGGTATTTATGTAATTAGTTTACAAAATATTGTGTTTTTTGTTGTTGTTGATAAATGCTTAAAATAAAACAATAAAATATTAGTGATATTTGTTTGTTTTTGAAATGTTTGATATACAATCTTAACTTTTTATTTGCAGGCCAAAACTACCAGAATACTTGCTTGACTTTGGGTATGTGGTCTTGGGAACATTCAAGGACCACATTGTAAAGGCCTCCAATACCGGCTGGGCTCCAGTTTCCTTCCAAGTAGAACATGATGACATCCACCATTATGGTTTCCATGTTGAATTAGACAAGGTCAAGGACCTACCTGGTGCTCCAGACCATGAGACTGTAGTCTTTAATGTTAACTTTGACCCAAGGGGAGCTAACTTGTCTCTTGGTCCTGTAGAGACTATTGTCAATATTAATGTAAGTATATTCTATACAGGTCTATGGTATGTTGAAAATCTTATCAAAATCTTATGTCAATCAAAAAAAGAAAAAACAGCAAAACTGAAATTACAACATTATTCCAGACCAAAATTTCTAAGCTTCAGGTGATGGCCTCCTTGTCTGAAAAAAGACTTATTGAAGACAATCATTCAAATAAATTTAGAATATAAAGTTACCAAATAAAAAACTAGTTTATGTTTGGAAGTAAAATAATCTGATTGGTTTTATGCAATTGAGAAATTTCAATTGAAAAGTAAATGATATGCCTCAAACCTGTGAATGTTAACATGATAGTTATTAAAACAATAGATTGGATCCCAAAATCAGTTTGAAAGTTTTAAATTAGAATGATGTAGGTATTTTAAAAGTTTCTCAATTTGCATTTGTATAAATTTGAATTGTATTTGAAGTAGAATTATATATTTTCATTTTATCTAGGTCATAAATGGTCCTATCATACCAATCCGTCTGAAGGCTAATGTAACCATGCCAGACATGGAGATCTCTGACGATACCCTTGACTTCTCTGAGGTTAACTGTGGAGAATGTAAAGTCATCACTGTACAGCTGTACAACAACCAACATGTCAAATGTGAATGGAATTCTAACCCTACAGAAAAAGATAAGAAGGTATGATAGTCTTTGATATTTATATTTTGGAATTCTGTGGTTTCATTAATATTTGTGGGTTACAAAGGTTCATGTTGTTTTGGATGACAGTCCTCCAAGTATATAAAATCCAACAAAGATTTCTCTTTATATTGATTCCTTTTAAACCATATATTAGTTTTTATGGAACTAACATAGAATTTTAAGAAATTCAATAAAATGTATTTTAGGGGCAACCATGAAAAATTTATCTCTACCAAAATAATTTCATCCACAGCATTTGTTTTTGTTGGTTAAAATAGACACTATTGTCTATGTACTGATTGCTGTTATCTGTAATATAACTCTCAAAACAAAAACTTTAAGTCTGGCATATTATATAGTCCAAAATATTTTTACTCCATGTATACCTGTATTTTTACATTGATATTTTAAACTTAGGTTCTCTTTAAATAAAATGTAATGAAATCAAGAAACAATTTGAATATGAATAAAACAAAAGTGATCAATAACTCATGATTTTTCTGATTAGCCAAAGGTCAATCTAAAAGCCCTAACGGTAAGGTCCCTAAAGGTGTTTTGATCATCATATAAGCATGCACTCACAAATCATGTCATCATTCATTAAGCCAGAACCACAGGCTCCATGTTACTTACACTAAAGGCATGAATGTAGTTGCTGGCAATTTGAAGTGATGCTTTCAAAATCTGTCCACTATAGTTGTTTTGGAATTTATTAGTTTGCTTTGGTATATTAAAAAATGAAAAACACATGTTTTTAAAATGTGTATGAATGGTGCTTAGCTGTAGTTGTCTTATTCGATAAGCAGCAATTTCAAATTTGGATAATAAGCAACTCATTTTTTTCATCAATGTTTTGTGTTTTGTGGCAAAAAGCTTAGACATGTCTCTATGAACTTTACCTTTTATAGCCATTTGATATCTTAAATGGTAACTAAAAAAAAATATCCATCATTATGTATTCTTGTGCATTACTTTCTCTGTTCCTCTGTCCCTTCTGTAATAAAAATTTAAATTATTCAGCAAGTTTACATTTAACTTTTCAAACCATATTTCTAATTTATTAATATAATCATAAATATTGTTCTGTTATGAATTACGTTCTTTTAATTTTAATATGAATTACGTTCTTTTTCTTCCAACAGGCTGACAAGCATGTTCCAATGCATCTGAGGAGAAAACTACGGGCTGAGAAACAGAAGCCCAGACATTTCGAGATCATGCCTCCCACTGGAGTCCTGATGCCCGGTCAGAGATTGAATGTTCAAGTCAAGTTTATGCCCACTGAAGAAGTGAGTAGCCAGCTTATTTCTCTAATTGTGTTGTTTAGGTACAATCTACCTAGAAGAAAATCATGCTTTTAATAGAATAGTGCATTTGACATAATGTCTAAAAAATGAATGATTCATGCTTTATTGCTTGCAATTTAATTTTTGGTATACAACTTTTTAAAAAAAACTTTTCTATAATATACCTACCATACCATCCATAACTTATTTTATTTGTCACATGCTATTGATGTTAATTGGTTAAGGTGGTTGATTTATTTTAAAAAGTGATTGTTTACAACAAGAAAAATCTTGTTGAAAAAAGCAAATACTTAACCCTGCTTTGTGATTATCTCAAGAATTATTTTTATATACATGTATTGTAAATGTGATATTATAAATTCTAAAATTGTTTTACAGAAATACTATGAACAAAGAATTCCAATTAGAATAGCTCAAAGCAGCCAGAGAATCCTGTTGTTATGTAGAGGACAAGGCTTGGAGCCTAGACTGGAATTTGAGAAGAGTCTGGTGGAATTTGGGCCAATTCTTCCACATAGTGTCGGTGACGAACAGGAAATAACCATTAAAAATCCCTGTAGTTATCCGATAGAGTTCTACAACCTGGAGTTTGATTCTCAATATCTGGAAGAGGAAAAGGTAAAATGTGATATGATTTCTTAAGACTATTTCAAGTAGTAGAATCTTTTTACAGCAATACCTATGTGTTTATCTATTTATGATATTGTATAGGTAAAAATTTTAATGGCAAAACAGATATTTAGCTTGAATGGACGAAAAATTGACAACAGCAAAAATATTAAAATTATAAAGAACATCAACAAAAATATTGAAATTATAAAGTATTAAATGATTTAAACTTAATTCATGATTATATATCAAGAGAATATTTATTAAGATGATTAACGAAGCCTATAATTATTCTATTACTAAAGTTGAGATATTTTTTAGTTGATAATGAGGCTAATGGTGTCAAATCACCAAATTTTACTGAAATGAATGGTACCATATGTTGTTTTTTTTTTTCTCTACATTTTGAGCTTAATTTTTCTCGTACAAATATAGGAGTACAGCATTATTATTTTATTTGACAGGTTCTGAGATTGATGAAAGGCTATGATGAGTACCAAACCATTTTACTGCCACCCAGAAACCCTGGTGATAGATTGCCAAATGAACTGCTAGATTATTTTGAAGGTATTTTATGAATGTCTAATGTAATTGAATTGAATTTGTTTCTCTGAAGTTTAAAAATCTTTGAGTAAAAAATTAAGGGAAATAAAGTTGGAATTGATATTGATGATTTAGAAATCATACTTCAATTTTACAACTCTCTGCTTTCATTTTATCCACCATCTAAACTGACTGTCCAGTATGGCCCATGTGTATTAAAGGGCAAAAAATCCCATGAATCACCCACTTACTCACATCTAATTGTCCCCCGCCATAATGCGAAGCAGGGACATAGAAATGTCGGCGTTTGTCCATGTGTCCATATGTCCATCCCTTAATCCATCGGTCACACTTTTTTCTTCTTAGTTATCTAAGCAACTATTAATCATAGGGGTTTGATATTTGGTATGCAGCTTCATGACAGAGGTCCCATATGGTGGGATTAAGATCTATCGCTCACCTACTTCCTATTTAACAAGCCGACAAAGACAAAGATTTTTCCCACTCAACTGGCGGGGGACCTAGAATCTGTTAACTTTAATTATAAATTGAAAACTATAAAAAGACAGACTTGAATCTATTTATTCTTTTTTAATAATTTCAGAGCAAATGAAGAAGTTGGAAGAGACAGAGAGAGCCAGAAAAGAAGCTTTAGAAGCTGCTGAAGCCTCCAGAAAGGAGATGGAAGATAAAGATGGTATGGACATTATTTACACTTCTTTTCAGATCAGCGATGGTCATCAATTTAATTTAATGACTTTTCAATTCGTTTTTTAAGGTTTCTTTGTGTGAACTTACTCTTAAAACATTTAAAAAAAACTGTTATGAAGATGAATTTGAAAAACAAAAGGCAAAAGTCAAACAGCAGAGAAAATTAATTAGATTGATAGTATAGATAGCATTTTGTTTTATACTTTAACAGTAAGATATTAGTATAAATCTGTATGGCCCATGTGTGTTAAAAAGGACTTAAAACCCCAACACTTACTAACACTAAAAACACAAGTATACTCTCTAGAATGATATTTTTAGAAGATATGAATGATTAAGGGGACATTTGTGTGTGTGTGTGTGTGATTGTGTGTGTGTGTGTGTGACATATACTAAAAATTCCATTTTACCTGTAGGTGAGGGTAGTGAAGGAGGTGAAGACAAAGATGATTCTGAGGAGAGGACTGAGGCAGCCCCTGGTACATCACGTCCTGGGTCAGAACCTGGAGATCTACTGGACTCAGCTAGAAAAGATGAAAGTGATGAAGGTAAGTATCTTAGGGCTCTCACAGAAATAAGTATATGGGTTGGGGAAATTAGGCTTTTTAGTTAAGATTTGATGGGTGGTTGGTTATTTTTCCCTGGGTCAGAACCTGGAGGTTTATTGGACTCATTGAGAAAGGATGACAGTGATGAAGGTTGGTTTCTAGTAAAAGATTGATATTTTGAATTAAAATAGAAAGGATATGGATAATAGATATGTCGGACACACAATGACAATGGAACAGCTGATCTTCATCCTAAAGTCACAGGAAGGCCTAGCTCCCACTTTACTTCAACTTTGGGAATCTTTTACACCTAGCATCAGTATAAGCAGAATTCTTTGCAAATATCAATAATGTTACAATTTGTTGAAAAATAATATATTTTATTTAAATTTATCTGTTTGTGTTGTTGTAATTTCTATCATTCTCATTATATCTTCTTTTATTTCAGTACAAGACTCAGCTAGCAGTATTGGTGTAGGAGAACTAGAGATAACACCAGTTTCAGCTGCTATAGCCAGACATCTAGGTATAGACCTGAGTCCTGAGGGGAAAGCTGCCAGAAACAGGAGAGGGATAGCCGTCATTGTACATGGTGCTCCACTCTCTGGTGAGTTTAACACTGCATAGAAAACTAACTTCAGTTAATAAAATTGTTCCAAACAAAGACAAAACAATGTGGGGGGAATTTTATACCCTACTCTAATACAGCAAGCTAGTTTAAGGTTATACAGGAATCTTATTTGTCCATTTTGTATGTGCAACCCCTCCTAAATTTTGATTAAAGAAAGTGTATTATTCTCAGATATAAAATTCAATTGTCTCAGATATCATTTTAAGAGATGCTTACCTGCTTGTTTAACTTAATTCTGATATAAATAGGTCACTGATAATGCTTTTCCATTTCATCATGTTTTGGGCCAGTTTGACTTGGTTCTGAATCTTTGGCTTTCCATATCTTTGGTTGCATTCAGGGGAGATAACGACTTTTTCCCCAAATCAAAATTGTATTACTTTCATCTATTTTTCAGGTAAAACATCCACTGCCATTACACTGGCCAAGAAGTATGAGGCCTCCATTTTGACTGTGGACCAGATTGTTGTCGATGCCATATCTAGTGGTAACACCCCAGCTGGTATGAAGGCCAGGGCCATGTGTCAGGAGGCAGCTAGAAAAAGGATGGAGGAACTAAAGATGTTAGAGGGGGAGGAGGCAGAGAAAAAACCTGGAGGTCTCAGCATCGAGCAGCTGACCGCTCATACACAGGGAACTAGTAAGAATTTACATGACTTTGAAAAAATATGAAATTCATTACCGATCAACGGTATACAAGCATCTTAATCAGATCAACCTCAACTTGTCTCAATGAAAACAGAAAAAGAACTACAGAATTACATGTATTTACAGTTGATTAAGACAAAAAAAAGTGTTTAAGTAGAACAAGACTGGAGAAAACAAATATTAAGGAAATATCAAAATTACCAAACATTTAAAGAAAAGATAAATCTGAGCGTGCCTTTGCTACTTTTGAAGATCACATTACACTAATTTTGACGTTGTCTAAAAGCATGCCTTATTGTTTTATTTTGATCTTTTGATTTGAAGTTAAGGCTAAAAGCATGGAAAGAAATTAAAACTTTTTTTAAGACAAAACAATTAATCTTGTGTTGAGATTTCTGTCTTACAGATTTGGTAGCCTTACGACTCCAGCTTGTAAATTTCTATTAATAAAGTGTGCATGAATTATTAATCAAGATTTACTAAAAATGAACTGCTTGATAATAAAAAAAAGTGTGTCTAACATAAAATTTATTCTTAACAAATATATAATTAGGTAACAATTTTATTTGATTAATGATATAATAAATAGCACAAAAACTTTATATCCAAGCAATAGTTTATTTGATGCTTGTTGAAATGCTTTGCATGATATAACGTTATTTAGTCAAAAATAACACGAGAGTTTTAATGTAATGGTTTATACCCCTTACATAACTGCATGATGGATTGTTTTACTAACTTTCACTTGGTCCAAAAATTTATTTGAAAAATGTACCATTTTTAATACTTTCATTACAATAGTTGCCAAAGAATTCTGATTTGCATTATTTGAGAATGAATTACCTTAATATACATCATATAATTTTTATTCCTCAAAGAAATTTCTTTGCCTTAATTTTTTTTATTTTGAGAGATTTAGGAGTGAGGCCTAGGGTGCATTTGACATTCCCTTCCTAGGCAGCCTGGGTAGATTTTTTTTCCTGGGTTGAAATATAAAACAGAATGCGGGTGACATCTGTTCTGTATGGGTCAATGATCTTTGTAACAAATAAAAGTGTACATTGGGAACAACCTAGGTTACATATTATATTACTATGTCATTACCCCAGGGCTCGACATTAACGGTTGTCCGATTGCCCGGGACAAGTGAAATGCGAAGTCGGACAACTAAAACTTAAATCCAGCTTGTCCGATCGGGCAAGTGAAAAAATATTTATAATAACTCTATTGATTTCCTAGTTTCGTCATTTCCGAAGTTGATTTCTTTAAAAACTGTGATTTGAAACTTCTTTCGTTGTCTTATTTCATTAATCGGTCGCCATTTATATTTATTTTCTCAAAAAGGAAAACCCAAGTATAATTATAGAACATTCTATTTAAAACCCTATTCCTATTGGTCAATTAAATATATCATATCCAATTGGAGATCAGTTTTTCGAAACTTCTCTTGTATAACCGATAATACATAATAAGATACCCGAGCACTACGAAGTGATAATCACACATTCCTTTCATGGCCATTTAATTATCAACCAATCAGATTGTTGATCGATATTATAGTTATATAAATAGTTCAATAAAGCTGTAAACTGAAAGTAATCATGGTATATTGGAGTCGTAGTCAAAAGAGGACAGTTTCTTCATAGAAAATTGAAAACACAATGAAAAATAAAGTTTGTTAATATGGTTAGGGTGTCCATTCTATTGATTTTTTTTAAAATTCCTTTAAATATATATGCCTCTACGTCATTCTAGGTAAAAACTCGGACAAGTACTTCGTACTTTCGGACAAGTAAAACTTAGCTGTTACTTGTCCGACGGGACAAGCGGATTTAAAAGTTAATGTCGACCCCTGTACCCAGGTGTTCTGGTTCTGCCCCATGTGAGCGACATTTTTCCTATCTCAGACTCCCTGGGTTTGAATGTCGAACGCAAGCCTAAATCTAACATTTTAAGACCCCTGTCACATGAATAACAATGTATAACCAGTCACATGATATATCTATTTATATCAGCTTGCTTCACTTAGCTAACCTTTGTGTTATGTCTTTTTCTTGCCGTCTATAGCCAGTAACATTGGAGTCCCCCAGGCTACCTCAGTCATTTCCAATCGTAAAACAAGTACCATTTCAGACGTGAAAGGTAAAGATAAACACCATCAAGGAAGTTTAGCAGGAGCTAAGACAGCCATCAACACATCATCTATAGATGGAGCCACTGGAAGTCAGGTAAGGGGATCTATGGGTCATTTGCATAAAAAAATGAATGCAAATAATAAAAGATGATCTAAAAGAAGAAAATCTCAAGTTAGGTTAGGGAATTGATTAATATTTAACACATCCTAAAATCTAGGCAAATATGGTTAAAAGTAGAATTTTTTTAAAGTTAATATGTTAAGTATACTTATTTTATTTCAACCATAAATATCATATATCAAATTTAAATCCTTACATAAAAATACAAATCACTTGCAGTGATTTTTATTTTTTAAAATTGATATTCATTAAATACTTTAATTTCTTGAATACTTTTACGACATAAAGATTATCATAAATGCATAGCTGTATTTTTGACCCTGTTTTAAAATTTTAAGCAAGCTTTTAAATATTGAAATTTTACATTACAATACAATCAGATGGGAAGTAGAACTCACTTAACTACAGACCCGAGTTCTAAACCAAGTAAAGGTCGTGGGGAGGTATAATATTTGTGATGATATAGATGATGTATTCTAAAATCATATTATTAATTCTAGAAGATTTGTTTTTATTGTGAATGTAGATAATCTATAAATTTACTTTATTTTTATTTAAATTTCAGTTACATTCTTTTATTAATTTTTGTTTTTTTTGAAAATTTTCAAGGTTTTACATATTAATTGGTAGCTATAGAAGTTTGATTTATAAGTTGTTTTTAAATCATATTATCAAGCGTAGATGAATAGTATCTATGATGAATGGTTAATTTATTTTACTTTATGTTTAATTTTGTTTATTTTATTTTTATTTTTGGTAAATTTTTAAGATTTTACATAGCTGTAGAAGTTTGCATTACAAATTTTTGTTATTGTTTTATTTTCCTTTTTTTCTTACTTTATGTCGATAAAGTAAATAAAAATGTAAAAGAATTGCTGCATATCTGTTTAAATAACATTTTGATGAAATCATTATACTCAAATTCAGAATAGTGGTACCTTTTTCAATTGAAATTAAATGACACCAACAGGTTTGCCAATTAGGTGTCTTAAGAGAAGAAAGAGGTTAAATATTAGGTCAGTGAAGTTGGTCAACCATGAAACACCTGTTGTTAGTACTTAATCATGAAGCATATCAATTCAGGTAGAAATTTAAATGGATCTCACCTGTCCAATAATTACTGATCAAATGGTCAAGTTTGATCCATTTAAATTTTTACCTGAATTGATATTCTTTTTATGAGTTATTCTTCAACAGGTGTTTCATGGCTGACAAACTTCACTGACCTAATTTTAAACCTCTTTCTTCTCTTAAGACACTTAATTGTCAAACCTGTTGGTGTCATTTAAATTCAATTGATAAAGGTACCACTATTATGAATTTGAGTATAAGAGAAGTCTTATCTGGAGGAATGAGGGGGGGGGGTAGGAGGGGGGTCTGATCCCGGAATCCCGAACTAATTTTTACAAAATCCCGTCATCCAGAATTAAAAATGAGAAAATCCCGAATCCCGATAACGTTGATATAATTTTATCCCGGAATCCCGAACTTAAATTGTCCAAATCCCGGAATCCCGAGCTTAAATATGGCCAATCCTGGTGTCCCGAAAAAGGTCCTACCCCCCCCTCCCTCTCAGGAATGTAGAGTTTGATTGGGAGGTATACTTTTGAATGGGTACTATTTCTTGGACAAACATACTTTTCCAATATTTTTTGGTATAATTTATTGTGCATGGAGTTGTAAACTAGTGTTAGCGTAGTTTTATATGAATATGACCTTATATAATCATTATGAGTTTTTGTTAGGAGTCTCGAATGGCAAAGGTAAAAATAGAAAATAAAATACATTTTTGGAGGAATAGCCTAATAAAAAAAATCACTGAAGTTGTGGTGGCACAATTTATTTTATCCACAATTTTTTTCTATAGGACAAAATAAGTTAGCTACACACAAATTAGACATCAGGGGGTTTCTATGAAAAGCACACTGGATTGATTTCTTTTGTTATAATAAAACATATTTTCACTTTATTATCCATGAAGTTGATGGTGTTGATATGGTATCAGTGGGTAAAGGTTACCGCGTACCTATATAAATATGAACATCTATAATAAAAACAAAAGATCAAGCATATAATATAATAACCATATAGTAAGAAATTTTTGCAAGGTTCTAATTTTTGCTTTATTTGCGTGGTTTGAGAAAGTGCTAAAATTAAAGATGTTAAATTTTATATACTATATAAGTTACACACTCTAGATTCTGAAAACGCAAAAAATTAAGACCGCTAAGATTTAATATCCTTTTTAGCTCACCTTGCCGAAGGCAATGTGAGCTTTTGCAATCACTTGGCGTCCGTCGTCCGTCGTCCGTCGTCTGTCGTCCGTCGTTCAACTTTTCAAAAATCTTCTTCTCTGAAACCGCTTGGCCAAATGTATTGAAACTTAGTAGGGTTGTTCTGTAGTATATCCTCTACAAATTTATCGTTCGAAATTTTGATTCGACAAAAAACATGGCCACCATGGCTAAAAATAGAACATAGGGGTAAATTGCAGTTTTTTGCAAATAACTCAAAAACCGTAACAGATATCAAAATTTTGGCAAGGGTAAAAGTGATCAGCACCTCAAGATCTACCTGCCCAGAAATTTTCAAGAAGATCCAAGAACCGATGTAGGAGTTATTGCCCTTTTTCTGGATTTTTTTCAAAAAAATTACTTATTTAGCCCCATATCTTGAAAACTATACAAGATATTTCAAAAATTTAGATTTCATATGAATAAGCACATCAAGATCTACAAAAGTTGTAACAGAGTCAAAGTTGTAGGATCGTTCCTTTAGGAGTTATATCCCTTGGATTGTAAAAATTGACCATTTTCACAGTTTTTTGTTCAACATTTCAAAAATCTTCTTCTCTGAAACTGCTTAGTCAAATGAAATGAAACTTAGTAGGGTTGTTAAGTAGTATGAAGTCTACAAAATTATCGTTCGAAATTTCGATTCGACAAAAAACATGGCTGCCATGGCTAAAAATAGAACATAAGGGTAAATTGCAGTTTTTTGCAAATTACTCAAAAATGGTAACAGATATTAAAATTTTATTTGGGTAATAATGATCAGCACATAAAGATCTACCTGCCCTGAAGTTTTGAAGAAGGTATGACAATAGTTATAGGAGTTATTGCCCTTTTTCTTTTTTTTTTCCAAATTTTGCTCTTTTAAGACTTATATCTTGAAAACAATACAAGATATTTGAAAATTTTAATTGCATATGGTTAAGCACATAAAGATATAAAAATTATGTAATGGGGTCAAAGTTGTAAGACCTTTCTTGATAGAAGTTGTTTCCCTTAGAACATTAAAATTGATAATATCACAGAGAAGCAGTCCTTTGTTATATCCAGCATATAAGTATCATCGAATACAAGGTGAGCGATTCAGGCTCCTGGGAGCCTCTAGTTTTGGATACAAATCGCTAAATTTGCAACTCACTAAAATTACCAGCTATACAGTATTGAACAAGAAAGATCAGTTTTATTTATTGTAAATGTCATGTTCAAATGGAAACGATTGTTCTCAAAGTATTTTAAAAATCAGGGAACTATATTTAATATAATCAAAATTGAATAATTTCTTATATATTTTTCTTAAAGCAAATATGTTATGAGTCTTTTCTCTTCATATCGTAGGTCCCAAGCAGTCCCCCACCCTTGGCAGCCCCCATTGCACGACGATTGAGTGTGAGTGCTAGTGTAGCAGGAGAAGAGGGGCTAATGAGCTGTGTACTCCCCGAGGATCTATTAGTAGAGATTTTATCTGAACGTCTACAGCTGAATGACTGTCATCGTGGTGTTGTATTCGACGGTCTGGAGACACTGTTTGCCCAGAATCTGTACACCACAGCCCATGCTATTCTTAGATCACTGAATAACAGGAGATTTATATACTTTATCTCACTGAAACTGGAATATGCTAAACTTAAAGAGCAAGAGAAGAAAGATCAGGAGGAAAAAGGTTTGTTTCATAAAAGTTTTAAAAAATACATTCATACTTGGGGGCATGTAATTTTATCTTTTTCACAATAAAGTTTTAATGTTCTAATAATAGCCTTTTGTCACAATATTCAATAATTGGTTTTAAAAAATTAAATAAGAGGGATGCATGTTATTTTGAAAAATGGAAATTTACATTTACTAAATTTCATGTTTAATGTTTTAGAATGTTTTTTCACACTGTTTATTTTTGCCAAAGTATCTTTGATGTAAAATTCACAAAAAAGTTTCCCTTGACAGTTTTTCAAATTGTTTAGGATAAATTTGCCCAGTTATTTTGGTTTAACCAGTAAGTCATTAAAATATATCCTTAAAAAATGAAATGAAACTTGTATTTTTTAATTTCCAACAGAGAGGGCTATAAGGGTAGCAGAAGAACAGGATAGAATTCGACTCGAGGAGATGTCAGAAGATGAATATGATGCTCTGGATGACCAAGAGAAAGCTGCTGTTGATATGAAGAGACTTAACATCAAGAAAGAGAGAATTAGAAAGTATGTAGGGAATGATATATGTTATCCCTGCTGTTAAAATTTCATGTAAATCCATCAAATATTTTTGGGGAAAAAAATTTGACCAGAGGGCCCTTACAAACTTTCTCTGTATTCTGGTTGTTTCAAGGTATAAATCTGAAGGAAAAAGCAAGATCAGTTAAAATTTTAAAATGTTTCTTTTAAAAAAATAATAATAATCCAAAATTATAACCCCAACAGCATTACATATTATAAAATTTCTGGAAGGGAGGTGATTTTGACATGTTCACTTTGCAATTTGCATATCATAATTTACAATAAGATAAATTTAACTTATTTACTTTTAAACAGAAGGTGAGTTCTTTTTGAATCTGGTAAGTTTGTGCTCGGGAAGGGAGGCAAGGATTTTGTATCACATTAAGTACACGGTAGCACAGTATTTGCAAGAAAATGATATTTTTATTAGTTTTGAAAAAAGTATTATTTTAAAGCATCATTTGTATTTTCATTGAGGGTAGTTTTAAGGATATGGGTCACCATTATTTACATTTATTTTACTTGCATGTTTCTTAAATTTGCAGTAGAATAGAGGTCTTGCATTAATATTCCATATTTGCATGAATTTAGGTCAGAATCAGTTCATAAAGGATAATAAACAAGGAAATAAAATAACTTGTTCAGAAGTTCCTACTATAAATTTGCAGGTTAAGAAGTATGAAAAATGAAATGTAAGATTAAAATATTCCTTGCAGTTAAACTTTCGCAGTGATTTGAAAATCTGCACATTAGAATTAATTTGGACTAAAGAAATATTTGTTCAGTACAAGCAGGATAGAGTTTTAGTTACATCACATATATTTTTTACTTTACAGAGAATTGGAAGAGAAAATGGAGAGAGACAGAATAGAACAAGAAAAGTTGGAGGAATTAAGAAGAATTCAAGAAGAAGAAAAGTAAGAATACATAGAAAATAATGAGATGTGGAATAAGTGTACGCGACACAGCCCACATAACAAGCAGAAATTCAGAAAAAAAAACACAATGGACAACTGCCAAACCTATCTGCAAACTACGTGATTTAAGATAAAGAGGCATTCATTTTCGTCCCTTTTAGGCCATTTGATTTTAAAGTACACTTTCAATTGTTTTCATCTTGACATTTTAACTTCATGAATGTGTGGATACAGAAAAACAAGCTTAGAAGATCCAATTTATTAGAAAAGTTATTGAGATATTTGTGTATTATGTTGTATAAAATGCAGAGTATCAAAAACTTCTTAAGTACTGAATCTGCCATTTTTGATCATAATTATAATAAATATATTTATATTTAAGGAAATCAAAGAAGGGCAAACGAGGACCAGCAGCAAAAGACGAACCAAAAGGAGATGGAAAGAAGAGCGCTGCTCCATCGGGTCCAGCTGGTAAAAATAGCAGCATCGACCGTGTTGGCAAAGGTCAAGGTAAACATGAAGACCACCATCTTGGTAAACAGGCATCAAACATGGAAAGACCAGAATCTCACCAGACAGAGAAAAGTGATTCCAATGTTGATGATGGAAAGTAAGTATACATGGACATGTTATAAAGAAGTGGTAACACTCTTCATTATTATAAATGTAAAAGGGGATTTCATTTCATCTCTTATAAGTCTTAATGATTAAATATATATGTACCCAGAAAATAATGGGAAAAGTTTTTGATTGTTTTGATAGGTACAGTTTTTTTTACATCTTTTAATTTCCTGGTAAATGTAATACATGATAATAAATCTCATGGATTATTTTCATTTAATAAATTTAGGATGGCAAATGGCGACAAAGTCTTTAATCAAGTTTATTTGATGCATATGATGGGCAGTGCAGGGTAATGCTTCAAAATGTGTTATATTTTCACAGTTATTTATTCATGTTTGAGTTTCATGTTGCTGAAGTTATTATTTTCTTAAACCCATTGGTTGTTCTCAGCAGTTGTTATGTGTAATATTTTATGCCTTATTTCTTGCTAAAATTTACAAAGAAATTTTTGAATACTTGATACAAAATGCAACATTGAGCTATTTTTAGTTTAAGAAAACTTATGACGGTTGTACAATTTGCATCAAGTTTGTAAGTTATGGTTCATTCTTCAAGTGAATCACAGAAAGAATCTACCACATTTCTTAAAAATGGTTGATGTTTCAAATCTCTTTTTTTCTTTGCTTTCTAAACTTTTTGCCTTTTGGTTTTCATGTTGCTGGGTATTGCCTTTGTTGGTTAAACAATCTCTCAATCTTTAACACATGATATTGTTTATCATTCTGTACAAATGCACAAAAATAACATTAAATTTGATGAACTTATGTCAACCATAGTACTGTATACCATTTTTCAATAAAAATGTCCTATCCCGAAAACATGTTTGGGTTGGTTAGAAATAATCTTTTCTATTGAAATTTACAGTTAAACAAAACAGTTGTTGCAAATAGCAAAATTTATCAGTGTCTAAAGGTAATAACAAAATTACCAAACAGTGATAATCATTTTCAAAAGTCCAAGAAGAAAGAAATATAAGGCAAAAACATAACAGATGAATTGAAGATTGCAATGGTTCTGACTTGGTATAGGCATTTCAAAAGAAATGGTAGATTAAACAAGTTTTATTGTGCTAAACCTGCAAGCAAATTCAATTTGTCTGAGATGATCGGCAATTTCTTATCATTGCATCAATACAGTTATTCTTTCAGTATTATAACTACAATTACATTATTTGATTTGCTTATTTCATTTATACTCAAATTCAGAATAGTGGTACCTTTTTCAATTGAATTGAAATGACACCAACAGGTTTGCCAATTAGGTGTCTTAAGAGAAGAAAGAGGTTTAATATTAGGTCAGTGAAGTTGGTGAGCCATGAAGCACCTGTTGTTAGTATTAAATCATGAAGCATATCAATTCAGGTAGAAATTTAAATGGATCTCACCTGTCCAATAATTACTGATCAAATGGTTAGTTTGATCCATTTAAATTTCTACATGAAGTGATATTCTTGTCATGAGTTTTAATTCAACAGGTGTTTCATGGCTGACCAACTTCACTGACCTAATTTTAAACCTCTTTCTTCTCTTAAGACACCTAATTGTCAAACCTGTTGGTGTCATTTAAATTCAATTGATAAAGGTACCACTATTCTGAATTTGAGTATAAAAGGTGCCTCTGTCCTTATTGAATGATTTTACTTTTAAAGGAAAGGTAAGAAGAAAGATGGAAAGAAGGACGGTAAAGAAAAAGGAGACAAAGAAAAGGCAGAAGTCTCAGCTGAAGAACCAGTAAAGGAATTACCAAAAGAGTCTGATATCCTTCTCATGCAGAGGTATGGTTTTAAGTAAATGGATAAGATCAATATGACAAGTTTATCTTAATATCAAACTGAGATGTTTTTGTGTATTTATGACAGTTCAGTAGAAGACCTATTTGTTTTTAAGAAAGCAGTGTAACCTGTTCATTGTTAAGCTGTTAGGTTCAAATGCTTAAAGTAAGATCTCCAGGTTTCAAAATTCAGTACAGATATGTTACAGTAAAAGCCTAAGAAAAAACAAGTTATAGTAAAAGAGTGGGAGGTTTTTCTTTTTAAACCACTTATGACATTATTTTGATTATTTTAACCAATTGTTGCACATAGTTGTTAAAAAAAATGCCACTTGTCGGCAATACATGATAGCACAGTGGTAACATTAATAGCACCGCAGCCCAAAATTATACCACCGCGGGCCCACTGTGCTATAATGGCCTGAGTAGAACACCTTGTGCAAAAATAAATAAAAGTGCTTCCCACCTCTTCATGTGCTCTTTCCCATACATTTTTCTTTGGAAGTGTACCACATACACATAGACTAGTAACATTTCTTATTTTTGAGAATTTTTTATAATTTTTATATTTTATATTTTTAGATTTAGAACCTTTGAACATGCCCAGAAGGACATTAATGAGATGATAGAATATTGGGACAGGACCACCCTGTCACTGAGAAGGCCACCCACTCCATCGGAGAAATCAGAGGAAGATCAACAACACCATCCTCAGTCGGGCAAATCTAAAGGGAAGAAAGGTATGCCACAACAGATAGATGGTCCTTTGTTTTGATTGAGAAAATACTCTTTATTTATTAACATTATCATTGGCCAATTAATCTTTGGCTGATAAAATTCCTCTGTGGCATGTAAAATTTTGATGAATTTATATTTGATATTGAAGTTAGACAAAAACTTATGACCCAGTCAAGTAAATCACAAATCTTTAAAATCTAAAAAAACTTACTCTATCTTATCAGCAAAACTTTTTGTTTATAACACAATGTTTAAGATAAATGTGTGGCTCCCGCAGGGTTAAAAACGACCTGCGACCTGAGTGCTTTTTAAGGGCGACTTCCGACCTACACTTCATAAAATCGACCTATGCCAAAAAATGACCTGTGACCTCCGCCAAAATATGCCTTTTAAAAGCGACCTTGCAACCTCAGGCCTTTTTCAAAAGTGACCTTGCGACCTGAGGGGGGTACCCTGCGGGAGCCCCAAATGTCTATGTTGAATATTCTCAAAATGTAAAACTGCATTTTATTTTATAGCAGAGAAACATGACAAAGAAAAGGCAGAGAAAGAAAGACAGAAACAGTTACAGAAAGAACATGAAGAAAAAGCAGCTAAAGAGGTATGGAAAACTTTTTATTAAGGAATACTTGTACTATCATTTGAAAGTTTTTACTATTATAAGAGTTGGCCTGCTTTCCTTCAAGAAATTAAGTTTGTCAGTTACCTGCCCTAGTTAGATGATTTCCTATAAGTAATTTTGTTTATCACCCAATAAAAACTGATCGCTCTGTGTAGTCCACGTGGATTTAAAAGGGAGTTAACCCTTTCTAACACTTATCTGCTTATAAAAGTGCTCCCAGTAAAAATATTTGACATTTTGTCAAGGTTCTCTTTTATCTATTAGAGTTTATTTTATTATGGCCTGACCACGTATGTGGATCGGCCATATACTAGTAGTTTTACCCTTGTCGGTCCGCCCGTATGTCTGTTCGTAACACTTTGGTTAAGTTCTTGGTTAAGGTCCATAACCCAGGTTATACCCTTTGGGGATCAATGATATTTCAAGAATGGGAGGGCCATCCTGTGGCTCATAGGCACATTTTCTAGTCTGGATATGTTTTTTCACGCTTATTTTTTTTTGTAGGCTGCTGCTGCTGCTGCAGCTGCTGCTCAAGGTGAAGGTCAGAGCAGAGAACCTGTTCAGGAAGAAAAGGAGGATGATGGGATAGGTCTACCACATATTGTTGTTGACTGCTCAGATAAAACCACGCCTGTTCCAATGAAGGTCCTAGGCTGTGGAAAATTCCCTAGCATGGAAGAGGTAACATCTTTTTTTGTCTTTATGATATTCAAATAAAAACCAGAAATGTTTCCAAAAAAAAAAGCAACAAAACCACTCCTGTTCCAATTAAGGTCCTAGGCTGTGGGAAATTCCCTAGCATGGAAGAGGTAACATCTTTTTTGTATTAATAATATTCAAATGAAGACCAGAAATTTTTCAAAAAATAAAAAAAATAAAAAAACAAAACAACAAAATTTTGTAAGAGGATTAATTTGGTCAATAGCACAAAGATGATTTAGTTTGATAAAGATGATGTTAATACAGCTTATCTACTATCATAAAAGCATATTTTGTACTTATAGGATAATTAATTGGGTCGAGTGAATAACCAAAATATGATCACGAGTCGGTAAACGCACACAGATTTATACGAGTGCGCGGAACTTGTTCCTCGTGCTCCGCGCACGAGTTAAACCTCAGTGCGTTCCCGCACGAGTGATCATATTTTGGTTATTCATGAGACCCAATTGATTATCATATTTATTACATAGATAAAATGCCGCTAATAAATAATTTTTAATAAATTTATTTGAATGGCGTATAAATTTAGACCGCAGGAGTCATGCCGACAACGCAATACAATTCATGACGTCATAATTGAGTTTCACCGGAAAGGATGCAAGAGTGAAAATATTTTTGTTATTTCACACTGTTAATTTACCAGATTTTATTTCACTGGGAAAAATCGGTATTTCATATGCATCTATGTAATAATAATAGATACCTTATAGCCGATTATTTTCACGTTTTTTGTGTCAAAAGGTATGTGACAAATTTTGGTGGGTTTTATTTTCGCAGTTTGCGAATGTGTTTGTTTATAATTTCCATTAGCCGGAAATATATTTATGCGATTTCCGTCGACCTGCGAAAATAAGCGAAAATTAAACCACAGCGAAAATAATCTGCTATACGGCAAATAAGAATTGAAGGACAAAAATGGTAAACTTTTTGATATGTTATTTTCAGGTGTTAGATGGTCTAGGTATGGGACCTCGGGGACCACCTGTACCCCCACCTGCTAGCTTCAGTGTTATACCCTACCCAGTAAAGAGGAAGGCCCCACCCGTCAGTGAGTTTGGAGGCAGATATATCTTCATTGCGTCATCTCCTGATGATCCGTAAGTTCTTATGTTAACTTGTTGTCTCCCTTTATTGGCATCACTTAATCTTGATTTGCTTGAGAAGGCAGTTAAACATTGGTACAGGGTATGAATAATAAAAAATACACTGTGAGTTCTTATTTTCTTGTCCAACATTACAGGCCTTTGAGATAATTTTAGCTTTATTAGCAAAAAATTGATAAGAACACAGAGACATTTTATTGTGATAGAAAGTAAAACGTAACAGTAAGATAAAAGATTTGTTTTGCTTTTGACAAAATTCTTTATTATGGTAGACCATGTATTGAGATACAAGGGAAAAATCCTTAAGTTGTAACTCCTTTTTATGGATCAAGTATATTGAATGTGCTAACAGTATTATTATTGTGCTAATTAACAATATTATTATTCTACCTTATGATTACAGAAACATAGGTGTAGCTGAGAGTAGTGGCACTGAACCAGAGGAGGAAAAGTCAGTCACCCCTGACAAGGGAAAAGAGGATTACACCACGCCCACCAAGGGTAAAGCCTCCAAGGATAAGGCTGGATCTAAAGACGCACAAAAAGGAGAGAGGAAAAAGAGTGCTGAGAGGAAAACTGCCTCAAAAACTGACAAGCGACGAGCCTCAGTCAACATCCAATCACCGCCGCCAGGGGCTGTAACTCCTGTTTCTGATGGAGATAATATCAGGTAAGGCGACACAATGTATAACATGTTAAAATATAATCAGATTTTATATATAGATCTAATTCTATTATACTTGTAATATTTAATAAAGAAAAATGGTATTAAAAATTTTCAGTTTATAAATTTTTGGTGATGGAATATTATTTTCACTAATTTAACAAAAAGCATGTGACCACACTTAGTTGTTTCAGACTCTGTTTATAAAAGACTGTATAATGCACATGCATGTTAGGAACTATCAATTCTGTATTGATTCACTCTGTATTATTAATGTTCATAAGTCTTCAACTTTCATTTATACTAAAGGATATTCCAGAAAATATTATCTCCCCTCTTCAGTACTTTTATTTTTTGTATATAGATGGTATGAGTGTATTAAGAGTATATATCTGTGATTTTTTTAACGAAAATTTGTTTATGTGTTGGGTTAAATAATATTTCTGGTTGGGAGGGGGCATAGCATTTTCTGGAACAACCGTAAGACAAGAATTTGAATCACATATGTTTTTTAGATCACATTTTTGAAAATTGTTTCATTTGTGCTCATTTAAAAATGAAGAAAAAGTTCAGTTACCTAAAAAAGAAGAAAATCTTTTATTTGCATTCATCTATCATAGGCATTTTTGACAGAAATAATATCATATCATTTGTAACATTTTCATTCGTTTATTTCAACAGTACTAACAGTGGGTATGTGCATTGTCTATATGACCTCTGGTTGACATTTGGTGTCATGTCCCTGTTTTTGACCCTTAACCTCTAAGACTCATTTGCATTACTAAATAACCTTGACTCGCTGTATTTCATGGACATTTCATTTATTTCATCATTAACCATTAATCCATGTCACAATAATGATGTTTGCTTTACAATTTCATCTGCTGATTTCGACACTTCTATGGAAATAGGATTTCCACACCTATGTCTTGCTACCACCCCCCCCCCAAAAAAAGCCATAATTATATACATGTACATTG